>JAGVSL010000089.1:1200000-1862413 GCA_022494535.1 Himalopsyche phryganea | reverse complement strand
TCAGATAAAGAATATCAACTAAATTATAATAATTATTTGCTATGAGAAAAACGATTCCACATATAAATATTTTTGTTGTTTCACCATGACGTGTATCTACGTCTAACAAAATATGTCATATTATGGAATTCTGATTCACTGTTTCAATATACGAATGATATGGAAGATAGTGATTTGGAAACATGGATTTTGTGTTCGACAAATGATTTGCCTTATTCAAGTATTTTTTTTAAATTCTGGTCATTGTATACCTTGTTCCGACTGTTGTGATGTCGTGTTCCGAGTAAAGGACTAATGCACGAGTCGTATTGACGATGTAAACGGGCGTGTACGATTTTTTTATAAAATTACAGCAGATATTAGTTTCGAAAAAAAATTGTCAACAACTATTATACAGAAGTGATAATCGCTGTCAATGACATATGTATGATTACGGTATTCACGCAATAAAACATAATCGCATGTAAATAATACAGCTTAACAAAATAATGTAAATATTTACTGAAAATTATTTAACGCTAACGCTATCCGCTTGAAATGTACACGGGCAAGTCAAAATTATTCATGGTTATAAGATATATTGATATCTAAAAACGTTTTCGAAGATTCTTTTAATACACAAATTTTGTGTACAAAAAACTTCAAATATTTCATTTCTGTGAATAATTTTCAAGATTAAAATGGCCTTATGACTTATAACTTATAAAGGTCAAGTATAAAAATCTATTAAAAACTATAGTGTCGTATATTTGAAGCGGGTGAATGATTTTTTTAAATAAATCTGGCCGATAATATTTAACAAGAGAATAAAACATGTTTCTTCTGAGAAGAATAATGAATATTGTGCACTATGAGAAAAACATTAAAATTTATTTTCTACGAGAGTTTTATGACAATACCAATAATTATTACCCGAATTTACCCTTGATAGAGGGGTTAACATAAGGTCATTTAAACGTTGGTGATATTAAGGTGCTAATTTGGTAATTGAAAATATCACCCTAGACACTAAGCTGTAACTCATGTAACACCTAACAAATACAGTCCATCAATTGAAAGTAATAATTTAAAATAGCCCAGTGGACCAAGAAATGGTAGTAAGAATGTGCAAATGTCATGTCGCTACTGTTCAGTGTTTGGGAGGAGTTATGACAGACAGCCAAACATATTTATACATTTTCTGCTATATAGTATAGATTTAGACTTTTTATATCGAAGTATTTACGTGCAAAAATCGTATTGATTACTGAGTTGTATTAAATTGTATTGGTTTTATATTTCAGCGGCTAACGCTCTGTGGAACAATATGCTGGAACCAGTGGGAAAAAAGTCTACTTACTGGGAAAGGTTGTTCAAAACATTCTTGTGCCGTACAATAGAGCGGCCATTTATCAGTACTTGGAAAAATAGTGGTATGCTCCGTCCAATTTCTTCTCACTTCTTTCCAGACTAAAATAATGTGCTCAAACGAAGTATCGGTGTAGTATTATTGTTATTAGTGTTCCCCAACCTTTTTACACCAGCGGATCGGTAAAAAAAGGAAAAAAAAAACTACCACTTATACTGACAGAAAAATTGTTCTTTTGTAATAGTTTTTTAATATTATATTGTGAAAGATGGACATAACCATAACTAACAAATATCCATATGAAATTCTTGGAAATATATTTAGGTAGGGTCTTGCATCTGGGCTCACTATCCAAGAGCAAATATTTTCGTTCTCAATGAGTGTACCTGAGAAGATTTATGATTGTCGATTCTGAGAAAACCAGCGACCATCGTATCAAAACATCCTACTAATTATTATTAACAACTAAAAATTCAAGTAAACGTGTAGGCGAAAATAATCCTTTATTTAGTATTTTTGCATGGCGAATTTCTTGAAATTTGGCACTGGGTCGAATTTCAGATGTAGGGATTATTTTCCGATGATATTTTAATTACTGTTAAATAATGACAGCGTATGGGGAAAGCTTTACTGTTTTTTTTTGTGACACTTACTTTTATACCTCGATTTACACAATAGATTAGTCAGTTAAACGATGTCTGATTATAAACCATTAAAATCGAGAACATATTTATTGATATTTTTAGGTGGGGTGATAATATTTACGTATTGCTCTATTAAATAGACATACAATATCTTTAAATACATCAATATGTCAATTATTTTATAGCAAAAAATTAAATGAATGCAAGATAAATTTAATATAAAACTGAGTATATTGAGTATATTGAAGTTTATTAATTCTGAAAAAAACATAACTTATTATATCGTCGTTGTTTTGGAGTAAAACACTAACTGAAAAATACTAGCTTTGAGTAATTGGACATTTTCAAATGTTTGAAATGCTCTATACCCTTTTCATTTAGTTTCTTTGTTTATAACTGTTTTTAGGTTAAAGTATAATTTATGAAAATAAGTGTGTTTTTCCATGCGGTAGAGTTCGAAATAAAAAACATTTTTGTATAACTAACTCAATATGTCATTTTTCGATTTAGTGTTTTCTTCTGGAACATCGAAGATATTACCACATAAAAGGAACAATCCGCAAACGTCAAAAAGGTCTTTGGCTATAAAATATTCTAAAATAAGAGAAAACAGACGATTTTCATAACTTGGATGATTTGGTTCGAAAACATAAATTACATGCTCCTAGCATTTAAATTGAATATAGAGGCGATAGAGTGATTGTGGGGAATCATTATTTTTATCTCTTTCTCGCTCATTCACATGAAAAGTGAAGGTGCAAGCGAGATGCAAGGGTATGCGGGACATGCTCTTGTATCCTTCTTGCTCATACCCAAATTAGGTTGTGCTATAAAGATAGTGATAAGTCCACCGCACGCCGATGGTGGCCACGTGATATCATATAATATTAAACCAATATTAAAAATAACAAAACAATGCAAAAGATTTTTTATATTAAAACGTTTAAAAAATAAACCTATGTACCATTACATTTAAGTTTCCGTGATATCTATTAAAGAAAAGTGAAGAAACCGTTAAAGGAAATATGTATGAAAATTGACCGTGAAGGTTTTAATTATTAAATAGTTATATTTACTGCAGGAGGTATGCAGTTTTCAATGGGTGTATTGTCTCTATATAATATTATGAACAATCTATTATCACTAAAGATTACGTATATAATTATCTTTGCCTTCAGTTTTAAATCGCTATCTTCAGACCTCAGAACTTTCGATCATGCGATAGAAATTTTCCATCCTGTCCCTCCTCATTACATTTATTTCGTAACGATGTTATTGCGGTCTCACAAATTTTTTTATAAATATTATACAAAATAATTTTGTACTTGAGTGTAATTTTTTTGTACGACAATCATTTCTATGTATGTTATTGATTTGATTTGACGTTGACATCAAAGAGACAGGTTAAAGTAACTGTTACTTAATGTAAACCTTTTAAATTAATTTTTTTTCAAAATTTGTTTTACATAACTTTTTATTTTGGATACATCGATTTCTTAAATTCAGTAAGTATCTGTGTGATTATTTTATTGTGCAATTAATTAACTGTTTTATTAATACGATTTTCCTTTCATAAGTTGACGTTTCAATTAAGATTATTTTTCTTTTTCTAGTTCACGGTACGGTAAAGCACGCTATGGAATATGTTAACGGGTGTAAAGTATTTTTTTTTTTTATATTTGTCGCAATGATTTATTTTGAATAATCTGAAGAGTCTTCAGATGCTTGTGGTGAGCATAAGCCCATATCGAAGTAGCGTACACCATAATTGGGGGAGTTATTGCTGTATAGAGAAGCAGCTTACTTTTGAGAGTAAGTTTGCTTCTCGCATTTAACATAAAGTTTAATCTTCCTTTTGCAGCATTAGCTTGACGTTTTTTGATCGCGGTGTGTTCGTTGAATTTAAGTCTACTATCTAAGGTGAGTCCAAGGTATTTGACTGTTTTGGACCACTTGATCTCTGTGTGTTGTGTATAAAAGTAGCTCACAACCCCAAAAAAGTCTGGCGCCATTGGTATAGGGTGTATGATATGCACAAATAGTGCGTTGCCATAAACCCTCGGTGACGAACTGATTTCAATCCTCACTTTTATGGCTAAATAAAGCACACACAAATTAAAATTTAAAAAATAAATACATTATCGAGATGTACAAATAAATTGTGCCAACATCTAATGATACAAAAAGAAATACCAATCGATTGAAAATGTAGTAAACATTTGATAATTATTACGTATTCAAGATCGGGACCAAATAAAACGCATGGAAAAAGTAGTCAGATTCCAAGGAAGAAAATAGCTTATATCGATTAATTAAAAGCTGGAGACAGGTTCAGTAGTATATATTAAATTTGGCAGATGTAAAAAAATCAATTATTTGGCATGTAAGATTACATACTTAGATTGTCTCTTACAACTAGCACAATGGCATTAAAAAATGTTGGATAATTATTCAGTTACAATTTATATTCCGTAAAAAACTTAATGGAAATTAATGTGTAGTTAAAACAATAAAAGTTCTTCGAATGATACGAATTGTACCTACGGCCCTTTCTACATTAATCTTCAGACATTTTTCGGAAATAATGTATACTTAATTGAAATCAAGGGAACGGTTTTAAGTTTTTTTTTCAATTGGTTTTATATTACTTTCCGATAATATTTTAGCAATTCAATACAACGCATGTATCGCATAGTGCCAGCTTATTACAAAATAAACATGTTAAAAGTACATGTCAAGTAAGAGAAACGTGAAGATGAGTTTGGCATTGTCTTGTATGACAGGAAGTGACTAAATGTGTTATTATTGTTATGTTGTATCCGAACAAATATTTTCTTTTGTGGACTTATTATTATCATGGATAAGTAAATACCACGCCTTTCCTCAGGTTACATCACAAAATTGAGTAAGAACACTTTCAACATATATTATAACTCCTGCTCATTATTATTCAGGTATCTATAATCGGATGCTCTAACAATATAATTAACATGTTTTTTCATAATCGATGTTCAAGGACTAATAGTAGCTATCTTCGGCAACTGCAATCAATGTAGAGTATATTGATTTTTAATGAAACATTTTAACCAGAGAGAACGGGCTGTAAATTAGTTGTATTCTAAAAATAAAACACAATTTGTTTGTACTACTTTCACATGTTTGTAATGAGTAGGACCGGTTATCACGAGCATTATCAACTGATGAAAATAAAATCAAACATGTGGAAGCAGTACAAACAAATTGTGTTTTATTTTTAAAATATAATGCTTTTCCTACAAGAATTGAAAGTTCCCACCGTAAAAGTTTAGAAGCTTAAAATTTATCTGTGGAATGGGAAAAGAAAAAAAAGATGGCGTTACGACATGACTACTAGTAATCCAATCGATTTGTTTTCATGATAGGATATGGTGAGTGAAAAAGAGTAAAAACATCACAGAAATTGCTACCTTTGAATATCGTTTCCAATGTGGAGCACTCCTAATGGAGCTTCTCAGAAGATGATATTTTAACGAGAGGTGGATGTAAGATATTCGCTCAAATTATCTATGCAGACGGTAAGGAAAGAAGGGTAGAGTTAAGACATATTCTTTACTAAGCTAACCGCTCCCTCTACGCCTTATTTTATTTATTGGATATGGGGTGGGTGGCGAAGGTTAAACAAATCAAACGTATTCATGCTTTTGATACAAATCCTTAAACAAATTGATAAATAAATTTATGAATGTTTCCATTCGGGAATTCGCATCAATGACATCGCAACCAGTTATGATGAAAACCCAACAGCAATGAACACTAAACTACGGTTAAATACTTCTTCTGTGGTACAGTGGTCAACGTCGTTGGCTTCGGTTAAGGATCTCACGGGTTCAAATCCCAGTGCGGACAGATTGACAAATTTAAATTAAAAATCATTTCGTCTCGTAACCATGGATGTTGATGATGTGTCTAAAATTCCTTCCCATCCATCCGATTCTAAAAACGGGACGTAGTGGGAGCGATTAATTAACCATTGGTCCTGCCCCATCCCTATTCTTCGATCTCTATTCTATTTGAAAAAGAGATGTTGAGCAACTGAGTGACGTGAAAATAGTAGCAGTAGAGAAATTTCGGTTGCGGATATGGTTAAACAAATAGAATAATTGAAATTTTGTTAAATAAAAACTTGTTTTCATACTGATATTTATTTGTTATTAACCAGAATTACATAAACGGGGTCATTCACGGAGAGTTCTATTGGCCATAAGAGATACATAATAATTGCTAGTACTTCGTAGAAGCCAGCGATAAAAATTGCAAAATATTTAAAAGCCGCTGATCAACTTTATCTGGTGAAATACATTTATTACAAGGCTTCCATACAAATAAATAGCATGACCAAAACATTATTGCATTTCTGCGGAAGAGATGAAAGTTAAAATAATATCCTATTTGTGCTGAATATTTTACGGAGATTTTTACAGAAATTTTATAATTTTGTCTTTTAATAATAAAAAGGCCCGATTCTATTTCAATCTATTGTAGAATACAAAAATGATACAGTCGACAGAAAAAATTGAGATGGCTTATTTTACTTGGGAAAAACCTATTTATATCCAGGCCTGTAGCCGCATGGTGAACATTGTTGTTGACAGTATCAGTGCTTATGGCTCGAATCTCAGAACATTTTCTTAAATTTATTAATTTGTGAGAGAAGGCGTGGCATAGAACTGTCTATAATGTCAAAGTTCCTTCCACTCTTCCCAAAAATCCGATCCTAAAAATAAGGTGACAGTGATTTATTTAACTAACTAGTCCTGTCCCAGCCATATCCTTCTATCCTGATTATCTTCAAAAAGCTAGGTTTAACTACTGATTAACAAGCGGTTCTCGTAGAACAATGTCTGTTGAGATAAGCATGGTGACAAAAAACAAAATATGAAATAAATAATTTTATAGAAAAACGCATAATGAGATATTACAAATTATAAATATATTACTTTTGCAATGACATAACGCATACACACAAAGTAAAATTGTATGGTAAAAATTGACAAGGATGTCTACCGAGTAAGCTTACACAAAATCTACCTTAAACCCTAGCAATTCCTTTTTTTTGCATGATCCAAATATTTTTTTAATAAAAAATATTACAGCCTTCATTTCGATATCTTGTTGTTATCATAAACATTTAGATTAAATTTATGAACGTTTTTTTTTATAATCAATGTAATTGGAATTAAAAACCGTATGTAATTATTATGTCATTAATGTGTTACCATAAAACACTAGATATAGAGCATACTGGGTGGCAGTGCCAGATGTAAACATTCATATTAATTATAAATCAAAACAAATATATGAGTCGCTAAACACGCTCCTGGCGATATTTCACAAAATAAATTTTTAATGTGCGTATGTGTTCTATTAACAGATCTATAAATTTTTCCAGCTGCAAGTCTAAAAGTTCTTTCTATTTCGTTCCCTGTTCGAAATTAAAAAAAATTCCAAACTTAAAAATTTCGTTTTTTTACAGGATCTTGATCCTCGTTTTACAAGGTTGATGTGCTCCGAAAAAACGATATTGTAGAAGAGTATTTAACTATTCCTTTAACACTGGAAGTCACAGAATCATTTAAATTATATTTAAAACTATCATACTGTCCATAACAGTTTTCATGATTTACTCAAAACTCTAAAAACCTTTGGGAGAGTGTTTAGCGACACAGCAACCTTGCCTTGATTTATAATTAATATGAATGTTTACATCTGACACTGCCACCCAGTCATTTCTATATCTAGTGTTTTATGGCAACACATTAATGACATAATAATTAAATACGGCTTTCAATCCAGTTACATTGATTATAAAAAAATATATTATAATTACCATTATGCTTTTATTTAAAAAATCACTAATTCTTAGAAAACGTAATTATGTAATAGAATCTATTTCTTATTTTTCTACGTGTTCTGTATATTTTTACAAGGTTTTTTCAACGATGTTCCTTGGAATGTAACCCCACACAAAAAGAGAGTAAATTTACGTACTTAACATATTTTATCTACGTATTCTACCTAGCTACCATAAATTACAATACTTACCCTAAAACCTAACTATTATCTTTCATTTGATACATACGAAAAAAAAATTATAGTCTTATGCCTGTAATTATATTTGGCTTTGAATTTCGACAAAACTGAACTATTAAAAAAAGTATTGAATGTTGAAAATGTCAAAACATGCGTAAGTTATAACTGTGACATACATTGCAAGAAAAAATAACCGGAATATAAATTTGAATAAAAATTATACAAACAATTTTCACTATTTTTATGTTTATATGCAAGACACGTGCTCGTTTTTTAATGATTTTTGTTTAAAAACAAATAATTACTTTACTTTAGTACTATATAATAGATGTAGCGTAATATGGATTATTAGTTGAAAAAAACATATGTAAATTTGAATGAGAAAAATTTTTGGCAATTAGGGCTTCCAATCCCTCAATCCTTGTCAATATTCAGTGCCGTAATCTCGGGATTGATATTTAGAAAATCCCGGGATTTCGGGATTCACTGTAAATGTAAAAAAATAGTTTATATTTCAAATTAAATACTTCTTGAATAACTACAACGTGTACCTGAGTTTTTTGATGTAAATCGTTTTATATAATACTTATATGATAAATATAAATGTGTTATGGTCTGCCTACTTCTCATATTCTGTAACAGCTGTTTTAAACCTATTTGAAATGGAGGACAAAGAAGGAACGCTTCAATGGATGGAGGACAATATTTTGATGTGGAATTGAAGAACATGTCTCCGTTTTGGAAAATTGTTTTTGAGCAATTTAGTTTTGTACAAATCATAATAATAAATAATTTATTTCATCCACTTTATATATAGATAACAAAACAATTGTCGAAAGAGCACATTTTAAATGCTGAATTATATTAAAAAATTGAGGTGGTAGTTTTAAGTTAAAACATATCTTTTAATTAATGTTTCAAATATATTTGAATTGTTGAGATTTTGCACATTTCCATGTATTTCGTCACTAACGACTCGGGTTTCGCCTATCGGCATCTTCAGGCATTCGAGCACATGAATGAACTCAAACTGACAGACAGTAAATAGTTTTTAGTATTTAAATGCATGGAGATGTACAAAATCCCAATAATTCAAGTTTGATATTGAATTCCATCAAGCACCCTTAGTCGATATCTTAAATTGTGTTTTAAGTATAATTCTCGAACTAAAATTCAGCGTTTTAGTTGAGAATAACTTATCTTTTGACAAAACGTTAAGACATTTAGTGATAGTTTGTGGAAAATTATAACAAGGAATACAAAAATCAACTGAGATGTTTTAAAAATTCAAGTCACCTTGATTTTATCATTTACACGAATGTTTAAGAAAAATCTTTTTTAAAACCAATTTTTCTTCTTAATTTTTTTGTCATAAAAATTACAGCTTTTCTCTTATTCTGTGACATATTCTTTGATAAAACTCGCACAACAATAACATTTTTATGACGGCATTTTGATAATGCGACTAATGGTCGTACAGTGTTTTGTAGTTACATTAATAAAAAAATGAATCCGCAAGATATTTTCGTTGTAATAATTTGGTATACTGTTCCAAAAATAACAATACATCATAATCACTTACAAATTATCGAATTCATATTGTGGCAATGAACTGATTTTAATGCATAAAACATGAACTCAATTATTTTGAATTAATTAAATTCGTTATTATTATTATTTGATGTACATACTCGAAATCGAGTAAAGCAAAACAGGTTATAGAAGCAATTATGTGTGCTTGTGTTTGATATCATATATCTTGTTGTTTTTCTAGAAATTCCTTAAATATTGAAGGTAGATTTCTTGGTAATAATTTAAAATAACGCGGACTCGGACAATGCCCTAAAATGAGCTAATACGTTAGTTTTTAATATTTTGAAGTCTGTTTAAGGATAACATATGATGGAAAAAAAAACAAGTAGAGACATGATTTGAGAATTATCATTTCGAAGGATTCTGCGGTAATTTTATGAAAATTCATTTTTGATAGAAAATTAAAGTTGATAATTTTGTGGAGCTTCCACAGTAAATGGAATAAAAAAGTTATCAACTTTAATTTTATATTGAGAATGATTATTGTTGATTTTTTTGTGAACATTTCCGTTTAAAATTTGAAGCATATGGCCTCCTAATGGAGCTTATGCCAAAAGAAATGAGATACTCAATCGCTCAAACTCTCTTTCTAAGAGAGTAAGAATAGGGTTACGCTAAGCACCGTTTCTAGAAACGGATAAGTTGGAGAGAATTTATACATCATATCCATCTATACCTTCGAACATAAATCGATAAAATTATTGAAAAAACAATTAATGAAACGTTACTTATAATAATTCAAATCCCTGAAACCTGTAATTAAAGCCAACGGTGTTGACCACTCGACTTCAGACCTGGAATAAATAATATATTTTTGATATATTATATTAAATCAAGTGAATGTAAATTCAATATTTTTACTGAAGATCGTTATTTTTTTTGTTATATCTGTGTGCCGTGGCTTTTGAAATGCCATGTACAGTTCGTGTTCATTTGTAACGATTCTTGACCTTTTGAAGGCATATCAAACTCATCCTTTATTTCACTTTATACGACGGGTGGCCTGTTGACCCTTTGGAAATTAAATTGACGAACATCTTTTCTAAGGCCGTTAAGAAATTTGTACGAAGGTGGTTTGATATTGGTTTCAAAACTGGAGATCGTTGTTTTCGTTTCTTTTTTCTTTAATGCTTAAGAAAGTTGTCAAAATAATATATATCGTTTTATTTGATAGTAATTATTCATTGTTTAAGCCCTCCGAGAAGATTCTATGGCAATGTGTATTTCTCTGTGTACACTATCTCTTTTCATTTCTGGAATTTCTTCCAAAGCAATGATCGACAAGCATGTTGATTTTTCAGAAATTGCCATGCGAGTAAGAAAAGTATAGATTATGCACGTAACCTTCTGGCGAAAGGTATCTTAGGTTCTAATCTAACCTTCGAGTCATTCTTGAACGTCAGTTTTGTAGTTAGAAAATTAAAATAAACTATTTAGTTCCTGATTGAAGGAATTTTGTACACTTTTGTAAATCAGTAGTCATACATAATTGTTGTTATTTTTTACTTATTCAATGCCTTCAGCTGACAGAATTTTCAGTAAGAAAGTTGTTAGAATATGTACATAAAATTTAAGTAACAAATCTAACAACCTTAATAATAAAATATACAAAAAATTGGTTTCTTACTTTGTAAATTTCACACATTTTCGGTACAATTAAAAAAAACGAATGTGGATAAAACAACACTTTTAATCACTCACACTCGTCAATAATGTTACTGTAACAAAACTTTCAAATCATTTGAAAACAAAAAAATTTATTGCTCGTTGGTAGTAAAAAATTTCCTATTTGATCAAGAAGGTATAATATATTATATTTTTCCTACGCAATAGATTGTCAGCAAGTTAATAAACCACAAAGTAAAGCTTTATATTCTATTATTTTGAAAAATTTCTCTTGCAAAATCAAAATTTTCGATGCGTTACAAAAAAAGAATAGTCGATGTATTTTCGCTAATTCGATATTCAGTGCACGCGTTTTAAAAGTAAATTTTTAATTGTTTCATAATAAGCCTGATTAACATTGACTTGACGTGATGCGATTAACCAAATTAAAAAACACTTTCGCTTTACAATCATATTGTCAGCGGCATAATTTATGATTAGCAAGCGTAATGCCCAACATGCTTTAAAGAAACATCCACTCTAGGGTTCTTATGCACTGACGTATTCAATGAGCTTCGATTATATCACACACATAGGCCCAATACAAGTAATCGGAAAAAAACAACTTGTATGATTATCTCGGCTATAAATGCACATTGGTTGATAAGCGCACAATAGAAACACGTAAACGACAAATGCACACAAAAGTGTATGAAATAAAAAAACACTCACAGTTACACAATTACACACAAATATACGTGTACACATAGTTATGTGCACAATAATATTAAAATATAATACCAATAATGTTTAATGACTTATTTTTATTTTTGTTAATTACGGATGTTGTAAGATATCAAATTACTATCTCATTTTAATGAATTTGGTAAATATATTAGAAAGTGTGTATAGATACAAATTAAATATACAACTTGTACCTCCAACACCAAAGGCACCGATGATTTTTCATTTCATGTAGAAGATTTTGTCGAGGATTCCAGAATATACAACTATAAGAATTGAGCCGACTTACTTGCTTGTGTAAAATGAAAAATATTGTTTTTTAGAGATTTAATTTTTTTTTGTTGCAATATGTTTAATATTCTGTAAATTCGTTTCATAATTTAAAAAAAATATATAATAAAATATATGTCCTTTAAATAAAATATGTTTTAAAAGTGCTGTTATTGTTCTGGTAGATATTCAAAAAATATATGCATTAACAAGTATAAGTTTGATATTTATTATAGTGTTTGTTAAGAAAGTTTTGAACTGAATAAACTTTGGTAAAATGTGGGATTCCATTTCGTTTTTAAAATATAATTTTTTCATGCAGTGTCTCTAAGCTCTAATAGTAATATCGCCTCAAGTATTAATACAAGGGGGAAGTATTAACTATACGTGCAGACACGAGGTCTGAGCACAGTTGCGCGGGACCTGTCAAACGGCCACTGCGCATCTCATAGATTCCACCTTACCGGAACTTTAAACTCGCGGTTAAATGAAAAGCACGGTTTAAATTTAGAAAGAAGATCAATATTATCTGGTTTCTTCGCAAAAGTGTTAATTTGAGATTAATTTGGTGTTTATTTTTATTAATTTTTTAAGTGAAAATATTATTATATATATTATATTATCTATTAATTTATATTTTGAAGTTGCGAAAAAGTTAGTGGATGAAGTTAATTTCAGTTGAGGTTTTGTGTTTTGATCAAACAGGTATGATATATCTTTTCTTTATTTATTATATCTATAATTAATATTTAAAATCAATTGTTAAATATAGTCGATATTATGTTAATTCATTTTTTGAGATCTATAAGTGATTTAAAAAAATATAGGTTAACAAGATTAAAATGTAAATAGGCATTTTATAACCATTGGTCAAATCCCTATCAATTAATTGTGGTGAATAATACAATAGGTATATGCACATAACAAAACTAAGTCTAAAGTACAATTAATTTCATGATTTGACTTCACTGTTACATTTATGCCTGATAAAATGTTTGGGGTGCGATAAAAATAGGATATCGACTTTATTGATGTTTTAATGTATGGCCCAAGATATACTGATTCACAATATAAGACACAATTTTTGTTACCTGCAAGATTATGCTTATTGGTAGAAACAATTTTATTAAAAATTCATTATTAGCAATTTATAAGTTAGTTTGTAATCTTAAATAATTCATTCTTAATGGAAACGGAAAAGTAGCTCCTACACAAGTTTGTTTAAAATACCGTAAGATTAGTATGTGTTGTAAGAAATAGATTTATAATTAATTTAAAAGGAAAACGATAAATTTAGCATGGATTCTAAAGTGGCATAACATTTGTATCCATTCAAATAAAAAAAATAGATACGCATACATTATTTAACGACTATTCAAATGATAATCTGGTGTTTCGATGAATTAAAAAAATAGTACGCAATTTTTCGTATATTGATAGATATTTTGTCATAATTTATTCTTATGGTTGACTAACTGTTAAGGAAACGAATTTTACTTTCGTTTAAAACCTGTTATTTGCACTGTTTTATATTGTATTTATTACGTATTTTCCTCAGATTTTTTAATAAATATAAAAGTCAAATATTACGTCGTGCTCAACTTTATTTAAAAACCTATATTACATTATATCCATTTTAGGAAATCAATAAGTATATAGTGTAATGTTGCAAAAATAGATTAGTAGTGAAGAGTGTATAGACAAATATCATTTCTCATCTATTTTGCTTTGAAATGTAATACAAAGTTTGCAATGTTGCAGAAACGAATATTATTATTTGCTCTTATGAAACAATATCGAAGAACTAACGAGAAAAAAAGTGAATAAAAATAAGAACACAATTTAATATAAGATTCAAATGTGTGTCAAAATTTTATATCGGACCCCTTCGGTCAAAAAACTTCAAGACAGAAATGCCATGCTTCGACTTTTCTTAAGTGAAAATCTTCCAATTTGAATTGTTGAGATTTTGTATATGTCCATCTATTTTGTTCTGGTATTCGAGCACACAAATGAACCCGAACTGATAAACCGTAAATAGTTTTTATCGTTTATATATAAGATAAACTACGACAAGATATTATCAAGATATTATTAGTCTAGGAACCACATTAATACATGAATTACTCCCAAAACCGACCCTTCATTCATGTTGGGAAAACAATCGCATTAAAAAACTCAAAAAACTTAACCATTGCAGGTGACCAAGAACCAAACAAATTTTAAAAATCTTCTTTTAATATATCGTCTGACAAAACACAAAAATTCATGAAATATTTAAATTCGCTAAAACGATATGCAAGAGTCATAAAACAAGATTTATATCTGATTTAATTTGTAATATTTCATTGTAATAAAGTAAATATAGTAAAATATTTCGCTCCTCAATGACGATAAAAAATATTTTACATCTATTTCAGCATGATGCTTTCGTCAGACTTATCAAAATTGTAAAACATAGCTATGACGATGGTGTGATGCGGAAATATTTATCAAGTTTACTTTATTTTATATAAATACCTAGATATTTTAACCTTATTAGATTCATAATTTATTGTGTAAATTTGTAAGATTTAATTGTTTGACAATTATAGCAAAGAAACAAGGACACTTGTTTCTAAATTTACGTTTTCTCCCAGAACGATTAAAATATAAGAAAAGAATATTACAACCGTTGAAGACTTATGACATCAAATAAAATTGTAAATTTAATAGTTTGATAATATGTAAAATTTGCCATATCACCTTTTAATGCAAAAAGTTATTACGCCATTACACACGATTTTTAATGTTCCATGGGTGTTTTCGTGTATTGAAAATTGTGCCAGATTCCTAGAGATGTTTACGAGTATAAATGCTGCATATATATAAGTGTACAAATCTTCCGACTTTGAATTGAGCAATATTTTGACGAAACTTTTAAGTACATAGTATATATCTTTACTTGTTCATGCATAAAATATCGAAAAGTGATCGATTGCAAAAGAATATTTGCAAGCATTTAATGTGACGAAAATATTTTCATATGAAATCTATATATGGAAGAATTATTTGGCAATATCAGACGAGATGAAAAGTTTTGACATTATTTGTTTTTAAATGTTTGCATACGGTAGTATTATATCCAAATACTTGATCATCGATCTGTATAAGTACCTATACAAGAAAGTAATAATCTTAAAAGATACTGATATACGAAAAAGAACAATATTTTCCTAGCTAATTGACTGTTGATATGAAATTAAATAATTTAAACAAATTAACATCGATTTTTCTAGTAATATGTTCTATTCAATAAATGCGCATCAGTTAGGAGTTTATTTATTTACAAATGGGTCACAGATTGACGGCTGAGCTTTTTTATTTTCATTTTTAATTACTTAGTCATGTCCTTTTCCACAGAACGCGAAAGCGGATAGCTGGTCATCATCGAATAGTGGTGAACTTATCTCTATCTCTATCGTACCACCTCACTTGTAAATGAGCAAGTATGATACAAAAGGATGCGCCCGCATGCCATTGTACGTCGCTCATACCCTTCATTTTATATTTACGACTGCTGGTCATATAAATGAAAAACGTAAAGGATGTAATATAGGTTTATGATTATAAGTAACCTGATATATCAGATTTTTAAAAAAAATCTATGAGATTTTAAAATTCTCGTTTTACAGAATAAACTTCGTCATAATTTGAGTCGCGGCACTTAGTAATTCGATGAAATTATGAAAGGGAAAATGTTTGTAACGTTTATGTTTATTTTAATGTGGTATTTGAAAAATAATTGTGAACGAAATCAGTGAAAATGAAGGGAAAGAGATTAATCAACAAGGGTCTTTAAGTTTAAGCAGACGGCCTGTCTATTTCACCATACTGATGCTTAATAAATTCTTTAATTTTATCATAATCCTTCATCACGCGTCAAAGTTATATACATATTACAGGTTTTATGAATGTTTGTAAATTTAGCCAGTTAAGGGTAGAAGCGAGGTACTTTTTATTATTAACAATGACGTTTGAGAATGCGTCGTGTAAAGATTACATAGATTATGAGCAGAATAATTAAATGATACGATAACTTTCGATGCAATGTGATCGTTGCGTAATGTCGACTTGCTGTTATCTTACGTGAAATGAATATTTCATTCGATGGCTGAACATTTCGCGAACCATTTACATATTTAAGACGACTGTCTATAGCTCGCCGTATATTATAACAATTCAATAGGCCTACCCTGTTAGCTCCGTGTCGAGAATTTCTATCAAATTGACGTTTTAATATATTAAAACGAATTCCACACGGATTACATTCTTAGTATGCGCACTCAATCTAAGTCTTAGACTTGAGGGCTTGGTAATAACTAACTAACACGAAATAAAAAAGAATATAATACTTGTTTTTACAAAAAAGACTAATCTGTACTACTTTTTATCATTTCAATCTCATTAATGAAGCGTATCAATACTATAAAAAAAGAAATGGTTGTAAGTCAATCGATTCCACGGAAATTTTCGGACAAATATAGGAAACAAAGAAAACTGATAAAATATCATTTTACCAAATCACTTAGATATATTAACAACATCAAATCATTGGCTCAGGTTCGATATGAGTTATGCTGAATTACATATACCTAGTCGGCTCCGTGGTGCAGTGGTTAACGTCGTTGGCTGCGGTTACGGATGTCTCAGGCTCAAATCAATTTCATACACTGATTTTTCAATCGATTCATGGACTTCTGTTCGTAGTCATGAATGTTTGTGATTTGTGATGTCTAAAACTCTTTCCCACTCATCTGATCTTAATAATCGGGGCGTAGCGAGAGCGATTAGCTAACCACTAGTTGTGTTTTCGCCTTATCCTTATATCCCTACTCTTTTCGAAAGAAGACAGGTTGAGCAACTGAATAACAAGCAGTTCTTGTAGAAAACTTCTGTTGAGATACCTTCATTAGGAGGTCATATGCTCCCCATTGGGAGCGGACACGGTAAAAAATATATCTAGTGACTTTGCACTTACTGAATTCTCATTCTATATTGATGGGCTTATACTCATACAAAACATTTTTCAATTATTATTTCTACACGTATATTTTTCGAATAAAAGTGATGGTTTTTATAGAATTAATGAAATCGTGAAATTGCTTGAAGCGGTAAATTGAATGTTTGATGGTACTTTGGAACAAAAATATAAAACAGGTTTGGAATCGAACCTATATCGTTAAAAGAATGATTTCCTGATCGGAAATTCTCATAGTTAAACAATTTGGTGCGTTTTGTAGGACCGGATTTAGCAGGAGCGTATTAGGAATAATGGATACCTTTTAACAATACTAAATATTTATATAAACACAATAAAGGCACTATGATGATCCTTGTCGCTTGAATAAATTATGTAAGATTTGGCGCCGTAATTTCGTGAGTTTAAATAAAACACAAATTTTTGTACCTTTTTATTAAAATGACCAGAAATTCACTTGTTGTCCGAAATTATTTCATATCATTGTATAAAATCGTAGTGTTAGTAATAAATTATTTTAATAAATAATGTTATGCTTTTCCCCAAGAACTAACAGCTAACACCTCAAAAGTGACATAAGTTTTAATCGGAAAATTCGACATTTTTAAATATAATTATTAAGCAATTTTTTCAGTTTTCTTGCTTAATTTTACCTGAGATACAATACAAGCATTTTGAATACAGCATTATCAAAAAAGCTTTCCGGGCTAAGAAAGAATTAGCAAAATTAATTTTTTACTGAAATAAAATCAAAAATTACAATAAAATACATATTAAAAACCAATTTCATCCCAATGTGAAGCATGTGGACCTCTAATAGAGTATATCAATATATTTTTTTAACGCAGATTAATTGGAAGAGAGTCGCTCTAAGGCTCTTAATTGTACAGAGTACTGAAAGAATCATGGGATAAGGACATAGTTGTTGTTGGCTAATCGCTCTATCTATGCCTTTTAATAAAAATGATAAAAAAATCATAAATCCATTGAAAATCATCGTATGAAAGTTTTTACCCTAGGGCTCAAACTCTTTACCGTGCTATCGAGAAAGTGAAATAACAAGAATATCTTCTCGGTTACGGGCCCGTCGATCTAATATTCTTTAAATTACTCTTGGTAATACAAACTGTAATAATGGAAAAACGTTATATAACTTTACCAATAACAACATAAGGATTTTAAAAGTTTTTATTGAACGGTGATCATCGTAAAGATTATAGAAGTAAAAAAAAAATGTTATCATTTACTTATGTATGAAATAAAATAAAATTTAAATCATAAATTTCGACTAAGAACATTAACTAGTGAAGCATAATACTATACTTTATGGAGAGTTCATCATTAGTTACACAATAAATTAATTATTTTACTGCTTTAAATTAATAATGTTTAGAAAGTCAACATAATACATATTGTAAAAAATATATTGATACCCATTCGACAATAAATTCAATACATACGTCATCATGAGATGAGAAAAGCAAAAAAAGAGTATTTATAAGCGTGCATAAAAAACTTGGTGAAAAATGCTTATGGCTATATATAAATCAAATAATTAATGAGATTCACCATTTCGGGCCTCGATAAAAACCGGTCTTATACACAAAGTACTGCATATAAAAATTTATGCTATGTATTACCTGCATGTAATAGATCGGTGTTGAAAAAAGGTAGCAAATTATTATTTTTATAGTTTGTCCGGCTTTCTCTCATCCAAGACACATCATGGCCACACTAAATAATTAAGTCACCACTTTGGTAATGGGCTTCATTAATTTATTTTCGTTAAAGTAATTAACTAATTAACTGTTTTTATTCGTTAAGTGAAATTGGCAATATGAGATTGATTTATTTTATGCAGTTACATCTTTACTTTAATTAAAAAATATATTGGATCTTTACGTTTATAAAAATTAAAATTCTCATTAAAACGTTGAAGAAATATTGTAATGTTATATTTTGTAATTTTAGCTAGCAATAATTTAATGAGTGAGAAAGGAAACTTAACAACAACTTGTGCGAAAGATTTTGGTAATTTGAAGTGGGGTACAAAACCGGTATTTCAGATAAAAGTAATTCGATGGTATATCATAAAGATGCGAGTATAAGGTCAGCCTTTGATTTATTGGATAGATTAAGTAATGTTTTTTGGATACCGAAAAGTTTCAACCACAGACATGAATATTTCAGAAATTTAAAATAAACTATCTAGTCACCAAGAAAACCGTATATTGATGGTATTTATGTATGTACGGACGAGAAGTCAATTTTAATAAGAAAACAAATCAAAGTATATAGTTCTACAAGAATTCTAATAGGATTCGGTTGATAGCTATTTCGGCTTCACGTCGCTTAAATATACTTCTGATAATGGCGTAAAACCGAAACATACATCAACCAAACCCTACAATTCTTGTACACTACGTTGGTTTTCATACTTATTAAACCGTATATTATTATCATCGCCCTCTGCAAGAAATTATGCTAAATCTGATTATGAATTATTTTGATCGACATGTTCCCATTTTCAAGCTCAATGAATTGGTTAAATAGATAACGTCATTGACAATAAAATTAAATAATGCCATGTCGAAAAACATGCATTAATGATGGTGAAAATTAATTTTCTATTAAAACTTTCTAGTTAATGCATTTGAAGAATCAAATGCATTAACTCTTTTACAGTAATATATTTCAGATATTTAAACAATATATATAAATATTACCAATATTCAAGAATGGTGATATGTCCAAGAATTAAATATTCAGGAGACTTATAAAAATGAGTTTCATTTACAGCTGGTTGATAAAATTATATTAAAAGTCTTTTGAAATATTATTGTATTGAAACTTAGTGTAAAGCAACAGTTAAAGCTGTTATTTCAATTTAAAATATTCAGTAAAAGTCAATTTTGGACACATACTACACTTCATTTTTTTAAAGTAATTACTAGTATTTTTTACCCCGCTTTGCCCAAGATAAAGGACGCTTATATTAGATCACTTAAACGTTGGCTTTGTAAGCCAGGCTTCGTCTCAATTATGACATAAAAGATGTCAACCAAATATTGATGCAGAAATTGTCTATAGTTGTGCAAAATTATTTTGATCGCACCATCAAACGGTAGGCGTAAGATGATATTGCACATACCATCTTGTTAATTTTATTTGAAGTTCATGGCTGGACTGAATTGTTATTATTGCATATCTATCCTTGCCACGTGGAAACATGAGTGGATATTTTTCTATAAAATACGAAGACTTACTGCACATCGTCAAGATAATATTACGTTTCACAAATTCATTTCTAGCAAATGATGATGGCAACTTTATTTACTATCGATACGTCAAAGCCACGAAATGAGGACGTTTTAAGTTTTATAATTTTAAATGATGGATAGGATTTCGCTTAATCTTATGATTTTATACAAATTTTACGATTCAGGTATGAACAATTATTATTTGTGAAGTTTATACTATAAAATATTTATAGTCACTAAGCAACACGGCGCTATGACGATGCCAATCATGAAATATTTGGTATGGAGTGGTTAATAGGCAATTTTCTTTTGTTAATTTTATTATTCAGCATTGTAAACGCTTAAAATATATCGTTTTCAGTTTAAGGTTAAATGTTTTGAGAGTTGGAAGTTGAAAATAGCAGAGTTGAACTAGCAAGAATGAGATGCGAAACTTTCACTTCGCTACTCTACACCGTTTGGGAGGAGTTGTTGTGATCGACAGAAATACAAACATACAGATTTCTACATGTATTTTGTGCTATATACTAGTCATTCAGTTGCTA
Source organism: Himalopsyche phryganea (assembly GCA_022494535.1). Lineage (NCBI taxonomy): Eukaryota > Metazoa > Arthropoda > Insecta > Trichoptera > Rhyacophilidae > Himalopsyche > Himalopsyche phryganea. The sequence goes on along the minus strand of JAGVSL010000089.1, from coordinate 1,841,315 downwards.
TATCAAAATATTCAAGTGAAAATAGTGTTGCTTTTACACACGATGAAAATAATGACGCTTGAAGTTCAATATGATGTAAATTGCAGGTCAAGTTATTATCTTCCTATTGCATAATTTATAAAAGAGTATGGAGCGTGACGTGAAATTGAAAAATACAATTGGCGTGATAATTATTAATACTCGCATTGGAAAATCAATCGGAAGAAGCGATTATTACTTAATTAATAATACCGTTCGCTCAAAAAAATTCCCACTGTTTTACATCAAATATGCATTTTTTAAATATTGACATGCGATGCAAAACTGTGTAACAATCATGATACTGTATAAAGTGAAACTACTCAATCTCGGATCCAATACTTCTTTGCAATCTTCGCTTCCTCTACCTTCGTGATAGCATTACTTTAAAAACCAATTGCCGATGTGACAGGGTGGTGCCCGGTCCGTTCCCTAATCTCCGAGTTCCTCACAAAGTCAAACCACTTCGCTCCCAATATTCGACGCAAGCATCTATTCTCGAAGCTCAGTATACGGTTTTTTTGAAACTTCATCAGGTGCCATGTTCCACTACGGTAAAGCAACACAGGTAGAATGCAAGCGTTGAACAAATGGCATTTGGTTTTGATCGTGTACAGCTGCGTGTCCCAGACGGTCTGCATTGAGTTAAATACAGCTCCGGCTATTCCTAATCGGCTAGCGAGCACCTTCTTTGTGTTACCGTCTTCCGGGATGTGTACATCTGAAGCTGTCAACCCTCCCGATGGTCTGTCTTGCGTTAGTCTGGGTCCTATCAGAGTCATGACAGGCATGGTTACACATCACATTGGTCTTACTTGCGTTTATGTTCAGACCTATGCGACCTGAGTTAACTCCTAACCTCTCAATTGTCTCCTGGATATACCCATCACAGATTTTTCGAAAATGACAGCATTATTATTAAGCTTAAATAATAACATTTTTAAAACATATTTCTCTCAATCCTTTTGTTTAACACAGTTTGTTAGTTTAGTTACTGTTTTTAATAATTTAACATATAATTTATCCCTACAAAATGCTCAAAAGCTGATCGATAAAAACTAAATATTTGAAATATAAACATGACTCATTTGAAATTATGTAACCTGACATTTTTTTACGCACATGTATAAATAATACTTGCATATATATTATTACTGTGATTTAATTAACATCTATATTATGAGACGTATTATTAAATCATAGAGCTTAATCAATTAAAATGTATTTTTAGCTCAATTGACATACATAGTTGTTTTAGTGATTATCGGTGTTAAAACAAAAATAAGTGACGCCTTTCTAATTTTGCAACAGTTGCTTGAAGTCCACAGATGGCAGTTATGGAAAAATTTTGTTGCAAATTCACGTATGAAGAAATTGGCGTTGTTATTACTTAAAATTTATACAAATTACAACATAATGTTTGTTTTTATAATTAAACATTAATCAAAAACTGTATTTAAAAAAACTTTTGATAAAATATCAAGGGGGTAGTAATGACATCTGTAGAGCTTCTGGGTAATGTGGACAATACTAATATTATCAATAGCAGCTTAAGGCAGAAAGCTTTGGAAGCCGTAATAGAATACAGTTTTCAGATATTCATTTCGGAAGACAATTTTTTTCGCATTACCAAGATATTAAATATTAAAAAAAACAACTTTTGAATGTCCAACTGCAAATAAATTAATTATCAGACACTATAATAACGGTCAGTATGAGTAACTTTGAAAGTTCTGAGGGTTTGTTTTTGTATTTTTATGGTTCGCCATTGCATTTATGTGTGGTATTGTTCTATATATAAATGTACTAATGTCTTAAGATGAAATTTAATTTACATAAATAGATTTACTGTTATAATTGATATGTAACTATAGATCAAAGTGGGCCAAAGTTTGCATCCAGCTCAGGTAACTTTGGCCCACGATACAAATAATCACTGTAATTATTATAAATTCCGTGATTTTAAAGTCTTGGCAATTTATCTTTATGCTTTCATATATTCTGAACATAATTGAGATGGGAAAACATATACAGCATTTGTTTTACGGATTAGTAATAGAAATTGGAAATATGGCTAATTCAATTTATGTGTTTTATCATTCCAAACCGACCGTTTACAAATTCAACAATAAAACAAATTATGTTGAACATTAATTCATATTTTTACCGCCAGGGGCTACTCAATACGTTTACTTAACCTAAGAAATATTCATATGGCATTAGTATTATCATGGCATTATAACGGCACCTTTTTCCATGTCGTGGGCCAATCTAAGACCGATGTGTAAACTTACCCGGTTTCATGGTACGTACAACTTTCCTCATTTACAAATGTATGTATTCTGTTGAAAGTGAAACAACACGGAAAACAAATTAAATAAATATTTACAGACATCAAAAATAGTGGATACATAGCCAGCTTAGAATTTTTATTACCTTTCACGAAAGTATTCGATCTTTACCGATTTATTTGTATGCACTTACAGTATCTTAATACTGAGGTCGATATTTAAGGTTGGAAAACAGATGAGTAGCTAAAATGTGGTTTTCTTTTAGGAGGCTCATAGTAATTAATTTAAAAAAGTGTTTGTTTAAATACGTATTATGATATTTTTATTCTCATAGTTCAGAAATTTAAATGGAGACGAGGGGGTTAAAAAATCGATTATTTCGGGCCTATTTGAACCCTTAATCGAGTTCAATTCTTTATATTGTTTTGGCCAATTGATGTAACCCTCAAAAAATTCGAAAATGAGTTAAATGATTGGATATCATTTTAATCACGACAGAGAAGGTCTCGGCCAAATTATGTAAATAGAAAAATAAATTTACCACTTTTTGGAAGGGAAACATCTTTTTACATTGGTCTTAGGTTTAAAGATTCTGACCCGGCCATTTGATGTAAGCCACTATTATATCAACACTCCCTACATATAATCCCGTATCTGCAAACATGAGAATTAACAGGAGTGCATTTCAAAGATTCATAACGCAACTCACTATATAATATTTTCGATAAAAATAGTATTTACTGTCTCCTGAACAATTTAAATCAATCGGCCAAAAACACGGTCGATATTCTCACTCAACATCCCATTCGGAATCAAATGTCTGAATTTATGAATAAATTCAGCATCAAGATACTAAGCATTGCTATTGCCCGTACATAACTAATTCAATTAACTAATGATATTATAATTATTAATTTATGAATCGCTATTGCTATTTATGAAACGCTAACTATTACTTTAAAATACAAACTAACCGGAAATATTTTCTTTGTTTACACGTTGTAAAAGATGCGTTAACGATTATATCATTCAAACTTGAAAAAAATGATTTGTTGATTGGTGGCACGTGAATCAACACGTGTATAAGCATATAACTTACTACAACTGAGCGTAACTATCAGATTATACAATGTTTGATGTATTTTAAAAATTTAAAAACAATTTATAAAATTTAAAAAAAAAAAATTTTGTACTACTTTGACAATTTCATAATGATCAAGACCGTTTTCGCTCTTCACAAGGTTCGCGATGATAAAAACCAATCTTGATTATTTAAAAACACTTTGAAAATATGTATTGTAAGATGTTTTTGATAAGGTTAAAATGAATTAGTGGCATTTTTTTACTATTGTTGTAGCTATTGATAAATTGATATTTGTAATGGATTAGAAAGCGGCAATTCGCCACCCTGTTAATGCGTTGTTTACAAAATAAGGATTAAGGCGATTCTCGAAATTTTAACTCAAAGTAGACTTATGATATTTTATCTCGTAAATAATATTTGTCGTATTTGTATCTTCTATATAAACGTAAGACGCTGTTTACTGTCTGTCAGTTCGAGTTCATTCGTGCGCTCGAATGCCTGAAGATGCCGAAAGACGAAACCCGGGTCGTCAGTGACAAAATACATGGAAGTGTAAAAAATCTCAATAACTCAAATTTGTTATGGAAGTAATGAGATCAATTTAAGCTTATTTAAACAGTCAGACGCTCTTAGTCTTGAACAAAATAATATTTTTTAACCACTCACAATGTAAAGCTCTTGGCTTCCTTATGGAGTTATCCCAATAAACTGTTTTGTACTCAGTTACTCAGCCTCTCTTTTTTATAATAGAATAATTTTATTTTATTTCAAATATACGTGTTGAATTACATGTTAACTCCAACGGAGCTCATGTAACTTTCATAAAAGCAGTAATGATCCCATTAAAAATATTAAGCGTCGTGTGATTGTTGAATAAAATAATTATCACGTAAGTGTTTTTTAATTGTTTTGATTGATTTTTTTGAACGGTTGATTTGAAGTAGTTACATGAAACACTGTTGAGATATTGTACTCATTAAAAAATATTGAAATGGTTTATTAATATGGAATTAGCAAAATGTTGTTACAATATGACATGCATACTTGTTATCGCGTAATGAATATTGAAAACTTTCCTTTACGAGCCTACAACATTCGAGAAATATATTCATTGCTTTTTTGGTTCTATAGTAGATATTTTACGAGATAGTTATTGTTTTCACAATGCAGAAAGATTTAAAGTAAATACAACATAATACCTCAGAGGTTAAAGTTCTACTATTCCCTTCTCGATGAAAGTTGGTCGATATTGTTCGTAATATAAGAAAATAGTTATGCCCATGTAAAAAACCTGTTTACGAAACGTGTGAAATGGCACCTGCTTTCCAACTTATTGAGTTAAATCACTTATGGTTCTTAAATTTACTATTATATATCAAATTTGATTTATAAATTTAATATGTGACTGAGGAAATTGATAAAAACTATAATATAGTAACAAACATATATTATGCGCACGTTATATAATATATTATATGTAATAATGGTACTTATAAATACATTTGCAAAACAATTCAAATTCCAAGTCTTAACATTGATTTTGTGTTGTTAAAAAAATGAAATGAAATGTTGATTCATCAATTTTTAAAAGACTTCGTATTTAAGTAATTGTATTATTTTTTTATTTATTTTGGAATTTAATAATATATTATAAATACCTACTTTATTTGATACGCTTAAAAAAAGTATCGTTTTGAATAATTTTTTGCTATAAATTAATATGTTGGGTCCGTGGCGCAGTCGTAAACGTCGTTGGCTTCGGTTACGGATCTCACTGGATAAAATCCCATTACGGAAAGTTTCATAAATTGATGTTTCAATAGTTTAATGAATTTCTGTTCTTATCGTAAATCCATGAATATTTTTGATGTCTAAAATTTATTCGCACCCATCCGATTCTAAACGGAATGTAGCGTGACCGATTAGATGACCACTAGTCCTATCTTAGCCATATTCTACTATTCTTAATTTCATCTAAAAAGAGGGATTGAAAAACTGAGTAATAAACAGTTCTCGTAAAAAAGACTTCTATCGAGGTACCTCCATTAGGAGTCCACAAGATCATTCAAGACTCATTGGGAGCGTATAGTGTTTTTTTAAAATAATGCATTAGATAATGATACTAAAATCATTTGTATCGAAAAATAAATCAGGGTTGTTAAAAAATACCTCAAATGTTGAGGTACCTCCATTAAGATCCGATATGCTTCATTCATATTGGGATAAGAAATGTTTAAAAGAAATTTAAAAAAATACCCCGTTTCCAACTGCTTAGTATCATTATTCTTTAGTGCATTTCCATCAAAGTTTATATTATCATAATTCGTTTTTTTCTTTGTGTTACTAACTATTTTAAATCAGATAGCTTTCTCTATTCTATATGTAAACCACAGCATGAATATAAACTTAAAAGTTCGTGAGAGAATATACATTATTTATTGAACAATTTTATCGTGATAATAATTTCAATAAGAACGCTGTGATGGAGGTATATGAATATTTCGAAACTATATCCGGGATGAGCTGTATTATCTATTTTAGTGATTATTTGATCAAATACCTGGAATTATTTATTATTAAATGTTACGCAATGTGTATTTTTTTATTTTATGTTGCTTGCAGTACAGCATGCATGCGTGTGGCCGACTTCATTTGGTTTTCTTAAAAAAATATTGAATGATATTAAACATATCATATCCGCCTATTTTTATGTAACGAATACCTGAATACATTCATTTTTTACGATAATATCACTATGATAAATTTGAACATTGAAACTGCTTGGTAAAAATAAATTGGACATCGATAGTATGACATTTAAGAAATGTAGGTAATATTATCAAACAATTATTAGCAACAGGTAAGTCTACGAATATTTATCTTCCACTTTTTATTCAATATTTAACTTTCCCACTATGAATTTATAGTCTGTAACACTGCAGTATTGACAGTGAATGCCAAGTGTATGAGATGCAATTAACCAAGACTTAGTTGCTAAGCAATAAAATGTGCTTGAAAAGAAAAGATATCTTTTTCTTATCTGGCATTACATAGGCCAATCGCTGACCCCTAGCACTTGTTAGTCTTGTTACACCCCATCCATCCAGCGAAGTTGCTGTCTTCAGACGATTCATGTTTCCTCTAAGGCCTCTAGGTTTCGGCTCCTCCACACGTAAGGTAAAAAACGAAATTTGTATACTTGCCGAGAACTATTTGCTCTCCGTATGACGTCGCAAAGTTATTTAATACAGTGCTTTATGTTACTATTCGGTTGTGTATTTTTATTGATTATTTATAAATGGAATCACATCATTGGAAAAAGCCTAAACTCATATATCAAATTAAAACTTTCTGATTAACTATTACTTATACCTCAGTTTGTTTATGTACATAGTTTTTATAATACCTATAAAATTAATATAGATTTATTGTAGTCTCTTTCCTTTTCACATTTCGTAACAGCAGTTCTTAACCAATTTGAAATGAGGAACAAATTTAATAGGACCACTTCTTAAATAATTGCAGGATAATATTTTAAAGTGGAATTGAAGAACATATCCTCTTTTTGGATACAATTTGATAAAATCTACCCTAATAATGCAATAAATAAAATAAAACATAAAATTATTTTGATCGTTTCTTCTATTTTTGTTAATGACTGTCTAATATTTATTCAACAACAAAAAAAATCTTATACCCAAAAATATTTAATCATTTCAATTGAAGCAATAATGGACACAGATTTCAAATGTACAATTTAATACATTACGCTTACTGACCAATTCCGGGATTGAGAAATTCTGAATCCCGAAATCCTGGGATTGTAAAAGTGTTCCTGGATTGGATGCCTAGTATTTACTTTTTTTTTTCCCATGTCCGCTCCCAATGTGGAGCATATGGTCTCCTAATTGAGGTATCTTGACAGAAGTTTTTCTACGAGAACTGCTTGTCACTCAGTTACTCAACCTCTCTTTTCTTTTTCGAAGAGAGTAGGGATAGAAGGATAGGGCTATGACAGGACTAGTGGTTAGCTAATCGCTCTCGTTACGCCCCGTGAGGATGGGATTGGTGGGAGGGAGGACTCATACTACGAACAGATATCCATAAATCGATTGAAAGATCAATCTATGAAAACCGTCCGCACCGGGAATTGGACCCGAGACATCCGTGACCGTAGCCAGCGACGAAACCAACTGCGCCACGGACGCCGACGACTTCTTAGCTGCTGATTAATAATTTGGTTTTTGTGTGCCTTTTTTACTACATTGTATCAAATACATTTTATAAAAGGACAGCTGGTGCCAGCTTATAAGATCATGTAAAAATAAAGTTTCAGTTACTTCATACTTGTAGGCAAGTAAAATATACTGTGTGTGTAAACTGATTATCTATGTTGTTAGCTTTCGATTTATGAATGTAGGTTTTTTTATGTTGATGTTACAAATTTGTTGATGTAACGATAATTGATTTTATCGAAACAAGTGTTCGATAATTCGATATCTTGTATGGCAATAACCTTGTTAGCTCATGAATCTATAAGGGAGATCTAATCATGAATACATAATTGAAGTCTGTGTCCATAAACTCCTTCACGTGTATCAGTTTTGAGGAATACTCTTAGGGTTTATTTATACAGAGTGGTTGTAAAATATACGGCTGTGGTTTTATCGGCTTCTACATAATAGAAGGATAAAGCTTAAAGCTCAGAATCCTTTAATCCTGTTGAAGTAAATAAAACCTTGAAACATTCTTTACGTTTCGACCGACAATAAAAATATGCCCATATTTTAGTAGTACGTAAATTAATTGATTTTCAAAAATACATTATTGTTGTTGAATAAGTGGATGTACGCATGTAAATTGGATTTCTTAAAACTATTTATGGATATTATTTACTTGGTAGAACTCCATTATAATAAGGTAAAATGAATGTCGTAGTTCTGACGATGGCGTTAAGCTGGAATAACTATTAACTACCTAATACAATTTTATACAAATAAATACTTTGATATTTTACCCTACAATATTATTTACATTTACTTGAAAAAGTGAAATTTTTTGTGATGTGTGAAATCACTTTTTTAACCAGTTTTATTAACTCCTAATGGAGATATACTAGAACTACTGGTAATTCAGTTGCATAAAATATTTTGTGTAACCTTAAGCCGCACCTCCTATAGTACACGTGACGATAATGCATACAGTATCTTTTATTATTAAAAAAAGCTACAAAAAGTCCAACGGTAATAAAAGCGATTAGTTCAGATTAAGCATGATCACTTAAAAATAAATAGATTTGTACTTTTTAAAACGAGAAAATTTGTCGTTTTAGATAATATTAATAAATGTAAAAAAATATATGCTTTTTGGACACCATATTCAGTCTATGATGGAATGAACGATGGTTATTGTCAAATAAGTATTATTTATGCCCATAAATTTTAATTGTATACGTAATACTAAAAAGCCTACAATTTATTGTTTTTTTTTTAATGTGGCTAGTACATATTAGTATTTCTTACAAATACATGAATCTTTGTAAAATTTCATGATATATTGACTCTAAAAATAATTGATCGGTTGAATAACAAAGAGAAACTGTAGAGGTTTGTTTATCGTAATATTTTTCGTCCAACTCATCATTTTTGAAATAATTACTGACAAAGTTTGCGTATAGGTTATAGGTAAATCACTTTTAATTAAGAAGAAAATTCATTTATTTCTGGATTTTAAATAAGTTTCACACGTTTTTTAATGTGATATACCAACGAACATTTGCCACTTTTTTTGGTTGTTGTTTTAATTGTTTATCGATGTAGTCCAATTGGTGCGTGGTAAACGTCATTGGCTACGGTTACGGATGTTTCGGTTTCATGTCCCGGTGCGGAGAGTTTTATTAAATTGATTTTTCAGTCGATTTATGGATTCCTGTCCGTAGGTATGGATGTTTTTGATTTCTTAAATTACCCATCACCCATCCGATCCGAAAAACGGGGTACATAGCGAGTGCAATTAGTTGACCATTAGTTCTGTCCTAGCCCAATACTTCTATCCATACTCTTTTCGAAAAGAGAGGTTGAGTAACTGTGAAACAATTGGTTCTAGTAGAAATTTTTTATCAAGTTACCTCCATAAGGATGCCATATGCTCGAAATTGGTAAAAAAACTCCAATTGAAATTACATTTCGTTAATGATTTAAAAGCAAATCAGATGCCTATAATCAAAATTAAATAAAAGAATTATGTCCACATAATAGCCGTCTGAATTGTAATTTGCAATCTACTGAAAGTCAAAGGCTTTATTGTTACCTTATTGATGTTGTTAATCTTAAATACCGTTTCAAATTGCTAAAATTTTTGGTAATTTAATTAAAAAGTCTTTATATTCATCTAGATGAGAACAGCCGCTGCTGACAAATTTTTATTTTAAGACGTTTTTTATAATGAATCATAATTCAATTAAATCTTTAAACATTAACTTGAAGTCTTAAAATAAATCAGTGATCTATATATAAATAATTATTTGGCCAAACGTTGTTTATTTAAAAATACATTTTCTTCAGCCGGGCTTCATACGTTTCCAGAAAATATCTATGAAAAGAAATACGATATTGTATTTATAATGAGTCTTTTTTCTATGAAAAACAATATATATTTTATTACAAACGTATCAATATTTCATAACAAACCTTTCATTAAAGTAATTTGAAAAAGACTTCTTCATAACACTATTCAGACACTGGGAAAAATATTGTATTTGCGAAATTAAAGATAAAAATTTTTTTGATCATTGAAAATTTTCACAGAGAGTTTTGGCTCAATATTTCAATTCTGATAACTCTACGTGATTATCAAGACTTTATGGGTGATTGTATTAAAAAATCGCGTGGTTTTTAATATTTTTCCCATCATAATGTGCATAGTTGAGTTTCGTTAAAATGTAAAAGTACTGAACAGAGTAACTGCTTCATTTTGGTGTCGTGAAATATCGCCATTCCTACATAAATCATATGAGAGCGATCTTTAATTATAAACTTCATAGTATTCACTTATAAGGTGTTAACTGTCAATTCTTGGCGGAAAGGCATTTTATTTTAAAAAATAAAACACAATTCATTTGGTACTTTTTTAACATTTGTAAATTTTGTGTCATTTTTGCAGTTATAATGTAGTAACTCGGCTCAAAATATAAAGACAGAAACAACCAATTATTTAAAAACTAAATCACTTGAAACGGGAAATACCTCAAAGAGAATAAAAAACAGCACCCGTGTCGTTACATTTATACCACGAAATGCCCGTTACGATTTAAAAATAATACTAATTATGATGTTATAATTCAAAGAGTTATGTTATGTTACGACGCGGTTTTAATGCTCCGAACGCTCTTGTTCTTTTGGAACATATCGTGGGCAGCGGATACACGAGAGTCACATGCATTGTTATGATACATATAGTACATAAACCTTGGAGGACCGCGATGATCTAACCAAGGATTTGGCTAGATGGAAACGAAACACTCGGGTTGTAAAAAGAGTCCCAAAATGGCACGGTTAATAGCATGCAATTCATTGACCAGATACGTTATGGCATGCGTCGCAGAAAACTCCGTAGAATCTTGGAAAAAGATATTCCTTTATGCGTATGCATGCTTCGCTCTGCCCTCAGGAGTCTGACGTCCCATATGTTATGAGGCGTTTGGTCGCAAAGATTATTAGCAACCGTCTGTGTGACAGAATGTGTGCCCAGCTACGACCAAATCAAGTGGGATATGGATCAAAAGGAGGTGCAGAGGCTGCAGTGCACGTAGCGAGATCCTTCAATGCCTCAAATGCAAATAAGACAAGGGTCTTGCTTAAGTTGGATTTTAGGAATGCTTTAAATTCATTAAACCGAGCTAAACTTCTTGAGTGCATAAAGACAAACGTGCCGGAGTATTACGCATACCTCCGACAATCTTATGCGGAACCATCCCACTTGCTGTTCGGTGAACACATCTTAAGCTCTAGCTCTGGGGTTCAACAGGGTGACCCCCTCGGGCCATAATGCTTCTCCCTAGTGACGTACCCCCTATCATCATCGCTGGTATCCAAGTTCAACGTTTGGTATTTAGATGACTGTACCCCGGGGAATACCAGCGATACAGTATTGGCAGATCTTAAGACCGTGATGTCTTGGGAAAGGAATACGTCCTTTCCTTAAACACTGAAAAATGCGAACTGTTTATAACCGGAAGGTCGGACGAGACCAAGCATAATATACTAAATAATTTTCAGGACATCGCTCCTAATACAAAAGTGATAGAAAAGGAAGACTTCAATTAAGGAAGAGGTCTGAGGCTATCAAAGTGTCAGTCTCAAGAGTGAAAGCTTTAAATTCACATTATGGACTGATTTTTGTTGAAAAACTGCCCATTGGTCCCCAAAATCATGTATACCCTAAGGTTTGCTCCTGTGTGGGAGTATACAACTCTCCTTCGCGCCGTTGATGACATGTTTCGGGTTAGTCTGCAAATAATAACCAACATGAATTTGGATGGGCCTGCATGGCTAAAGCGACGCTGCCCGTTAAATACGGTTGTTTTGGGATTAGGCGGACAGAAGAATTGTCTCTCCCGGCTTTCTTAGCCTCAATTCACTCTGTCAAGAGTCTGATCACGGCCATACTATCGGATATCTATTGGAAAAACTGCATATAGTGCCGCAAAACAAAATTGGTGCAAAATCACAAACAAGCCTGCATCGGACAAGCCATCTGTCCAAAAAGAGTGGGATTTCCAGATAATTGAAATTAAGAAACAAGAAATACTTTTATCTCTCAGTGATCCTACGGAGACTGCTCGGTTCATGGCAGATTCGCGGAATGAGTCGGGGTTGTGGCTAAATGCTCTTCCATCGCACAGTCTCGGAACTCTTCTGAGCGATGATGCCTTGCGAATTTCGGGTGCTCTCCGACTTGGTTATACAATGTGTCAGGGGCACAAGTGCACCCATAGGAGGTTGGTGGACCGCATGGGGCGGCATGGATTGAGCTGTCAGAAAAGCCCCGGGAGACACAGTCGGTACTCTGCTATTAACGACCTGATCTGCCGCTCTCTGGTTTCATCAGGGGTCCCATCGAGACTGGAACGTCTGGGTGTTTGCCGCCAGGATGGCTGGAGGCCTGACGGCATTACGATGATTCCCTGAAGAGAGTGGCGATGCATGTTCTGGGATGCCACTGTAGTGGATACAATTGCAGCATCTCACGTGAATAAGTCCGCTGAGTCGTCGGGCTCAGCGGCTCTCACGGTTGAAACCAGCAAATCCAAAAAATACGGCTGTCTGTCGCCAATTTCTGTCCATTGAGTTTTGAGACGTTCGGTCCCTGGGGACCCTCTGCTTTGAGGACAGTGGCGGAAATTGGTCGAAGGTTGACGGACAGGACAGGTGAGTGCCACTCAAGTGAATACCTTATACAGCAAATAAGCATAGCAATCCAACGAAGGAGGATGGAGATATTTCTTTCATTCTGGGTGACACTTAGAGTTTGTTTAAATGTTTTAAAACAATGTCTATAGATGAGTTCTCAAGCCTAATTGTATTTATAATGTACATTATTTTTGATTTAATTAAATTATTAATAATGAATATTATATAAATATACGTGATTTCATAAAAAAAAAAATGAATTGTGTTTTATTTTTCATATTCTACTGATTGGATAATAGTTATTTCATTATGTACTCGATTGACAATTAAATCGTTCGTAAAACCTTACCAACGTTTTTATACTTGCAGACCGGTAAAAATAGGAAAAATTTTTCGCTGACCACTAATACTGAAATAAAAATGGTTTTTTAAAATAATATTTTTCTAATTTTATATTGTAACAGATGTACATAGATAAAAATAAAAAATAAACATGTAACAGTTTGATACAATGAAAATTCAACAAAAACGATGGGGTGTTTTGTTCAACAAACTAATGTGAAACCTGTTGTTGCACCTTTGTTAATATATTGGATATTCTTGGTTGCAGTGCTGTCTCTGACAGACGAAGGTAAAGTTTTGCATCTCTCATCAAGTTCTCCCTGAGTGTACCTGACAAGATTTATGACTGTTGATTCTCTGAAAACCAGCGACCATCGTTTCACATCATCCTACCAATAATTATTATTTAACAAAAACTAAAAATACGACTTAACCTGCAGGCGAAAACATCCTATATTTACATTTTTGCTTGGTGAATTTCTTGAAATTTGGCATACTGTTTGTGACCCGGCACTAGGTCACGGACCACCGGTTAGGGAACACTGTCATAAACCTCTGAGTTTTGTCTAATGATTGTCTGTCTTTTCAGATGTGTGCCCGGTTTATTATTATTTAAGGTTATTTCTGAATTTTAAACTTCGCTTAATCTATTCTTTTCCCTGAAGTTTCATAGGTGACTTGAAAAACACATAATATGTATCAACACTTAGTAAATTCAATTGTATCGTTACTCGATCTAACTACAATTATAATTTACATTTACAGATATTTTGGACGTCTAGATATATTATTTGTAAGCCATTTAATAAGATTTTTCTGAAAGAATTTTCACTATAAAATAATTTATTATGATTATTATCAAATTAAATTTCTTATAGCTATAGCTGACCGAATTAGCTTTGTATCTGCCAAATGAAGAAGATAGTTTTTGAACCTCAGATACATAGATACTATAAAATTCACATATTCTTGAGAAGTGAGAATAAGCCAAGAATAGAAAACAGCAATAAAAAAGAAACCATAAATAAATGTGTTTTCTATATTTAGCACAACTTCAGTCAAGATTTATGTTTTTACAGACATTTTGCATAGGCATAGGCAAAACATGAGTATATAGAGTGAGTATTTGAGAATCACTTGAAAAAACACAACTTCAACTTCTTGAAAGTAAATTTGTTTTAGTCAAGAGGATTCAAAATAATAATTTATTAATAAATTAAGTGTATTTAGAATTGTATTTTTCTTAAATTTGACACGTACGAAAAAAGAAATAATTAGTTATAAGTGTAAAATCTGTATGAATTAGATATATAGTTGCAACATACTAACTATGGTACTACAGAAAACAAGTAAACTCTCTTTTTCACTTTTTTGTAAGTAAATTAATGGTTGTAACGATTTTCGATGGTTCGTTGCTTGCTGTTTTGCTGCCTAATATTCTTAACATAAAATGTAAAGTAATTCGATGTTTACCCTGTTTACTTCATTTTAATATTATTATGAATCCACATGGTCATATTTTCTTACAGTCTGAAGAAATGGTCTAAAATTTTACTATTGCCTATTCATATTTAAGTTTGCTAAGCTTCCCACTTATTTAAAATTGTTTAGTATGTAAATTTAAGATCTGTTTATGTCCGGCTTGTTAAGGAAGGACACCACCAGGTTAATTTTATTTTATGGCCCGTGCTTAACGCTGTAGCCTCGCGATGAGACCTCTGTTTAACGACTTGAAGTTTTCAGATTAAAGTCCTGGAAAGGTCAATATCAAATATATATTTTTTTTCAATTTATAATTTGAGACAATGAGAATAGATGTCTTTTCTACATTTTTCCTTGAATTTATCATAAATGTATAAAAACCACCTGGCGAGTTGATAATTTGATCATTATAATGTCACTCATTTGCATATTTCGATTCAAAAATAGTTAGTACTCAAACTAATACCAAAATATACGGTTTTGTTTTTAAAATGATGACTCGCGTAACTGTATCATTAAACTATTTCCCGTTTCACGCTTTTACGTAAATCTCGTAAATATTAATTCTTTTCTGTGGTAGCGTTTCGTTTAACATTTATTTGGAATTTTTACTAAACTACCAAGGCACTTGGGAATATTCTGTTGATTACTTTGAACTATATAAATAGCCGTTAGTTAGATGTTGATATGATATAAACAAGAAGAAAGTAATGAGAAGTGGAATGCTATTCATCGAGGCCCACGTAGATACGTAGATCGGTGTTCTAACATTTCAACCGGTTATTGAGTGTGACACAGTTAAAGTAACTTCTTGCTGATATATATGTACATTTATTGTAGTATTGACGTCAAAGGTTGACAAAATATTGCGAAGAACGTCTTGATTCAAGGCAATAACAAATGAAAAGCGAGCATTTAATATGTCATTTTTCACAGATTTAAAAAAAATGTGTTATATATCAAGTCCATAGTTAAATCTACGGGATAAAACCACTGTTTTTGTTGAAAGAATATTTTTCCCTAAACATGATTTGTCCAGCATTGAGAAACCATCACACCAGCCAAACGAATAGAGACTCTGCCTTTATACCATTTGATATCAAAAGAAAAGAAAATTAGTTTTATTAGATTATTAAAGATAATCAAATTTGATAATGTTTGACGAATGGCAGAATGAACAAGAATGTACTTTTAGATACACCATCTGCTAGTGTAGAAGAACAAAAGATTATATTATGTGTCTTAAATTACTTAAATTACTTAAATTATATTAAAGTGGAGAATGGCAGAACCTTTTAGATACACTCCTTTTTAACAATATGTACATAACAGGCGCGTGCGGTGGCTCTATCTCTTTCTCCCGCTCAATCACATGAAAAATGAAGGTGCAAGCAAAATGCAAGGGCATGCGGCTTATGCTCTTGTATCCTTCTTGCTCATACCCAAATTTGGTTGTGCGATAGAGATAGTGATAAGTCCACCGCACGCCGATGGTACATAAGTATTATAATCATTGTACTGTTACATTTTTAAACCAATAAATTAGATGACTTAATTTTTATCTATTTGTTCATGTCAGATAATATTCAAAAAATGTCTAGTCCACCCATTTCGTGCAAAACATGTTTGTCCAAATTTGAAACACGAAAATCAATAGTTACAAATAGTTTTAGATTATACACAATATCAAGATCATATTTCTTTCCATAAACTATATATTATGATAAAGTTTATTTTAAGCATATAAACTAGGCTAAGTAAAGTGTCTTTCATCATTTCCCAATCTCTGTATCTGTGTGACAAATCACGTTTTGAATGTTTGCTCCTCAAATATACTTATTTGTAGTAGTATGATAAGCGAGAATTGATAGAACGGATTTTATAATTACATTTATTTATTGGAAAACTACAGTAAATGAAAAAAAAACAAGAGGATTAAAATATACGCGAAAGTTTTAGTGATATAAAATAAATCTATATACAAAAATCATCGATGAAAATCCTTTGCAAATGGCGTCACATATAGCCGATGCGAAGAAAAAGTTTTAAATCTTTTCTTGCATCGGCCACGCAGATATCAATTATGAGCAATAAAGTTCTTCAATAAATTCTTAAAAAAATCAGGTACGATCCTGAAAATCCCTTTGGTTTCGTAAAAAACAAGAAAAATGCTTTTACATGGAAAACAGTCATCATGCTTAAACGATAGTAATCATAGACTTAATTTAATGGAAATAGTATATTATACATAATTGATTCAACTGTTTCTTGCATGTTGTAAATATTGGATGATTCTGATTTTCATTTTTGTGATATAGCTTACGTAGTATTATGAAATGTCAAATGCTCTAGGATGGGGGCATAGTTAAATAATCACAATTTGTTTTAAAAATAAAACACAATTCATTTGTACTACTTCCAAGTGTTTATAATGATCAAGACCGGTTTTGCTCACGAGCATTATCAACTGATGCCTTTCCCCTTTTGATATAATGCCTCTTCACCAAGAATTGACAGTAAACACCTTAAAAGTAATCACCATTTGATTGGTTGAAAAATGTGTAATATCTTTTGACCAGCTCATTCTCCAAAACGATCGTTTAATTTTTGAAAAATATTCCTGTTAAAATCATTGACATATATTTTATTTATATCAAAGGTTAAATTGAATATTAAATTAATGGAGATAAAAGAAACAAATCGTTTAAAACTATTTTACTTTAAATCTTGGTTATATGCAAATATAAATTACTTAACAACGAGGCTAATGTATTTATTGAATGAGATCTTTGCACTTACGCATTTATGTACCATCAATTATCGTTTTTTTACTCTGTCAGAATTTCAATGCTGGCTATTAAAATGAATTGAAAGAGATATTTCTTTTCTTGTCAGAATTACTTCAATAATTAATGAATATTTGAAGTCACGTCACATTTAGTTGGTTTTTTATAATTCGTTAGCCATTTTTTGTAATAATAAATTCACTTAGATACTTCAAGTAGCATTATGCAATTATCTTTGATTAATGGATTGCTGATTCAAACAAATAATTCACCAGTTAAATATTAAAAATATTCGTAAATCAATAGCATTTTCAAAATTGTTTTATTAAAATTAATCTTCATTTTTTATTTTTGTCTATGTTTCTTTAATCCATTCATATGGTTATAGTTGATACAGTATCGGTATAATGTCTTTTTAGCTTTCGTTATGTTATTTCAAATGATTACCAAAAAGGATCAAAATATTATTATGCTCTTAATATTTATATTCAGTCGAGAATATAATTTCGTTGAAATAATACTTTGAAAGAATAAACAAAAATATATGTTATTTTCAGTTTCATATAAAATAAGCATATCTGAACAGAAAAATAAAAGTTACGCAATGGATTAATCCTAGTTTATTATACAAAATAGAAATCTTAAAATGAAAATAGTTTAAGACTACACAGGTTTGATGAAAAAGTTTACATTAAAAAAATAGTTTAGTTATTCCATTTCGATTTGATTTACAAGTTATTGTTGTAAATTCATTATTAAAATTAATTTCAGACATCGACTGAGGGTGCTTGATTGAATTTAAATATCAAATTTGGATTATTGAGATTTTGTACACTTCCATGTATTTTGTCACTAACGACCCGGGTTTCGCCTTTCGGCATCTTCAGGTATTCTAAACATTATTAAAGAAATTGCCATTCATAATGGCTATGAGGCGTCTCTTATAGATAGTCTTGTATCAAAAAAACAACGTAAATTGGCAGAAAAGATGCTATATTTCGGGAACTTGTCTAAAGACACAGAGCAACCTAGGAACTGGCATAGAATTAGTTATTTAGGTTGCACAAGTTTTAAAATTAAAAAAACAACTCGCTGATAGTGTTAGACAGGCGTTCTATTGCAAAAATTCTCTAGGCAAATTACTTATTAACATTAAAGATAGAGTCCACTTTAAGAACAAATCTGGTATTTATAAATTACAATGCAGTGATTGCCAACATTTCTATGTGGGTAAAACCACACGTACATTAGATATAATGGTATCAGAACATTTAGCTGTCTTTAGATTAAAAAAAGAAACTTCGATATTCGCAAATCACTTGCTAATGGAGAAACATACGTTTAATGCGGATGATGGGGTTAAACTGTTGCATAAAAACATGGGGGATCATAAATTATTTTATCAAGAAATTTTGGAAATCAATAGAGCCCAGTTAAATTCCTTGCCAATTCTGAATGAGCAGCTGAATCTTCCTAATTCTCCGTTATTATATCCTATACGTTGAAACACCTAACAGATGTCACTAAACGTGGAATGATTGTATATATTTACCCTTTCGTCGAATTGCATCCCGTCGAAACTCACAATGCTATTATAATTGTAAAATCACTGGTAATTCTAAAAGAAGTTGGAAAGCGGCAATTCGCCACTCTGCTAATGTGTTGTTTATAAAATAAGGATTAAGGCGATTCTCGAAATGTTAACTCAGGTATCAGTGTGGCTCTCAGACGTATAATATCTTACCTCGTAAATAATATTTGTCGTATTTGTATCTTCTATATAAACGTTAGACACTGTTTACTGTCTGCCAGTTCGAGTCCATTCGTGTGCTCGAATGCATGAAGATGCCGAAAGGCGAAACCCGAGTCGTTTGTGACAAAATACATGGAAGTGTACAAAATCTCAATAATCCAAATTTGAAAAAAAAATAATTTCAATAATAATTACTGCAAATTTACACTACTTACTGAAATAGTAGAGAAATATTTCCACAACTCACTATTTCTGTGTAAATCGCTGCACTTAGCGAACTACGCAATTAACCAGTTACATTTGACTAAGTTATCAATCCGACCTACATCCATAAAGAAACTTACTTGTATTTGAATATATATAAGAACTTATTTCATCACTCATAATCCTAAAAAGAGTATAAGTTACAATAGGACTGCAGCAATAAGCAATTCGGACGATTAACTATTAATCACCGCTCAATCCAATGATGATTCTATGTATGATACTAAAAAATAATTAAGATAGAATGTATATTAACTTAAATGTAAATCAGAAATCTATGTGTTGCATCATTTCCTTGATTCATCATAGATAACCAAATTAACCAATAACCGAAAAACGGGTTGCAAATCGCTTAGTGTCTTATAGCTGTACAATCATTGCTTGATTCGATAATGGGAGTGTGTTTCCTCGGAAAAAATTAACAATTTAATTATCTATGTTAATTACTTTTACGCACTGTATCAAAAACGTTTTCCAAATTTTACTATTATTTATAGTTTACTACCTATGTCATACGTGACCGTTTGATAAGAAAAATTACCGATAATTAGAACCGTATAATCAGTTGCAAAATTGAAACCGATTTTTCTGAAAAATAACCAATAGAGCCGGTTACCGACTATTGGTCAATTAATCTGTGTATCCCTAATCAAAACTTAAGAAAATGAATTACCAGAAACTGTAGTCAAGTCTATTGATAAAACTAGACATAGACATATAATGAAATAGAAACAACTCAATATATATATCGTGGCGCTAATTAAATTATGTTTGAAGGATAATCTTTAAGTTATACTGCTGCTACACAATGGAGCTCAAATTAATTATGATCATCATAGTACCTTGATTTCTATGTTTTATGTAAAAATTCAATGTTTTTAATAAATGGGCTTTGTACTTCCAGACATTTTTTTAAATTTATATTGAACGAGAATCCTTTTTATGATGTCTGTTTTAACTGGTTCCTCGAGTCTTTAAAAGCGTCATTGTTAAATAAAAAGATTCTCATGTACGTGTTTTGACTATTAATGTATATAAAATTTTCTTGAAACTCGTAGGGATAATATATTTTGGATACAAATACATTAATCGATTGTAAAATGTACACGCATGAAATCGAACCGTTTACTACATAATCGAATCGGACGAGAGTATAAGAGCGCTTACCACTCGGCTACGTGGTGGTACATAAAGCAAGACAGCGTAATTTATATATTTTAATGGTTGTTCCATTATAACCATAAGATTTTAAATACTCCAAGTATTGCTTTTATCAGAAAAAACTACAGAGAGTTAAAAAATAACTGATTATCATGTGTTATAATAAGTAAAATCGTGATTGTATTATTACTGTTCAATGTTTTATTATTGAAGTGAAATACCAGAATCATCACTCTGCCATTATGACAATGACAAAAGTAATCAAATAAAAAAATATTCTTAGACTTAAGGTCACTGGGGTTTTTTAGACCGAGGGCATTTTTCATTGTTATTCATAATCACATCGTTAATTTAACCGCAATATTTTTTACACTTTTTTTCTATGAACAAAGAAAGGGAAATAATAATTGCAAGTATCATTTTGTAGCACGCCTATTATGTCTTTCATCTATCTATATATATAAAAATGTATTTTTGTTTGTATGTTTGTTCTCCTCTATGCATTCCTTTACCATTCATCCAATTTTGATGAAACTTTGGGGAGTTTTTGTACGCACACACGTGAAGGTTTTTGAGGAAACAAATTTAGAATCTAAAAAAAAATCAAATACGTACATACAGCTACATCAAGGAAAAACCTTCTGATTTGTTCGGTCATGAGTCAGCCATAAAAAATTAAATAATTTATTTCACATGTGCTATGAATATCGTTGGAAATATGGAAACAATAACACATATTGTTTGAAAGGTAATATTTAAAATAATACGGTTTTTTTCGAGCCTGAAGATGACGGGTCTGGAACGGGTAATTTTATGAAATTTCAGCCCATGCAGACCTTTACTCTAAAATACTTCAATAAACAGAATTAAAACACAAAACTTTTGTTTCTTTGAGTAGCATTGCAACGCATGCCGGGTACTCACTAGTTATCAATAATCTATTTATATGTTATCATTCTTTCCCCGAGTTTCGTAGTCAGTTTGTCTTATTTTTAAACCAGCGAACCGTTTAACCATATTATCTCGGGGGAAATGTCAAAGATAATTTAAACCGTATTATGGTAAATTAATAAAAATCTTCTTCTTTGCCAATGTCTGTTATACATGAAATATTATTCAAAGTTAGTGGTAATGGAAATACATTAATGAAAATATATTATCATATTCGAAAAGTTAACTTAAATATATAGCATGGTTTTGGTATTAATAATTCACAACCACCCTCTAGAATCTCTATATATTATGATTACGAAAATGTAGTCTGAATTCATAGAATTGTTCAGTATCCTCAAGTTATTTTTTCATTCCATATTTCTATCCTTACGTTTTCGAAAGATCGGGGTTGAGCAATTAACTCACAACCAGATCTGTTGGAACGTTTTTTTAGGAATTATTCATCTTTTCACTATTTTAGTTATAAATAATTTGTATGTGTGATAAAAATTAAACAAAATTCTAGTGACTAACTAGTTAAAAATGTACCATTTTTACTGTGTGAAAGTTTACATTATAAAACATTTAAAAGCTTTGAATTAGTAATTCTGTTTTAGGTTGTTAAGTTTCTAGACGCATAATTAAGTTTTCCCGTGGATTTTAAACTTTGCTCTCATTGGTTGATATTAAACCAAACCAAAATATTTACATTTTACGGTTTACCGCCATCATAATAATATTATATGCCTTCACAACATTAAAGCTTTATGGGAAAACACCATTTCATTTCTTGCCGTTATTATCATACGACTTGAGAGTGTTGATCATTGTTTAAAAAATCAAAGCAGAAAGCAATGAAAGAAATATATAATACACTCGTCTCAAAATTAGATAATCTGGTTATTATAAAAAAAATATCAATTGCTTTATAAATAGAGTATTACAGTTGAGTTACATCAATGTATAACATTAAACACAACCTTGACACTATAAGAGAAAGTAAATATTCATGTAAGTAGGGAAATTTTATGACTGAAATCATATTTACATAAAAAGCATGCTCTATGCAAGGCAAGGCCATCGTTTTGTGTTATTATTTTATAATAGAAACATAAAACTAGTGTTTATTATAATTTTATGTCCGCTTTTATATATATAAAAGATACACTGTTATATTATATTAAAGTAGTATGATATAACGTGTAATGCGGTGCATGTGTCTTTAGAGAACTGATTTTTTTTCATATTCAAATAAAATAAACTTTCGGTTTACAAATTCAGGTAAGAATTTATCCAAATTGAAATATACCACAATTATATTATATTATAGTATGCATAGTGTATTAAAAAATATTTTTTTTTATAGTTTGTATTCAAAGGTGGATTGGGTCAGTAACTAATCAAAATCGTCAGTAACTAATTCAATAAATGATCAGTTAACACGTGGTCAGTTAATAAAATAAACGGTCAGTAATTTATATAAAACGGCCAATTATTTAATTGAACGGTCTGATATTTATATAAAGCGGTTAGTTTTTTAATTAAATGTAACCTAACCTAAACTGTATTTATTCGGAAATTATTTACTGACCATTTATTATTTCTTATTGACCATTTTTGGAATTAGTTACTTATCAAATATCTTGTTGCCTATATAAAAAGGAGTCGCAATTCAGAAATTACTTCTTTAAAGAGATGTTAAATAATCAGGACAGGAATGCGGAATCAATATGAATGCGATTGCCATTATTCAACAGTGGGTTGACTTTTAACCATTCAAAAAAGTGATTTTCCACATTTGCATGTCGAATAACATATATTAAATTTAAACGTTGTTCAAATATAGTAAAAAAAGTAAATTTTAATCAACGCATGTTGTTTAAATTATGTGTTCAGGAAGTTATTTGGTATAAATAACTCCAAATAAATTTTCCAATCCAATTGTTTTTACCATAATGTGGGCAAACTACATTTTGATTTTATTTGTCACCTGAACAACATAAAATTTTCTTTTATATTGGTTAGTGAAAAGTGCAGATAAAATAAAGTATTCACCTGTAACAATTTAAGATGCACATCGTAATCTGCATTTGACATCAATTACGTTATTTAGTTGGTAGTTATTTCGGTATCACACCATCGTCTGAGCAAACAAATTTTAGCTAACCGATATATTATATTATAACACTTTAGAGTCATAGGTGGTTAACGTTTGGCCTGCAAGGGATAATTAAGGCTCTATTAACCTTTTAACTGCTGGTAGGTATATGTATGGCTGTACCTTGTACGCCGCAAATTTTTTTGATGAACACACAGTACATATCTTCATTGTTTTAGTTTTATCGTTGCTGTGTTGTCGTTGTCGTAATGTCGTCATGTGTTCAACATATTTGTATGTTTTAAATAACTGATTTAGGTTAGTAAAATCCCGTTTAAAGCAGAACGTCCAACAATGTCATTTTTGTTTAAGCGTCGTTCCTTTCACGGAAAGTTGCGCATCTTAAGACGCTTGGCAGGGATCCGGTTAAGATCAACTTAGTAACTTAAAGTAATATTTTTTTACTTAACGTATTTTGCCATTATACGAATGATGTGTTTTTGTTTGCTTTTGCATATAATACAAATTGATTATGAAGATTGTCGCCCGGCAAAAAATCTCACTTCCAAAATCTGGCTGCTAAAAAGGTTGGCCACATATGCTTTAGCCCTTTAGATCATGCCAGGTCAAACTTTTTGGCTGTGGGGTCACATTAAGAAGTAAAAATGAACGGTAGGCCGCAATTAGAAAACTATTTTTAGATAATTTATTGTCATGTAAGAAAATTCAAGATAAAAAATAAATGATTTTGTCATAACCAGTAATTTTAAGAGACGAATGGGCCGCACGAAAATACGAGTCAGATCGAAGTTTGCCCAGGCCTGCTTTAAATTGTAAACTATAGTTTAACATTTTTTGTTTGATTAAAGTATATATAAATATCTATATTTTTTTTTCCATGTCCGCTCCCAATATGGGGCATATGGTCTCCTAATGGAGGTATCTTGACAGATTTTTTCTACGAGAACTGCTTGTCACTCAGTTGCTCAACCTCTCTTTTCTTTTTCGAAGAGAGTAGGGATAGAAGGATACGGCTATGACAGGACTAGTGGTTAGCTAATCGCTCTCGTTACGCCCCGTGAGGATGGGATTGGTGGGAGGGAGGACTCAGACTACGAACAGAAATCCATAAATCGATTGAAAGATCAATCTATGAAAACCGTCCACACCGGGAATTGAACCCGAGACATCCGTAACCGTAGCCAGCGACGAAACCAACTGCGCCACGGACGCCGACGTTTTTTATCAAACATAAATTTATTTGATATCTTTGTTTGATGTTGGGAGATATAAAAAACCTTAATTATCTTTGTATTCAAAATATTTATTTAAATGATTTATATTCACGTGCTTGGGAGAAAATAAATTAATAGTTAGCATCAAAACAATTTTAATGAATTGTTAAAATGACAATTTTTTCTAATTTTACATTCAAATTTTTTTCTACAATTTTGATGTTATTTCCTAAACGTATTGTAATAGATAAGTTAACACTTAAAAGATAACACACGATGACGGTTACAGCGTAAAGTAGTGTCGTATAAAAATCTATTGCGGTCATATGTTAAAGAGAGAAAGTAAGGTGCGCGGTTACTGGGTAAAGTAAGTGTAGTGAAGTCATTCAGGTATTATGGTCTGGTGTTGCCACCTTACGTCAGGTAGTTAGTATACAGTATAAATCACTACATATACATAGCTATATCATTTGATTATATTACATTTACTGAGATGAATTGTTGTATGGTTTATAGCGACACATAATTAAAAATAAAATGTTATCAGTAATCTGTAGCTAACTGTTAATCGTTCATGAAATAACATTGTAAGTTATAGGTATTACGAAAAAACATGTGAAGTATGAGTTTTGAAATTTTAATTTGAAAAAATAAACTACATACAGATTTTTATGAGCTAGTGAGCATATCAATATATCGAAAAAAATAGCGCGGGTAGTTATTTATTTGTTTGTCCGATAAGTCAATCATGCTCTTAAGGCAGTGCCTGCCAAACTGTGTGCCGCAAGAAGTCTCAGGTGTGCGGCGACTCAATGAAGACAGATTATAACTGTGGACAACACTAGTTAAAAACTCAAACTTAGACGCTTTGCTTTTTAGAAAGGTTTTTGTAAATGAAATAAAAAAACGAGAGCCACTAAAGATGGTAGATGAGAAGTTACGTGTTTCTTTTATTAAATTTAGAGAGGCGTTGTGACATAATTCTTCCTGAAAATCAATCGTGTCATTCTCACTGTTCAACTACCGGTGCGGACAGTTTCATAAATTGATCTTTAAACTGATTTATATATTCCTGTTAGTAGTTATTGATGTTTGTGATGTCTAAAACGGGGCGTAGCAAGAGCGATTAGCTAGCTATTAGAAGGCCATATGCTCCATATGCACGTTGGGAGCAGACATGTTAAAAATATACCTAAATTATGTATGTTTATAAAACAGCATTGGATATTGTTACCTACACTAAGATTTTATTAATTCATATGTATTAATAAGTACATAACATTTTTAAGTCATTTTAATTTGATGTGCCGCGAAACAAATCGTCCTTCCCCAGTGTGCCAGTAAGGTAAAAAAGTTTGACAAACACTGCCTTAGGGTTTCATTTTCCAGATTTTTTTTCAAACATCCTGCTAATGCTATACAGGCTTTGATTCAAAAGATGCCACTGGTGAACATTGTTTGGCGCATAATGATATCGCGATCACAAAGTTGTAGCAGTTTTAACGCGTGCCGATTAATGATTCCATGTGCGTTAAGCCACGCCCAGCCGTGTGAATTTTTAATGCGTTTGTGGAAACTTTACAAGTATATAAATATATTTCGTTGATTTTTCTCAATAAATAATGACCTCAAATTTGAATTGTTGGGATTTTGTACATTTCCATGTATTTCGTCACTTACGGCCCGGGTTTCGCATTTTGGCATCTTCAGGCATCCGAGCACACGAATGTATGAAAATACATGGACATGTAGAAAATCTCAACAATTCAAATTTGATATTGAAATTCCATCAAGCAACCTCAGTCAATCTCTTAAAAAAAATAATGACCTATTCCGGAAACCTAGTATTATATAACGCATTTTCGGTTTTGATGTACAAGCCCCTTGCCTTCATTAGTCCATTATTTCTAAGTATTACTGTATTTTAGTTATTAAAAAAATAGATATATCTTTGAGCTTAAATTAAATTTACCGTCGTAATACTCAAGCGTTTGACTCAAACCAAAATTAAAATGTATTTTTAAATTGTATGAAGAAATCACATTA
Organism: Himalopsyche phryganea; assembly: GCA_022494535.1. Taxonomy (NCBI): domain Eukaryota; kingdom Metazoa; phylum Arthropoda; class Insecta; order Trichoptera; family Rhyacophilidae; genus Himalopsyche; species Himalopsyche phryganea. Next base: position 1,814,412 of record JAGVSL010000089.1, on the reverse strand, counting down.
ATAGTAGAGTTGGCAGGATATTATTCTATCCCATATTTAATGTGATATTAGAATCGCATCTGAATAACAAGCTTGAAAATTTGTGGCTGAGGTAATGTCAGATTTAAGTTGTTCTGTTATTTGCCTTTATTGTGATATGAAGAAACGTTGAAATTGCATTACACAATATAGAAGTAAAACTCGAACTGAAAACATGCCGGCTTAAGGCTTCAATATAGATGCAGTTCGTGCAAGCCAGACGGTAAATCATAACTCGCCAGAAAAAAGCTCCATTGGTAATATTTCAATTATTACCGGTGTCTTTGACACATGCTTGATTTGAAACTGCATGAAAATTGAATCTTTTTTTTTCTATGGTAAATAATCGACTATCAGCTAATATACATCGAGACACAGCTTACCAATGATTTTGTATCACTGTCAATATTTTTTCAATTCTATGCTCAACAGTTGGTAGGTAATCCGTGGATAAAGTACACAGTTTCACTACATTGATACAATATATCAATAATATATGAGATACAAATATCACAGTATTTAGATGTATAAAAATTATAGCATTTTGTTGATAGTTATTTCGGCTTCACCCTCAGAACTGTATTTTTGCATGAATATAAATATTGATATGACATACAAATGGTGATTGCGTACACCCGTTAAGGCTAAGGATTGCGAGGACCCGAAATAGCTATCAATCAAATCCAATAATTATTGAAGAAATAAGCACTGTGATATTTTAAACTTATTATAATGGAGCTCCATCAAATGGCAAATCAGTCAAAAAATATTTTGATAACGGATATATTTCGCTATCTATTTTCCTAGTAACAAACACTGCCAAATTCAGGTGATCTCATGTATAATTACTTTTCCTGCTTATTGAAATAAATTGAAAATAAGTATACTGCTATTGATTAACTTTACGGTAAGCCCAATGATTACAATGAATGACAAAAGAGCGATTTTATTGAATCTTTTCATGCTTAGAAAATCATAATCACGTAAATGCTAATCTAGATATTATCTTAAACACAAATAATATCTTAAAAAATAAAACACAATTCATTTGTACTACTTCCACATGTTTATAATGGTCAGGACTGTTTCGCTCATCACGAGCATTATCAACCGATGAAATGCTCGTGATGAATGAAAACAGTCCTCATAACATGTGGAAGTAGTAGAAATGAATTGTGTTTTATTTTTTAAAATATAATGTCTTTCCACCAAGAATTGACAGTCAACACCTTAAAAGTGACAAATAATATCGGTAATCTCATGTCTAAGTATTTTGGTTATGTTATTGAGGTAATAGAAACCAATTGAAACATGTTTCATTACATAAATATTATGTGCAAAACAGTGATAAAAAGTCAAAGTTTTCTTCCGACATTTGTAGCACAAGGTTAAAATAAATTTATTCAAATTAGAATAAACAGGTGCATTTCATATAAAACTTCAAAAAATATGACCCCAGATATTTACATAATGTTTTTTTTAATTTTATTTTGAATCCTTATTGGATCTTGTATAAATGTTGTTATACTTTATTTTACATAATTTTGAAAAATAAGTAAAAAAACTTTCTCCGATACGTTGTGAAGCGTTTGACTTTTAGATACTGCGTCCCAAGCAATTACGTTACATTTTCACGGTTGAAATTATTACTTGCAAGGAGCACGTTAAGTTTCAATAATTTCTGGCAATTCTTCTCCTTTCTTGGCGCTACTGTCTATAGGTAACATTGGCCGCCTCAATTAGTCTCCTCCACTCCACTCGGTCTTTCACCTTCTTACCAATCGATGAGCTCCAGTACTCATAGGTCTTGTGAAACCCCATCCGTCCAGAGAAGGTGCGGTCATCCAACGTTCCATTTTTCTGGAAAATAATTAAAATAAACAATTTAATCGATATAATTAAAAATACTGAAGAGCAATCTATCTTTTACAAATAAACAACAACATGCAGAGTGGATTGAAAGCGGAAAGCTTTAAAAATAAATAACTAGCAGACTTGAGCATATGAAGGTTTGTATAAAAATAATAGAATCTTTTATGATATTTTGCATCGACGTTCGATCTGTTGTGTCTCTAAAATTTTGTATTTTTAATAATTTCTCCGAGAACGCAGTAAAAAATGAATTGGATTGATGTCATAATAAAGCAGAAGACTTAGTTATCAATGATTATTTTAAAACATATATTATATAACAAATAATTTTACGAGGCCTGGCTTTAAGAATGCGTTACATATTATTTTTAATGATGATTAATTTACATTATAACGATTGTGTCTGCTTGAATTGGGTCACAGTGTCTGATGTATTGTGAGAGTACTGATAAATATTAAGGTAAACTACAGCAATGTGGTAAATTCTATCAAAACTATTGATGGTTTTTTCAGCTACTAAAAAAGTATATACACTGTAAATTTGAATTGAATAAATGCGATAATATTATTTTTAATAAGTTTACCAATTCAAGCTGACATGTATTCCATTTCAAGGAAAAAATTATCCTATATATTGATCTTACTGATTATAGTATTTTCATTTTAAATTATTGTAAAATAGTCGTACATGTTTTGTTTTTATTTTATCACTCTTGAAAAGATATTACAAAACCATGTCTATAAAATACGAACTTTAATCTTATATGCATTCAATAGTAAAATTGAATTATTGGAACACACTGCATTATTAACAGCAATTTTTTGCTTAGGATAATCGTGTTTTGCGTATAATAGTATTTAAATATCTCTTAGACTTCAAGAAGTGTTTTGAATACTAGTGTAAATTGAATTAGTATCTATATTACATTTATAGATAGTAATTCAATTTGAAATAAATATGCTAACTTTGTTTCAATAAACTGATAAAAAAATGCATTTCCTTTTGACCGGGTCAGATAATAATATAAAACTTATCGTGTTAGAAATTTTTGATACACGCAAGTTTAAAAGTTTATGCTTTATTAATATGTATTTGAGTACGTCGAAATAGTGAAATTATATAATTTATACGAGATTAATTATGACTCAATCAAAAACTCATGTCATTTAGCAATATATAGGAAATCGTAAAAGTTTAATTGTTCCAGTTTTTTTCATTAAACAGTTTCTAAAAATCTATGCAGGTGGTAGATATCGAAAATGTTTATTTATGATAAGTGTATTTAAAATTATTTATGACAGATAACTAATAATTTCGACATGTTAAGTGTGACCGGGTTATTTGCATTTAACTCGGTAAATACTTTGAAAATTATGATAATCCTATTGTTAGTATGCACCAAAACGATTATTTATCGCACATCCATTGTATCCAATGTGAAATTTCAGTGAGATATAGTTAGCAAAGATACTTCATGTGTGATTTAGAAAAATATTTGCGTGAGTTTAATATAAATATTATCTTTTTCGTATGATTGCTGCTCATTTTATCTCATTATAGAGCAATGGATAACTAATTTAGTACTTTTAACTAATTAAAATGAATTTAAATTTGTGCTTGAAGAATCAAAATTATGAATGATAGACTTACAGATATATCAATAATGAATATTCAAAACAATGCCTTTTCGTTCATTAATTAAAATAAAAATCTATGTGACCTGAGAGTTGACCTAAAATGTCAAGTAAAAACAAAAAAGAAAATATTGGGACACAAGAGAATTATTAAAAATAATAAAATCAGCAAAACGGAGAATGTGTAAGAGAAGAAAATTAAAATATTATTCGTAAAAGAACAATAAAATGATTTAAGCGTGAAATAAAGCAGGAAATTACAGTTAAAGATATCAATATCACGCATTGGAAGAAATCCAAAATTCTAAATTCATAGCGAATAAATTTCTGAAATAATTAAAATCAACATTGTAACATCAACAAGACTTGTTGAGGATAATGTGAACTGTTCATTAGTTAAATGAGTCTTCTATGAAACTTGGACTAGTAAAACTGCTGGCATTGCGAAATTTGTAGGGAGATGAGTTGTATGTCAACATTAAAGAAGGGTACGACGTTTATTGTCGTATGTTCAATAGTTTATCGCATTTACTTGACAACTTTTTGATGTGCAATAGAATCTATTGACAATATGATTGCATGGGAAACTCGTGAGATAAAGATACTACACTAGAATGACGCAACTTTAGATAATAATAGTTGAATGCTCACGGGAAGAAATTTCAATAAATAAATATTCTTTTTAAGGTAATTCAAAGAGTTCAAGGTAGACCGGAAAGAAGATAAATACAATTTATTCAGTTTGGCGGCGGAAAGGTGTTTTCGAACGAGAACTTAGGCGCATACAAATATATTTATAAATATGTTCGAAAAAAGCGGTCTACCACTATTGTTGCTCATTTACTTTTCGAAGGATTTCGCCGTATGACTTGGTCGAGAGTATCTAATATATCCTCCTTATAGATTTGGGTAGACCAGACAACAATAGAGCACAACTTTTTTATTTCATGATTTTTCGATTTTCTCCTACGAAGGATGATATATTTATATGATTGCTTTTGTATTGAAAAGTACACATAAAAAAAATAACGAAAAAGTATTTTATATCGTATAATAATAAATTCGCCATAACAACAATATGTAAAGAGAAATAAATATCTTTTGATTTTTTTTATACCGTACATATATGGATAATAAGAAAATACACTTGCAATGTAAAAAAGATTTTTACTATAAAATTGTTGCAACCATATATGTATTATGTATTTTTCAATCGATCTATGCATTTCTGTTTGGAGGCATGGATGGTTGTGATGTCAAAAGATTACCTCCCACCAATCCGATTCAATAAGCGGGTTTAGGGAAAGCGATAAGCTAACCAATTGTCCTGTATTATTGTCCTGTGCTATATCTAAACTCTCTCTAAAAAAAGTTTTGTTAAGATAGCGGGGATAGCATTGGGAGCGGACATGGTTGTTTGTTTTTTTATTATATTCCTTACAATAAATTGTAATATCGTTTCACTTAAATCATTAATGCAATCATTTACATAAGGGTAAAATACGATTAAACTGCCCTTCATAAGAATCCAGTGCTTATCTTATTAAACTCATACTGAAGTATCTATTTAAAAAAAGCACGCTGGATGTCTGTACAAACTTTAATTCAAAAAGAATATTTTACTTTACAATATATTTGTATCTGCATACATAATAATTATCCTGGTTAAGAATTACAATATAGATTTGTCTGCCTGTAAAAATCAGGATAACATTGCACACGCACACACTCTTTATATCAGAGCATCGTGGGCATCAAGCGCATTTCATGATTTTTGATAAGTGGAAATACCACCTGGTATAATAAATTACGTTCTTAATGAAAACATTCTGATCAAACATAAAGCTTTAGCAATATGTGATTGTATCTTGACATGGAAATTAAGTGAAGAGTATTTTTTGAACTTTGTAATGTTCTCTAAAAAATCTTAAGTTTTAGGCTGACAGATAAGCTACGTAATAACATTATGATGGTATCAGTGAGCAGCGAAGAAAATAATCTTTATTGTAATCCACTTTCTCCAATAGCCGACGTGAATGAAAATAAAAATCCATTTGCCTATAATGGCCCGCTTAGCAACATATACTAAAAAAATGATAATGTTGCCTTTGGATCACCTACGGATATCAAAATCTAGTTTTATTATGCAATTGCAATATGGATTTTTTGGAATAGGTACTAGGGTTACCATGACTCTATTAACTGAGATCGGTACAGTTTTTTGGATATTATCGCACGGAATTATAGAATAACATATTTATTTTGTACTTAAAAAACAACAACATTATTTTGAAATGTAATTTGACTGATGTTTTAATGGTTAAAGTGTTTGCTTACTGAATTCAGTTTTAGTTTTCACGTGATACCTTTGATTGAATATATTTTAATTCGTTCTACAAAAATCTATAGATCTATAAATCTATATATATATTTTATTTTTGTTCAGTTTTTTCTTAATTAGATTAAGGAATAAATCATAAAAGTAATATTAAAATGAAAGGCCTTCAAAACTTGTTAAAAATTACTTTAATACATTGTTATTTTTATGTTATAAATCTTAAGTACGAATATACCAAAGACAAATTTATCTATGTTATCAGCAGTAGATAACTATTAAGATAATTTTACAGTAACCAATACAAATAAAAAAATTATTTTCAGTAATTATTTAATAAATCCATGTGTTAAAAAATTCGATATGTCAAATGATTTATTTTCTAAGTTTGCGTAGATAATGAAAAGATTAATATTTTTTGACCCGCATTATTAGTTTTAAATGTTGTACATCATGACAAATTTTGAATAAGTGTTAATTCATCAAAATGGAAAACAATAATTCTTTTATAAATAAATTTTACCATGAAATGAATAGAGTTTTCTTCCGGCCTAAAAATAATGATCTTATATTGACCCCATACTGCCATTCTGCAAAAAACCCGTTTAAAACTAGCATTTGTAAAACGTGGGCACCTAAACACTTTTGATACCATCAGAAACTAGTAATTAAAGTGCTTAAGTTTGTAGGTATATTGCTATTGATTTAAGATAACTGGTAAGCTTTTGAGTGACATATAAACTAGAGATTTTATATCTTATATATCGTTATAAAACGGTTGACGTCTTTTTAAAAAGACACCTAACGCGGATATTTGTATTTTGAGTTTTTTTTACTTCAAACTTCTACTATTTTTACGAAGTGCTAACGAGCCATCAATAGCTATTGTTTAATAGTTTAATATCATATAAAACGTTTGGTGTAGTATAAAATGACTTATTGATTTTGTATTTTGTTACAGACGCTGAAAAACTAACTGCTATCACCAAAACATTACAGAAGATAAAGTAAAATAATAACAACACAATGATTCGAAAAAAATGTTTATGAAATGAAAGTGTTCCAAATATGAATGTGTAAAACAAAAGTGTGTGGTTCTGCGAAAATTTTACGGAGACAAAAGACGGTTATTCTTTAAGTTAATATTCAAGTAAAAGGAAGAAAACTAGTGTTAAAGATGTCGTTATTACTTACAATTTTGTTTTGTTTGTCTTTGGAAACATGGGCATTTGAATTCAGCTTGAATGGTTTTACAGGAGTCAATAATGAACAGGTGAGGTGAACACATATTATTTGTATGCTAGTAAACAAAAATATTAAATTTATAAAAATGATAACATTTACGATTAAAATAAAGATATGTTAACAGCACTATTACCAAAACCTTGTTGGTTTACGTTAATAGAAAAAATTTCTATGAATGATAGACATTTTCATTGGATAATAAATTGTATCCAATAGATTTGACTGGTCATGTTTTTATTGTGTGTTTATTTTGAATACATGTAAATTTACTTCATTTGATTTCTGTTCTCGTGCATATGGTACAATTTTTATTAAAAAAAAAAACTGAACCTGTATCAAAAATGAATTAAGCAGATTTCGTTATAATATGGTTAGAGTAATTAGCAATCTACTTGACACATAAATGACAAGCTGGTGGTGACAAACAAAGAATGAGTCAATTAAAGAATTAAAAAAAAAAGTTTAAAACCACTTAAGGTAAATAATAAATTCATCAACAACATATTTTAAAAACATAATACCTATAATGAGGGTCATGACTTAAATATATGGTGTGATTTCAGATACTATACATAAGTCAAGAAAAGTGATTAGAAGTATTTACAGAGTTCACTTTAATTGAAAATGCATAAGCTGAGAAAAAAAGTTAATGTGTTATGTACGTTTTTTTGAATATGTTGGTATAAAGTATAGTTTTTTTGTTCCGCGATTTACTTTCTGATACAAATGATTGTTGTATTACTATTTTATGCATTTTTTAAAAGCATATTCGCTCCTAATGTTGGTGTGCTCTTAATAAAGTATATCTCTCTCTATTACTCAAACTCTCTTTTTACGAAGACTAGGCTAAGACAGGACTATAGGATAGATAATCGATTCCGTCACACTCCATTTATAAGATCGGATAGGTGGTAGGGAATTTTAGATAATACATACGTTCATAAATCGATTGAAAAATCAATGAATGAAAACCACCGTACTGGGAATCGAGCCTGTGAGCACTTTGGCCAAAGTCAATGGCGTTGACCACTCGACCATGTAATGGTCGAAGTATGCAACACTGCTGATGTAAAGATAATTGATAGATTACTGATTCGGTGTAACAAATTGACACGTACTCGTTGAGAATTTTCTTTTTGTTTGGTAAGACGAACACGTCAGGTTTATGGTAGTATGACAGTCAGCTGCAGTGAATATATTTAAAATGACTTCACGAAAATAATAAAATAAAGAATGTCGTTACATCATTTAAAGAGGGAATTTTATTATGGCAAATAACATGGCTATGAAGACAGTGGAAGTAACTATTGAAATGTCTCTTTTGTAACATACAATTTAAAGAGCTTTCCTGTCGTTAATTTTTATTTAAAAAAAGCGTAAGATTGGCTATGGTAAGAATTTTAGATCTCTGCCGTTTAATTATTGCTGTTACATAGGATTAAATTATATTATAGGGTGCTTGTTCCCAAAGTTAGCCGTCGCCAGTAATTGGCTTTTTTAGCTTAAAACTTAAATAATAGTGGATACATTTAAAAAAACAGATTGTTTTTAATTCGTGTAGGTATTCTTGCCACTTGCCAATGTATATCTGCACTATACTGACCTATATGATGCAATACGCAATTTAAAAAAGCACATTTTTTTTTTTTTTTTTTTTTTTTCCATGTCCGCTCTCAATGTGGAGCATATGGTCTCCTAATGGAGGTATCTTGACAGAATTTTTTCTACGAGAACTGCTTGTCACTCAGTTGCTCAACCTCTCTTTTCTTTTTCGAAGAGAGTAGGGATAGAAGGATAGGGCTATGACAGGACTAGTGGTTAGCTAATCGCTCTCGTTACGCCCCGTGAGGATGGGATTGATGGAAGGGAGGACTCAGACTACGAACAGAAATCCATAAATCGGTTGAAAGATCAATCTATGAAAACCGTCCGCACCGGGAATTGAACCCGAGACATCCGTAACCGTAGCCAGCGACGAAACCAACTGCGCCACAGACGCCGACGTACTTCGACGTACTTTTTACTTCGCAAGTTTCGACAAATTCATGTTGTATGGGAATCGCTAACAAAATATACTTTATATTGTCATGCTTTGCATCATTATGGTTTTTATTGTTCTGTTTACTCTGAGTAAATTATTTCGTGATATTCATGAAGTTTAATAGTGATGGTCGAAGACTGGGCAGAGAAAGACCAACCATTGAAGTTTGAGGACCGACCACTGGGACAATTGGCATTTTTTTGTAAACTTCTATTATTTTATGTTTGATACAACATTAACTATTTTATTTTAAGTTGGTTACATTGCTTAGTCACTGTTTAATGGAATAACAGCGAAAAAATATGTATTTATCATTCATTGGCTCAAAATCTCTTTTGAAAGTACACCTGTCACTTAACTGGCTGAGCACTGGCGAAACGGCCCTATTAAGTAACTTAGATTCTTGGATTCATGCGGCCTCGCGCTTGCGTATGATAAATAGTTGTCAGTAGTGGTATTTTTGAATATATTAAAATTTTGCAAGTATTTGACCAAATATTACCACAACCTTATTTGAAACTGCGGGCTTTACCATGGTCAAGTTGCAACGGTGAATGGTTTTCCCAAATGACGTTCACTAATTAAGCGATGGTGAAAATTTAAATAAACATTTCTTTTTTATTCGATTAATACGCTTTGATCAAAATAAATCGATTACCGCAATGGATTCGCCACTCAACTTAAAATTTAGATTAAATCAGAGCGATTAAAAAAAACTAGCCCTTTTGAAATCCCATGGGTATATCCTTACTGTGGTTGAAATATTAGCTTGAGTAGCTGACTTAAAGCCAATTTTAGTTCAATACCTTTTGCTTATAATTATTTAGTATGCGAAAGTAGTTGGAAGTGGACACTGATAACAAAGAAATTTATTACAATCTAATCGTTATTCGCATAGCTTGCAACCGAGTAGATGTGGAATATGTTCTATTATATAGCTGAAATGAATACATTCTTTATTTGTACTTATATTTTGTTTTCGCTCACTAATTATTGCAATTGAACAAATAATTTAACGTTGTGCAATGTATAAAATGTACAAACCAATTAATTGATTGATGTTTGAATCTATTTCAACATTTTTAAGTGTATAAAATAAGTTTTGCCGAATAAATCTTCAGTCGGATGACGATAAAAACATAATATATTAATTGTTCAAAACTAAAGGCAACGCTTTTAAAAAGTGACAGAAGTAACATTTGGTCAAATTTGATACGAGTTTATAAAGACACATAATAAATAATGAGTCTTAAAAGACTGTTGGATTTGGCGATTTTTTTCTGGTAATTCATTTCTATATAACGTTGAGAAGTTTAAGATATGCCAAGATTCAATTATTATTTAACCAGAATCATATTCACTGAAATATATGAGCAAATTTATTTTGTCTCTTGTATATTATTATCTGAATATTTATAGAATATCTGATTCTAGTTATACTCATATTAAATTTACAGTTTTGTAAATGCATCTATACATCTTAATTACTTATAGGTACAGTATATAACTTAAATTAAACAGGTATCATTCTGATAATTTAGAGGTAATTTATAACGAGCAAACCGTAATTTAACAAGCTTACAATTTTAGCAGGTAATAAAGATATCTTCTTGTTTTCTGTATAATGAATGTTATTCTATCAATTTTCTTCGATGTCGAGGCTTACGTATCCTTTTGATGTATCGGGATATCAATCAAAGAGAACGTCAACTCTCTTCCAAACTTCCTGAAGCCTTATATGCATAAGTAAGTGAAACTAAATGGTAGTTATTTCAATACGAACGTGACTAGAATCTGTAACAAATCGATATCGCTGATATCGAAATACCGTTTGAATAATGAATCCGTCTTTGAATTATTTATGAATGCCATTTTAATGATACGGTTATGATACATGGCGGAACAAATTTAACACACAAATTTTCCTTGACATTTGGCGACGAAGATTTTGTGAACTTTTAAGTTTTGTGCTTTTTTGTCGTTTCTTTTTCTTCTTGGTGTTACAGATAAGTGTGTGGTCTTGAGAAATGGCAATGGCCGGTAGATTTGGCATCGTTATTATAAAATCATCATCTCATGGCTATTTACCAATGTCGTGTTTTATTTATGTAGCTTCTTTGTCCTTCCTTTTAAGTCATTTTTTGTGGAGCATATATAGTAAGTTATCCAATAGTTAAGATGTTTTTTTTGTTAACTGACTAAACTTTTCTTTAAAAAAAATCGGGTCTATTTGATGGCAATATTTTTGAAGCTGTTATTATAATTAGTCGGTGAGCGACGAAAGATCTTTATGATAATAGTAATTGTGTTATGTTTTCAGTCATCCGGAAAACCACACGAACGTTATTCCCGCCAAACATCCGACGTAAGAAGGCAGACGCACTACAGCTCTTCACAGCAATTTCCATGTTGGACCCCGTTCAGCAACAGCAACAACAGTATCAATGGGATTCCCCCGAGAGGCCGTATTACGGCTACGTCTGTCCACGCTCTCCAACCGAGTGATATTTCGGTTATTGGTGCTATGGGCGACTCGTTGGTCGCTGGGAATGGGGCCCTTGATGAATGGGCGCTTGGAGCCATATTCGAATACCGAGGAGTTTCCTGGGCAGCTGGTAAAAAAATATTTGTTTGTATACGCCTTTAAAACTAATTTATAATTTTATTTATTCTATACCTACTTTCGTTGAATCCATGTGAGCTTATAATGGTGCATAATAACACGTTAATGAATCTCAGTTGAGAAAATTTACTGATAGAACTATGATGTTAGGAAAGGAATACCAGTAAACTTGCCCTGTCTTTAGGATGTTGGGCTGAAAACATCCCAAACATATATAATACATGCCACTGGATTTTAAATTATCGTTCATTCGAGGACTTAAGCCCTGAACGAAACCGGTAAAGCTTTGCCACCTAGTTACAGCTGTAAGTAAAGTATGTAACTGATATCAACTCAGTTGATAATGCTTGTGATGAGCGAAACATGTGGAAATAGTACAAATGAATTGTGTTTTACTTTTTAAAATTTAATGCCTTTCCACCAAGAATTGACAGTTAACATCTTAAAATTGATGTAACTATATGTTGTGAAAAAATAATTACTAAATCAATACCATATTCTATACAATCTATACTTACACTACAGAGTGTAATTCTTTTTATATTTAACGTATTTTTTTCAAACAAATTTTCATTATACGCGTAAACTTTGATACGAAAGTTGGAAAACAATCCAAATAAAATATTGTTAACATTTTTCTTTCGTGTGAGATTATAATATATTATATCATTATGTAGTGGAAAAGAAATGTAATTAATGCTTACTGGAGTGACTATCTCAATACAGCAGTAAAAACTGTAAATATGTTTCATCTTTATGTTATAAATTGTGCGGATGTATTTTATTGATATTAATAAAGATAATATTAGTAATTTTCCATAAAGTCGCTTTGTAGAATCTCTCTTGAAAAGAGAAGATTATCAGGCTTTGAAATTGGGTGAGTAGTTTTAGTGTAATATACAACCAAAGTTGTTATTTGTAAAGTGGCTAAATAATTAAAAGCAAACAAGAATAACTAGTTACAATATGGAGAGTAAACTGATACTATGCTAATATCTACTAGAAGTAGGAGAAAAATAGCAATGTATAAGGTTCAACAGGGATCATCAAATCGACAATTTCACATTTGTTTTTCAATTGCGTCAAATTTTTATTAAGTAATATTTAATATCGTATTTTTATTATCTAAGTAATTTTCATACTGCATTGTTCTTTCATTTCGCTCTCTCGCTCAAAACAGTGTGAGTGACTGACTAAAAACTTCTATTCAGATACTCCATTAGGACGATATAATATATTATACTCCTCATTGGGACTCTCATGAATAATGAAAAATATTTTTTTTTCAATTATGTCCGTTCTCAAAGTGGATCACATGAACAACAGAGCATCTCAACAGATGTTTTCCTATGAGAACTGATCGTAATTCCGTCACTGAATATCTTTTTTTTGGAGAAAGTAAGGGTAGATGTGAGGGGATTGGAGAGGATTAGAATTCGGAAAAATTTCACTTTGCCCTATTTTTTGAATTGGGTGGGTGGGAGAGTATGTCGGCATCACATATGAGCCCTCATTCGTAAATCGATTGAAAACATATGACTCGAACCCGTGGACACCGCAATTAAAGAGGTGAGCGTTAACCACTCTTTGCAATTTGAATACGATAAGAATATGAATGTGAATTAATGTAATATTAATTTTCGCCTAAAGTTTGCGCTGAGTTATGAAGAGTTAGTTACGCCACGCCATTAGATTCTGTAGTGCAAACTCTTACAAAACAATGTAGATACCTGGAAAGTTACACCGCGTTTGTTGCAATTTTATTTAATCTGACCTACTTTTGTTGTGCTAAAAGCACCCACATAATATTACCATACAAACAAAGCTTAACGACTGGTGACTTCAATCTCCTTATCTGTTACAGCCAACAGAAAACTAGGTATCCAATGACCGAATAATGGCGAAATTATTCAAAGTTTGACTCGGGCTGAACAATTTCAAGAACGTGACTGCTTATTATATAACACGAAAAGTCATGACGCATCTATTTTCGATTTCGTCTCGCAAAACCTCGTATTTGTAAGCATTTATAGCAGTAAAATATGAGCACTATTATGTCTTGTAGGTAACCTACTTTTAAATATGGGTTTAAAAAAACTATTAACATTTGTGTCATTTATAAAGTTTGTTTTGAGATATTCACAAAAACGTGTATGTAAACTCTATATTGAAAAAACATTTTTTAAATCAAAAAAAAAAAAAAAAATATATAAACTGTCTGGACATATCATAGCAAAAATATCATTTACAGTTTTTGAAATATTTAAAGAAATCTCATGGACAAGATGACTTTCGGTACTGTATTATGGACTAGATACACATTCGAAAAATCTATCTGGAGGGTATCCAGGAAACTATAGTCAGTTTAGGAGTTCACTCAAGTCGTATTGGTCTGAAACCAAAAGGCAAGTAATACCACTGTGATGTGTAACCATGTCTGTCAGATACCTCAGTGTACACATCCCGGAAGACGGCAACACAACGAAGGAGGTCGCTATCCGATTTGGAATAGCTGGAGCTGCATTTAACTCAATGCAGACCGTCTGGAACACGCAACTAGCTGTACACAATCAAAACCAAATGCTATTTGTTCAAAGCTTGTATTCTACATTTGCTGCTTTACGGTAACGAATCATAGCCCCTGACGGAGTCTCAAAAAAACTGTATACTGAGCTTCGAGAATAGAGGCATGCGTCGGACATTGGGGGTGTAGTGGTTTGACTTCGTGAGGGATTTGGAGATTAAGGAACTGTCACATCGGCGGTTATGGAGAGACGTTGGAACTGGCTGGGTCACAAACTGCGAACGCTTCTGAAATGCCTCAATCCTGCTTGCTTCTTCTTGCGTTGGATTCCAGCGTCTTGGAAGACCATCGGGTACTATCCATAGGATATACTCAGCGGAGCTGAGGGACTCTGGCATGTCATGGGAGGAAGCAAAGCGATTGGCGGGTGACAGAGATTCATGGAGACGCCGTGTGGTAGACATATGCTCCACGTAGGGAGCGAGTATGGAAGAATAAGACACTTTGAAAATCCTTTTTTATGAAAAGGTATAATATTATCTATGGGACAAGATGAGTATGGTATGGTATTTTAAGTGCATTTTTAAGGAGGAGGAAATAAAATGATAAACAATGATAAAACTTCTTGACGACTATTCGTGTTTAAAGTCACAGCATGTTTCTGAACACACAATATTTTAAAATGGCAACCAGACAGACAAGACGGATTTTAAAATTGGATATTGTTTTTAAACTTTTATACTGACTGCGAAGGATAACTTGTGACATTGTTCATATAATATGTACAGGTCCCTTTCAATAGGCAGTAAGATTACATATTCAGTTCATTTTTGGTGAAAACTAGACAAGACGGACTTTAGGAATGAGCGACTCGTTTCTAATAATGGCAACACCGTGGCCGAGTTTTCATTGCTCTTGGGCTTACGATCCGTCTCATTTGCGCGGTTAAGCGTTCGAATCTCTGAGTGAAAAATCTTCAATTCATTGATTTTTCGGTCAATTGGTCGACTTGTGTTCTAGCCTATGTCCACAGTCAACTTGGAAATATATGAATGTGATTATGAATTGTGACGTAGAGCAATGATTTATGAGCTGAGACAAGTTTTAATGTAGTTATATTTGTGATTTCAGATTAGTATTTAATGATTTGCAAGAGGTCCGTAATATTTTAATTGTAGGCTCTTTTATTTGATTTATGTATAATTTGTTTGCTAATCAGTATTTTCTTGTCTCAGTTCATGAACCATCAGTTTTATATACCTTCATTTTTACACTCAATTTTATATAAATAAGCCTGTTATGTTTGTATTTTTATCAGTTGATAATGCTCGTGATGAGCGAAACCGGTCCTGATCATTATAAATATGTGAAAGTAGTACAAATGAATTGTGTTTTTTTTTTTAAAATATAACGTCTTTCCAACAAGAATTGACAGTTACCACCTTAAAAGTGAATAGTTCATTTACTTTTCGAGTGATGGTGCTAGATGAATATTTAATTACTTATAATTATCGATAAAGACATTAATTATTGCGTAATATGTTTTTTATTATCAATATTGGAATATAAATAGCCCGCAGAAGTATGTTGGCGATAAAAGAAATTGTTAAAGAGCCATAAATATAACTATTGAGTAAATGCCAGAAAAATTGATGTTACTATAATTTTCCATGTGTGTACTTTGTAATAGTCATGAGTGTCTATTAGACAAGCTCTTTAGACAGCAATTTCATTTATGCGCTGCTAACCATAACAAGTTAACCGCATAATTAAATGCAAATAAACACTATATTTATTTTGAAGCGCGTGGTTATTCACCATTTTAACGCTTGGTTTTTTTATGTCACAACACTTCTGACACATGAATTACAAACTTTAGCTTCATTAACAGTTTTATGTTTGTAGTTTTTTTAATTAAATATTTAAGCAATGTACATTATACGCAGCATTATTTTCGTGAATATAAGTGTTTTTGGCATAATATGGCAGATATTATAATGTTAATTTCTTATGATTTAATTAAGAATTCTGAATGGAGCGCCAATATTTCACATTGAAAGTGAATTTAAACAAATATACTAAAATAGATAACAATTTTGTTTAGAGTAGTACTAAAGGAAAAGTCTACATCTCTAAAATATCCCTATACAACCTGTGTAGAGTATACGTTTTATAACTCTGCAGTTTTTACTATATTGATACTCTTGATTAAACACAATTGATTAAACCCTCAAAATTGCAAATTGTTTAGGAGAGAGTAAAAACTGTTTTTTTCCAAAACATCATATGGTGGGTTGCGTTATGAATCTTTGAAATACACTCCTGTAAATTCTCATGTTTGCAGATACGGAATTATACGTAGGGATTGTCGATATAATAGTCGTTTATATCAAGTGGCCGGGTCAGAATTTTTAAACCCAAAACCAATGTAAAACGATGTTTCCCTTCCAAAAAGTGGTCAATTTATTTTTCTAATTAACATCATTTGGCCGAGACCTGCTCTGTCGTCTTTAAAGTGAGATTCAATCATTAACTAATTTTCAAATTTTTTTAGGGTTACACAAATCGGCCAAAACACCGTCAATATAACATACAGAGTATGTTAGTGTATAAGTGTTTATGGCTCCTTGATCCTAGATCCGGAGTGCAAAGAAAAACAGTAGTGACTCTACTTACCATATTATCAGAAATTTTGAAAGTACATAAAATGAATTTTTTTATCAAGATAAATTTCCACTAAATGTCTCTAAATAACGAATCAAATGAAATAGTAAAATAAATTAAAGCAAATATTTTCCGTTACAATTTTACCCCGAAGCAGACTTAAAAATAAATTAAGGAATCTAAATTCATTTAAGCTTGATCATATCTCTATAATCCCTGCATAATAATATTTATACAAATTAATAGGCGAATAATCGTGAATTAACAACTTTTATTCGAAACAATGCTCGAGTGTTAACGACCCCATTCGGTCAACCACAAGCTTTGAAATCCTGGGTATTCATATGTATGGTTACAAATATTTGTTTTTCTATTTCCTCACGTTGCGTTCTCATACCGGTGAAAACAAAGCGCTGTGTGGTCAATTTAACTATGTGAAATTTGTGTTGATTTAATGTGTTTAAAGTTAAACTAAGGATACATATAATGTAGATACTATTTATAATAGATTATTTCATCGCTAATGCATGTGGTCTAGATAATATATTCGCAATTGTTTTGCTCTATCATTAATAATTACGATCTATACGTTGTATGGTGCATTCGTTTATTAAACTGTTGCAAGAAATAAATTGACTCTCACAATTTCAAGTTTTAATTTGACACACAAATTTTTTAGGTTTTTCCCAACCAAATATTCACAAGATTTTGTATCAATAAGATGAATCGGTCTTTTGTAATTAAATGGCTGATTTCGATGGTAAAACTTTCCACATTTTATTTAATATGTGGTAATGCCTTAAAATTCAAAATGTTGTCATTTTCAGATTAGTTTCTTGGACCTGTATTAATCTTAGTTTTACAAGGATTGTTGATGATATGATGATAACTAAAGGCATATACGATCTGCATATTAAATTGTTGGAGATTAAAATAAACTAGCATCAACTAATTATGGATATGTATTAAGTAAAAATACTGTAACAAAGATTTGACAATCATTTTGGAGATGTTGGATTAACAATTTATTTTCTTAATGTATAAACAATATTGCTTCTTTCAAAGAGAGCAATGTGAATTACAAAATATTCTTGATTCATATTGATTTTAAGTTTCAAGAGATGATTTTATATTTACTTATCTATGGTATCAGAAATTAATGGCGATTGATATCTGCAATTTTGAAATGTTTAATTTGTAATAAATTCCCTCCGGATATGTTTTTTTATTGCTGATATTTTAATGCAGGGGTCTCCAAACATTTTAGCCTAAGATTTATACACTTATATTAAGTACTTTCGACAAAAAATTTCGATGATCAGGTACATAAATATGCTCATGGCTTTTTTTCCGCTTTCGGCACTACCTATTTGTGAGAAAAAACTATGGCGGTCCGGATTGAAGATGCTCGCGGGCCGTAGTTTGGAGACCCCTGTTTTAATGCAACAGAATTTTATGTCGGTTAATAAAAAACATTTATTCACTACTATACGTATCGAATTTGATTAGTTCGCAGATTGCTAATAAAGCAAATACTGAAAATATTGTGATGCAAGAAAGTTTCTTAGATAGGTGGGTTGGCCCAGTGATGAATTTGTTACAATTGAGGACAAACGGATACTCGGTTTCATACATTAATGTATCAGTAATTCTCTGAAATATTTATTGTGTTGCAACATTCAAAAGTCTTATCCAAGAATTCCGGTTTGCAAAGTTTGACACCATTAAGATTTGAGATCAGACGTAAGTTTCGCTGTTGGTGTTGTAGACATGTAGACAGAGATGGTTATCATGAGAACGTAAGACATACATTTCAAAATTTGTTATTTTTAGGCAAAATCGTTTAGGTATATATTATTAGACAATAATATAAAAAATATGTCTCAAGATAAGGAAATATTTAACATAAACTAGTGTTATTTTAAAATCGGTGTAATATCTGTATTTCTAGTCAGTGGGTCACTGAAATGTGAAAACGGTTTTCTCGATTGCGTTGTTAAAAGTTTGAGCCTCCGAATGGAACTTTCAGACACTGATTTTTTAATTGAGATACTGTACCCGCAGGTATGAATGCGGGAAATGTTCGAATCTTTTCCACCAACAATATGCAATCCCAAAAATATATGCATGTAACGATTAGCAATTTACTACACCTTACTTAATCTAAAAAGAAATGACGTACGATCATTTACCGCTACTTTATATTTAAAAGTATATATAAATCTCGATAGTAAATTGGAAGAGTTACCAACTCTATTGTTGGCAACGCTAACACAGATGTCTGTATCTACGGGTAAAACAATAAAATTATTTGAATTAGTCAATGTAGTAAATATACTTTTATTTTACATTCATTTGTAAATTAGTTATAAATTGCAATTTATTTGCCGTCATACGTCATCAGCAAATAAAATAGTAAAAATAAATACACCGAATGAAATCAAAGCTTTTCCTTCATTGATCAGAAAATTCCTTTGGACTTTATATTTTTAGACGATAAATATGGTATTATTCTTCTCATTGGATCGGCTCATGTATTGAATTATTGGTTCATTTAGGACCCCTTGTCCAGCTAGACCTAAATGCTTTGAATATTATTGAGATAATAAAGCTGCTCCACTATATTTAAGTATCTTGTATAAATTAATATTATATATAGAAGATTCATGAAGAAATTGTGCTATCTAAAGACTGATAACACAGAATAGTCGTAGTCTTTGAGCACGTTGAGCTATCCAACATCCTACAGTTATCGGTGTAGGCCGATTGAGGAAATTCTTGAAAGCTTACATGCTCTTACTATCATCAGATACAATCACCATTATATTCAGTGCTTCCAATAAACCGGATACAAATACTAACCGGTTAACTGTTTTTTTACGAATAACTGACCGGTTAGCTAGGTCATAAATTTTTCAGCTAAAAATTACACACACATGGGCTGCAGTAATATTGGCGCGATTTTTAAAAATATGAACGTAATAAATTGCATAAATTGTCATTTTTGAAACTCGTAGTGTTTAGTATGGTGGACCTTTATCCAAATAATTTTCTCAGCCTTACTTTAATTTGTTCTTTTGCAGCTATTATATTATTTGAGCACGGCAATTGAAAATAATTATTTCTTCAAATATCAAATAATTTTTAATTTATAATTTTTAACGACGATTCTATGAAGCGATGAAGCTAGCTTTCAAAGCTCAATTTGATGGATGTTAGTAAGTTAGTTGATAACAAACTAAATATGTAAGATTTCTGTTAACGTTATGTAAATATTTACATCCTCACATATTATTATATTATTACCTTAATGTATTTAATTTATTCTCATATGCAAAGTCGGAAGTGTAATGTGCATGAGAAAACACTCAAGCGCCAATTATATTAATTCTATCATACTACCAAGATGAGCAAAAACACATAATTCAATGACACTCTCTTTTGTTTTATTTGCTTGCTTATCACAATTAATATTGAATGAGAAAAATCGTGAAAGCAATTGCTGATATTTATGACGTTTTATGAGTACAAGATACACTACGTTACTCAACCATACAAACTATTATATATCTTTTCAAGTCATGAACTAAAGTTTTGTAATCTTTTTTGTGATTGGATAAACAAGTTTTTTAGTTATACTTCCACATCTTTTATATACGTGAAGGTGGCAAGATATAATTAATCTTCTAACTCGCAGTGAAATCTACAATTGCTGAAATTATATAAATTTATTTGCTGTATAAAGGAACATGCTAATAATTGTATATTATAGTCCACACACTTACATGCTGTTTTACCATAGGGTGCGAATCTCTACTAGGGTATTTGAGTAGATATGCCATGTCTAAATATAAAACAACATATTTTTGTGGATATGTTTAAAATTCTACTCGCTTTGTTGAAGACTTACTAGTTAATTGTTGGTTTTACTTGTTAAACATCCCTCAGCTATAAAGGGTAGCTAAGGCGCTGATCGTAATAAATAAAATTCAACAAAAGCGCCGTACCTTGATTTGAAAACGATATAAAAAGGCAGAAATAACTCTTTTGTTTTTAGACATTCCTAGTTTAAGAACATTCGACATTAATATGGGCGATAACTCGAAACATATACGTTAGATAAAATTAATCGTATGGATGTCTAAACAAATGAAAGAATTTTCATTTTGCATGAGTTTAAATTGTAATTACAAAGTTTTAAGTGAAAACGGTTTGTTAAATTTTCGAGAAATTCAGTGGCGTTCTAAGAATATTGTCGTTTGAAGTTTTAATCGACGACTTAAAAAAATGTTTAATGACATCAAAATATCTATTTGTTTAAAAATCGACAGGGCGGACAGTTCAAAATTTCATATATTTAGTATAATAAGACAAAGAATAGCAAAGTACTTGGTTACACAACAATTATGTGATTCAATATATTTACAAAGACAATTTATGTTTAACTTACGTATAATGGGATTTTAAACAGCGGGAATACATTAATTCTCTTTTAACTAATCTTGCTTTCTGCGACAAGATTAATGTTGAAATGTTAATAATATATCGTGCCAACTCTATTTCGATGTTATAATATTTGCTTTTTTTTATAACTAAGGTGGAGACTCAACGTGGAGAGAGACAATGACGTTACCAAATATTTTGAGAGAGTACAATCCTCGACTGACTGGTTTTTCAACTGGCGTTGGAGAGTTCAGAAGCTCCAATGCCAACTTAAACATTGGATTCCCTGTTTCTTCAGCAATGGATGCACTTATGCAAGCCAAGGTATGATTATATAATATTTAACTTATCAGATAAGTATATACATTAAAGTATACAATGAAAAGCCAAAATCACATTTTTCTTTAAAAAAACAATTTTGATATTTTTGTGATAGTCTGAAGAATAACGCAAAATTAATGTATTCAATTTAATCTTAATATTTCAGCTTATAAGAAATATTAAATGTATTTAATATTCAGAATTTGTAAATCGTCTTATAGAAATCAATTTAAATAGAATTGATGTAAAAATATTGATTAAGGTACTTGGTATATTTCGTTAGTGAATTATAAATAAATGTTTGAAGAATAGGAGCAAACAGTCATTGGGTGTAAAAAAAAGCATTAATAACTGTATATTCTATTTAAATTGCGTTTGAAATTAGATTGATGACTACCCTTTTCCCCAATAAAGAATGTGTCTTTACTCCCCGTTAATGGAAAAACTCCATTTTCTATTAAAAGTTTCATGTTAATAAAATAATTAAAAATATTAATCAGTCAATAAATTTAGACTGAATATGTTTTACGTACGTATTTGTCACACTTACAAAACACAAGATGTGAAAAAACAAAGCTACAAATTTTAATTCTATATTAATAATACATCTTAGGTATAATAAAACATATTTGATACTATTTAAATGTGTATTCTGTGTGTAATTAAATTTTTTTTATTTGCTGTTTTTCCTTTTAATGCTTCGCCCATTAAAACTTATTAGATAGTAATGAATACTAGTGATTGCTCAGTAAATGGATAATGGACATAAAAAAATAAACGCATTCGTCCGAGACCTAGTTATTTAAGATATTTGAAAGAATATTGCGATGGTCATGGCTGAATATTATATTCTTTATCATTTATTAGTTAACATAGTACAAAAAAATGTAAACATGATTATGGAGAAATAGCTGTTAACAAAATTTATGTGTAATGCTTACTAGTGTATTTCGATGTGATGTAAAGTAACCAATGTTGTTTGTGAGGAGAGTAAATCTATTGTTTATACCATGTTTATGTTTAACAAATTGATTGGGTGATTTATATTATCCATAATAATTTAATAAAACGAAGATAATTAAACCATTCCTCTCGTTCTAATAACGTTGTATTGTGTATACGTTTATATCACTTTTAAAAACGAAGGTTCAAATAGTAACTTAAAATTCCGAGGGAAATTTTCGTTTGTGCAAATCGCTGTTTGACAAATGCTGGAATATTCACAAATGCGGACAGTAGACCCCCCAATAATACGGTAGATAGGGGGCGTGCTATCTGGGAACGGGTTATGGGGTCTACCATACTCATACAAATTCAGAGGGTGTTTGCAAATGTTAACCAAAAATGGTTTGGTAGAACGTTGACAACTTCTGCATCAGCAACAGAAATATTGACGCATGCACATCAAGTAATCTTTTGGCACGCAACCGTGCCACACAGAAGGTAATCAGAAAACGTCACAGATTTTATTCAAAAACTAGTTGCAGGAAATTGTGTTATCGGGGAGTTTACTTGTAGCGTGCAGAACGAAAAAATAAAAAAGTTTATAGTAAAAAATAATAATAAAAAAACAAATAACAACGTTGTGAACTGCTTAACATCTTTTATTATTATGAAATTTGACAAGTTGTACATAATTATGTGATCAAAATACAAGTATAGCACATTGAATTACTGTGAATGAATCAATCCCAAAATGAATGTATCGAATTGTTTATCATACCAAACTATCTTCTACCCATTCCGAGTAGAGAAAAAAAGTGCGTCAAAAAAATATGTGGTGAACAAAGATAAATGAAAGATAGATTCCATTACTATATTTTACCTTACGATTACGAAACCGTGTAAAAAAACTGTTCAAAAAGGCGATTAGGTGTATTGATGTTTTATTTTTCTTTACAGGAATTGGTCCGAAGAATGAAGAGAAACAGAAATATTGACTTCTATAATGATTGGAAGATGATCACAATATTTTTTGGAGCCAACGATCTGTGTTCTGTGGAGTGTTTCAGAAAAGATTTAGCTTCGCCGGAAGCTTACACAAAACATCTTCAACGGGGTCTTGATTATCTGCAAGAGAACCTTCCGAGAGCTTTCATTAATGTTATACCAGTAATAGGTAAGAAGGGTTGAAAATCTGTAAATTAAAAAAAATATATTTTGATAATATTTCACCGAAGTCTTTACAAGATACTCGTAAAGCGTATGCTCATTTATACCTCATAAATCTGGATATCGAATTTGTAAAATGGGTAATGAAATAATATTTTCCTCAGAAAAAATACTCATCGTTATTTTAGAAAATATCAATGATAAAAATCACGTAGAAATCGTTTAAATATGAAAACATTTACGACTTTATAGTTATCTTATATATAAGAGCACAGACCGCTCTGTCGACGTTTTATTTTTATCATATGTCACATGTAAATTTTTCTCATGGTGTAAGCGTTCGCGGTACAACGCACGACGTACTAGCTATTTTAAACATTCAGTATTTCAATTTCAATACCGTCATCTATGACGGGTACGGTTATACTAGTCTTATATATAATAGCCCAGACCGCTCTGAAGACGTTTTATTATTATGACATGTAGGCATGAAATTTTCTCATGAGCCACGCGTTTGCGGTTTATATATAAAGTAAAATGTTATGCAATGGACACAGAGTTCCGACGTACTAGCTACTTTAGACATTCAGTATTTCAATTTCAATACCGTCATAGATGACGGGTTATACTAATAGTTATATTGTTATATATCGACTGTGGAAAGGAAAAGGACGTAACCCACACACAAGAATATTGTGTATAGCCCAAACAAAACGTGTATTAAATTGTATACTTTGTGATTGTTGAAAAAAAATATTTCGAAAAGATGGAGTGATAAGTCCTTTCGCCTTTCTACAGTCGTTATATTATATGTTTATATATAAATATAGTGTATTACCACGTTTTGTGTGAGCTATATACAATATTTTTTGATGTGGTTTACGTCCTTTTTCCTTTCCATAGTCGATATGTTAGAAACAAAGCGAAGAGAATACATTGATACTATGATTTAGAAGAGCAGTCAAGAATTTTCGAGAAAAACGAAATTCAGGTTTTTAATTGCTAGAATTAGGTTGTTTACGGAATCTACTGTTTTGTGAATGTGTATTTTGTATCGATTGTCAAAGAAATTTTCAAATAAGTTGGATAGCAAAGTTTAAATTATGTTACTTATTTTATACAAAATACCCTTGTTTAAATGTTTCTTTATATGCGAAGAAATGCCTAAAATTCCACAACATTAAAAAGCATTTATGATTAACGTTTTATCATATGTAATTATACCAGGAGGAATACATGAACTAACTTTTTATTTAAAAATGGAAGCCTCGTAAATTTAGAATAAATATCAAGGTTTATTTTAAATCATTTAATTTTAAGATTTTTTTACAAACCGATGAAGCAAAGAATGAAAACCATGAAGATTTTCTCGCGGAAATCATTAAAACACCAATATGAATTAGGGCTTTGTTTGAATTCTTCATGGCTTCCGGAACGTGAAATCAAATGTTCAATCGTAGAATCATTCTTATTTTTCGACCATATACTCGTTATATATGCAGCATATGGCCACCGCACCGCACCACTAAGATAACAACGTATACTTTCTGGTTTCTTTAAAACTTGCCGATGTATTTCTTTGAAAGTTACAAAAAGATTAACTCCTTTAGTCAAGTTAAGCTAAGGAAGATATCGAAGACAATGTTAAATTTAACTCAATTTATTTTAGCGTTTATTAATAAATGGTTAATAATTTACAGATGTAACAGTATCGGTACGAGTCCAGAGATCGCCAATGTGCCATTTTCTACATCGTCTGTTTTGCGTGTGTTTCCACCGTGGAGATTACGACCATGTCAACTATCTTGGTTCTATGACAGTGGGATATCAGCAGACCCTGGAAGAGCTGGTAAGTGTTACTATAATAATTATTGTAAAACTTTCGAATGGTATAAAGTTGATGACCTACTAAAGATTAAAAAAAAAATAGGCTATTCTGACCATACATTAATTTACGAGCCCAATTTTGTGTAATAGTTACCTTTCATTATGTACGTCATTATATAAATATTTTGTTTGAAATGCAATGTAAAACGCAATACGAACAAGCAATGCCATCTGTTGTTTAAATACATATTATATTTATTTCAAATAATTTACCGAGGACTCATTCCATCGTGAAAATACGGATGTTTAGCTTTGTGTTTGTTGCGTAGATGTCTCTTTTAGGTATTACAAACTTAATAATAAATTAGATATAGCATATCGACTGTGGAAAGGAAAAAGCACGTAGCCCAACCACAAAAAATATTGTGTATAGCCTAAACAAAATGTGCATTAAATTGTATACATTGTGATTATCAAAAAAAAAAAAATATTTTGAAAAGACGAAAGGA
Organism: Himalopsyche phryganea; assembly: GCA_022494535.1. Classification (NCBI taxonomy): domain Eukaryota; kingdom Metazoa; phylum Arthropoda; class Insecta; order Trichoptera; family Rhyacophilidae; genus Himalopsyche; species Himalopsyche phryganea. The sequence goes on along the minus strand of JAGVSL010000089.1, from coordinate 1,788,243 downwards.
TAAATCTTTTTGCCTTTCTACTGTCGACATATTATATATTTATATGTAGTGTATTAGGACGTTTTGTGTGAGTTACACACAATATTTATTGGTGTGGGTCACGTCCTTTTTTTCACAAAGTCTATTTTAAAATGATATATTAAAATAAAACAGCTATGTTTTTTTGTAGTTTTATAAACCTTTTCATTTATTTTCACCAAAATGTACGTAAATTGAGAGATTGATTTTCGCTTATCGCTAATGTACAGATCCATAACATGTTTCTAAAAATAATGATGTCACTAAAACATTAGTCTGCTAGTGCTTTGCAAAATCATAATAAAGAAAATACGAAATATTAAACTGTTCATTAAAATAAAATGACCTGAAAACATATCTTATGTAAAAGAAAGTGCTAAGCACTTTACAATCAAAGAATTTCCCTATCCACGGGCACCTAATTTGATTCCGTTCGGAACAAGCACAGAATATTTTGCGAATAATGGTAATACGTTTATCATTACTTGAATTTTGCTACTTTTTTTAGAAATTAACAAAAAAATAAATTATTAAAAAAAGAATTAACAGCTAGAAAACAAAAGACAATTAAAAGTTTTCTTCAATTTGGATATCGCAATGTGTTTCTGAAATACGTAAAATGTATTAAAATATTGCATGTTTATACATTAAATCACAGAAAAGTATCCAGAACTAACCAGTCAACTGAGACGCTGCCAACAATGAATGTAGGGTGTTGAATTCCAGCGGGGTTACGTTTGTATTCAAGTGATTTTTAATTCCTTATTATCCGCATCAAGAGATGTCTATATCGCTGAAGGTTCAGCGTTGTGTTTCTGTTTTAATCAGGAGCCCGAGCCGTTATTTTTTCGTTCCAGTCCGGTAAAAAATAATATATCGGTTCAGTTCAGGTTTCCGGTTTTCGGTTCAGCTCGTATTTAAATCACTTTTAAGGTGTTACCTGTCAATTCTGTATAGAATGTTTTTTCTGTGCAGAAAAGCATTATATTTTAAAAATAAAACACAATTTGTTTGTACTACTTCCACATGTTTATTATGATCAGGACCGGTTTCGCTCATCGCGGGCATATCGTCTGATAAAAACACAATTTATTAGTTAAATCTGGCTTTTATCGGCGAAAATTTTCTCGTAAGTCGAAAGAAACCGAAATAAATATCGGTTCGGTTTCGGTTTTCGTTCCGGGAAAAATAGTAGTTTGCTTCGGTTTTTGGTTTTCGGTTCGATTCCAGTTGGGGTCCCATGTTTTAAGCACGCCACCCGAAATAGGCAGGCTGCATAAAAAGAAATAACAGTTTTTGGGATAGTGAAAAACCAAATCTACTACTGATAATGCTAAAATCAATAACTGTTTTTCAGTTCGAAATACAAAACAAAATGTTTTTGAAACTGAATATAAATTTAAGTTCCTTGTAAAAAGTAAACACATTTTTATGTTGGACAGATCAAATGTATACCGATTGAGTGTTTTTTACAGCAAGTACGTTAACTGAAGAGTTTTTTTGTTTAAATTTTCTTAAACTTTGTTTGTTCAAGAATCATCCTGGTAAAAGAGTTTGCGGTTTATATTTTTTATTGAACGAAAGTGAAACAACGAGAAATTGCGATTTAATAAGGATACTACAAATAACACTTATTTATCCACTCTCGCGTGATTTAAATACAAAAAAGAGCCCTGAAAAATTAAAAAGAAGTCCATTTATTTATATTTTTATCTTGGTATTCTCGGATTACGCATTTACTGAAAACTTGAAAGCCTCAAGCCTTGTACGACTCGTGATAAATTGAAGTGAGCCGGATTGTTACTCTTGCTTTTATATACGCACTTTAGTTATGTCATAAAGAAACTTGATATTTATGGAGCATTAAAGATGATTCTCAACGACGAGAATAATATGTCGCACTGAGTTACATTGTCAAGCAGTTCAAATTAATTAAAGTTTAAAATAAAGTTCCACAAAGTAACTGTAAGCGTTCAAGATGATCGTTTCTTTGAACATCAAACCGGTAAACGCCTGAATCTGAATGGTGCCATTGAAGTGACAGTTAGCGAGAGAATTATTATTATTTTGATGAAAATATACAGCAGTATATTACCAATATGTCATTTTTGTTATACTTCAAATCAATATAATACAGTATTACTTTTACAACTATCACAATAATTATGAGAAATAAAAAACCCAGTCGTAATAAAACAATTGTGCCAAATATAATTTAATATGATTATCCTTAAAATATTACTCATATTAATTATGTTTACAAACTGCGAATAATAAATACATTTTATCAGAGCATGCTCAAATTTATCTGTTTTATATAAAAAAAAAACAACCTTTGGCTGTAAAATTTTGTAATATGTATGTGTAAAAATATTATTATACTACATCTAGTATTTTTATACGCTGCATCACAAAAAAAGTCCCCAGAACTAATCGGCGAACTGAGAAGATACCGACAGTATATTTTTCTGGATTTATGCAATTGTCTATATGATTTTTGTGGTACAAGACCAGATGACATTTAAAGTATCAATTGAAAAACATTATTTTTTTACTACAGTTACTACAACTATAGCCTTAATAAAAAATCTTCAGTAACCATTTCTGTAAGCCATTATCAATGGTATTAACCTTGTTTCTTCTGTCAAGCAAAACAAATGCCACTGACAATTGAAAATCCTTTGGACTTTTAGCTGTTTTGTAACAATGGAGCGAGTTATTATTACTTGATCAAACAAATTCCATTTCATTATGAAAGAATTTCCTTATTTATAATACTTTGCCGGAAGCTTAAAGCTGTTCTCTAAAGAGAACACTTTGTTTATTTTCATACAAGATTAAAAATGTCTGCTAAATTTATTTAAATACATTGTTTATTTGCTATTTTGGTAATATTGGGCACCTGTATAAATTTAAAAAACCGTCTTCCGATAAGAATAGTATTTCAACCAAGGACCACCGAAACGTCGTTTTTTTTGTTTCAGTTCTGAAAAAAAATTATGTTAGTTCAGGTACGGTTGTCGGTTTTTAGTTCAGCTCGTATTTAAATACTTATAACCGTACCCGTAGATCGCGGTATTGAAATTGAAATACTGAATGTCTAAAGTAGGTTGTACGTCAGAACTGTGTGTGAATTGCATAACATTTTATTTTATATATACACTCCGAACACTCACGTCATGAGAAAATTTCATACTTACATGTAAAATATTAAAACGTCTAGAGAGCGGTATGGGCTATTATATATAGGATTAGCAAGTTAATGTAAATACACCCACACCGTTCATACTTTACTTCATACGACTTTTCACTATAACTTAAGGTGATCACATACATAAATAAAATGTCAAAGGAGAATATTTCCCAGCGTGTGCAGCTTGCCGCTTTTGCACTATGGAATAGAGTATTCTGATGGAGCTAAAATGCAGATATTTATTTATTCATACTTAATTGACTTTTAGCCCGTCCCTCCTTTTAGGAACAAAAGTATTGAAATAGTAATAGTTTTTAAAGGTATGAGTGTATTTACTTTCGCTTTTCCGTTCACAAGTGTTTGAATCGCGAGATTTTAATAATCAATCTATAATGTGATCATTGATAATTTCAACATATTAAATCAACTTTATTTGAGATAGGTAATAATGTATCTTATCATTTAACTTACCACTATTAGCAATTTATTTATTACTTTCGATTTGATACAACGTATTAATTAAATCTAACTTTTATCAGCGAAACATTTCGTCGTAAATCAAAAAAAGAAATCGAAATAAATATCGGTTCGGTTTCGCTTTTTTGTTCCGTCAAAATAACGGTTTTTTAAGGTTTTCGGGTCACACACATCACACTTATTAATTTTGAATTATTGAGATTTTGTAAACATCCATGTATTTTGTCACTAAGGAAGTGTAAAAAATCTCAATAATTCAAATTTGATATTGAAATTCCATCAAGCACCCTCAGTCGATGTCTTAAATTATACTTATACAAGAATAAAAATACTGACGATGAAGTGATACAGACATTACTAACAACTTACATAATTATCTCGGGGCCAGAATTACTCAGAAATTATTTTAAAAACTGTAGTATTTTGCATTACTACAGCTAGAAAAAAGCAAAAAAAGAGCATTTGTTAGAGTTTTTCATGCTTTACTTTGCAAGATGTTTTTTTGTCGGAAAAATTTATTATTTTGAATGTTGTGATAAATAAAGTAGATATTTTTACTTTAAAATATAAAAATATTTTTTGATGAATGAGTAACGAAAAGTTCGGTATTCATCATATCACCATAAAATCATTATTCAGCAAAACCTTTTTAAGCAAATCAGGAAAGCCGTTTTAGGGTTTATTTATGTAAAAGATGTAAATAAAGTCCCTAATAAAGTGTATCCCGAGTACCCTATTCAGGTATTTTATCTGTTTCCTTACCGTTAATATGTGGACAGCCTTTTACAGTAAGTAAGCGATAGAAATTTTAGGGTATTGCTGGGCTACCCAGCGATTTTGTACCTAATCGTGTATGTATTCGATTCATTAATCTACCTATGTAAGAGAATACGATAAAATCTTTAAACTGAATACATTAAATTTATTAGATGACAAAATTTCATTGAAACGAAGCAAATATCGACTATTGATATAGTCAATTTCTGAAAAAAATTAGTGATTTTTAAGAAAATTTGTTTAAAATAAACAAAAACATGTGTTTCGTATTTAATAGTAGGTGTTAAACGAGGATTTGTCGTTAAACGGCCAATCTCTCAATCGTTCTCAGTTTTTTTAACTAAGTATATTATAAAGTATGAATGATCGAAATAGCTGATTGCAATACTGGTCTTACCGACACCAGGATTCCGGAATTTTGGGTGATCATTCTTTACCGAAATCAGAGGTTTAAAAATATAAAAAAAATACCGATATATCAATATTCAAAATTAAGCATCTTAATCAGTTGATGAAAAATTCTAAATCTGAAAAAAATCGTGGCAAATATTTACTATTAGTGTAATGTTATTAAATGTCTATTCGTCTAATAAGTCTTGAATCTGGGAAGGCTTTTGCTGCAGCATGACTTATTAGGTTTTCACGAAGATACGATCAAGATAGACAATAATATCAAGTTTCAAAGAAGCGTTTCTTAAGCCAAAGATATTTATCAGGTTTGTTTTTGTTTATTTTTGTCCAATTTTATATTACCGATATTGACATGTTCGTCCAGTATTACAATCCCTTGTTGAAAGTATACGGTACAGAAACCCATCCATTTAGATGATAATTCAATCTAAAATCATGTTTCAAATTTTGTTTGATACAAGAGGCGCATATTTAAATTGCACGGATGGCTATTGTAAATTATTGAAACGTAGACAAAAGTAATGTGGCACATGTATATAAAAGTTATTTTTTTAACCGTGAAAAAGTTAATTTTTATGGTATTTGAGGAAGTAAAATTAGCAGTGTTTTTATCACTATTATTTATGTATGTTCAATTAATAACAATTGTATGACGGTCATTTTAAATTAATTATATGCATATATCTGCAATCGTGTAATATAAACATTGCAATACGACTTTGAAACTAGAAAACAAAAAATAGTGTTCATTTCCGCAATCCTAATCCTTTTTTGCAAATACAAAAGTTTGTAAAATGTTTTAAGTATCTGGAAATAGCATACGATGACCTGAATTTGTGTCAGATGCTTAAAGAAAGTTTTGCATACACTTAGGTCGCTAAAAGTTTTTCACTGATAAAGAAAACTTTAGGAGCTTGTTTTCGTTCAACTAAGTCAACATTGATGTCAGACTTTCGTTTTTTTTATTCTATAAACACTGTTTTCTTGATTCGCCTAACGAATAAATTTATTTTCTTTTATTTGATACAATAGATGTTGTTTTAGCTAAAAATAAGTCTTTAAGCATAATAAATTTTAAGGTAATGCAGCTTTCACATTTTTATCACAAATCGTTCGACCGTAAAAAATAAATATTTTTTTATGTATACGTAATCAATGCAAGTTATATTCCATTCACCATGTTTTTTTCCGTCTAATTTGTGACTCGGTGACAAAATGTACTATTCTAAGAGCGGCATTTTTAAAAATGAGTAGAAAATGAAAAACAAATAAAAATTGTTATGCTTTGTGATTCGCTGACAAAATATATTTCCTTTCTGAAAGATCTAGGGGTTATCATGAAACCTCAATATAGAGGGAAAAAGAAGAAGTTGTTGTCTGGTAAACAATCACAAGATACTGAATTATCGAAGATGAAATGGTGAGAGAAATTTCCTTCATCTTCATAATCTTGCTGAGAAATATCGTTTTCTTACTACATAAAATCTTTTGAGTGTAAAAATTTGGATTATTGAGATTTTGTACACTTCCATGTATTTTGTCACTAACGACCCGGGTTTCGCCTTTCGGCATCTTCAGGCGTTCGAGCGCAAGAATGGACTCGAACTGACAGACAGTAAACAGTGTCTAACGTTTATATAGAAGATACAAATACGACAAATATTATTTACAAGATAAAATATTATACGTCTGGGACCCACACTGATACCTGAGAGAAAATCACAATAATCCAAATTTGATATTGAAATTCCATCAAGCACCCTCAGGTTATGAATTAAATTATAATTAAATTTTTGAGTATAAGTTACAAGTGTCAGTTTTATCAAGATCGAGAAGAATTCAAAATCATTTTGCTGTTTAACATAATGAAACAGATGTGTGGAAGGGTGGGAAAGGTTGACATTTTGCAATTTTTTCAACAATATAATTTTGGAGACTCAGTCACAAATATTGAAAAGTTTTAAATTTATTCCCTCGAAATTGTGCTACTAGCTATAAAAGAAGTTTTTCGAAGTTGAAATTAATCAACAGCACATCAACTGGCAGATAAAATAGATTTTGATAATGTTGCTGACGATTTTGCAAAGAGCAATGCGAGGAAAAATAAATTTATTGTAATTTTTTTTTGAAATGCTCTGTTCAAGTCCCGGTACGGACGGTTTCATGAATTGTTTTTTCAAATCGAATTAAGGATTTCTGTCCGAGGCATGGATGTTGGTGATGTCTAAAATTCCCTCGCGCCCATCCGATCCTAGAAAAGAGGCGTAGCAAGAGCGATTAGCTAACCATTAGTCATGTCCTAGTCCTATCCACATATCTCTACTCTCTCCGAAAGACAGAGGTTGAGCAACTGAGTAACAAGCCGTTTCCGTAGAAAACTTCTGTTAAGATACCTCCATTAGGAGTCCATATGCTCTACATTGGGAGCAGACATGGTAAAAAAAAGATGTTAGGGTGAGCAAGATAATGAAATGTACACCTCTATATTAGAATATATATAGGTATAAAAAATCCGTTAAGCCCATTTATAATGATGTGTGATGCCAAAATACCTCTCAAGTGTATTGCATTGTTCTGATAAAACCAAATACGTCGCTATACAATCAATCAGAAAATAATGTCTTCTATAATTTTAAAATTATCTTTTTACTAATTATTTTATTTTACTTTACTTTCCAAGTAATGTTTTAAATTTCAGTAACACTTATGTATGACATAACATTATAATAAATATGATATAGAGCTTTGTTGATACATAAATTTTCATTGGATTCATAACGGAAATTTATAATTGCTCTGAAATTAATACACACACAAATGATATAATTTTATCAAAAAAATTGTTCAATGACGTGAACGATTTTTATGTGATATTAATGTGAGATGTGAAAAAAACAAATATGTATTGGATTTTCCTTTTTAGCTTTGGAATATAATAACGTGTTATTTGAATCCCAGCCGGGATTACGATTATTGCGGAATTAATGGTTTCATTGCATTTCCATGTTTTCATATTTCGCATGTAAAAAATAGGTTAAAATCATACTAACACCGACATTATAGCGTTTTAGTGAGAAGAAATTTATATTTTACCAGTTGTAACTTATTTTACTATGCCATTAAAAACGTTGTTACTCGGTATGAAGTTGCAAAATATTCTGCTGTATTACTAAGTATGTTATAATATTTAGACTTCAGTCAGTAAACAAAACCATACAACATGAAATATAAAATTGATTAGTTTCCATCTTATGTATGAGTTCTGTTAGTATGTGATGATTTAAGCTTAGCGAATCCTATACAATCCTTAAAAATTGAAGATGTCTTTCCGATAGACATGCAGAAAGATCAATAATAATTGATAAACAATCTTTTGACAAACAATTTTTATGAAACGTATATTATATATTTATTTGGATTATTGAGATTTTGTACACTTCCATGTATTTTTTCACTAACGACCCGGGTTTCGCCTTTCGGCATCTTCAGGCATTCGAGCACACGAATGGACTCGAACTGAGGAACTTTGGATTATTGAGATTTTGTACACTTCCATGTATTTTTTCACTAACGACCCGGGTTTCGCCTTTCGGCATCTTCAGGCATTCGAGCACACGAATGGACTCGAACCATTCGTGTGCTCGAATGCCTGAAGATGCCGAAAGGCGAAACCCGGGTCGTTAGTGAAAAAATACATGGAAGTGTACAAAATCTCAATAATCCAAATTTAATATTGAAATTCCATCAAGCACCCTCAGTCGATGTCTTAAATTATATATTTATGTTTCTTCGAGAAATGATATTTAGTGATTAGCTAATAGCCATTTTCTGTTAAAATAACTTTCATACATTTTAAGTTGACATTAACGCGGTGTATTTCATTGATATTGATTTGAGATGTGAATAATAATGAAAAGTCTGTAATTTTTCATTAGATGCGAAAAAATATGGTGTTTTATATTATAATTTATATAACAAAGTTTAAACGAAAAATCTTTTCATCACAAAATAAAGGACAATAAAGACAAAATAATCTTTCTCTTTTAAAAAGGCGTTTTCTTATTTTGAAAATTTCTTATGATGGATTATATTTTTTTATTTTGCTGTTATTTTCATATTATGAAGTTTTCTAAAGCATTGAAAAATTGATTATTAAATTACACAGAAATATGTAGTGTGTTTTCTTTTAAGCTTTCAAATTGAATAATGTTGTTCATATCGGGGAAACCATCTGGGCAAATGTTTTATAAAATAAATCTTGTGAAAGTGTTTTTAATATTATATATATTATTACAGAAAAATCACGCTGTGCTGAGTTTCTTTTTTTTAAGAGTAAATAATTGGACAGACAGTAAAACACTAGAGGTTTTTCTAAATCATTTCTAAAGTAAATTTATGGAATGTTTATGCTGTATATCGATAATACACAGTTCTCAAGATTGATCATTTCTGTTCAAATTATTGTCGGTCATTCTCTTTATTTTAGCTCTTTGTAACTATTTTAATAGTAAGTAATATGCTGGGATATTGAGCATGTACCGACAAAAGTATTTATTGATAATAATGAAAGCGTGGTTTTTTATTTTTTGGTAGACCGTTTCACTCACTTTCAAAAAAGTTGACTAGATAAAAAATTGTGTGCCAAGACTTATGAAAGACTAATTGTAATAAAATTAAACATAAACTAAGTAATTGTTGAGAAATTGTCTAAGTACTGTCTATTTCTGACGAGTTTTCACGAATTATTTGAGGTGAATCTGGTGTATATATTCTTCCTTTTAGTCGTATTCCTCACGTGCGAGAGACACGACCTCCGCCCACCCCAACAATGTGATTTCCTTTAACGATCCTTCGCCAGTCGCTCTTGTAGTCCGCTGCTCCAGCGAGTTGGAGCCCTTCCGCTTCCCCTTCTGCCTTCAACGTCGATTGGCTTGCGGGCGATGTGACCAAAAAGTCGAGTAGACGTCTTGTATAAACGGCAAGTTCTTTCAGGATAGATGCGTTTGTGCGCTTGACCGTCCATGGTATACGGGCATGCTTATGCAACACATATCAAATGCGTCTAGCCGTTTTTTGACTTTCGCTTTTAAGGTCCATGTCTCCACGCCGTAAAGCCATATCCAGCTATCGTACTAGATGCATTTCGGTATGTCTGGTTATTTCCTTACTTTTACAGATTCTCTCCAGCCTAGATATTGTGGTCTTAGCCATTTCAATGCATCTTTTATCTTCTGATTCGTAACTCCCATTTTCAGAAAATAAAATTTGTGATAAAAGCTGTTTAATTTTATTTTTAACATCTATTGAGGTGAAGTTATAAGAAGCGCAAGCGATTGTTTATCCTGTGTAATGAAATTTTTGCCAGAAAACTGATGGCTACCACTTTACTAGATATTTTGCCGTATTTAAAATAACCAAATAGTTTATATTCTGAATAAACTCATTCAAAGGGTTAAATTTCAAGCCAAACAACGTTTTCAAATTACGAGTACTTATTTGATGTATCTCAACACAAAGACAATATATGTGAAATTTCAATAAATCTAAGGCATATTTTTTCTGATTTTTCATTACTGATTATTAGTAAATACTTAATCATTTGATGTTAACTGTAAATTCTTGGTGGAAAGGCATTATATTTTAAAAAAAGAACACAGTTTGCTTTGTACTATTTCCACATGTGCATAATGATCTCGACCGACTTTGCTTATCGCAAGCATAATCAACTGAAAATATGGATCAGTTGATAATGCTCGCGATGATCGAAACCAGTCCAGATCATTATAAACATATGGAAGTAGTACAAAATAAATTATTTTGAATCTTTAGTAAATTGTGATTGTGTAACAATATCTTTTTAAAACACCCAGCACTCAATAATAATTTAGTATTAGCAAAATCATTTAAGTTAAATTACATCATGTGGTTTACATTTTCCTTTAAACAGCCTACGGCTTATTGCTATATTGGTCACTTTTAACATCTTTTGGCTGTTGACAAAAAACAAAATACATACTAGTAACCTATTATAGTTTAACGATAGACAAAGTTTGGCAAGTTACTTGAGTGGTAATGGTAATGGTATGTGCCATACGCAGATGGTCAATGAGTTTTGAACTGCCGTGAAGTTTCTCCATAATGCGGGTGACAGCGAACTAGTAAGTAACATATAATTAATTAGATTTTGTTGTATATGAATATTATACGAAAATAAGTAAAATCGATGCGGAGGAATCAGTCAAAATAATGATAGCCGAATCAATACTTTCATTAGTATACATTTAATAAAGAAATATGTTTGTTCGAAGAAGTCGTTTTTCAATTGTTTTATTTATATGAACTCGCATCTACGCAAGTAATTTTTTTGAACATTTTTTTTATTTATATGAACAAATCTTCTATCCACGCTTAAATAAAAATGTATGATAATTGACCGCATCTAAGTCAATCCTTTTAATATCATTTTTAATATTTAAAAAAAATAAAACACAATTCGTTTGTACTACTTTCACATGTAAAAGTATAAACATAACAGGCCTATTTATATAAAATTGAGTGTTAAAAATTAAGCTATATAAAACAATTGGTTCATGAACTAAGACAAAAAATTATACAAAAACTAAATAAAATTGTCTGCAATTAAAATGTTAAGGACCTCTTACGAATCAATAAAAACCAATCTGAAATCAAAAATGTAGCTACATCAAATTTACATTAACGGAGCAAAAAAATTTAATGACATTACTGATGCATTAAGCAAATAGTTGATTTGGAAAATTTTAAGAAGAAATTAGTGAATCATTAAAAATTAATGAAATATTAAATATGTGATTAATATTAACAATAAACAGCCATCGTAAGCGGAGAACGCAATGGCATCCACCAAATTTTTATATCTGAAAAACAAAAATTAAAGAGACCAGAATCAATTCTTACAAATTAAAATGTAAAAATAACATTACAAATTAATGAATCGGATATCACAAAGGAGAAGATGCAAAGACGGTTTGCTCATTCAATAAATTTGAATTGAGCAAAAATGTATGTCTATTAATTTCTAATATCTCTGGTTTATCTAATTTAAAAAAAATATTACTTAAGTAAAAATTTTCTGTTATATCAAACGTATGTTTATTCAGAAACAAATGGTTAACAAATGTAGACAAATCCGTTCCCTTTTTAGCAAAAAGTAGATGTTCTTCAATTCTAATATTAAAAGATCTTCCTGTTTGTCCAATATATCTAGCATCGCAGGAACTACAATTTCGTGGATAAATGCCAATTGGGTTCAAAATATTGACTTTGTCTTTAGTATTTACTAACATCCTACTTAAGTTTTGGGTATTGTAAAAAGTGATATTATAAAGTTTTTATACTAGTTTTCTAGAAATAATCTCTGAAAGTCTACCTAAGAAACTTAATTTGACCTACCGTTTTTTTAAGAACGCGTTCATCAGCCAGAGCTTACATTTAATAATGCAGTTTTCTTAGTTTAATAAAAATAATTCGATCAATTAAATTCGTATCATATCCGCTATTACATGCAATCTGCTTAATTGTGTTTAATTCTAAAACAAAACTCTCTTTAGACATCGGAATCGTTAAGAGACGATGAATAATGGAGTTGTCAAATATAATCAACTATTTGCGTGGTTTTCTTCAAAAACGTGTGGGTTAATGTAATGTAAAAAATCTTTACTGTAATATGTGACGGGACATACGGAGTTTCGTGTTGTCTATACCAGATCAACTTTGGAATATTGTTTTGAAAATAGCGCTCTCTAGCGTCGTAATACGCTAAATTTTGTATAATATCTTATGTAAGATTCTATTTCTGAAATAAAGCATCATTACGAATCAGATTCTTCTAGAAAACATAAAATTGTTACAATACAATAACATGTTTAATTAACCAGTAACCATCCCAAATGTGGAACATGCCGGGCCTTATGAAGCATTCAAACGAAATAAACAGATACAATATTTATTTTTGTGCCGTTTTTGAATCAGGAAAGATGCTAAGGAAAGGATGAAAACATGTCATACATGTATACAATAAGATATTATATAATAAATTATAAATTCCATAAATCGATTGACAAAACATGGTATCAAAGTGTATGGACGTTAGAGGATTCAAACCCTTGACCCCGCAACCGGCGCAACCATGTAGGTCGTTTGCCCGAGAGTTTTACTGGATTAGTAAAATAATGAATGAGTCTATGAAAAGTTTTTACGACCTAACCATGTTGTAAAAACAGTAATCTGGGTCTCAATGAGAACTTCGTGTTATTCAAGGTACTTAAGTTCCCCTCATTTTGAACATATTACCTGCTTATCTAAGTTATTTTAAAGTCATTCACAATGGTATGTTCATTTTATTATTTAGGTTAATTTTGGAATTATTATATAAGTGGTTGAATATAATTCGTTGCGCGATAATAATTCGCGTAATTTGACCGTATGTTGACATGTTGCTTTGAAAGTTTTCATGTAAATAATCCTTTTGTAAATGCATATTATTTCCAAATATGTAAGTATTTTAAACACTTAGTAAAATCAAATTTAAAATGTATTTGTAATAACTTATTTGATTTTCATATACAGGTAGTTCCCGACGTTATCTCTATCTTTATCACACAACCCAACATGTGTATTAGCAAGTATTTCACATAAGCACATTTCAACGCAATTCTTGTAGCCAAACCCTATTCCATCCACTTGTTTTACAAGGAAAATAATAAAATTGTGTTTTCAAGGTTTTATTCTATGTTTAATTTATTAAAAACACAGAATGAGCGGGCCAATTTTCGATTGTGGTTGTCGTTTGATAATACTACAAAATAATATTTGAAAAAAAAACGTTCTCTGATTTGTAAAATGTATCCGTAACATTTTTGATTACAGCTGCTTTATTCCCACAAAACAAATTGACGCCACTGAAACTGATATGAACCGAACAATATATAATTTTAATATTTTGTATGGAATTCGATTCGGGACCAAAGTTCAGGAACGTATCTCGGTCGTAAGTCGAGGACAACCTGTAGATCAATTATTTATATGGTATTCGATAGTAAATATTAATATAGCAGGTGAATTTTAAGTTAATTGAAATTTACTTCATTATTACTGATAAGCTGAATATTGTCACATCCAATAACCAACAATTTAATATATATTAGGTAGAATTGTATGAATTAGGTATTGTATGAATGCAAAAAGTAACAAGATTTTTAGAACTTTTACTCTCTTATCATAGTATCCTAGAAGTCTGCGAAGAATTGTTTATAGAGATTTTTTTGGCTGATTCATAATATCTTTTGAAATGAAAATATTGTGATTCGTGTATATTTTCTCTCTCACAAAAATTGCTATTTTACAAAATTTTACTGATTTATGTTAATTTTTGTTTATGTAAATTTTAAATAAAGCAGTTTTGAGAAAATGATAATTATTCATCAACCATAATGGATTTATTCAATTCATGCTTTTATTTAAATAATTTATTTCAAACGTGAAGCATTGCTGCGAAGTATTATTTCAAGCACGAAAATGTGAACGGTACTGACGCACCTTATAACATAAATAAACATCACACGGTGTAAAGCTTTTCGTTGGAAAGTTGCCTAGTAAGATTATAATAAATAAAATAGAAAAAAATAACTTTTTGATATTGTCTAGAATCTAGAACATTTATCAAAATCCGCTGACGGGCCGCGTTTTAATATCGTCGGCACGTCGCATCCGGCCGCTTGCTGTTAGTTGAGTAGGCCTGCTACAAAACAAACGCAGGTGGTATTGTTAAATCTTTATTTATTTATCATCTGTTCATATAAGTGCTATTTTTTTGTGCGGTGGTATATTTTTTGGAGGAAATTTATGGCAGTAGAGTGTTGTTTAGATTTTAGAGTTTAAATATACTGGTAAACGGTTACGAGGTCCTGCCAACCAGCTTACGCCTAATATAAAATTAAACTTACCGAACAGTTGTACATTTTTTTTGACTCATTGATTATGTTGTTATTTATTAATAGTAACCGTACCCGTCATAGATGACTGCATCGAAAATGAAATACTGAATGTCTAATGTGGTTAGTACGTCGGAACTGGGTGTGCCAATGCAATCATAGGATTTCATTTTATATACACCGCGAACGCTTACGTCAAGAGAAAATTTCATATCTACATGTGATATGTGATAATAATAAAACGTTTACAAAGTGGTCTTCGCTATTATAAATATATAAGATGTCAAAGTATTTTAATTCCTTGTAACAACTAAACTTATTGCAATATTCAGCAACCTTATATAACTTATTAATTTGATTTCACACCACTTTCAAATGAAAAAAATAGCTTGAAATATAATAAATACTGTATTCTAAGATCGGTTACATATAACAAAAATTGAAAATTAAGCATTTTAAATGGTAGCCAGACTTTAAATCTTATTATTCATTTTCCTGAGTCTTTTTCAAATGTAAAAAGAGATGCTTTCAAAATAATTAGTTTAACTGTTGAATTGTAAACTACATTAAAGATAATATTTTAAATTAGTTTTGATTTGATGTGCTCGAAATTCATTACATTCTTCGTATACATTTTAGTAACAAAAACAAAGTTTAGTACCTACTTTCACACAACTTATCGAATTAATATGGTACTCAAGCGTCTTTAGTTTTGAGTTCTGACCACATCGAAACACATTAGCGAAATTAATCCGAAATTTAGTGAAAATTGAATTCATTCACTCAAAGGTTTTTCAGAGATTTTAGGTAATTGTTATCTTGTAATATTATAAAGTAAATATGTGCCAGTCACTCAACGTCTCCTTTTAGAGTATCAACGGATAGAAAAATGGGTTAAGAAAGGACTTTATTTATAGTTAACCCCCCGTTTCAAAAACGTTCTCAGACCGAGAAGCAAGGTTTTTGTCTTACATGGTTACCTAATTACTTTGAAATCTATTTAAGACGTACAAATAATTATTGATTGCCAAGTGTTTTGTAACCTTGTAAGAATTAATATTTGATATTATTTGACTAAGCCATCATTTTTTAAATATATTATATTATTCATAAGTTTTACCGGCTTCAAAATTAATTTAATATGTTTTATATATTTGCGATTTATAAATTGAATATGGTAGTATAAAATGTCACTCATGAAAATTTGATTTTATTAACAGGTGGCATCAGGCCGTTATGACAAAAGGGACGATTTCACAGTGGTGATGCAGCCCTTCATGAAGCTCTTCAATCTTCCTCACGACCCAGCCAGGAAATTAGCTGAAGTCATTGACGTCTCATACATCACTCACGATTGTTTCCATTTCTCACAAAAAGGCCATGCGTTAGGTAAGTTTATTATATTTGATTATATTAAATTCATAAAAAAGTGATTAAAGAACGTACGAACAACCTTTTATTTTTGATTAATTATGTGCAACTTTGTATCGCAATTAATATTTTTAAAAAAATGCCATTGATTTAAGAATACTGCACTTAACATTAAAAAAATGTTTTCCATTCATAAATTTTTAATGAGAAGAATATTACTCTGCCGATAGTGAAGTAAGAGAACCGGTCGCTAGCCATCCAATCTTCGTTTTAAGTTGATAACGTGTGCATCGACATCGCTCGTAAATAAATTCTTGTTAGAATATCTCACAAAGAATAACTGTTCACCGCCAACTACATGTGCATCTGGCTATACAATTTTTTATTTAACCTAAAATGTTTTAAAATTTTCTTACAAGATTTGAGTATGTCTGTTACAGATGGGAGAATTTCAGAAATAAACATTTTAGTATACATAACTGAAAACACGACTTAACTTTTCCATAATAGGGGAGACTTTTGGTAGTCAGCGTGGGTTGCTGCCACATGCTTGGCGCCTGCCTTCACGTAATATGGCAACATACTGCCCATAATAGAAGTCACTGTTAAGGCAGGCAGGTTGAATCGTTGACGTAATTTTGTTACTAAATGTGTTAATCCCGTTTTTATATTTTGGGTTTCATATAATGCTAATAAAGTATAAGAATATAGTAGTCTTTGATTCTTTTCGCTTTCACGAATATTACACTTAGCTACATGGTAATAATTTGTGGCTAAAGCCTCGTTCAATAAATTTTTATTTATTTACTCTATCAACAATATTTTCTCTGTAATTTCTGTTTACTCAGAATTATCTCAAACCATAAAATTACAGGTATATTTGATACAATAATATGAGTTTCGATTATGCATAAAAGACGTTTTAAGTTACCCTAGGTATAAACATATTTATTTTTGCCATCGGCAAGACGTTGCTCAAGTAAAATAAACATCCAGTAATGCCAAGCCGGGTTAATTGTGTCGGTTTGTTTGTTTGCATATTACTGTTGATCGAAAACAAGAATATGTTGTAAAATACAGTAATAAATAAGTTCGTTGAAATTTAAATTAATTATCTATAACACTGTTTATTAACTTCTGTCGTTTCCATTACAAAATTATGTATCTGCATGATGCGTTTTCATTTTTTTTGTGTTATTAATGCTGAAAAAATTGTCCTTAAGTGCATTCAAAATAACAGCTCAACTGACAACAATTATTGTTGAATTGAAAAATCGAAATTATTGAATAAAAATTTCGATTTTTTTATTTTTACTTTAGTTTGATAAAGTTATTTTTTAACTATCTTTGTGCTGCCCTTAAAAGTTGAGATTTCGCAGTCATACAATTTTGCAATAGAATCGACGATATGTGAATCTTGGATCGGTTTTTATTAAATGAAAATTTTCCTACACGTGATTCATAATACAAATTCTCTGAAAGAAATTGGCTTGTATGCTTCTCTTTGACCCATTTAATTTCAATAGACAAAATATGAGGACCCGTCAAATGAATAAGGTCCGACTTCATTTACTGTGTTGTAAATAAGATATTTGTGAAGCAGTTTTATTATATTACTGAAGAAAAACGGATGCGCGTATTCGATCGCATTGCTTTTGGTATAAAAATATATGTTCACCTAGGCAATTATTGAAGGTGCGTATGAGAAACATGTGCCAAAACAATTTTCTTTAAGAAATTTGGCATTAGAATAATCATACATTATTAGTAGAATATCACATTTACTTCAGATTTCACAACATATTGTATCTTGTTTATTGGCATTTTTTATGAGTAAAAATATTTTCATTTTGTGTTTAAACGTACAAATGTATGTATAGGCACTAATTTAAGTTATTATGATTATACTTTTAAGGTGTTAACTGTCAATCTTCGACGGAAAGAAATTATATTTATGAAAAATAACACTTTTTTACCAATTCCACAATTTTATTCAACGTTTTGGACCATTATCGCAGAAGCGATATTACCAGTATTTTCAACTGAAGATAATTATATATCCTATAAACGAGTTGATTGCATAAAAGCTTATCTTGCACTGGTATGCAATCTTCAACTTCAGATATTTTTTTTGAGTATAGTGAGGTAAATTGGTGCCAGTTCAAATATATTGGTTAATTATTATGCGAAGTTTTAGCATTTTTATTAGAGAAAAGTTTTGTTAAAATTCGTAATAAGTAAAGTAAAACTTTTTTTCAAGATTAGAGCTGATTAAACCACGTGCCCGCGGGCGCCATGGCACCCGCTGACCGATTTTTTGCGCATGTCACTATTAGACCGTGACAGTTTTTTTTTATTTCTAAGTTACTTATTTGATAAATATATAATTCGAATTCATTTGTATGCATAAGTTGACATGTTAATGTTGTCTCTGGTTACTCTGCTAGAGCATTGGATTTTTGATTAGAGACAGCAATTTTGACTATGAGCTCTCATTTTTTTGATCTCTTCTCTTCGTTTGCCACTGTGATTGCAAACTAATGGTCTTCCTTTTTATAAATACTTTACTTGCTAAATATATATAATGGAAATAGCTGCATGCATTGTAGAGTTTGTTCGAGTAAAGGAAAAAGAACTGGAGCTAGAAATTTTGTACTTTCAGAATGACATTATGCTAGTATCCTTAATATCAGATGAAGACTATTCAATTACAGTTGAAAACAAGAAAACGTTTCCATTTATATAGAAAAGTGGCATATAACATAACATATGTTATCGGTTCCTCATACAATGAACAGATTTATGATTGTTTATTGACAGGAAAACCATCATACTCTCCTAATTATGAGCCCCTGGCCAATAGAATGCAATGCCAAAGATCACATTGACTTAGAGATTTACATGGTTATTTTTATAAAATGTTTACTTTATACGTATGAGGTAACGTGTATTCATTTTAGAAAATATAATCAATAATTTTTTTGTTTTGTATTATTTATTTCCGATGTCCAAGTATAAATTTGCTATAAATTAAAAGCTATGCCCGCCGCCCTTTTGATATTTTACAACGCGCTTCAAGAACCCCTGGATTAGATCAATGACCTTTGCTTATATGAAGGAATTGTACTCTGTTGTAGTCTCTCAAAAAGGTATACTCGTATTTTGAGCACCCGGAAATGGTCCCCATAATCATTTTCATAATAGGCTCTGATACGTGCGCTCCCAATGAAAAGGCTATGGGGTATATTGTTTGTATTATGTACATAATTTGGCTTAAGAATAAGTAAGGTTTATTATTTCGTGAGTCAATAATTAAGGGTCTTACAGTTATTTGAAAACTTACGAACAGAGACAAAAATAACGATGTATTTTATCATTTTAATCGACGAAATAGACTAAAACATCTCTTGGTGAATCTCGCAAAATAATTTTTCTAAATACTTGATCTAGCACGTAATTGCTACATATAACTCAATTATAATAATTATCAAAAATACATAAAATGATTATCAAAAAAAATATATAAAACTATTCGCGACTGTGTACGAAACGCGGTTTTTTATACTCCTTCCACATGTTTATAATGACCAGGACCAGTATCGCTCATGGCAAGCATTATGGACTGATCTATATCTTCACTACATTTAAACTTCAGTTGATAATGCTTACGATGAGCGTAACCGGTTTTGATCATTATAAACACGTGCAGGTAGTACAAAAGAAAATAGTTTGAAAATATAATGCCTTTGCACCAAGGACTGATAGTTAACACCTTAAAAGTGACCATCATCATTATGAAGACTGGGTGAGGTTAAAATAGCAATAAAAAATATTACAAATTCTTGAATTTTGAAATTCATTGCTTTGGCTACCATTTTGTAGTACCTTTAAGCCTAAGCAAAAAAAAAATGAAAAATTTGGTTAATTCAAGATGGTTAAAGAAGAAACTATTGTCTATCTAAAACATGAATGTTGATTTTATGACATAAACTCCTTTCTAGAACGCTGCGTAAGCTTTTGGTTACGAAAAAAATGCTTTTATTGCTAAAAAGCTCAAAGATTATTTTCCAGGCATGCAAAAAGCATTTGACGGATTTTTGCTTTGACACGGGTATCATACACAATGTCGTTGATTTTATTATCGTTTATATCAACATGTATAAATTGAATGTTTGTTTGCTTGTCCCTTATGGGTTCCTATACCATTCATCCAATTTTGATGAAACTTTGGTGAGTAGTTGTGCGCACACCCGTGAAGATGTCTGAAAAAAGATCTTAAAAAAAGAATCAAATACTTTTGTATTTACAGTGACGTTTCGGAAAACCTTTTGATTTATTCGTGTAAGCACCACCCGCAAAACAAAGAATATTTTATATACAAAAGCACTTCAATAAACAGAAAAACACTTTCTTTCTTTGAGTGGCATTGCAACGCATGCCAGGTACTCGCTATTGTGTAAAAAAATATTAATATTTGAATTGACGGTTAAAATACTGTTTTTCACAGTTGATATATATGTTTTATAAAATGAATAATATATATAGAGTTAAAACTGTGCTCAGCATAAAAAAAATATTGAATATAAGACTTAAGTTATTGTGAAATTATCTGAAAGGTTTCATAAATAAAATTGCTCAATCGCTTTAAAATTAGTTAACTCCAGCTTTTTCTACCTTTCATCTTGATATTTTTTTCATTTGACAGTGTTATTATTTGACACAATTTGGTTATAAATTTGTCGTTATTATTTATCAACAGTAGTTAATTTTGAAATACTGATTGAAACATTAACTTGGAGTCTAGAAATTTTTATTTAATTACGATGGTGTATAAATTGCATTTTTCATAAAATATTTTCAACTGATAAAACTAAAGAAAACGAAGATTTTTATATAGAATGGTAAATTAGACGAAGGCGATGATCACTATAAAGAGTATTATTGAATAAAAATAATATTGAAATCAAATATTCACAACAACTCACAAACTCAAATAAAATATTTAAAATTATATCATAAAATCAACAAATCGTAGTCTTTTATTATAGCTGGTTTCAACTTTTGACATTATTATTGATTGGTGGACTATATTTTGTGTGAGTAACAGAAGAGGTACGGTTGACGGTGATATTTAAAAATTTAAAAATTAGTTAGCCAACGTCTAATTTTAATAACCTAATGTAAGTGTTCTCTATCTTGGGGGAAGTTGGGTAAACAATACTAGTAATATAATAAATACAAGTGTACTTACAATTAATATTAGCTTATTTTTCTTTAGTCGTCGTATACTTTAAATTCTGAACACTTTGCATTATAAAAATCATATTTCTTTCTGTATCACTTCCTTTTACTATGCATCTAGATTTATTATTTTGTATAAATAAACTTGGAATTACACACTAGAAAATATGGTTCTGATTCTCAAATAAATATTGTGAATTAGGTTATACGTATAATGTCTTTCCAAAAAAGATTAACGGCGAGCAATATTATATGGTTTTGAAAATAAATAAATCAATAAGTACACACTTTTCGTACTGTCAATTTGATATGTTGTATTATATGAACTTCTAAATAGGGAATCGCAATTTTGGCGTGATAAAACATTCGCTCGAAATTTCTAGGAAAGAGTTTTCTACCGTATCGTACCCATATTATGTGACAAACATTATGTTTAGCAAAACAATTTTTGTAATAAGATCAGAATACTCTGATGAAAAAATTGTATGAAAGAAAATGAGAGTATTTTTTATTATTAAGCCTACATGCTTAGATTCATGGTTATTTGTTGGTAATATGATTTCTTGTTTACAAAATAATCTTTGAATAAATAATGAGGGTACTTTGTGATCTGAATATTTATTTATTCGCATATAAAAAGTCTATTTGTGACATCGTGAATCATGAACTAGTATTCTGAGAATAATTTTGGACTGAGAAATTTAGTTGAAAATTATTTATGTATTCAATGATCTCTTGCAGGGAAATTTGAATAAGGTAAATGTACTAGTTGTTGACCGTTTTCAATAAAAGTGCCCAAAATAAGAAACGTACACGCGGGATTGCTCTAAATTTTAGAGTTCAGACAAGTGAAACCATCTTTTGTCGGATTGATGAACTAACACTTCACGATATATGTCATTGGGGTGTCATAGCGGCCATTTGAAAATAAGTAATTTTATATTGAATTTCCTTAGAGAATTTTTTAAGATATCAGTGAATGTAAGTATACGCTACTTGATTCAACCAACAGTGTTTTTACAGAAAGCTCTGATGAAAGGTTGTCATGAAACCCTCTAATTAGACATGGCCAACTACTGAAAAAAAAAGTGGTAAATTACTATAAATTTCAATTTTTTAAATGGTCAACTACTGACACAAAAACATGAACACAATTGCTTTGTGACAGAACCTTCTTTAATTTTTGTCTTATCGTGTTAATTAATACATTTGATCCATTATGAATATACTTGCTTTGTCATCATTCGGCCTAATGCTAAATATTAATCGTTATTATTTTTGTTGAATTTTTCTCTTAAACGGTCAACCACCTTAGTATATGTTTTCCTTAATAGTAATACCGTTTATTGAAACATAATATTGATTACTATATCATACTGTGGGCTTAAAGAATATTACTCGGTTCTCTCTAAAACTAGAAAAAGTCAATTAAGTGGTATTCCAAACTTTCTTCATTGTATAGAGAAATATATGTCACAATATATGTCAATATATAGTCACATATATGCAGAAATATTTTTTTCAACCGTATCCGCTACCAATGTGTAGCATTTTCACTCCTAATCGAGTATCTCAACATAAGTATTTTTTCAAATTTGGAGTATTGAGATTTTGTACACTTCCATGTATTTTGTCACTAACGACCCGGGTTTCGCCTTTCGGCATCTTCAGGAATTCGAGCACACGAATGGACTCGAACTGACACTAAACTGACGTTAGTGACAAAATACATGGAAGCGTACAAAATCTCAATAATCCAAATTTGATATTGAAATTCCATCAAGCACCCTCAGTCGATGTCTTAAATTATAAGTATTTTTATGAGAATAGGTTGTAAACTATCTCTCAGCCTCTTTTCTTCTATGAGGGAAAGTGAAGAACTAGTAGTTAGCTTTTCGCTCTCGCTACGCCCCGTTTTTAGTATCATATGTGCGGAAGGAGAACGTTTACATGTTCGACATCAGTGCTATATAAAAAAAATACGCTCAACACCGTTAATTTGTCAGCTACAGGACAAGTAATTTATTAAGATTTTTCTCTCCATTCTTAAACACATATAATTTATATATAACATTAACATTAAAATGAAATTGTTTTTTGTAAATATGAAATTATTCGAAAAAATACACGAAATCATATTACAGGCATACTGTCTATTGAAATTCTGAATATTAGTCTTGTCAAATATATTTAAATTGAAGTAGAGGTTGAGCTATTTTTATGAAACATTTTTTATATATTTCAAAAATAATTTCACTGAAAAATTTCAAAAATTGTGAAATACAGTAATCGTCATTTTTTGAGCCATGTCACATAGTAATTCGATGCAATTATAGCAGAGAAAATTGCTCAAGTTTTAAGCCAAAGAAAATTTTATTCAAATCTGTTCAATTTTCAATAAATTTAAGATAGAAAAAAATGTGCGACAGATTGACAGTCGAGTAAATTTATACCGGTATTTATTGGATTAGAAATGCCAAATAGTATCCTATTTCAATTAATATTTGCTTCAGAAGTGAATCCAGGACGCCAGTATATATTTTCATGTATAAGTACAAAGATAGTTTTAAAAGAAGAATTGCGTTTAACTATTAAAGTGTTTGCAACTAAAATATTAAATTGACAAGTGAAATATTTGTTTATATTTATTAGTCTCTATTTCGGATGCCAGAATTTTGACTAATATAATTATTTATTAATATCATAAATAGGGTATGACTTTGTATCATATCGGGTAAGGGTAATCTAAAACCTTGCCACCACTTTGCAAATTTAACTGGCTATGTTCAGGGATGTGGTTGTAGTTAATTGTGAAGTAAATTGGTTGTATTTATTTCAATGTTACAATGTTTTCCTCACTTCTCCAAAGTAGAACATGCCATTGCTTATAGTAATTCAACGTGTAAAAGCATTTTCATTTGGAATTTCCCCAGTTGACGATTTTAATATGGTCTGTCTTCCCGGTTGAGATTTAGACAGCCAGGTGGAGGTTTGTACAAAGGATGTTCGCTTTAGTAGCGAATCATCTTATAAGTACTCGATCAATAATACATTGCAATTAAGGTATTTTTTTCAATTATTGTGATATTGGTAATAATCGCAGACTCTGGTTAAGTAAAAAGCAAATATCTTTTGAATCAGACAGAAGTTATTAGTGCCGATGATGAACCCTGCAGTACTTTAAATAATATATTCTTTAAGCTGTGCTAAATTTGTTTGTTGTGTTAATTTTAAAATTTTATATTACGTTCTAAAAGGACGTGGTGAATATGACAAGATTAATCATACATTTGCTAAAGTAATGATATCATTTATAAATATATTTGTCAAAATGTAATGCTGAATTTTGTAGCAATTTTGGAGGTTCAAACATTGGAATGATTTCAAATAAGTAAAAGTAACCTTATACTTAATATAGTAATATTATTGATCTGATAAAATGTCACTGAAGAATCAGATTATTAGTTTTCTATAAATCATATACAAAAATCGAATTCATCCGGAGCGGACCGGAGTGACAAATCCATTCGTAAATTCCTCCGGAGAGTTGTTCCTAGTCTCTCATAAAATTAAACATTCCGTTCCTGTTCGTTAACCATACAGATAGTTGTAAAATAATTTATTGACGAAACATCAATAAACAATTTTGAATTAATGACATGTCGATTTATATTTTTGAGCTATAGGTTCGTGAAATTCATCAGTTCGACTGCTGATCGTATAGATGTAAGCGAATGAAGAAAATATTCATTTTCTGCAAACAAATTGAATTATTCATTGGAAATCTGCAATTGATTTTAATAAATTATTGAATTGAAACACCGACAAACCTTTTGTTAATCTATCATTTGTCGCGTTTGACAAAACAATCTGAAAAAACGATATGTGAATTAGGAAATTTATTTTCCATCCCTATTCTTGAGTCGTTTTGCTAAGCCTCCTCGTGGATTTCATTGATTTGAATGCTAATTCAGAGGCCATTCTGTCTCAGCGATAAATTTTCCAGGAAGGAAACAGCATGGAAGTGGGAAAGGCACTCTTGGAGAATTCAGAGAGCGAATTGAGCGGTGATATTAATTTTTTACTGACGTACAATAAAGCTAAAGGAAATTTTCAATTCCAAAAATGTATTTCCAGAGAGCATCTCAATGTAAACACGTGTCGTTTTTAGGTAGGTAAGATACACATGCACGCAACACTTGGCAAAGCGAAATTGAGTTTGATATGTTATTTTATCTGTGGATGAGAAAGCACACAGTGCTTAACACTGTTTCATTACTTTATAAATTTTACTATGTACCAGCATATTGGTATTGATAATATAATTTCATCAACGTGGGCTCCCATGCTAAAATTATTAAATTATTTTTGTAAGGTGATAACAATGGATATATGACTTGTATGAAAATATTAATTCTTGAAAGACCAAATGACGGCAAAAATAATGACAACAGAATTGCAATATGTTGACATGGTATTTTCAATATGTGCAGACAGTAATTTTTTTGATTGATTAACAGTGTAGTTTTTATTGATTGATTAACTTTGTGATCGTCTCAATAGACGTTGTTGAACGAGGACTGGTTGTAAGCATTCATGGTTCAGTCCAGTGTTCCTGCTAAGCTGCACGCGCGCGCGGCCTCGCATCAATTTTAAAAAACATCGCAACTACATAATAATATTCAAATTGACATTTTGAAGATAATATTTTCATTTTCATAATTAATGCAGTTTAAATAAATGATTAATTAAATTTAAAATATTAATTTCAAAAACCGGAGTAACTGCAATTCAAGTAAATAATTTTTCTCTTTGTATTGAAACATTAATTAGCTGAGAGTTATTAGAATATTTGAACAGTAATATTATTTATGTTGATTTCAAATTTTTATTTAATGAAAACCATAAAACTGTTCATATCATATAGGAAGGTGTCCGCGGAAGAGTCATTTAAGGGGTTGATGTATAAAAGTAAAAATCCATAAATCGATTTATAGGATATTATAAGATTCGATACATTGATCTCAAAACAAAGTGGAATATAAACCCAAGGGGCCTCTCGGTTACTGGACAGAAAATAAATAGCTGATCATTATCAACATTTTAAATAAGTTTATAAATTTTTATTAAATTGAGAATGGATAAACTTGTAACAGAATTGTCTATAGTTCAATTTTGTTCGTACTATTCATTATTTAGGGCTAATTATTGCTTAGACTGTTTGGTTTCTCAGTATCATATGTATAATTTAATACTCTCGCCAAATTTTAAGCATTTTCAATTCGTCGTAGACGAGTAAAAGTAATGCTCATTATTTATGTTTTTACATGTTATTTTATTACATGCCAACCATTCATCGGCAATAAGAACAAAACAACTATTTTTCCGAAGGAATTTTTTGTATGTTTCATTACATTGTACGCAGAAAAACATTGCTATTAAAAAAGTAGTTTTTGATTGTTCAAAAAAAATACACTTATTACTCTTTTCCAATATCGTCACTTAATTCCTATATTTCGTAGTGTTTACTTTTAACAATGTCATACCGTTTTTTGGTAATAATAAAAGATTTTTGAATAATAAAATACCGCTATCAAACACTATATTATTTCTTACTATTTCCGACTGTTTTTCAGTAATCAGCCGTTAACTAAATGTTTATCCGTTTAATTTTAAGAGATGATAAATTCATACAATTTATAAAACGTAAATAATAGATAGTCATAGACAAAAGAGCTTATAAACATAAAAGTATTCTTTAAGACATCGACTGAGGGTGCTTGATGGAATTTCAATATCAAATTTGGATTATTGAGATTTTGTACACTTCCATGTATTTTGCCACTAACGACCGAACTGAGTTCGAGTCCATCCGTGTGCTCGAATGCCTGAAGATGCCGAAAGGCGAAACCCGGGTCGTTAGTGACAAAATACATGGAAGTGTACAAAATCTCAATAATCCAAATTTAAATAATAGTATTCCTTTGAAAATATTTCGTATAAATTATCTAAGATGCGGAAGAACCACTGAAGACTTATGTAATAGATAGGTGGCATATGGGTATAGTGAAAATATTAACAGGATTTCTATAATTTCATTTTACATCATGATTTAATTTATATGTTATGTTAATTTATAATTATACCCAGAAGGTATGAATAATTGTGACAGTTCAAAAATTGTTCTTCGTTTTCCCACTTTAAATATACACTAACTTGCAAAAACTGTGGAAAAACTGGCCGTAGAATAATCGATCCCACGAACTTACCATATTTGAAAGGAATTTTTGTGAAATGTGTTTCTCATAGTTCAGTTTTATGTTTACTATACTATATTTTCATAATTTAGATTTGATGTATAACCCTTAACTACCGATCTAGAGGTCGTTGGTAGAGCCATGATTGGTCAAAAATTATAGGCAACAAATTAAATGGTCAGAATTCGAATCAACTTTTGGTGAGAATAAACTTCAATTTTTGGTCAGAAAAAAGTCTGAATAAAATTATTATACGATCAGAATAAAAGGTCAGGTCAGAAATACTGACTATGAATTATTTATTCTGTACTCTGTAATTCTTACCATTTAATACAAGTTCTGACTAATGTATTAGAAATTATGACCGAAACTGAATTGAAATTCTGACCAGAAAAAATCGAGCCAAAATTAAACTCATATAAAAATAATCCAGCTTGCAAGTCAAAAACAGTATAGTTAATTTCGTATTTTTCTCTATGACATAAAATCATTTGTTCGTATTTCTGTGATGAGAAAAAATGAGTTTCTAGAGAAATAAATAATAACGTTAAATATTATTTAAAGTGTAAAAGATATTAACAATTTAAAAAATAGACAGAATAATTTTCCTGCGACGTATTTCCGTTTCAAAAGCAAGATATCTAAATTCTGAATATGAACCTACACGTTCTCGGATATTATTAAGTGTAATAAACCACTTTCATTAGTTTTATCAGCCTGTGAGCATAAAAGTGTAACTACATTGGGAAGAAGACTAAAATGACAATATTAAACGGGCCTTTGTCCAGTGACACTAAATTATAATAAAGCTACTCATTTTAATGCCTCATCAAATGATAAAACAGACGTATAACTATTATTATAAAATTTCCTTGATTTGGTATAACGTTTTTGCATGAGTTGTTTCAATTCCAATGTAATACGTTCCATTGAATATATATTTCACAGAATTTGACGAATGAAGGCACTTCCTTTCGCAGTATTCCATGAAATCACTGTAATGTGTTTGAGGTAGTGGAGTGAAGCTCTCCTTTTGTGTCTTGGTAAATTTATCTTTCAGTTAAAAAGACACCTGACCCAAATGTAAAATATTATCCACCATTTAAATTCTAATGAGATTTAAGTAAGGCGTTAACAAAGTTGCGGCTCATCTTGTCCAAACAACTTTGTTCATTAGCGGACATATGGACGCCGCAAAAGTTTTTCGTTTAATACTGGGTGAGACGATAGTAATTTTACCAACTATCACACAATTAACGCACAAATTATGCTGTAACATAAATTGTAAGGACACGAAAACTTTATAAAATAAAGCATTTGTATGTATTTATTATAAATAAGATTTAATTTAAGACATCGACTGAGGGTGCTTGATGGAATTTCAATATTAAATTTGGATTATTGAGATTTTGTACACTTCCGAAGACTTTTGTACACTACGAAGGCCTTGCAATGGGAAGTTGTTTGTCACCACTATTAGCAGAATTTTACATGAACCATTTAGAAAACCTTATTTTTAGCAATAAAACAGAAGTTAGAAACATAGTTTATTGGTTCCGTTACGTAGATGACATCCTTTGTCTATTCAATGGAACTGAGAGACAAGTTTCTAACCTTCATAATTTTCTTAACTCACTAGATGATAAAATTCAATTCACTTTAGAAGTAGGGGGCAAGAATATAAATTTCCTTGACCTTAATATTGATATTAAAAACTCCATTCATGAATTTAAAATTTACCGAAAACAGACGTTTTCAGAAGCCGCGATCCATTTTAAGTCAGACCATCCTTTCTCATATAAATTGGCTGCTTTCCATTCTCAGGTTCACAGATTAGTCACTATACCTCTAAATAAATTTAATTTTGAAAACGAACTAAACATTATTAAACAAATTGCCATTAATAATGGCTATGAGGCATCTCTTATAG
Source organism: Himalopsyche phryganea (assembly GCA_022494535.1). Classification (NCBI taxonomy): domain Eukaryota; kingdom Metazoa; phylum Arthropoda; class Insecta; order Trichoptera; family Rhyacophilidae; genus Himalopsyche; species Himalopsyche phryganea. Next base: position 1,758,597 of record JAGVSL010000089.1, on the reverse strand, counting down.
ATAGTCTTGTATCAAAAAAACAACGTAAATTAGCAGAAAAGATGCTATATTTCGGGAACTTGTCTAAAGACATAGATCGCCCTAGAATCTGGCATAGAATAAGTTATTTAGGTTGCACAAGCTTTAAAATTAAAAAACAACTCGCTGATAGTGTTAGACCGGCGTTCTATTGCAAAAACTCTCTAGGCAAATTACTTATTAACAATAAAGATAGAGTAAACTTTAAGAACAAATCTGGTATTTATAAATTACAATGCAATGATTGCCAACATTTCTATGTGGGTAAAACCACACGTACATTAGATATAAGGGTATCAGAACATTTAGCTGCCTTTAGATTAAAAAAAGAAACTTCGACATTCTCAAATCACTTGCTAATGGAGAACCATACGTTTAATGCGGATGATGGGGTTAAACTGTTGCATAAAAACATGGGGGATCATAAATTATTTTATCAGGAAATTTTAGAAATTAATAGAGGCCAGTTATACTCCTTACCAATCTTGAATGAGCAGCTGAACCTTCCTAATTCTCCGCTATATTATCCGATACGTTGAAACACCTAACAGATTTCACTAAATGTGGAATGATTGTATATATTTACCCATTTTTCGAATTACATCCCGTCAAAACCCACAATACTATTATAATTGTAAAATCACTGGTATTTCTAAAAGAAGTTGAAAAGCGGCAATTCGCCTTCGGCAATCGCCACTCTGGTAATATGGTGTTTACAAAATAAGGATTAGGACGATTTCCGAAATTTTAACTCAGGTATCGGTGTGGCTCTCAGACGTATAATGTATTGCCTCGTAAATGATATTTGTCGCATTTGTATCTTCTATATAAGCGTTAGACACTGTTTACTGTCTCTCAGTTCGAGTCCACTCGTGTGCTCGAATGCCTGAAGATGCCGAAAGGCGAAACCCGGGTCGTTAGTGACAAAATACATGGAAGTGTACAAAATCTCAATAATCCAAATTTATAAATAAGAGTTACAAATAATATTTAAGAAATAAATTCATATAAAGATGATGAATATAATTAATTATAAATACTTAATAAAGAAGGATGATGAGTGGTATTTAAAGTGAAATTAGCGATAAATAAAAAATATTTGTATTCTGCATGCACTAAATCGAAAAACTTTAACCATAAATGGATTTCGATATTTTAAACAATTGCTGTCCGTTCTGTATTGAAGATTATAGTAAGCAGAAAATTGTAAATCGGACTTTTGCATTTGAAATGTTTACTATAATAAAGAGAGAAGCCTTTTGCAGATACAGATTTCAAATATCTTTTGTGGCATACCATAAAAAAACAATAAAATAAAATAAAATCATTATTGCTTGTAATTAGAAGTGCTACAAAAAATGCTCAAGAAGAGTTTTACAAAGTCAAACAATAATTTAACTATATACTAACATATTTATATATTACTAGTGAGTACCCGGCATGCGTTGCAATGCCACTTAAAGAAAGAAAAAAAGTGTTTGTGTTTAAATTCTGTTTATTGAGTGCTTTCGGAGACACAAAATTTTTTGGTTTCTGTCTGGTGCATACACGAATAAATCGGAAGATTTTCCAAGATGTAGCTAATTGTACGAATTTGATTATTTATTTTAGATTTTAGATATATCTGGATTGTGAAATAAGACATACTGTAAGTTAAGAATTAAAAAAGAGAGTCAGGCTCGGGCCAGGCCGGGCCTAATTGTACTATGCCTATGTTGTGCATGCAATATCGTGACAAAGTTTTATCGGAATCGAATGAACGGTATGGTAGTGCATAAGATACGAAAAAACCTACATTGATTTTTACATAAAGGATATTTGTATTTACTCTTTATAATTCCAATGAAAATAGCAACTTATTTAGTTCCACCTTATTTTAATTGTTTTACTATTTTATAATACCAAATAAATACTTGATAAAATCGACATTTCATATAGTACTTGCTGGGAACCAGAAACCTTTAAAGCCTTCTCGCTAAGTGAAGTTTCATACCAAAGCTTAAAATTTAATGTCCAACATAATATGTAATGTAATAATTATGATAGATACAATGTGTTATTATGGAAAATTATGTCGTTAGTAACTTTATTTAAAATACAAATACACTTGTTTTCCCCGTCCGACATGTGGATATCATTAGGGAATTGAGATTAGTAACTAACTTACCTCAGCCAAATGTTATTACTGAAAAGCTAAATTCGAATAATATAATATTTATTTGCATGATTTCCATATAATAGAAAAGTATCTTTTTTCATACAACTTGTTCTTTATGTCGGTTGCAATGCAGTGCCTCAAGTGGTGGAAGTATTTATCAATGAGCTTATTGCTTCTTTTTCTTAAATGAATGTAAGTTTTTTGCTTTATTCCTATTTAATTTTGTTTATATTTGTAAACGTGTATTTAATGTGAAAGAAAAATAGTGAAGCTTCATTGACCGTGACATCTCTGATAGTCAATAAAAGTTAATTTTTGTTTTACAATAATCACAATAATGAAAAAATCATCTCAATAAAGGCATGCAGCATTGGCTTTAGCTGTTTATCATTTCTTTTCATAATAATTATCAATAAAATAAATTTTGTTTTGATGACTACCGGCTATTTAAAATAGCGGTAATTATTTAATTTTGAAGGCGTTTCAATTGATTTGGTTTATTTATTAACAATGCTTTCACTGTTGATATGATCTTTTTGGTAAACGTGTATACGCCTTTAATAAATAATGAACACGAAAATTGGTGAGCTTTGCGACCTTACATAGATAATGCAAATAATAATTAGGCAGACAAAATAAGCACTCATTTTTAAAATATTGCGCTATTTTGCAAATTACGACATCTATTATTTCGCGTGAAAATGAGACCAAATCCCTTTTAGTACCCTTACCGAGTAACAAAATTGCTTTTTAACTCGAGGTCAAACAAGATGAAACATAATGTTTTCTTGTAAATTTATTTAGTGGTATAATAACATCACGCTAGTCGGGATTGGTATAGTATATGCAATATATATAAATAACTGCTGAAATATATATATATGGAAATAACTGCTGAAAAGGCTATGTTATTTTATTTTAAAATGGATTAAAGTGTGAAGCCTTCATCCGCTATCATCATCACAGTGTTTTATTTTTGTATAAATAAATGACGCATTCGAAATTTTCTATTAATTTGTAAAATTTTCATTACACTATTTACAGCATATTTTCGTGCTGGGCATGGTAATGTCAGCGGTGATACTACTGCTTCAAGATGACAGAGAGATATAAACTTACGGTTGTTATATATTGAATCTCTTTATATATCAACTTATTCTTAAGTTTATATGTTAAATTAATTAATTTTCGCAATAAAATACATTTGTTTCGTTTCTACTAACGAAAGCAAAATAAAAATACGCAATATTAATATAATCAAAGTGTTTCCGGTTAATACGCTTTACACGCCACTGTGGATTTTTAATAAATGAATAAACATAATTCTTAATATTACTTACAGTAAATAGCTAGGCAAATCTCTTTACATTTTTTTTCTTAAGCACAATAGTGTGTTGTTGAAAGATCGGTTCGACGGAACAAGAGCATGAGCAATAAATGGTTTTTTTTTTAAATTGTTATTGTATATGAAAGATGGCCCTGAAACAACGGCTGTATACACACAACGTGTAATGGTGACACAACCAACTGCTACGATTTGTAAAACTCCATAATAATATCACACAGTATCTATTTGTTCAGTATTTCTTCAGATGCTATGTCAATATTAATATTATGATTGGTTTATAGATCAGTCATTTTTCTCTTATAATACGTCGACCAGCTTAGTAAACAAACGATATTTTACTTATATATATAAATATAATAATCAAAAGAGGAAGAAGATTCGTAATTTTTCATTGTCGGTTAAATTTTGATAAAAAAATGTTATTGATCGACGACATTCTTTAGACTGCATAAAAATACAACAGAATGTTAATGACAGAATAAAAGAAATAGATAGAAACTGGATTGAAGATTGATAAAATTCATTATTTTATTTAATAAATACAAGAATGAAAAAAAAGTATTCTACTTTTAAGATCTTACTTCTTTCGATTCTCTCTCAGTAGTAAATTTTATAGTTTTATTTGGCACTCAGTAAAAATACTTAAAATATTTATAAGTCAAAAATTGTGAAAAAGCTTACTTACTTTTTATGAATTTTCATTTTCATTGAAAATTCCGCCCCATAAAAAGTTTCCGTTACGTATTCGATTGTTCCTATTTAAACTTTTTACTGTTAATAGTTCAAGGTTATTATAAAAAATGAAAAAGTCTCATCAACGAACCCCAAAATAGGAATTGCTTATATTAAACTGAATTAATTATTGTTTTCAAACAATTAAATAAGATATTAGGTTTAATAACTAAAGTACAGATTGGTGCCATTATTTTGAATATTATACGATAATACTTCGCTAGAATTTTTGGTAAATGCTCAACGGAAGGGAGATAATTGCTTTTGTCAAAGGAACGACTGGGATTGATACGCTTTACCAAATTTCGACAAAATTTTGTCATATTAGGTAAACATTCCCCCATATTACAGCTTATATTTGTTTTAATTGTATTAAATATAACATTACTTGAAATGAGATTGGTAGACATGAGATTGAAAAGCCTTGCTCTTACCGAAAAACAGAGGTGGAGGGACCGAGTAAGAAGCAGTTCTCTTAGAACCATTTCAGTTGAAATGAACCACATTAGGAACGATCATATTAAAAAAGTAATGTTTAATAATAAAACTTATTACATAATCCTTAAGACGCTAATACAATAGTAATTTTCAAGTATTCATAAATTAAAAACAAGCAATGTAAATCGTAATTATCTGTAAACAGTAAAATACATATGTTACGCCGAATGTGTGAAATCGTTTATTAAATGAAATGGGCAAAATTTTGCCTTATTAATGAAAAGTACAACTCCATTGCCTCATTCATGAATTCAGCAAATTATCTCCAGAGTTCTTCTTCAATTTCCGGCCTGGACAAATATCAAATGCAGGTATTGCCGAAGATTGTATTTTTCTTCTTCAACAATAATTTTTCAAGAATATTATAATTTAGTCATTGAGCTACAAGCCATTATTGAAAATACACAAGTGTAATATTTAACAAATACATTTTAAAAATAGTCCTTTTTGAGATGAAAGGCAATAACATATATTAAATAAAAATGTATCGCCATCGCACATTAAAATATTTCCGCATATAAATTCGATATTATTTATTCTTAGGGCCATGAGTAATAAATCTGAAATTACTTCTTAGAAATGCAAATAACTCTCTTCACCCTGTTTCATTTAATAATATTTTATATGAATTGAAACTTTATAGGCGACTATTAATAGTCGAATTCGGAAATAATTCTGTCACATCATTTATAGTCAAGATTAAAATTATGAAGTACAGTAAAATATTTTCTGTTCGTAAAAGTTGGGAAAAAGATTTGTGTGTTTTTTATTAACAGCTTGAAATTAAAATATTGCAATAAATAATAATTTTGCGTGACCAAAAGTATCGTATTTATAAACTATACAAAATTAGGCAAAAATTTCGGTTCTTGGTTACGTATGAATATGCCAAAAAATATTTGAAATACTAATTGTGCACAATGTAAACTGTTCAAAAGCTTATCGTGAATATTATATTTTCATTGAGGATCATCAATCCACTTCATATGTAGAGATTGTAGAGCACTAAGACATTAAAGTATATGTTATTGCACAAGAAATGGTGGTCTGTTGGTGAGATATCCGCTTGTAGATGGTAAGAAGAAGACAAGTCGTTCGATTATCATTCACTCAGCGCTTCCATTTGATAGGTGATGATTGAATGGATGGATGTAACAATACTGAGTCTTTGAAGACATCATATACGTCCATACATTTGGGAACGTATCCATTTATGAATATAATTCCTATGTTGAATGTGTGACGCGATTAAACAGTATGACAGATGATGATGACAACTATGCAGTTCAGAGAAGATGTTTCCAGTTTGGCGTGTGACGACAGAGTGACGATCTTTTTCTTTATTTTTCACTAGTGTCCTCTTTTATATTCTTATTCCACCTTAGTTGTCCTATCGTGTTTTCCAATTATCGCATTTTATAAATCTCATGCTTGCAGAATGTTTTATTTTACAATCACATATTTATTTATTTTTGCATTTAAGAATATTATGTTTCGTAACTCTGGTATGTCAAGTGATGACTTGACATAAGTGTCATTTATCGAATCTTTTTCTTTAATAATTATTATCAATTTTGCTGACAATAATACTATTTGGTGAATACTTTTTATTTGCCAATTTTGCTTCGTTGCTGACGGGTCGTAATGCTCTGGCATAAAACAAAACTTTTCCTCGAGTATTAGGTTGAGTAAATCTGCAGCGTCATGTGACCACTACATCCATAAATCGATTGAAATCAATTTGGCCGACGTTCAAAATTTTCCATCAGGTGATTCGGGATTTTAATCATGATTGCACTAGACTATGGGAACTAATATATATTGACAAAAAGTTGAACGTTTTGTAGAGCTAAAAATTCATGTCAGATATATAGTATTAAAATCTTTTATTTAAAAAAAGCTATTATATATTCATTACACATAAAATAATGCTAGAAAAATATTTCTAAATAAAATGAATCACTCTCCTATGTATTTCAACATCTGAATAAATATTACAATAAAAAAGAAAAATTGTATGGAAATGTTATAAATGTTATAAAATATTACCATTCAAAATAATTTATGTTCTAGATGAAAATATATAATTGAAATTTTATTTAAAAAAAAACAACCAGTTGGGATTGCTGGTATATTTTTTTGACTTTAGAATTTAATGTATAATAGAAGCTGTTTAATACCCTTTGAGATTTATGAATAATGAAGGCTGCGTGAAAGCTGCGATGAATTTTTCTTACCATAATATTGAAAAGTGTTTTCTTCATGGGTTTGTTTATTAAAATTGATTTTTTGCTATGAAAATAGAAATTGATTACTTTTGTCAAAATAAATTTATGCTGTATATCTTTTGAGGAATGATATATAAACAGTTATTTACAAATTTCAAGGTTTTTAGTAACCAACTAAAAATTCAAATAACACTCAATATTTCGTTACTCAGAATAAATATGTCATTAGTGCATTTTCAATTTTATTACGTAAGCAAAATGTATTCACATTTACTTGATTTACTATTGAATTACGATTATTTTACTACTAGATTCGCCTACTACTATTAAATTTATTTGAAAGGGAAGGGCTTTGCTAGCTGAAAATAGCCACATTCAACTTGATGAACATATTGGTACCTGGTACCTGCACGATATTATTTAAAATGTGATAATTAATGTTTTTAATTATTCATATGAAAAATATACCTGAATGATAGACGTTTACGATGTACTTTTAATGCATTTTTATTCTTTTATAAAAAAAGTTCTTATAAAAGCAGTTTTAATTACAAAATTTAATATAACATTGAGTTAAAACACAAAATAAGAGAATGTTTAATTATGTTCAAATAAAAAGGTAGCATGAAATATGACGCACTGATTGTTTTGTATGAATAACCATTTTTGTCTTTTTTATATAGCGGCTTTTAAAACTTTGATAAAATTCTTCAAAACAGTATCCAGTTATGAAAAATTATGATACTCATAAATAACGAATTTTCAACACTTTTTTACCCTTCCTTCATTTTACCAGAAAAAACTCAAATTAAAACGATGAAAGAGTAATTTTTATTATTTGGCGCCTGCTATAAATGATTTATGGAGTACTGTTTCAATTTAAAATCGGCGTTGGTTTTTTTTAATAGTCGTTAACTTAATTTAGCTGTGATGAAAATGCAACATAATATACGAAAAATACGATGAAATGTTCAAAAAATTAATTGTAGTATAGAAAAAATTTATGACCTTTGAAAACAGTAGAGTTGAACACAATAAACTGGAATTAATACGAAGAACTTGTGTCATTTGAGCGTTTTTATGTCCAAATGATTAGTTGATTAAATCAGTATGTAAGTAAAAAGTCCATTTATATATTAGATACACTTATTGAATAATTAATATCATGCTTATAAGGTAAGAAAAAGAATTAAGTCCTAAAAAGTTAAAAATAAAGTTCACCAACTCTGACGGATTCGGCGGTAACATTGTGTGAAAATATTGTTAATATAAAATTAAACCTATTTTTTTGTTCAACTAGTTGTCTAAGATGTGGCACGTGTTAAGTTTATTTGAGAAACATCTTAATATGAACTGTTTTGTAAGATTTTTAGTGAAAACATGCATGTCAAATAACAAAATTGTAAATTTAAAATTTATGTTATTTTATGGCCACTTTAGCATAACCTCATTGCAATAACTAGTTATATATTATATTATTGTTGTTGAACTAAATTTAAAACTTATTTTCAGTTAAAATAGTTTTTTTAAGTTAATGCCAAACAATCCATAGCAAATGCTTTATACTATTTATTTTTACTTTTCATGACGCATGATATTTCAAAAAAAAAAAATATTTACTATCTACATTACATCTGAAATATGACTGGTATGTTCGTGGTGCAGTGGTCAACGTCGTTGGCTACGGTTACAGATGTCTCGGGTTCAAGTCATTTATGGATTTATGTATGTAGGCATGAATATTTGTGCTCTCTAGAATTCTCCTCCCACCCATCCGATGTAGAAAATGAGGCGTAGCGAAAGCGATTAGTTAACGACTAGTCCTGCCCTAGACGCCTCCTTCTATCCCCACTGTCTTCGAAAAAGAGAGTTTGAGCAACTGAGTAACAAGCAGTTCTCGTAGAAAAATATCTGTTGCGATACCTCCTTTAAGAGGCCATACATTGGGAGCGGGCATGACATTTTTAAAATAAATGCCCTCTTTACCATAATTTTCTCGTAAAATTGAACTCACATTTTATATATCCTAATTCACAACTTTCATTCATTTGTTAATTTAATTGACAAACATAAGTTATAATGACATTGCTCAAATAACCATATTTTCGTTCTTCTGAATTCTTGATTTAAAATCAATAGTACATTCATTTTATAATTGTATTTTCCCGGACTACCGGTATTGCAATCCTTATAACACTAACTTACAGTTGCTAATTTTGAAAATTTATTTCGGGTGAGCCATAAGTTCCGGCGAACGTGGGCGTAATCAAAACTTTTCTACTGTGCTCTTTCATTAAGGTTTCAATAAGATAGCCGAGTTTAGGGAAATTTCAGCCCTAGGTAATCTGAGATAATAGGTAGAAATGTCTGGCAATTTCGACGCATTGTAATCGTAGAAACGTAAATTGCTTTTAATGCTAGAAATTTATAAAGTCATACCTACGTATCTTAAGTATCTTGAGAAAGTAATTTTTGGTTGTAATCTCTTCTACGGCATATATGAACTGTATAAATGTATTACGATAGAGCTACTAAACTAGAAGACTAAAGCTAGCTACATATGTATCGGATCGGATAAGTGGGAGGGAATTTAAACATTATCGACATCCAGGATTTTTAACAAAAAATCCATAAATCGGATAAATAATCAATTTATAAAAGTGTCAGTACCGTGACTCGAGACAGTAAGGATAGCAATCGAATAAGAATAATCGTTGTTCACTCGGCTACAAGAGCAACATATTCTATACTATTTTATTTGAATATAATTCCATTCAAATGTGAATGGTTGTGTGAAATTCGTCATAAATGGCTTAAAATTAACATGTAGTCATTTTTGATGCGTATATTGTATATTGATATTTACAATATAAATGTGTCTTGATTTATCTGTAACGCAGCACACAAACGCATACAGACACACACACTCTCTATCCTTTTCTCTGTTGACGCATTGAGCGAATGTTGATAGGTGGTGATACTACTTTTAATAAGACTAATTATAATTGTAATACATTTAAATGCTGACTTTTGGTGTTAACTGTCAATTCATGGTGGGAAGGCATTATATTTTAAAAATAAAACACAATTTGTTTGTGCTACTTTCACATATTTATAATGGTCAGATCATTATCAACTGATGATAAAACATTTAAATGCTCCTTGCACGTTTTGTAAACGTGCACTAATCAGTGAAGAATTATTACATTTTAGCCTGGAAATCATTTTGATGTTATCACATATTTAAAAAAAATTCTTGAAGGGTGGGTGTGTTCGTGGCAACGGAGCTTGGAGTTTTTGGAGATTTTTTATAAAATGGCTTGAAATTTGCATATCTTGAAATGAAACTATTATTCGAAAGTGGTTTCAATTTTTAATCGACAAAATGGAGCTAATTTGTATTAATGGTATTAATGTAACGGTCGGTAAGATTCCATTATGCTGTGATTTATGTTGATGACAAAGTGTTATTGCCACATCCTAATAAATATATCACGAGTTCTTTTTAGTGCGGTTTGGTATACTAAAAATAAAAATTAATATTACCCATTCATATATCAGCATTATTTGAATATTTTTATAAAGCAATAATAGCACAAAACTAAACATGTTCTAAATTAATATATATATATTTATATAAATACATGTACAGTGGAATCACGATTTTTCGTCTTTCATGTGACCCTAGAAAAACGTGATAAATGCGGGAAAGCGGAAAAGACTTGAATCATTTTCAGTCTCTCAGCTCTCAGAGCCCTAACATTATCCATAGGGGACATTTTAGTTGCCAGTCAGAATAATTCACGATGTGAAATAAGAAGCAAAAATTGCGAGATGACTGAATAGTCTCTACAATCTTTAAATACTCTATACAGACTATGTACCTTTTATGTAGTAGGTGATTCATCAATGAGCTGGCACCATAGCAACAAGGCGACCCTTGTAGACTTGAAGTTTCGGTCTTATTTACAAGTTGGTTGCCGCACCTCCAACCGTTATGTATATGCAGCCGCTGTTTCACGGCCGTCATCCATAACGCAATAACGCAAAAACGATCAAGAATCCGTATACTGAGAATCTAAAGAGGAATCGAGAATATGCTAATCCCCATATGAAGTTGCCAATTTATCGCCTCAAAGTTGATCTTGATTAAGGTCAAGTCAGCGTGGCTTATTGGGCCCGTATGAGGACGGGCCACAGCAAACGGTTCTGCTCGTTAGCTATTCATCTCGGGGCAGTCCCACGTGACTTCATTAGCGTCCTGATGGTTGTGTCCACAAATGCAGTCCGGCCTCTCGACCAACTTGCACAGTCTACCGTTGAACTTGCCAAGGCCAGTGCCCAGGTGAAAGGTAGATAATGGTTGATTGGGGTAGCACGTTTTTATGTTCAAAAACAATACTGGGTAAAAATAAATTGGTGAGACAGCAATAGCGGTTGAATGGAGTCGAACGTACTTCTGAGCGGGACGGCGAATGTTTACCAAAATCGACTGAAGACCACAATATTTAATCGATAAATCGAGAGAGACGATATATCGAGGATCGATGAATGCGGGTTGATTTAACACTGTTCGTATGGGTGCTTAGCCGAGACTTTAAAAAAAGTAATGATACACAAGAGAAATCGATGACTGCGAGAGCGATTGATCGGGCTCTACTGTTTATATATATATATGTTTAAACTTTATGATTAATTGAATTAATTACAATTATGATTATTATTTTACCATCCATACCTTTTTTGTTCTTTTATTTATTATTTATTTTTGAATTAAAAACTATTATAGCCTTAACGAAGCTGTTCCGTTTTTTTTTAAATAAGACTTATAAAAGATGTAAGATTCAAATACTTTAATAAATCATGTCTTACCCCCAAGGGTTAACAGAAAACAATATTTAATGATATTTTTAACAGTGCTTTGGCCTGACAGTTTTTTAAAGATGACTGGTTGAATATGAGTCACTTAAAGATATATTATTTTTTCATTCATAAATAATAAATTTTATAATCAACAAAATTTAAATGATTTTCAATTTTTTTCTATGAACGTCTTCCTACTGAATATGCTGATTCGAATAACATTGATATTCATCAGATTTTCAAACTATTTGTGTGTTTTGTTTGCCTAGCAACGTATCATTAACACAGTGTTATTTTACGGGCAGAATCACAGCCTAAATAAAGCCTAGTAAGCCCTACTCTCCCGCCATTAACCTTATTAAGAGTCGATCTTAATAAGAAGTTACGACAATCAGGCATCTCAGTATAGCACACATACCTCAGTTTGTGGGTTCAGTATTGAAGCCTAACAAGAGAACGCTTTTGAAAATAGCATTGCCTACATCTCATTAATTAATCACTAATAGATGCGTCGTGGGTTTACGTCAAAGAATTTCTTTGAAGTTGAATGATAATTTATTTATATTACATACACTATCTTTTCGATGAATACAATAAAGATGTTTAATGGACTCGGAGATTACATTGAAAAAAATCACTTTCAATATAAACTTAAATTTATCGTCCTCTGCAGCAAATATATATTTTTTCAATTTAACAATTCAAATCTTGATTTATGAATGACAGTGATGTATTTCTCCTCAAATTGATCTCGTATGATTAAATTGCAATTAAAGATGATAAAAATGATTAAAATAATAGTAAAGGGCATTTGGGTAAATTTTAATCAAATCTTTGAAAAAATTTTTAGCGCTTTATTGATAATTGAAAATCGTTAATAATTTTCAAGGATCTTTATATAAAATGGCATAACAATATTATGAAAAATACACGGAAACACGTCTGACGGAATCATTTTGAATAAAAATATGAGGCCGATGCACAGTCAATGCGTTAATATACATAAAAGAGACTAAGAGGAAAAGACATCACAAACCCCCATTCCGAAGATCTAAAATATTACAAAAATAATCATCAACCTTGAGGAGACTTTAAAAAAGATCTTTCTGATTGCCAAGTGAAGTTTTTATCTCTTGGTTGCAGCGTTACAGGTAACAACTTTTAAAGTTTACTATTTGTTTAAATATTCGATTATGCATACCAACTTTCATTTTCTAAATTCTAGCTATTATGAAAGGAAGAATCAAAATATATTTGTTTGGGCAGTAAACACTGCTGCAATAAGTCAAACATTGTTAATCTAATAAACTATTTAATGGGCTGTGGTCTACAGGAAAACCGAAAACAAGTCTCTAAAATGTATCGAACAGAAGCACAGCGAAGCCGATATTTACAAAACAAAGTTAACACACACCCAACTTTGGTGCTTAGGACGCTAAATTACGTAGGACGTTGGTTGTATCGATTGGTGTAACTATATAATATAATTACGTAAAAACCGTTCTCTATATTAATTTATAATAATTAATTTGAACCATAATACAATGCGGCATCTTGTAACTTAGTTTATCTTTTAGAATATGTTTAAAATACATAATAATATCAACAAAATTGTTGTTATAACTATTAACTCTGAAGATTATTTATCTGTAATTATTTACCATGCAAAAATCAATAATTAATAAATATGTATCGTAGGTATTCTAAAATTTTATTTCAAAACAGGACCAGGCTTAGCCAAAGTGTGAGCATTTTAAATTGATACAAAAAATGCACGAAATTTTAATACAATAATTTTTGTAAAAAATACACTCTAGCGGAATGAAGTCAAAAATATTTTAATTTAATATGAAAATGGATTACCGCTATTACCAGTATGTTTAAATTGAATTATAATACATTAAAGTACATTGTTTTTATTTCCATTATTTCAACAAATGTCTTACAGTAAATGTTTATGGTTAAGCAATAACAAATTTATAATTAAATTTCACATATCTTGTAGTTAGTTAAATTCAAGTAGTAATTATTATCTTGGGAATATTATTTTTATAATGTATAAAACAGTCATATTTTACTTTGTTTTACGTTGGAAATATATATGGTTTTATTATCTGGCATAAGAAGCGTCTAAAAACCATCACAGTGGTTAATAAAATATTTAATGTATTAATATAAAATCTAAGGAAGGTAACCCTTATTACTTTTATTGCCTTGAAAATCTGACAATATTTCCTAAAATTCAATCTTCAATACCTCACCGCCAGCAATATCAAGTTTCATATTGCATTCCCTGACCATTTATCACCTTTTTATGTGAGACTCACATTTCTTGCTCTAATATCTATCTATTTGGAAAAAAACTTTCGGAAATACTAGTCAACTTTGGCAAATAGAATTGACGCCATCAACTTTACTAAAGTATATTTTAACAAAATTTTTAGCTTCTCCTTCGTTCGCCCTATTTAGACGAACAGAAATTTTCTCAGAATTTTCAGTTCTAGTAGAAAAACTATTATTTTTTCACGAGATTCAGGAGAAAATTGTTTTTTGTAAAAATATGACATTCGTAAAAATGTTTTGAGAGTTTTTAAGGCCATTAGAGATTACTTAACTTGATAAATATTTTGTGTGTCGTGTGTGATAAAAGCCGTAACAGAAATATAATATTTTCTATGAAATAACTATAAAATATTTGTAAGCGTTTGTTAGATGGACACTCTCAGACAGTAAGCACTAGAGAATTTAAACATATGCTGTACTTTAAAATCTGATAAATATACTATTTTCTAGATCCATTTTTCACGTATTATGAGCTAAAAAAGATGAAATCAGGTTTTAAATTCCTAGCACTAATGCTGGTGATAATATGAAATCCAAAAATCATATTAACTATTGTTTTATTCCTGAGAGTTTGTATACAATGTTTATAAAAGTTTTGTAAAGTTAGTAATATTCTAAATCAAAATTTAATAAGCAAACATTGTTGTTTCTCCATAACTCCTTTTGTCTGAATGTGATTCAAACAATTCCGTTTGACGGTTTTAATAATAAAATCAGCTCACAATTTTCAACACATCCGTCAAATCTGAATAAATTATGTTTTTGAACAAACTTTCGTATAATTCGATATGTTGAGCATGAGAATTCACGCATAATTTATTTGTAAGCAGATCATCTTAGGTTGCGGATAATATTCTATTTGAAATGGTTTTTAAACATTTGTGTAAAACGTATTGATCCCTACAAACTAGTATTTCGCATAAAAATTACATTGTTTTTAAAAGAAAATATATAGACTTTTCTCTTCTATATTTTACGATTAGTTATATTATATATCCTCCCGTTCCACGAAAAGATACATCAAAGAAATGGTTTAACTTTTCTAATTATAAAAATTTCACTTTTTTTTAAACTCCTTGGATGGCGTAAAAAAGTCAAAAAACACATTAAATTAATTAATAATATTGCTCACAAATTTACGTTTTTACAGTTTTATTTGTAGACTAAATTACCCAATATTGTATAACAAACAAATAATAATGGAAACTAATTATTTGGTCAGTATCTAATTCAATAAACAGTTTGGTAAATACTAAAGAGACGGTCGGTAAAAAATGCGTAAAAGTCAGTAGAAAAATAAAAATGGTAAGTAAATATTAAAGGAAGGTTAGGTAAGGTTAACTAAGTAAAAAAGATCAAATAGGTTTAATTTAGTAACTGACCATTTTATATTAATTACTGAGCGTTTATTTTATTGACTGACCGCGTGTATACTAACTATTTATCGAAAAAATTACTGACTTTTTTGATTAAATACTGACCCAATAAATACAGGCCAATAATAATTTGCACAAAACTAGAGCTAAAACACCTTGCGTATCCAATTATTATGTACAATTGTGTGGCATATAAATAATTTAAATTTAAAATTTGAATTATTGAGATTTTGTACACTTCCATGTACTTTGTCACTAACGACTCGGGTTTCGCCTTTCGGCATCTTCAGGTATTCGAGCGCACGAATGGACTCGAACTGAAAGACGGTAAGCAAGGTATATTATTTGCATTCTTTAAAATACTATATTCTACAACTACAAATCATATCATCGCACAGATACAATTTTAGACAAATTAAAACATTGTTAACTTTTCCAATGTTGTTTAGGGAATGTCGAAAATGAGAGATATTATCGACGTCGTAAGGTACGTGCTGAATAAGTATAATCCATTTATTACCTCATAACCCTTTTTTGAATGAGAGATGTAAAAGCTGAAATGTAAAATTTTAAACCTAGAGTTTGCTTACATTCTTTACAGAGTAATAAAACAAAAAATACAGTAAATTTTATAGGTCCTTTAACTCGCGAAAAGTATACTAGTTACAACATCAATGGTTGTAAAAATGTTCAGCAGGTTATTCATGATGTTAGAGTAAGTAAAAGAATGAATAGTTACTTTCAAATACTTGTCGTCACCGTAGACCCTCAGCAATAAAATTTTATTACTTATAAACTTGGACAAGTGACAATTTAAAAAGCTCAGCGATTTTAAACAACCTTGTTTATCTCACAAGTTTATAACCAAGTTGGTAAAGCTTGGTAAGTTTTATCAGCGAGCAACACTTTTTCTCATTCTAATATAAGCATTTTAGCTATTCTAATCCATTCTCAGACGTACGACTCTTCATTTTGATCCTAATTTTTTCAAAAAACATTTAATGTCACGTAATGTAACATAATGTATGGAGATAGGTGAAGGTAATTGTGTTTGGCATCATATACCTAAATATGTTGGTTGTTCCTATTAAAAAAAATATATTATTGCGTATTCACTTCAATATCTTTTCGGTAATTAAAAAACCGTGGCTTTTTAAGGCTTTCAATTTACATTGAAATAATATTGAATACTCGGCGTCAGTGGCGCAGTTGGTAGCGTCGATGGCTACGGTTTCGGATGTCTCGGGTTCAATTCACGGTGCAGAAAGTTTGATAAATTCAATTAATAATTGATAACATAAATTCTTTCAATGGATTTATGAATTTCTGTTCGTAGTCTGATGATGTCTAAAAACTCCCTCCCAACCATCCAATCCTAGTCTACCTTTTAGCTAACCACTAGTCCTGCCCTAGCTCTATCCTTCTTTCTATACCTTCTCTCTTCGAAAAAAAGAGAGGTTGAGCAACTGAGAAACAAGC
This sequence comes from Himalopsyche phryganea, assembly GCA_022494535.1. Lineage (NCBI taxonomy): Eukaryota > Metazoa > Arthropoda > Insecta > Trichoptera > Rhyacophilidae > Himalopsyche > Himalopsyche phryganea. The sequence goes on along the minus strand of JAGVSL010000089.1, from coordinate 1,741,554 downwards.
AAATCTCATAGAAAAATTCTGTTGGGATACACAATTACGGTCCATATGCTCCAAGTCGGATATGGAAAAAATTTAATACTACGAGATTAAATCTTAGTAATATTTTAAAATATAAAACATTCAATATAATTATAACATTATATTAAATGAGTAATTAGTCCGTATTTTGATAGTATAAATCGTCTAAATATAGTAATTTAAATAATTTTCATTACAAAATTATGTCGATTTTTATTCTTATGATGTTGGGACATCTACGAAATTATAATTAATTATTAAGTATTCTTCCGTCGCTTAGTACGTCATCAATTTCATATCAAGGGCTATATATGATGTAATAATCTTGTTACACTAAACTTACAGAAATAATTTTACTATAAATTTAGAAATAATTATTTTATGAACAGTTGGGTGAGATCGCCGAAATTTTTATAAGATTCAACTAAAACTGATACAGCACGGATTTTAAGCCAATGGGCCAGGAAGCGTTTCATGTGGGGTTGTCAGCTGAATCATTAAAATATAATATATTGTTTGTAATGAATTCTGTTTGATTAATATAAACACACTGCATGTTGCGCAAAGCAGTTCGGAGTAATGGTATTCAAAACTATTTTTTGTTTACTTAGAAATAAAGGATTTAGAAAATACAAAAAGAATATCGGTTATATTGTGGCAATACACGTTTGACTATTGACTGCAATTTATTAGTCATATCCAAATGTAACTATGCTTACCTTTCAAATTTTTCTTCTATTTTATTTTAAATGTCACTGCCAGAGTGGAGCTTTTTAAGTATGTACCTTCATTTGAAAACGAACACAAGAAACACAATATCTTATAATTATACTGAGAATGATATAACATTGGCTTTGCCAAATACTTATGCACGGATTTGGAAACTGTTTTTCAAAATATATAATACAATTTGAAACATCACATTAAATTAAAAACAATGTTGAAAAATCTATACCCGATATGTAAGGGTATAAAAGAATACCTTTTCAACTAAATGAGATCATGGGCCATTGGTTTATATATGAGGTTGTAACTCGAAAAAGATTAGGAATTTGTTGATTTGTACTTATTAGTTTATTTGGCAGCACTATTTAAGTCAATTAAGAATGAAATCAAGAAGATTTCAATCAAATATTTAGAGATAAATTCGAGAAGATATGATAAATAAATAGGAATTTAAAATTCAATTATATACGTTTCTCAATAGTTTTTCTTTTTGAATCTGAACTTTTGTTCATAGTTTCATAAAGGGTAATTGAGAAAATTTTGGCATTTCGAATATAAGTAAATTGAACGGTGCTTAAAAATACACCCCCTTTAGCTTTAATAATATTCAGGAAATCATAGCACAAATTAAAATTATAATTGATTTCTAAAAAAGGATACACTTCCTTTATTTGACGACTTTAAGGAAACATTTATTTCAACAAATTTTTAAACAAATAAAAGTATGTCAATCATTTTAAATTGCTACGAAGAAATATGGAATGTCGACGGGAAGTAATAACTGTACATTGTAACAAAAATACTGAAATATTAATTATAATATTATCTACGGTATACCATCACAAGTTTTTAGTAAATATCATCAGTTTTTCTAAGTAATTATTTTTCATATTTTTCACTGAAAAAATAGAATTGTATAATTAAATGTAAGTCATTCAAAGTTACAAGTGAAATTAAAATACAATAATGTAAGATATCATATTACGACCGATCCCATCATGATGGAAGTATAAGTGGCAGAACTTAACTTTATTATGATGATGTGATTAGTGGTATTAATAGCTGAAAAATTAAAGTTCAATGCGACTTTCTTCGAATATTTCAAAAGCAACATGTTTTTAATTAGTTGAACATTTCCTCTGACCAATATTATTTTATCAATCAAAAATAAATTGCGTAGACTAAAATAAGTAAAGTTCAAACAGCCACATTTAAGTTTGATGAAATTTTGTTCGGAATGTAATCAAAATAATAATTATAAAATTGCCTTACTTTCTAAATGATTGGTCGTTAGTGTTTCGAAAATAATTATAAATAATTTGTATTTTGTTTTAAATAATAAGTTTGGCAGTTAGTACATGAATATTAATAAACCTTTTTAACAAATCGGTAATTAATTATTAAATAATATAATTTTTGAAACATAATAAGGCTGTAATAAGCTAGCTATTGAAAAGTATTGCCAAAAAATATCACCCTTTTAAATAATTTAAGACATCGACTGAGAGTGCTTGATGGAATTTCAATATCAAATTTGGATTATTGAGATTTTGTACACTTCCCTGTATTTTGTCACTAACGACCCGGGTTTCGCCTTTCGGCATCTTCAGGCATTCTGGTCCTGTTAACGCGAAAAGACTATGTTGATAAGTTTAATAACTTTCTCGATAATAACGATATAGTCGAATTGAAAAAAGATCCTACATTAAAATTTAATAAAAATATCAAAGATATTATAAATAGTTGTAGCATTACAATCAACCCATAGGATTTGTCCTTTTTATCTACTTGAAATCCACAAGCCCCCAAATTTCATGGACTACCGAAAATTCACAAGGATTCAATACCAATTCGCCCGGTAGTTTCATATATGAATGCTCCAGCGTATAAACTTTCCAAAAGAGCTAACTCTCTCATCCGCAATCACAGTAAATTCAAGCCATTGTATAGTATTAAAAATTCATTAGAGTTAGTAGATAAAATTAAAAATTATAACATTCCGTTAAACGCCAAATTAATTTCTTTTGACGTTGTTAGCTTATTCACTAATGTACCTGTAAACAAATGTAAACAAATCATCAAAGATACCCTTAATACGCGTAGAGTTAATCCTGTCATTACTACGGAATTACTTAATATATTAGACGTTTGCGTTGACCAGAACTATTTTCAATTTGATAATAGATTCTATGAACAAACCGAAGGCCTTGCAATGGGAAGTTGTTTGTCACCACTATTAGCAGAATTTTACATGAACCATTTAGAAAACCTTATTTTTAGCAATAAAACAGAAGTTAGAAACGTAGTTTATTGGTTCCGTTACGTAGATGACATCCTTTATCTATTCAATGGAACTGAGAGACAAGTTTCTAACCTTCATAATTTTCTTAACTCACTAGATGATAAAATTCAATTCACTTTAGAAGTAGGGGGCAAGAATATAAATTTCCTTGACCTTAATATTGATATTAAAAACTCCATTCATGAATTTAAAATTTATCGAAAACAGACGTTTTCAGATGCGGCCATCCATTTTAACTAAGACTATCCTTTCTCATATAAATTGGCTGCTTTCCATTCTCAGGTTCACAGATTAGTCACTATACCTCTAAATAAATTTAATTTTGAAAACGAACTAAACATTATTAAACAAATTGCCATTAATAATGGCTATGAGGCGTCTCTTATAGATAGTCTTGTATCAAAAAAACAACGTAAATTAGCAGAAAAGATGCTATATTTCGGGAACTTGTCTAAAGACATTGACCACCCTAGAATCAAGCATAGAATTAGTTATTTAGGTTGCACAAGCTTTAAAATTTAAAAAAAAACAACTCGCTGATAGTGTTAGACCGGCGTTCTATTGCAAAAACTTTCTAGGCAAATTACTTATTAACAATAAAGATAGAGTAAACTTTAAGAACAAATCTGGTATTTATAAACTACAATGCAATGATTGCCAACATTTCTATGTGGGTAAAACCACACGTACATTAGATATAGGGGTATCGGAACATTTAGCTGCCTTTAGATTAAAAAAAGAAACTTCGACATTCGCAAATCACTTGCTAATGGAGAACCATACGTTTAATGCGGATGATGGGGTTAAACTGTTGCATAAAAACATGGGGGATCATAAATTATTTTATCAAGAAATTTTGGAAATTAATAGAGCCCAGTTAAATTCCTTGCCAATTTTGAATGAGCAGCTGAACCTTCCTAATTCTTCGCTATTATATCCTATACGTTGAAACACCTAACAGATGTCACTAAATGTGGAATGATTGTATATATTTACTCATTCGTCGAATTACATCCCGTCAAAACCCACAATACTATTATAATTGTAAAATCACTGGTATTTCTAAAAGAAGTTGAAAAGCGGCAATTCACCACTCTGTTAATATGGTGTTTACAAAATAAGGATTAGGACGATTCCAGGTTTTAACTCAGGTATCAGTGTGGCTCTCAGACGTATAATATCTTACCTCGTAAATAATATTTGTCGCATTTGTATCTTCTATATAAACGTTAGACACTGTTTACTGTCTCTCAGTTCGAGTCCATTCGTGTGCTCGAATGCCTAAAGATGCCGAAAGGCGAAACCCGGGTCGTTAGTGACAAAATACATGGAAGTGTACAACATCTCAATAATCCAAATTTGCCCTTTTAAATCATTTATTTATTTAAAATTTATAACAAAACATTACCGATACCAAAATTTCAGCGAATTCCCATTACACGACGTTCCATTAGCCGCTTCCTTAAATCGTGCTATAGAGACAACGAGTGTATTGATTGATAGGGTGACTTTGAATAGCAGGATGCTGATAACGTCTTCAGAGATTTTCCGGATATATAACGTCACCAAATGGAAATGTGAAGTTTGAAGCATTTATTTCTATTTCCGTCGAACCTTTTAACAAATAGGCTTTATATAGATGAACTAAGCCTGAATTTTCGATATTATTAAAAGGTATCCATAGTTTTATATTAAATTGAGCTAAAACTTTTGCGACTCAAATAAAAACAAATTAGGTCGTAAATTGTGAGTTTTGTTTATATAATTTACAAATTTTGGCTTGTGGTGTGCCGTGGATGAGAAATGGTTTCAGAGCACTGGTGTAGTGATTGTAAATTATTTCAAAAGAGCTAAGCGTCTCATACATGTTCGTATTTTGATTGAAGTTTCACTATTTGATTAATTATGTATTATAGAAAACCGTATTAATTTACCCATCATTAAAGTTATTTAATTATAAATATAAAAATAATATAACGATAAGTTCCGAAAGGAAATATGTTATTTTTTAAAACACTGAAATTTGATACGTCCTGTCCAAATACGTCCTGGTTCGTTTACCAGTTTAAAAGTTATTATTTTGAGTAAAATCTCATTGCTCTTTTATTCTCTAATTAAACAAATTGAAGGCTGAAAAATAAAATCCTTTTATTGTATAGAATATTGTCTTTAGTTATTATAAATTCCATTTATTCACGTAGGTACTTAACGATTGTCGATTCTTTGAGTTGTTTCAACAAATTATTGCCCGCCTGAGGATATACAAGAACCTCATAAGTAAAATTTAAGTTGAGTTTATTAAACTCTTGCTAATAGAGAATTCGCAACTAAAACATTTTCGCAATATATGCTACGCAGTATCTTAGAATCAACATTTGAAACAAACGTAATTTACGAGTAATATTTGCGTTGTCATTTTGAAAACATACATTCCATAAAAATGCCAAGTATATATCAGCTAATAGGATAATAATGTGTTCAATATACTTTTACAAAAAAAACTATGGCCGATGTGCTGAAAAAATACTGAAATAATAAATTTTGTTGAATAGGTGTGCTGCACAATAGTGTATGGTTTAAAGGTCGGTCTCGTGCAGCTTTATATCACAGCAATAACATGATGAGTAAATTCATCTCCTTTCTCGATCGTTATTGCGTTATAGAAAGAGGCCGTGAAGTAGCATGTACAATAAGGTATTTACAAATTTATCAAATTGATAATTATTTTATTCAACAAGATATAGCTACAATATCAATTATAAAGAACATGTAGAGTATTCCAAGCGAAAATTTGATTAACTTCAATAAAACGACAAGATTGGCTGGTTTTCTTTGACTTATTTGACGTTAAATGGTATTAATAAAATCCCGAAAACTGCTTAATCTCTTGTGCTAAGCTACTTAATTTGGTTTTTTTATTTAGATAGACAAACGTGTATGTACTAAAAGCTTTTATCCTCAAAGCCACGCAAATAAATTAAAAGTGTTTCCTAGAAGTACGGAATTTCACAGCCTTTTAGGTTTAAGTGAGCGTTTTGTTTTTTAATATAATATTACTGTATGTTTCAGTATATTTACACTTGAAAGCCGTATTTAATTTACTTAGCTAATAACACTTTTGCAAACTCCATTAACGTTAAGATAACAGCTTTGTGTATATTTAATTTCTTTTCAAACAGATAATAAAAAGAAAAATGATGTATAACCCAGTACAAAATTTTTTGTTTGTTTCTAATCAAGTTCTATCTTTTATTTTCATGTACATTTTTAATCATGTCTACTTAAAATGTGAAATGTATAGACTCCCGATGGATAAATTATCATGAAAGCTATTTGTAATTAAGTCGGTTATTTTCAGAACGGCAAAGATAAAACATGGGAATGGACTAATAGATTACTCGTTTTTTCTATACTATTTAAAAAAATCATATGAGGTTGGTTGGAAACGATTGAGAAATTACGAACATCCTTCCTGTAACGACTAAAATAGGTACATATTTTGATTAAGAATTCAATGTATTATAGCGCTAATTTGGGAACACATGCATAGAGTAAAAACGTGAGAACGTAACTACTCGGCTATGGAACCGATTGCATTATTACATGATCGACTAAACCATCAAGCAAAACAAACAAATATAGTATTTTACTCAAGCTTTTGAAATATAATTTTCATTTAAATAAAGATATTTTAAAAATAATAATAACCATTGGTAATCATAAAAGTTTTGTCAGAAGCTATACATACTCGTTAACTTGAAAATCGTTATTCATTTGCTAATAAATGTATAAACCTTTCGCATGACTTCTTACTTTCAAAGAAACCCAAAAGTTTCGAGAGAGTCTCGAAGCTTTTTGAAAGTGTTCATAATTTATAAGCTTGCACTTTTTTATTCAGACCTTTTTGGAAGGCATTTTATGATGATATTGGAATAAAATTTCACTTTTTCTTTAGTGTGGCGTAGCCCCAATGAAAGTCACAATATTATAGATCTTTAGTCTATTAACTTTTTCATTTGGTTGACATAAGAGCTATTGGCGCTTAAAATACATGTATTATATAAAGTAGGAAAACACATGTGCAATCAATATTATTAATCGAAACCTCGATTACGTCTCATTCATTTAATACCACATTGATGTGAATAGATCAAAGACGAATGCTACAAATTTAATGAGATTTTCGAGTGCCTATTACGTTCAACCCTTAGATAATTCTAAATGCGGACCGTTCAGTAAGTGGATTTAAATAGACTATCTTTAATATAGATGAAATATTAGGGTAACTTAGAGTAATAAAATAGTGTTATAAAGAAACGACTTGGACGCTCACTTTGTAATTAATATATGAATACACATGCACATTAAATGAGTACTTGTATAAAAATATTTTTAATTAAATACATGTTTATTGATTTGAATGGGCTTGGCGCGACTACATTATAATAAGATAAACAAATGATAATGATCGCGGTTAGCGAAAACGTTCAAATTTAATTTTTATGAACATAATGCGTTTCGACCAAGAATTGACAAGTAGTTCATTTAAGTCTGGCAAAGTAGTTTTTATTTATTTAAAGTGTGTAAAATACTTACACACTATAAATAATATACGTTGGGCAATTTATTGATACAATTAGTTTTCTTGACATTCAATTCCGTTTATTTTATTTTAATATTTAGCTTTTAGTTTCTGCTTATTAGCATTTAGGCGGACACATATTATGCAGTTTGATTATGAGTTAATACTCATTTTGTGCCATGCTTAAGAAAATTGAAGACAACCGAGAACTTTCTCTTAGTCTCCTTTGTGCTTTAATTCTAATGATAAGTTTAGTAATCCAAAAGCCAAATTTTAAAAATTAAAATAAAAATAAATGTTGAGAAGAACTTTTTGCAAAATGAAGGATCAGATCGGATCAGTTCGAATTGATACACTTTTATTTGTTTACACTTTATTTCAACCTCATAAATCAAACTGGAAAAGATTTTTTAATTACAAATAAAAGAAGATTCATTTCGTTAAACAGAGATTTGGTGCGACTGATAAACCAATTTGGAAGTTGCGATAAGTCAATATGTATATTCTGAACATGTACGACTGATTTCAATACACCGATAAGGCTATCAGAGAAGCGTCATAAAAGTTTTTTTTTTGATATAAAAAGACTTTTCTAACCGGGTCATCATCAAGTTCAAACATTCAGGAAAGATTCCGTGCCTTCAATATTCTTTGAGTACTGTTCGATATTGTATCAATATCGTTTTCTGAATACAGTCATTTTGGATTTGAAGCACTTTGGTTCTGAAATCTCAATAAAACGATATTGCCGAACCTCCAGTGCGATGTAAAAATGAAACAAGTAAAGGCAAATAAAAGAGAAGAGTGATCCAAGAATCTATACACACCTGACGCTTCGTGTTTTGGCGACCCACAGTAATTTTACCTTTCTTTCATGAAGCCACCTACTCCCTCGAACATTTTCCTCTCTTTTTTACGTCTTATTCATGGTCAAATATAAAAAGTAAATATCCCTAGTAGTACAGGATTAGTTATTATTCTGCCTAAGAAGTAAAAAATGTTTCGATTATGCTATTTCTGCTGCTCCTGTAGCCGAGTGGTCCATGCTGTTCTGTTTTCTTACATTCTTCTGCGTGGTCAAGTATCCGATTTCTTGAATGAGAAGTGTCATACACCGAATTTTTATTCGAGTAATGGATTTAATCATGAAACAATATTATTCGTTTTTGTGAACTTTTGATGGAATACATTAGTGTAGTACTAATTTTACAATTTTATAAAATGGCCAGAAACTGCTTTATTCAATCAGTGAGCATTTTCAACTGTTTTATTTTTATTTACCTACCGAAAAATATTTTCATCTGCATTTGGGATGAGCGAGATGCTAAAATTTTTATCTAAAACGTTTTTTAAAAAAGCGTAATTCGTGTTCGAAAACAAAATCATTTCACAGAGTTCTTAAAAAAATTTACAAAAAAAATAAGCTATAGTTCTATACAAACTTTGTTAATGCCTATTAAAAAATTACCGGTTCTAGTAAATTACTTTCCTGTCATCGTAATTCTGTAACTTTACTTTAGTATTGTAAGAATTCGTTTGTTTCGGTGTTCTATACTCTATAAAATTTAATTGTAGAATTTAATGTTAAATTGTATAGGTTGCCAAAGTTATTGAATGAAGACATGTGAATTCTTTATAAATAAATACATATTTAGACATTAATGAATTTATACTATTTTTAGTTTGAAGGGCTTCTAAATAATGAGTTTGTAAGATGAATAAAATTAGCCCTATCCTCGACGCGGATCTTTCATCATGAACCTTTAATAGCTTCGTTTGTTTTAACCACTTATACAGTTTTGATGAAACAACTGTATATGCAAAGAATTACGTGAAGGATAAAAGCGTTTTGTTTCTTTTAAAATGGTTATTACGCGTACTTTTAAGCCAATACAGAAAGCAGACATGCGAATTGCTAACTAAATAATATAAGAATTCAAAAAAGGTGTAGCCCCTGGCGTCAAAAAGGAAGAAACATAACTTACTATTTCAATACTTTGGAAAATTTAATTGTATATTATTTTTTTGGTATATTTTCTAAAGATAATATTTGCCGATTTAAAATAAATGTACATCACGAAAAAAGGTTATGAGTGTTTTTTATGTTTTTTTGTTATATTATTTTCCACAAGCCTGCCCACTAATAACGCCTATCCTCGAAAATGGTATTATCATCTTAGTACCTAAAATCAACGTTTCCTGGATATAAGTGTTCTTATAACAAAAGAAAGTCTATGTTTTAGCACGTCTGTGCTTATTTTAATATACAGCTAGATTGAAAAACTGGGATTCCGTTAATAATAAATATTCATTAATGGAATCTCGTGTTAAATTACTAAGACATGAAAGTGGATAGAAATTTTAATAAACCACTCGATGGTGAATTTTTTAATGATAGCGAATTTTCAGTTAATTTTGTTACTTGCGTTACGCTAACTTTTTTATATTTTTTAAATATAGTTAGCGATAACTAAGTCAATTATAATATGAGCAAAATGTTTAAAATACTTAAAAACAGCATTTTCAATTTACTCTGTGCTTAAACATTCAAACATATACTGAAGAAGTTTCATCCATAACGAAAACCATAAAGTAATAATTTCTATAAATATTTGCACTAAAAGTTTTGCAAAATATACTATATAGATTTACGTTTACTAATCTGCTATTTGATTTTTCACTTAAAAACCAGAATACACATGAAGTTTGGGAAGAGGGGAGAACATTTTATTCATCTATCAAAGGCAAGATATAAAAACACAACTAGCGTTTTTCCGATATTGAGTGATTTGGTCATATGTTGTCGGAATCAGTGGCACTTTCAATGAATTTGGAATTTCGTCTTGCAAGATAAATCTCTCCTATATAACACAAAATACATATAAACATCTGTATGTTAGTTTGTAAGCGTGTCGGTCATAAGAACTCATCCCAAACGTGTATTTACAGTAGCGACGTAAAATTTTCACATGTCATTCTAGCTGCCATTTTTAGTTCCACTGTGTCTACAATGTGCATTTCAGACACATAAATTGTTATTACATATGAGTGTAGTTGCACAAAGTCAAAGGTCCAACAAGTTTCAATGATCTCCGAACCATCGATTGAATTTAATGTAAAACGTAACATGGTTAATTCATACAGCTTGTTCTGGAATCGTGGGAAAACTTTTATCTTTTTTTTTTTTTTTTTTTTTTTTTTTTTCCATGTCCGCTCCCAATGTGGAGCATATGGTCTCCTAATGGAGGTATCTTGACAGAATTTTTTCTACGAGAACTGCTTGTCACTCAGTTGCTCAACCTCTCTTTTCTTTTTTTTTTTTTTTTTTTTTTTTTTTTTTTTTTTTTCGAAGAGAGTAGGGATAGAAGGATAGGGCTATGACAGGACTAGTGGTTAGCTAATCGCTCTCGTTACGCCCCGTGAGGATGGGATTGGTAGGAGGGAGGACTCAGACTACGAACAGAAATCCATAAATCGATTGAAAGATCAATCTATGAAGACCGTCCGCACCGGGAATTGAACCCGAGACATCCGTAACCGTAGCCAGCGACGAAACCAACTGCGCCACGGACGCCGACTATCTTTTTTATCTTTTATTATGTCTATTTTAAACTTTTGACATTATTATTAATTGATTGACTATATTTTGTTGATGATACAAGAAGTACAGTCTTAAGTTATATTTTCAACATTCAACCAAATTTCGACATTAGCTAGCCAACGTCTAAATGACCTTATATAGACCGTTCTCTATCTTGGGCGAAGCCGGGTAAAAAATACTTGTTTTAATATTAAAAAGTATTAAATGTAATCGAATTCAGTTGCTTTTGTTGACAATTAACTGGTAAATGAAAGTTTGCTTAGTTTCCTTCAATGTTTAAATATCCTTTGTTTTCCACTACCACCTTTTTCTGTCGATTTTCATTATCCATTATTAAGCCTGTAAACCCAAAGACCTTTGTCCTTTTTGTACCTCTTAAATGACAAAACTTATCCAGCGATCATCTTATTGTTATTCACATGAGCCTTTCAGTGTATATATTTATAAAATAAAGGTTAAATACCAAATACAAGGCAGAGTGTATTATTGTAATGCGTAACTTCATTAAAAACAGACTGCGATCATTTCCCCCAAAGTTTAATATTTGTTTTTTCTAATGCTGTCCAACTATTATAGAATATATGATAAATAGAGTGTATTTGTCCAAGCACAATATAACATTAAAGCAAAATTGGTCTGGGTAGGATGATTTTTTATTATGGATACAAAAGCAGAATAGTTCATGAATTAATATGCTCAAAGAAACATTATTAAACCTGATTTTTTTGTTTAAATGAACTGTCGATAATGAATGATAGTATTTTTTTAATTTAACTTTATAATATATCTTAATAACAAAATGAAGGCTAAATTTGCGTTTTTTGAAAAGTTTACCAAATCTCAAAGCTATAAATATGTTACAACTTAGGTTTATGACGATATTCAAGATACGAAAAACGCGAGTTTTATTTCTAAAATTACTGGCGTCGTCAAAGTATAACGTTGATTCTTAAATTTACGAATTCAATTTATCGCATCCGTTGATTGATTAAAAAGAGAATTTGTGAAATTCCTCCAACTTAACAGATTCTTTTACGCTTGATCTAATATAAAACTTTCAACTAAGATGTGATTGCAGACAATAAAAATGTTTTACGTTACCTCAAACTCTTATATTTCACGTTTCATGAGTAGAATAAAGAACTAGAGCATCTGTCACCAAGGCGCTTCGGTATGAACCTATAATTCAGAACATAAAAGCGTATTAGCTTCCTTTTTTAAAAATGAAGCTAAAAATTACCGTTTAACGAATAGGGATAAAATTTTTGACTCTTTGTGTACGGTGTACAAACCACTGTTGCTTTGAGTTGGAAGAAAATTGGGTTTAATTTTTTTGTCTCAAACGTTGTTTGATTTGAAAAATATGTGAAGAATTTGAAACAGAACGGAAACATTTTTGCTTTGTTAAGCATGTTATTGAGATTGATTATATTATGGATAGAAGCAATGCTCAAGCTTCCATAATAGTAGCTATTAATGAGAAAAATAAATTAAAATAAATACTTTTGTAATAAAAAAAATAAAATGTTCGAAACGTCTCATATTATTAATAAATTACCATTTATTAAATCACTTACAGTAAACGGCAGAAAAAATCAGTGTTGCCTTTAATTCAATAAAATTAAACATTGTTTTTTTATAAATTTTTTTCTTTTTTAAACGTTATCATTGACAAAGAAAAGAAACACAATCGGATTCCTTTTAGTTTTATAAATATTATAGCTTTAAATCACACGTGAGTTCCTTCCAAATAATAATTGTCATTAGAAAAATGTTAAATAAAAATATAAATTCAGTTGAGCCTTCTACAGCATTTTATTTATTTGTAAGAATGAACATCAAGATCAAGATTGAAACGTTCAAAGGCTTAGACAAATAAATTTGTATGTAAAAATTTAACGAAAAAGGACGGGCTTAGGAAAACACTTTTATGGAACATATCTGCGAAACTACTTAATGAATATCTAAGAATATGTCTGCTGAAAACGAGGAATTATCTATTTCATATAAATTTTGAGATACGAATCTAAACGAAAACCAGATTTATAATGTTTTGTAAAAAAAATATTCCGAATAAAGGTGTATCTTTTTAATAAAGCAGGCAATAAATCAGCGAAAAGATAACAAACAGATAAAAGTACATGCTTGGGTTTTCATTTCAAGAGTTACTGAAAATTTGCTAGAACAGTTGGTTATTCCACAAAATTAGTGAAAATGGCCTTTTTCAAAGCAAAAATTGAAGAATATGGACTTTACATCAGCGATCGTCAACCTTTCGACTCTCACGGATTACTAAACTCACAATTTTAATTCTTGCTGACCACTCGTATGTTTTTTTAAGCGGTATAAAGATTTATAAAAAAACGATTTTTCGAATTCAAGATCACTTTTTTCAATTATGAAATCGTTATTGCGCTTATTTAATTAAAATAATTAACGTGTGTGTCAGGTTAATGGTGTCGTGGTCAACATCGGTTTTCGGATCTCACGAGCATCCGAGTCTGTGAGATCCCTAACCCATGATCCAAGTGACTCACGGGCTCGAATCCTAGTACGAACAATATAAATTGATTTTTCAATTATTCAATAAATTTTGTGGATTTATGTTCGACAGCATAGAATTTTGTGATGTGTAAAATTTTCTCCTACCCAAACGATTCTATAAACGGTGCGAAACGAGAGCGAGTATCAAGTTACCAGTCCTGTCCTAGCGCTATCCTTTGACACGACCCGTTATTATTCAGTGTGAATCGTGCCCAGAACTTTCATCGGATCATCTATCCAAAGCAAAGTCAAGGAAAGAAATACGTTGAAATGTGTCAGGCGCATCGTGTTTTGGCAACGCTGTCTGATAAGTTTTTAGGAAGCGGGCATTCTACCCCTACAGAAGCAAGGAGGGCGTCATCTCACTGTCAAAGGGATTGCATTTTTTCCGCAGTCACCCGCGGTCAAGGGTCTGGAATGGGTCGCTGGCACCGGCCGGTCGCTAACGGCTTGCCATCGCGTAACGAGTTCGCGGGTTTAATTTCGTTTTAATGTCAATTGTTTTTTTGTATTTTAAATTTTACTACTAACTGGAATAAAGTGAATTGGACTAAGAAACCCCAGCTTGTTTGTGTGTACCTGAGAGATATCCTCATCATCATCAGCTCCGGAATCAAAGACCTACTCACACCTTATATCTCTAAATTTCTCGAAAAAGAAAGGCTTGAGAAAGAAAAGCAATTGAGTGACAATTAGTTCTTGAAGTAAAAAAAAACTCCTGTTTCGATACCTTCATTAGAATGCCATATGCTCCACATTGGAAGCGGACATGTTAAAAAGACATTTGTAAAATAACGATCATAAAAGACACAATTTAAAAATTATGAAATGGTAAAAAAGTGTTTAATTAAAACAAATTAATGTGTAATATTTGTTGCTGCATGTTTGAAATAAGTTGATAGATTCTTGACTCCAGTGACGTTACTGCCACTCTAAGCACCACCGGTTTGGGCCGTTTCGTTATACGGTTCATAACAAGGTTAAATTATTATCTGAAGGAGTGAATGAATAAAATTACTTCAAAAAATATTTGCAATGAAAATTACAGTATTGCTTTTAAAATACTCTTATAGTTGGTAGTTTGTTTTGTATTTTTTTTTTAAATTTGGATCTACAGCTGGTGTCTGATATTCTCTATTCATGTAATCTTTTACAATATGCGAAAATAAGCAGTTGAGAATGAATAGCTAATAACTAACCCTTCTCACTCTTTCGTTATTTCCTTGCATCAATCTTGACTTCGTGTTCCGCGCGTAATTATTTTGAATAATAACATCAATTCATCTCTTCTAATGGTCCGGTATTAGTCACCGTAAAAATATCAAAAGCCGAAATAGTTCATTTGCGCTTAGAACATATTCTGAAAAGTAATTGCTTTCTTATTTAATCTTTCGTTTTTATTTATCATAAAAAACGTTTTCACAAACATTAACGTCATATTAATAACACACATTTTACTGATAGTATTCTAAGTCTTTTGTTAATCGAGGTAAGTCTATGGAATGAATACATTGTTAGTTTTAAAGACAATGGTGTATTCTGCCTCGATAATATTTTTACTTCCAACTAAGTAAAAACAGAAATAACCTTACACGAGTCTATAATTCATACAATTATTTTACTTAAACGTATTGAGCAATTATTTCTTTGTTATTATAACAGTAATTACATTATGACTATTCAGATCGATGAATGTTAAGTGCCACCCATTAACCTCTCATTTCAGAGAGTATATTTCTTGAGAGCTATTCACATTATACTGCAATGAAACTAAAAATTATTCTTTTATAGCGGGCATCTAAATCGCAAAATGTATACAAATTTACAAATATTTTATTACATGAAAAGTATCGCCGTCGTTCTGACAAAGAGCATTAAGTAGGAAATATTGTTGTAAGTTATTCAATGGGGAATATGTGTGCATCAATAACTAATTAATAACCTCATAATTAAACAGCTAATTTTTTTAATATAATAATAGTGCATGAGCAATTAGTGCTTACGCGGGAAAAAAGCGTTATCGCGATAAATCGGTAAATCGGTTCCAAATACGCGTTAAACTCCTACCCAATATACACACCAAACATTACTTGGATATATCAACAATTGATGTCAGTAGAAAGTCTGGAATGACCACACGGAGAACGATGTTCGTCCATATACACGTGTTTGCGGACCGAGCGTGTTTTTGAGAAAGAATACATTTTGTCTCTTTTGCTTTTTGTGAAGCCAGCAAATGCTGATTGGTTGAAAAATATATGGAGAACTATCCTAATAAACACAGAAAATGAATCTGCTGATGAAGACATCACATCAAAAACCCCTGAATAATACTGAGGGTAAACAAGTTAACGTAAAAATAAGTTCTTAAGATTATTTAACGTTATACGGAAAACAGCATTAGTTTTCATTTTTGTTTATATATAATAAAGATGTTTATTCAATAAAAAAAAATATTTAGTATGCCGTGTTCTCAATTTATGTAACAAACTAACTTTATTCATCAAAATTAAATATTTGCGATTAAGGATATCTCCACTACAACCAATTGAAATGTTTAATTGCTATTATCTCTGATCGCAGTTTTTGGGAACCTTATACGAAAATTTTTTTGAATCGTGCAACTATTTTTTTTAAGAACGATAACCATACAAAAATGTCACACCTGGAATTTAAACCATTTGCAATATAAAAATATTGCATTAACGATTTCAGACCGGTTAACTAGTTTTTATTTCAGTCTGGATAGCTCGAAACAGGATTAATTTTGAAACTTTTATTATAAAAGCCCTTATGAATATATCAATCATGTTGATGGATCGATGGAATAATTATATTCAGTTGAAATGTGTGGTAGTGCAAGATAAGGCGCCAAAAAGTGAATACACAGAGAGAGTATACCGATTAATATTATCAAAACCTGCCAGATGTTAATTATATAATATATTATTTTACATATTATTTATGATAAAATATAGTTTGAAAATGTCTATGGGGACGACCCGACAAGGTTAGAGTCCATTGACTTTAAACTTTGACAAACAATCAAAGTTGAAATTGTCCAATTGACATCGCTTTGATCATTTTCATCTTAATAAAGTTTTGTCGAGTAAATGTTAATTTTGGATATGAATAGATTAGCGCCGTCCCAAAACACTGGCCGAACTGTTTGAGATAGAGAACTAATTGCTTCTTCTAGGTTACATAATTTCCAATAGATAAGGAACCACAAATGGTTGTACAACGTCAGTGGTCGGCAAACCACGGCTCGCGGGACACATGCTACTCTTTGACTCCTTGACTGCGGTTCTGCCACAAATGACCACATCTGGGCGAGCAGCCATACGCGGGAGGCACGCGTGACTCATGCATGAGTTGAGTGAGTCAGTCAGCAGCTCATTGTGTACAGTGGTCAGTGCTCGTCACGTCCGCAAATCGCGTGCTAAGTTACTGAAACATTAAGTTACTTGTATTTTTCAACTAGCTGCGAATCTTATAGGTATTTTTGTCATCAATTTAAAAATTGTAATTATTTTGTGTTGGGTGTTTTGTTATTATAAAATGAAATATTTTTTGTGTGCTACCTTTTTCTCATGGTTACCAAGAAGAAGAAAAGAAAAATTTCGTAAAGCAGTTAAAGCATTTCTCCTTGGGAATGGTGCTCACTATCTAGAACTAGTTGATGATCAGTGGATCCAAAAAAATATTTCATGGTATACGTTACGTCTTACCTACATCTGCTTAATCGTGAACTGCAGGGAGAAGGAAACACAATTTTTTTAACGTTAGAAGAAGTTATTTCATTTGAAAACAAATCATCCGATTTTCCTCAAGTATTTGAAAGAGAAACTTTGGCTCACTTTCTAAGCTTGCTGAAACATGGCCAAGAAAATGATTCTAGTATTGAAAAACAACAATTTTAAATATGAAAGAAATTTTTCTCAACAGGTTTCAGAAATTCAGAAACAGACAAGTGACGTAAGCCTTTTTTAAAAAATCTCTTAATGTTATTTTAACTGAATTCAATTTTTCTCCCTTTAATGTTGACATTGGCAACTTTAAAACGCAATTGCTGGTTTCAATTGTGCTCTAAATTTGAACGTCTTTGTGCTGATATGAAAACATTGGAGAAAAACAAATCTAAACTTAGTTCACAGCACGTGTGTTCTGCTCTGAAAGATCTAAAGAAAAGGAAGACATGATGATTTTTAACACCTGGAATAGTATTCCTGACTCGTATGATCAGTTTAAAAAACTAGCGTTTTCTGTTTTTCTCTTTTCGGTTCTATATATTCATGCGAACAATCTTTTTCAAGCATGAACCTTATCTAGAGTAAATTGAGAAGTCGTTTTATTGATGAGAGCCTGAAATCGCGTCTAAAATTAAAAACAGTAACATACAAACCTGACTTACCCAAAATTTTCAAGGAGATACCTTAATTGTTCACATTAATTGTTTGTTGGTTATTGCTATGATTTAATTTTATGGATATCCAACTAAAAATTCAATTTGTATCCATGAATAAGACCATTATTAAGTATTATATCAAGTTTAATAGTTTAATTAGAGCTTAAAACGTTAATTAAGGTTTATTAAGATAATAAATAGTATAACTACCTATAAAGTTCCAGTTTAAGAAATTAAGCTTTCAAAATAAATCTCAATCGTTGTACTGTTGATATTTGGCTCGGTGACTTAAGAGTTTGCTGACCACTGTGTCTAGGGTGTGCAATATCATAGACTAACTAAGAAGTATTCCATGATGAAATGACTGGTTCGACCTTACACGCAAACTATTAGTCCTAATATTTACCTAATGTACCATATTTGAATAAAAAAAAAAACAATTTCAATTCAGTGTATGTTACAAATGGTTAAATTGAATATGAATAGACACTTAGTAAAACAGTTTCTTTGAAAGTTTGACAATGACGAGTGAAACTGTTTTAATAACGTTTATAAAAGTGCTAATGCTGTCATTTGATTTGTCAGAATTACTTTACTTATTTGACAACTTTAATTCATCAATTTTTAAATTAAATTAAGAATTCAACTTGTCAGCAGCAATCTATTTACATTAAAATGAATGTTTGTTTTTTTGTTTGTCCTCTATGCGCTCCTTTACTATTCATCCGATTTCAATGAAACTTTGGTGAGTTGGCGCACACCCGTGAATGTTTCTAAAAAAAAATTAAAATCTAGAATCTAAAACAAGTATCAAATATGTACAAACAAAGACATCATGGAAAACCTTATGATTTATTCGTGTACGCACCAGACGAAAAACGAAAAATACTGTGTATCCAAAATCCAAAAGCACTTAAACAGAATAAGCAGAATAAAAACACAAACCCTTTCTTTCTTTGAGTGGCATTGCAGCGCATGCCGGATACTCACTAGTGTCATATAAAAGTGGTGTTCGGTATACTAAAACGATGAATGTGTTTCTAATCAAAAGAATCCACTAAACAACGACTTCATCAATCAGACAAAAAAAAATGTTGAGAGTTAGTTTGAAGAAGCATTTAAAGTAGGTCGTATGAAAAACTTAATCTTAGAGAAAAATGAATGACTTTGCCATTATATTTTCTCACACAAAGTTTTAGATTTTTTTCTTTATCAAATCTAACCTTCCCTCATTCTTCATTCGTTATTACCTAGTTTAGATTTCAAAAGTATAATAGGTTTCCATACTTGTTGAGGTTGGAGACCAGTGATCTAATGTAATAATTGCATGTGTAGGTAAGTATACTTCACTTCAAGGTGCGATTGTAATGCTAAGCCGTAAACACACTCGCCTCATTGATGCCCCTAAAAAGCTTGCTTAGCACTAGAGAACCTACCTGCCATTAATTTGTCAATAAGGTGGAAAGCTGTTGGCGTTGAGAAAATTCGATTCATTACTCCCATCGTTTCAGCACTTTCAAAGAAAATTGCGAAAATTCTCGGGGCATGAATTTTGGAGAAAAATTATATTATAATACACATGGAAACGATGACTGGTAATGCAGTTTCTGTAAACGGATTTACGTTTATAAATACTGATTTTTGACATTTAAAAAAATCGTTGGCGGCACAACATTTGGGGGTCGTAAGTTGTATTCGAAATTCGAACGAACAAAATTGGCTTTGGTACTTTCAAGAAATTGCTATTCTTACCAAACATTTTACTATTTTTAACCTATTTACAAAACAAAAATCGAACGAAATATATCAATGGTATTATTTATTTTGGTATAAACTAAATAATATATGTTACTAGCTGATTTATTGATTTATATACAAAAGAGGACGAGGCTTTCATTCGTTTCTATCCCCCACTTATCCGATTCTAAAAACCTATAAAACGAGATAAACTACTATTCTTTTCTTAACTCGACCTGAAAATATAAATTTGGCGTTTGACTTTCAATGAGTAATGTTGAGTTATTTTAATGTTTCTAATTGAAACCGAATATGGTTAAAAAAATGTATAATAATTGAAATTAAAATTGACAATTTTTTCTGGAAATAGTGCGAGGGTAGTGAATAGGGATTCCAAATATTCGTCATTATCAACTGTTCGAATAGTTTCTGAAGTATGATAATAATATTAGAAATTCAATTTGAATAATTAGTAATATAAGATTATAATTTAAGACATCGACTGAGGGTGCTTGATGGAATTTCAATATCAAATTTGGATTATTGAGATTTTGTACACTTCCATGTATTTTGTCACTAACGACCCGGGTTTTGCCTTTCTGCTCAGTTCGAGTCCATTCGTGTGCTCGAATGCCTGAAGATGCCGAAAGGCGAAACCCGGGTCGTTAGTGACAAAATACATGGAAGTGTACAAAATCTCAATAATCCAAATTTAATATAAGATAATGTGTTATACTAAAGTAATAATTGAATGGTACATTAAAATTTTGTAACAAAACGAGCTCATTTATAATAAAAATCACATTTATTCAAACATTAAATCAATAATATACAATATTTTCAAGGATGAAACACCTACATCTTATAATAATTTTTAACGACAAAAAATTTTTCCCACTTCTATCAACTCCCAGATAGAAACAATATAAATAGACATTCCAATACCGTTTCATTGTATTACAATATTTTTTAAGTTTGCAGCTGCGTCAGATTACTCCAACGGTGTTTCTTCAATTACAGAAATTAAGGCATTTTTAAAAAGTTTTCTTATGCCCGAGTAATTCGTCAAACTCAAGTATTAGGATGAAGACAAAAAAAATCACCACCTGCGGTATTCATAATTATTTTTGAAATCTGGAGCAGTTGTAATGTGATATTGTATTCGAATAGTTGTTCAAATATTTGAATATCGAATAGTTAAAAAGAGGTCTAATATTCGAATTGGAATCTCTAGTAGTGAGAAATAAAGCTGTCATATTATAATATACGTTATGTATTTAAAAACCAACGCAAATTTAATTTAATAATTGGATTCAGATGCATCTTTTGTTTAAAACGTAGATTTAAATGTGAGCACACACCATAAATCTGAAATACAGTTGCAATTATAATTGAAATATTCTAGCCGTACGGTTTGATTTGAAACAGTTTCATTATTCTTAGGATGAAATTAATTTAGTATAACTACATATCGTATTTGACTGCTTTTATATTAGTTTCTCCTGCGTCGAATTTGAGTTATTAATGTTAACAGTTATAGCAATGCATGATTTATGATTTAAAGTATCAATTTAATAACGTGACCGATAGTCGTATATAAGTAAAACTGATATGTGAAAATTTGGTATTTTGATCTGCATACCTCTTTTTTAAAATCAATTTGTCAATCATTTTTAGATGAAATAGTGAATCTCTCTTACCAGAATTAAACATCAGGTGATAAAATTTGACAAACTAAACGAATGAATTTCTAATTTTTTCGATAGCTGTCTGAATTTTTAAATTAATATTGGTCCTGATTATTATTTCAGGAAAATTTGTGTTATATTTTTATAAAAATAATCAAAAATTGATAGTTAACACAAAAAAATCAATTCCTATCTACGATAAAAGTATACCATCTATTGATACATTTACTCTGATAAAGGTGAAGATGCTCATCAAACAGATGAAACACGGGTAACACCTAGTTATATAACAAGCAGAATAACAATATTATCAATTTTAATTTAAAAATGAAATAATAATTTATTTGTTTAATTTAAGACATCGACTGAGAGTTCTTGATGGAATTTCAATATCAAATTTGGACTATTGAGATTTTGTACACTTCCATGTATTTTGTCACTACCCTTTCGTCGAATTGCATCCCGTCGAAACCCACAATGCTATTATAATTGTAAAATCACTGATAATTCTAAAAGTAGTTGGAAAGCGGCAAATTCGCCACTCTGTTAATGTGTTGTTTACAAAATAAGGATTAAGGCGATTATCGAAATGTTAACTCAGGGATCAGTGTGGATCCCAGACGTACAATATTTTATCTCGTAAATAATATTTGTCGTATTTGTATCTTCTATGTAAACGTTAGACACTGTTTAATGTCTGTCAGTTCGAGTCCATTCGTGCGCTCGAATGCCTGAAGATGCCGAAAGGCGAAACCCGGGTCATTGGTGACAAAATACATGGAATTGTACAAAATCTCAATAATCCAAATTTTATTTGTTTAAGTTAATCTGTAGATTATAATTAAATTAATTTAAAGTTTTATTAGTATTATAAAATACGCAACAACCAATTTACCAATTTTATATATTTATACATTCACTAGAGTCATAACTTGACATTTTTGTGGTAAGACTCGCACTTATGATTAAAAATACTATCATCTTTAGTAAATTTTTCTGTGTTTAATAAATTAATATTTTCTGGCATTTTGCGATAAAGAACACATTCCAAAATATTGTATGCGGGCTTTTATAACCACAAATATAGGTCACACACAGGTATGAAAAAATATCGAATAAACTCGAAAAATACGGCGTTAATTTTTGTAGAAACAATCCGAAAGGTACAAAAGGGGAAACGTATTCATTGCTTCAGGCCATGCCCAGTTGGAATCATTTTCTAACGATGGACCATTCATTATGTGTTTGCTTATGATTTTAGTTCATCTAAAACAAACTGATGTTTCTTCATATTATGTTGTCTAATATTTATATTTTACAAAATTATATAGCGTAGTTTCAAATGAAGGGTCACATTTTATTATTCTCCTGAAATTTAGTCATGGAAAATGAAATGGGTTTAAAAGAGAAACAATTTTTTTACCAATTTAAATATGTATTTATTTCATGCATACATAAATAAATTAATGTCAATGCTGTGAGACTCTATGTTACTTGGAATTGTTAGGTCAACGGGTTGAATTCCCAATTGGACAAAATCTTACGATATCATAATCCTTCTGAGTAATTTGTATCCAAAATGTCTTTGATGTTTTTGTCCCGTCCTACCCATCTCCTAACCAATCCTTTAAACGGGGACTAGAGAGAGCAACTAGCTAACTACTAGTTTTTTTCCAAGTCTATCGTTCAGCCACTACCCCCCACTAAATGGTTAAGGAACTGACGTACAATCGGTATTTTTCAAAATCAAAAAACATATAATTGAGATATTCTACGGTGAAAAATAATTTTATCTAGAGGAATGGTTCCTACGAAATGATTTATTTAAAAGTATCGAAAAATTTTCAAATATTCTATTTGCATTTATACTAGACGAGTATGCAAATTTAATATCAATGTTGTATCAATGCGTAATCAGATATAACATTGTCAAAGTAATGGGCTAAATATATCCTCTATCAAAAGATGCCGTCAAAATGGCGTATGAATAGATTTCCAATGAAATTACATTTATTTATATATTCCCACCAAATATTGGTTGGCATTAGTTATTTGAAAAGTAAAAGCGTTTGAAAAGCAAAAAAAAATTGAAATATTAATCTATATTAAAATATTGTACCATTTGGAAGTAAAGCCTCACAAAATGAAACTTATAACGGTTTAAAAGAAGTTAATAGGTTTTACATTTTTATATCGGAGATTTTCAAAATTATGAGGGAATGCTTAATGTCATTATAAAATAATATGTATTAACTTGGAGCTTCCGAAATTAATTTAATGGACGCTCAATCAACTGTCAATTCCTAATGCTACTTAGTACCCCCACAAGAAACAAAGGAAAGCTTTGTGTAGGCTCTGAGTAGGATTTTCTGTTAATTGAAACGAAATGGTTTTTCAATGTTAATAATTTAAATGCTTAAAAAAATATTAGTATTTTTCAATAAATGTATTGAAAAATATAAATATCCCAGTTATAATAGCGCTAGTTTTCTATATAAAATTTCATAGTGACGTACTTCTTCGTTTTGTAGAGCTTATTTGGTTACGCTTTTAAGCTTACCGCATCAAATTCTTGTCATTCAGTTTGTATAGAGTCATTCTTGCTATCTCCACGGTATCTTAATCATTATTAGAGTCGCTAGTTGTTTGCGTTTACTAATAAAGTTTTAACCAAACCTGTAAAAAAGGAAAAAAATAAAAGCGAAACGGTCTATAGCAACGTTGGTGATTGTAAATAGAATCGACGGTTCTACCTTACGGAAAATAAATACCTAAGTAGTCAATTTTATTAATTCTTGAATAATTTATCGAGAAAGCTAAAAGCTATTTAGAATATTATATCTAACGACATCCAGCGATATTAATGTAATAACTCTTGGTTTGAAAATAGCGATGCATGAAAGAGACTATACATACAACAAAATAAAGTTTATAAAGTCATACATACAAACACATTCATTTGAAATTTTACATCAGTCTCTTTAGACCGAATAAATGAAATGTTTTGAGCCATAGATTGCAATATAAGAATTCAAAAAATAAAATTTGTCTTCCTAAATTCAGAGGGTAATAAGAAAAAACAATTCAAATCAATAAATAAAGAAAATTTCAGTCCCACGTCATAAAAAAATTCATTATGTAAATATGTTATTGTTATTACAGATTTCAATCCATTGTTTAAACTTATGACGCATAACATTTGGTCACTGAAGTTGTTTTACTAATTTTCCATGATAAATATTGTGTTTAAAAAAACCCTAGAATAACAAAAACATTTGTCAATGCTCTTAGAAAAAAAAGAAAAATACTACTGTCCTGCGGTTGCGAGTGCTTAATAACCTCTTTCGAAAAGTTTGTAAAAAAACTTATAAATGTAAGCCTTTTTCAGTGCCACTCAACACCAACATTAAAAAAACGTGGGGGCTTTAATGAAGGGGCATAAATTTTTAAGAACTTTTCGGATATTTAAGCGAACTTTCACTAAATAGAGTACCTACTCAAAGGATAAATGTTTAGGTACTTGCCTTCAGTAAAAATACCCTTTAATGAGGCCGTTACTTGTAAGAATATTTTTTTGTCATTTACGAAGCAACTATATTCTTAATCACCTAGCGGAAATACTATGTACTTACATGGAAAAGTAGTTCAGAGAAGAATATCATATTAACGAAAAATTCATTTTTTGTCCAGTGAGTTTTTATTTTTGAATAACTCTAGCAAAATCAGTTAAATGATATTATCACCAGAACACAATATGTTGAATTATTTATGGGAAAATATTTGTTTTAACAATAAGCTCTTATGAATAATTCAGTTCAAATATTATTATATTATTCAAAACTAAATAATAGATTTACCGACTGGAAAAAAAGCTTTTAATGCAGAAAGGAATGATCTGAAACATAATTTTTAGGCTGCTTGTTCCTCATTTTATTGGTAAACTTTCTCGCATGTCACTATTCTTTCACTGTATTATTAATTTCATCTGAATTTCGTTATGCAAAATAGACGATGATACTGTTTGTGAGTTTTTTAAATTTCAATGTAGTCGTGAACAATATGAATAACAACAATTATTTCAGTTGCAATACGATAAGCTTTGAAAGGTACAAAATAAACAAGGAACTGACAGCTCAACAGCATGTGTCGAATAATATATTGAGCATAATATTTCTCCTTCAGCCGAAAAGTTTTGACTAGATTTACTAATTTTTAAAATAAGAATTATCCAATTCATTTAGTTGAATATTATTTAACGCAATCTTTAGGCATTCCCTTTCCAATACAATTCAACTATTAGCATTTCTCTTTGCTGAAACAGAAATTTAAAATGAAAAGATTTATAATTAACAGCAATTTAAGTCTTTATACATTAGTTTAAAATACCAATTTTGTATGGTTATACATGTTATGCCTCCAAAAGAAAAAAAAAAGTAAAACTCGATTTTTTATTTACGGTTTTAGTGTTTTTGACTTACACGTGAAAAATATTCTTGATTCCATGTTTGCTGTAATATGAACTAAATATACAAATCATTTCAATGGCTACAAATATAATTCTGTTGAAAGTAGCGATAGAACTTTAAATCTAAACCATGTCAATTTTGTATTTTTGAAAATAATCCTACTTTCGACTTATTCAAACTTTTGGCTATACGGGTGAACGGATCTGACATCGTGAATTAGGTGGACGAATTCTTTTAGAGCTTGAAGCGGTGCGGCATAGCTCTAAAATATCAATCGTTCTCCATCAACTTGAGTGTCCTATGTGAGAGGTGACGAAAACGTGCGGCGCGCCAACTCGGCGGCAAGCGTCTCAAACGCCGCCTCAAGCTCGCAAAACTTTGTCCACCTAAGACACGGTGTAAATCACAGTTATCTTTTAATTCAAGCAGCTTCATAGCCAACGGCCAACCCACGTTCATTCGTGTACTCGATGGTCCGAGGATACCAAAAAAAATTAACTGAGTTCTTAGTGATCGACATATGCGAGCGTATAATAATATTTGAGCGGTTAAAATGTGATTTGTAATTGTGTGTTGCTTTATGAAAATGATAACGTAATAATATATTATTGATGATAATTAAAATATTTTTTTTTCAGCTACCAACCTTGTCTGGAATAATCTGTTTGAACCAGTTGGAAACAAAACGATCGTTAACATGGACTATATTATGCAGCGGTTCCTTTGTCCAACCCAGAGAGCACCGTACTTTTTCACCAGTAAAAACTCCAAGACTTTCTATGCTACAGGACATCAATGATTA
This sequence comes from Himalopsyche phryganea, assembly GCA_022494535.1. NCBI lineage: Eukaryota > Metazoa > Arthropoda > Insecta > Trichoptera > Rhyacophilidae > Himalopsyche > Himalopsyche phryganea. The sequence goes on along the minus strand of JAGVSL010000089.1, from coordinate 1,714,680 downwards.
TCCTGAAGAATTATTAAGACAACATAAATAGAGTTGACACCCAAATATCACTTAGTTTTTCATATCAAACATTTTTTTGAATTACTGGATATTTTCGTTTATTTCGTGTTTTGAAAGTGTAAAGAAAATATACATTTGATATCTAGTTAAATGTTTGTCTGTCAGAATGCTTTGAGTCATTAAGCGCTCATTTCAATGCAAGGAAATTATACAAAAATTATTATGTTTTTATTATGAAATAGAATTTTTACAGACAGGCTCAAAAGAAACCTTTCAAATGAAAAGAAAAACGTGTGAAAATGCAATGTGTTTTTCAATAAGAATGTACTTATATTAAGTTAAGAATAAAATTCAATAATATTTCAAGGAAGTGACATTACATCACGAATTGTAATTGAACACTTTTTCCATATAATATATATATATTTCAATTTCTTGAATATGCTTAAAGTGACCTCAGAATAATTTATTATATTCAAAACATACATTTACAAAAACTTTTGGTTAGCATAATTAATCATTGAAATTAAGAACAGTAATACGGATAAGCAGTTTTTTTAAACAAATCTCACAGCACTTCTCCTTCGATAGCTGTTGAGCTCCAGGGTGCCCACCAATTGACAGACCGAGACTGCGCTAAAAAACTTCACAAAATCGATATCTTGGCTGGAAATTAATCAGGACCGACTTTTATATTGATACCTATAAGCTTGGTTCTGTAAAAAATCTATTTCTTAAAAAAAATAATATAAATTGTGTATTATAAAACTAAAAGATAAGTTTATGTATTGTACATAAAACATTATTAAGTTATAAAACGAAGTGATCAATGTGGCATATAGAACATTCGTCAATAGTCATTATAATCATAATTAGTGATAAGTGGTCCACTGTTAGATGTATTGGTACCCTCTCAATATATATGTTTATCTGGAGGGCGATTCTGGTACATTCACTCTCAGGTGATCTTCAATAATAATCGGGGTGTGTTGGCGTTTCACTTGAATTTCAGAGATAACAAATAACCAAAAATAACATTACGTGGATTTATTTATTATTCTCTTAGATCTTATATTTAAATTTTTGTTTAAGATTGCATGTCCAAAATGTGTTGAAAGTATTATTTTCTGACTATGAAGGCCAATAAATTTAATTGTTAAAATAGTCGTAATTTTATATAAATATGTATTAATTAAATATGGTTATTAATTTATCTATTTAAAATAATATGAGATGATTAATATAGAACTTTGAAGCATGTTTGGAAAACTGGTAAATTTTTACTAATAATTAATCGTATTGTCAGTTTTTTATCAGCAGCAGCTATTGAGTGCTTGACGACGGTTTGTTATTTTTTAATGAACGGTGTAGAGATTGTGAGGAGAAAAAAATATTTGCAAATGAATATTCAGTTCTTACAACTTTCGCAGTTCAAATATTTTTGTATTTTCTTTCAATCATTAATAGAATGAAAACGAAGGCCAGTATCAATTTTACAGTATGGTGAATTCAAATTGCTATATCTCCAGAACATTTTTTTTATTATTTAAAAATAAAAGAAATTATTGATTGCGTGAATAATGTAAGCAAAACTAAAGAAAAATAAAAAGAGGTGACATTTGAAAACATAAAGGAAAACTTCGTAAGGTAATTGATCCAAAATATTATATCATAAATGGATATTGTCCGGGATAAAAAATGTTCAATCAAAAACAAGAGTTTTTTTGTAAATTGTTGTCTAGTATTTTATGTTTAACCACATACAATTGAACAAAGAACTATTCAAAATTCGTAAATATAATTACTATTAACCAGTAAATGTATGTGAATCATTAGTTATTAGATTGAAATTAAAAAGTTTTTATCTGAATAAGATTTTTTTAAAGATTGTTTTTATAATGAATCTTTGTCTTGTCTTTTCACATGAGTATAAATAAATCAATACGTGACTTTTTACAACATATGCGATCTTAACCTTACAAATATTGTATGCCAAGGAAATTTACTTTTAAAACGCAAAAGAGAATTTTAGAAAATAAAATACAATTGATTTGTACTACGTCCAAAAATTTATAATGATCAGGACTGGTTTCGCTTATCAATTTGATAATGCTCGTGATGAGCGAAACCAGTCCTGATCATTATAAATATGTGGAAGTAGTACAAATGAATTGTGTTTTATTTTTTAAAATATAATGTCTTTCCACCAAGAATTGACAGTTAACACCTTAAAAGCAAAAAGAAATGTTTTTATATACATAAGTTTTGACAAGTGACACATTTTAAAGGAAATATCTAACTGGTTAATAATACGATCAAAGCTTCGCATAAAATTTGACTTCAAATAAATATATACTGAATTTAATATTCGATAATGGATATAAAGGTGTGAAAATAAAGTTTATTATTTGAATATAGCAAATTACATTCCTGTCAAAGATTCTGTATGAGTGTTTGGAAAGCTGTCTGTTGAGAAAGCTCGTTTCTCAGTTTGATATACAATACTACTTGCTGCTATTGAACCAAATGCGTCTCATTTACTTATCTGAATTGCTTTCGCCATTAATTGTTAGAAAAGAGACAAAGGAATCAGTTTACTTATTGGAAATTTTAGATTGATTGCTTTAATGTGATTGATGAAGCTATTTTTGTTGATCGATTCTCATGTAAATTGCAATCATTAAAATCTATATTACATTCTATATTTGGATATATATTGAATTCGTTGAAATAAAAATTTTTTTCAATTATTAAAAGAAAAAAAAATATAAAAATTAACCACCCTCCATTTTCAAAAATTTTATGAAATGATCAGAAATTCGATATTTTAAATTAAAAAGAATGAATTTTTCAATGAATAAATTTATACTGTGGCTTTTATTTTTTATTTTATTACGAACTTCAACGATAAATTGTGTCTGAATTAAAAAAAGTCTTCTTTTGAGATACTAAATTCCCCAAAACGCATTCTAATTGTAATAATTCGATAGTTTTCAAATTTGTTTCAATTGTTATTACCTCGAGTTTTATTATATTATTTCATAAAACAAGCAAATTGGTTATTAATTTATAAGAAAAAACGTACTGTGTATTTAGAGATACGATATTCAGGTAAGAGATATGATAATGATTGAGAAATAAAGAAACTGGGAAATTATCAACGAGTTTTATTATTTTATTATATAAAGTACTTTTACATTGAACTTTTTAAACCTAGCGTTATTCTTTACAACTTTCTTCTTTTTGTTGCTATATTTACATAATGTCCAAAAATAGAATTATTAAAAAGTTCATATTGAAAATAAAGTATGAAACAAAATCACGTTAAAAGTTTTTTTGTTAAATTATTAATTACTAATTATTATTAATTATTATTAATTACTCAAATGTGATAATCACTATGTTCAAGTAAATTCTGTGCTGCTCTTTGGTGTTGAAATAATCAATTCATTAATCATACATTGATTATATTAATAAAAAAGCTTGTGTTAAAAAACGTTACTGAAAACTTTCCTGCATTGCATAATGAAACACTTATTACATTGGGGCGTTTGTATATTGCAAACACAATAATTAAAAAGTCAATATTGAAATCGGATTGTTTTGGTGAATGAAAAGCTGACTTAAGCTTAAGATTTACTTCTTCATGTATGAAAAATAAAATCTGGGCACTTATTGACAATAATGACAAATTATACATTATGATTGTTCAAAGACACTAGCGTAGCGTAACATATTAAATGGTATTATCAAAGAAAGTGTGTCGTCTATTCATCTTAATATGCATATTGTACGTTATATGGCGACCACATTAAGCGGCTTTTCTTATGTTGCGGAAAATCAAATAAATAATCAAAAGAAAGAGCTTTCTCGAAATTGTCATTCCGTTTACAGAAACGTTAAGTGATTAACCAATATTAACTCATCACATAAAATTTTGCATAGAAATAAGAGAAAATAAGACATATATTATGAGTTTTCCATGAATTTGTAAACAACTGTGTCTCTGCTTGTCAGTAAACAGAATACCTAAAATACCTTTCTGAACATTGAGAACACGCCGGTAAAGTGGGTCGACGATGTTTAATATCTTTTTAAGATGCTATAAGGCTTCTAATCCCGGGATCCCGGTCAATAAGTCGATCCCGTAATCCCGGGATTTTCTAAGTATCAATCCTGGGATTTCAGGATTCATTATAAATATTAAAAAATAATTCTTATTTCAAATTAAATACTTCTTGATTAATTACAACGTGTGCCTCGGCTTGTTTATACATATAATTTTTTATAAAATTTACATAATTTATAAATAATTATGTATATTGTGTTATCCCTTCTTATTTTAATAGATATTTTATTGTTTTTATTTGCATTATTTTGTATGAAATAAATCAATTTCATTTCAAATAAACTGTCTTCAATAAGTAAAAAGAACATACTCATGCTCAAAAAATACATATTTAATCATATATTCATTCATTAAAGCAATAAAGAAAGGAAATTTAATTTTAAATTTACAATTAAAAACAGAGAGATATGCTGACGATGCTGGGATTGTGAATTCTGAAATCATAAAAAGAGACCAGGATTGGATGCTCTGGAGCCTAGACTGCACTACTAATTATGAAATCAGGGTCAGAATTGAAATGGCAAGAAGAAACTATGAAGCACCTGCAAATGAAACATATGTATGAAAATATTTTGGAGAGTAATCATATATATCATAATGTATGTGTTGGTCTGGTAAGCTGAAGTCTGTAAGTTAAATATATGTGCTGCTCGAAGACTGGGAGCCTAAACTGCAAGTCTTGGCTGGGGATAGTGGCTCTGTCAGCTTAAAATAAATATTTTATGGGTCATTCATATCATCAGTGAGAAGGAGAAAAACGAGGCAATAAGACAATAGATGTTATAGCGAGCATCAATCATAATAAGGTAACAGTTTACGCGAATACAAATTACTTAAACTCATAATGTAAGAAGAAATATGGAGTAGCCGAATCGTATATAAAACGAGATTTGAGTCGGTAACATTCTGCAAAGAAAAATATTTTCTTACGTATGGTGGTTAATGGTTGTATTAAGTTAATTTATTCAGAACTTTAATTATGTTATATGAGCGGTACCATTATTAGCCTTAATAATTAATTATGAATAAAAGCGTCAAGAAAATAATATTATTTCATCTTGAAAATTTGTCACTCGCTAGATTAGAATTTCCCAAAAAGGTCATAGACTATTTTGAGATAAGCTGCAAAGATAGGCTAGAGTAAATAAAAATTAGAATAAAATACAATAATTTAAATGTTTACAGTACAATGATAAATATGTACAGTCCATACATGCAGTAAATGAATACTATATTTTATTGAACTAAGCTGAATTTTTTTGTGTTGTCCAATACCTGTAGACACACAATTGATTAAATTTGCATTTAATAGGTATAACTCTATTTAAATAAGATAAAAAATAACAAAATACTTAGTTCTATTTTTTTAAATATTCGTAGCCATCTTGAATCTTCTGTTTCTATTACACTCCAACAGTTTGTAGACTGAGTGAAGAAGAAGTAGTTTATTATATTGCATTTAAAATATATTTTGTAGTTTCAAACATTTCGGTGTATTTTTATTATTTATTTTCCTTTACTACTTATACGAGAAGGTTAAAGGCAACTGGGCGAAAAAATACAATATAAAACATAAAAAAAAACACACAGGTCATTCAATTTTAAGCAAAACTGGGGAAACGGACATGCAAAAACGAATAGATAAATATGTAGAAATTTATTAAAAACAAAATAACACTAAGAATGATTTTTTAAATATTTTGTTACATTAAAAATAATGACAATACTGAAATTTTGACAAAAACGCAGACAATATTTATAAAAGAATTTTTCTCAACAGTACTTATATTTTATTCCCGATGAAAGACAGGGTATTGCTTGATATGTAGGTTTATATACTTTTGCCTTTGTGGATATTGAAAGATTTCACTTGCTATGAGAAAACCGATGTTCTTTTTTTCCCATGTACGTATACTACAAAGAAAATATCTTTTGATGTTCAATGAAATACTGCGGCCATTTTCCATTGTATTCGTTAACTGTGAAAAGACCATATTATTTTTCCAAATGATTTCGATTCACAGACGCAATTGAACGCATGTATACATACAACATTTTAATAATCAGTCTGACTTTATTTTTATCAGATGTCAAAATTCCACAAACACGTTAATATCTACTGCAGTATTTCCACAAAAAATGAACAATATTATAAAATCATCTAGAGATTTAAGTTATCGGCCTCTGTGGGCTAACGGTCTGACGGGTTCATGTTCAAGGATGGTTTATATACAATTCAGGTGTTTAAAATTTATTATTTTACTGAGAAGATTAAACTATTTTGTTGTGTAATTAAAAGAAAGTTTATTATTAATCATGGATAAATTTTTTTATATAAAAACACTTTTTTCCAATAATAAGAATATATAAAACCTCAAATTTCCAGCCATATGGAGTGTGCACTAGTTTCATATTTTTTCTCATGGCTTCACGTCAAATAAACAGTGGTTTACTGGAAGATAAAACCAAGCGCACTATATGTTTTTTTAATTTAATTAAGTGCATTTGTGTTCTTAGACAAAGAGATATTCTAAAATGTGATGCTTAGGTATTAAGTTAAAAAAATATTTGAAGACGTACAACAGATCTTCAACGATTTTAGTGAAATTTTATTCCATGAAAATCTGATAATGAAATTGAATATTTTTGCTTAAATTACTGCGATAATGAGATTATAGTCGCATGTTAAATTTTATGACGGTAAACGAGTAAACCGCATGGTCAAATAATATACTCAAATGTTATCAGAAAGCTTTACGCTTCAAACTTACTGTCCTATTCTTTCATTTATTATATACCGGACACTTATAAAGCCCATGCAGTAATGCTTAACACCTTTACATTGAATAAGAGATTTTTTTATTTGCTCTACAAATTTTTATTAGGTTAATAGAGTTTTATTGAAATGCGTTATTAATTACGGCTATTTTCACAGATCTTATTAGCTGATCTGTTAAATATCAACGATTTCAGTAGTTGGCGGCTTAAAGTAATTAGCTATCAAGAATTTTGTTTTTTTTTTTTGAAGTTTTTTTATGTCTGACTAGTCGTGTCCACTTACTATGCGTATAAGTGATTTATGTTTTGAAATTGCAAATGTGGGTGTAAAATAGTTTTCAAGCGAGCACCTGTATAACTTGATAAATAATATTGTTTTTTTCGAGTGTGTAAAATAAATTAAATGTATATATTTCACGAAAACATATTACTACTCATTTAACTGCTGTGGTGAAACAATATGTTATCACTTACTTGCTTCCTATATTGGTTTTGTTAAATACAATAAAGATGAATACAGAATCCAAAAATCATTTCGTTCAGCGTAAATGTGTTAAGCATTACAGATATGATAATATTAAATATTACAATATTTCAATGAAAAAGATTTTTATAGTTTACGATTTTGTACTAAATATATCACGGATTGACAGGTATATAAAAAATAAAATATTTTGTAATCACTCATATTGATAAAGTCAAAATGTAAACTAAAAAATGTAAATCTCTTGACTTAGTTAGGACTGACAGCACCAAAATGATATGCCCTAGGTCGTGTAGGTACACGGGGATTGTTTTTCTAGACAAAGAGTTTCCTGGACATTCAGAATGAAGACATTATACCGGACGAACATGAGAGATGCTGTCTCTTAAGTGAGAGGTATTATTTTACTACATAAAAATATTTTTTTATTCAAGAGTTATACTTACGTACTTTACTTACTGAAGAATATTATATATATATTTAAAATTACCTCTAAAATACCCATATATTATAATTATTCGAAAATGACTTTTTAGTACAAATGCCGGTTTTATAGTGTCATCACTTTCTTATATAATGAATGTCATTAATACAAATTTAATTAATTTAATTAAAATACGTACAGTAGTCATTACACAATCAAATCAATCAATACATTTTGATTTCTGTCAAACCTGATTTCAAATCTGGTAATTACATTTGAATTTTGTAAGTAAAGTAGTCAATGCTCGCGTGATAACTTTTGATTACTTTTGAGGAAAAATATCAAAAGAAATAAATTTACGAGCCAAGAGTTAACATTGACAATCAAAATAAGCTTGACTAAGAGTTTACTGTAATTCACGGTATATAAAATTCCAATTATTGTCTGATTGAAAGAGTTTTTGATGTTAGATTCAAGCAAAAAGTGTATAAAATTCATTTAATAATTTGAATTTTAAATTGAAAAACGTTTTCTGGATAGAAACCGCTTTTCTGTAAAAATGTGTGTTTATATTATTTTTTAACTTAATCAACTCTTAGTAATACTAAAACGTAATAATATTAACATTCAAATTGGAAGTTTCTTCTGAATAGATTAAAGTTAAATAGTTCTTTTTTTCTTTTATGGGTCTTGAGAAGCTCTTGTTACCTAATTATAGGGTATAATCAATTAATATGGCCACTAATTAAGTATAAATAGCTCGAATTCAGAACTGATTTAATGATCTGCATAATGATGTAAATCTTATAGTTAGTCTATTTAATAATTGTGTTTATATTAATGTCTGATATTAGTTTAAATAGCTTGCAGTGTAATCATACGTATTTATCTAACACTTTACTTTAATTGTATATTTTGTTAGTAAGAATTGCAATACCACAAGAAGATCATTAAGACGGTGTCGAGTTTCCGGTGATCAACTATTGTATTGATAAGCAGATCGATATTTCAGAAAATGTCCATTGAGAAATTGAAGAAAAGATTTTGCACGTAAACTTCTGTCAGAAAGTCTTTGCTTTCGGCTTCAAGTCAGACTAAAATGTCCTAAATACGACAATCCAATTTGTGGAAGTTAACAATATTTTTTTTAACGTTCAGATCGCGAATATACTGAAACATCGATGAATGCCTTTGATTCACCTTTCGATGAAACATAGAGCTGTAAAAAAAATAGGAAAAATCTTTGTAAGTCGTGAACTTTCGATGAATACCTTTGATTCACCTTTCGATGAAACATAGAGCTGTAAAAAAAATAGGAAAAATCTTTGTAAGTCGTGAACTCGGACCACTATTTCTTTTTTATTAGTAGTTCAGTGGAAATGTCTTTTTTATCCGTGAACCTGTCGTTATATTATTTAGCCGCTTAATCTGAAACAGTTGGTCATTTCACTCTTTACGTCAAATCAATACGATAGTTTTAGTTGAAGTCCCCATCACTGTAATTAATTAGGTTAAAGGTGCAGAGATAGATTTATGACATTAAAAGATATTTAGAAAAGAACTTACTTTAGAATCGTTTAAAATTTACCAACTCTACCAGTTTTATCGTACACTCTGACTTCCATTTTGACAATTTAAAAAGTTTAAATTTTTGTCCCAGAATATCAAATTATTTATTCAAGAAAATACATAATTTAATATTTGCAAGACTCGTATTAAAAGCCATACCATCCGATAACGAAATAACCAAATCTATGTACGTATTATTGAAAAGATAAAATCTTTTCGAGGAAAAAATTGTTAATTTTTCGTTCAAGTTGCAATTTTATCCAAGGAAACAATATCATCTAAAAAACCACTCAATCAATTTGTAAATAAACGTCCCGGAGGTTATCTATTTTGCGAATAAAAATAATAATTTCGCCTCCAGGAATTTGATTCCACATTTCGAGGAGATATTGTATCCGATGATTAATAAAAGTGTATTTCATTTATTATGTTGATAATATATCTTCAAAGTACATTTGTGAATTTGATATTGGTATTTTTCGATATGGATTCAGCAATCATGGTAAGATTGAAGTAAGCCTTTGGATATAGGGATCACAAACTTTTTTCAATTACAATGCATATCGCTTGTCAACACATTAGTTTAACATATTTTTTTTGTTGAACAAAAAAATAAACAAGAAAAATTGTTTTTTTATCATGTTATTTTACCGCAATACATATTAAATGCAACGTTTGTCTGGTCTTAATCTTGGTGTTTGTTCCCAATGTCAGTCTCGAGGTTTAATTTTTGATTTGTCATCGTTTTGTTATGAACAATCCTTTAAAATGCCTTTTTATTGAAATATGATACGTAGAGGCTAATTGAAGGTAATCATAGCAAAATTTTCAGTCAATCATAAATCCAGTATATCCAACAATTTATCATGCACAAAATTGGTATTCGGTAATGTAAGTTATGAATTACTTAGCACTGCAGCTTCATCATTTACAAGCTCATAGAAGCCCCGATGAAATTAAATAATCAATTGTAGGTGCTCAGAAACCTTCTTTTCAGATTCTCAATAAGTTATATTTGAAATTCTATTGCAGCCTCTAAGTGTTTTTAAAATACAGAATATGCCAATATGTTCAAGCTAACCTTTCCGTTACCAAATTTATAAATTGATAATGTGGCCCTTTTCTAAGAAATTACTGTTTGGGTTCAGCAGGTGCAGTTTACAGAGCTGGCAGAAAATTAAAAAATAACATTATTTTCTTTATTTAAGTAAGTTACTAGGTCCTTTGCACTAACCAAAACACCTCCCCCTTTAAGCTCTATAAATCGAATAAAAAAACTACTGATAATATTTTGTTTCTAGAGCAAGCGTTAGAATAATTAATAATCTGTTTTATTAAGTTTGTTTTGGATAATCTGTATTTGTTTAAAGCCAAGATACCGATATATTTTTTAGTACTTAGCGACCCACCAGTTGAGAGCTGGCGCTTTGGTTAAACTTTTTATAAAAGCTTATTGAAATATTCCACCATCAAAATAATTAAAATTTTTATCTCATCGTCTAGTCGAAATGAAAGAAATTGTTTTTTCTTTCAAGAGTAAAAATTCTGTTATATTGGAATTAAATCCTTTTTGTCGTTACACAATATTGGTTACGTCTCTATTTAGTGTAAGGGAGATTAACGAGATTGTAAATTAAATGAATTTAATGTCCACTAAAAAGATTACGAAAGTCATTTTAAAAAATGCGTTGATTTGGAGTATTAAAGAAAAAACTACGAAATATATAGAAAAAAAAATCGTTTTGATATATTTAAAGGTTATTATCTCTATACTGAAGCTTTTTCGTCACGAATTTTACTGAGCTATTTAAATCTCACGCAGGAAGAGTAAGACGATAGTGGCCATGGGAAACTCACGTGATGAAAAAGTCATGATGTGTACTATCGATTTATTGGCAAGCAATAGACGTAAAAGGCGAGATCACCACTAAAAATATTGAAGATATAATCTTTGATAACACACAGCGGTGAATTGTTATTGGGAAGTGTTTACAACAATTTGTATATTTCAGACACTTTGCCTATTGTCCCTAACGTAAATATTTACCAGAATTGAATTATATTCGCTGAAAAAATCCCTTTATACCATGACAGTGATCTGACCTTTTGTATTATTTGAGAGGATGCCAAGTTGTCGAGTTATTCTTTACTTGACAACTTCAACAGCAATAATTGAGCATTTTGAAATAATGAATGCCAAATCCTATGTTGAATACAAAAAAAAGAAACGATTTTTCAAAAAAAAATGTTCTAGACGGAGCTTCATTAAGAACATAATCCATCGTAAATAAATATAAAGTAGCATTCTTAAATGTAAAAGATATTCTTGAGAAAATCTTCCAATGTTGTTGGAAGCGAAACAGACTCAACTTACAGTGGAATTGAAAATGTAGCCAACCTCTTCTTAAATAAACAAAAATATTTATTATTTTTGAGAAATAAGTGTTTGCGGGAGATAAAAATTGGTTTTCAATCGGTATTTTGCACCAGTTAGAAACGTATTGATCAGACAGACAAAACTCACTTTTGTGCTAAATATTTACCCAAATAATTATTTATCATTGTACAAATACTGGGGTATATCACTGACGCGTATTGATGGATAATTTGTACAATTTTGTGTTAACGTGGACAACATCATATTTTAACTGTACAATCGTGCATACAAAGTGTAGCGTGCACTTTTTGACAAATATAGCGGGCAGATTCTTTAATAAAAAAGACTGTTTCGAGAGACAATGACAGAGCATTGATTTATCGAATTCAATTATTCTGAAAACAAATTAATTGATGACACTCAACGAAAAAATTGGTCTAGAAAAAAGCGAAATTCGATAGAAGGTAGCACAAAAAATTTGAGAATTGTAGATTATGTTTGAATTATTGAGATGTTGTACATTTCCATGTATTTTATCGCTAATGACCCGGTTTTCGCCTTTCAGCATCTTCAGGCATTTGAGTACACGGATGGAATCGAACGGAAAATTCTTTGATTATGTGTAGATTATGTGTTGGTAAAATGAAGTAGAATCAAAACTTTATCATCAAATCGTTTGTGCTAGTAGTTCACATTAAGTCTAAACCATGGAATCTTTAACAATAAGAAGAGATTTAAACATAATACGTGTATGAGAATTGGTCATAAGTAAGTTGCTCGGTTTACTGGCAGAAAGTTATAAATAAATTTATTATTATTTTCATCGATATTATGAAAGTGAAATCTGAAGCCAATTTGTTTACCATGTAACCAAGTAATATCAAAACAAAACTCGGCTTTAGCCAACCGATGTAAAAATAAATGTAAAAAAAGACAAACGAGACAGAAAGAAATAAAAGCATCACAGACACCTAAAAAACCAACCTACACACTGAAAAATAAATGTATAAAGTTAGTGCTCATTCGAGGATTAGAAAACTTGCACCTGTGGCCATGTCATATGATGAAATTGACCGTATGAAAGAAATATTTTAAAAAATTAGCTTAGAAAGATAAATAATACTTTCATCTGCGTTGCCGCGATAGAATTATTGAAAAGCGAAACGATTTCCTGAATTCTGGGATTGCTTATAGTTGTAGTAGTATTTATTTTACCTTAACGAGAAAAATTTCATGCATCAATTAACGCAATTTCCGTAATCCAAGGGATTTAAAAAAAACGTTTTAGTTTAATGAAACCATATCTCAATAAAATAGGTAATACTAATAACCTTTTGTTGAAATAAATATACACACCAAGAAATATTTGAACCTATCTTTTAAAACTGCCAAAGTTAAACAGCTGTAAACTGGTGGTGATTAATTTTATAAAATATAAATTAAGTTAAATAACTTGAAAAATACTACTAATTGCTTGTGGCTCTGCGTGAGACAGATGATTTGGCCTTTAGAGAAACGTCCGTAGTCAATTTGGTATTTTTTCATTTTTATGTTTCCTTTAATAAACGGTAAGATAATATGAAAAAGTAAATGTTTTTGTTGTTGTTGTTGATAAAAACAGCGTTAGAAGTGGAGATTGACTAACTGGACATCATTGTGTGGGAGTTTTGTAAAATATAAATTTACTATTTTTATGCTATATTAAGCAATACTCCAATGGTGAACGGTTAGCGCTATTGAGCGTTCGCTCTACTTGGTTGCAGGCTAAAGGCTTCGAATCCCTGAATGTAACTTTCATACGTTGATTTTTTAACCAAAGTATGAATTTTCATCCAACACCATGGTGGTCTGCGACATTTTCGTTCCTCCTTAGCAACCCTCTCTGCCTTGATATTTCATATTCCAGGCATTTTATAATGTTCCATTGGAGCTTCAAATGCTCAAAATTAAAAAATTGAAAATATTAGATATTTAATACAGGCTGTTTTTAATAACTGTAGTATGACAGAAAAGTGAACACTTGTGTTTTTACATGAACTGATTGATTATTAGACGTTTCGTTAGCAGAATTCTGCTGTAGGCTGTGGTCAGATTGTAACGATATAGGGTTAGAGGTTTTATCGTAATCCGTTTCAACATCACAATTTTGAATCACACAACAGACTAGAATCGAGCTTTTGTTAAATAGTTCCTGTCAAAAACTCGAAATGAACCTAGACATTATTGACACATATACAATTGTAAAATACACCAATAAAAAAACTAAACTCATTTATTAAATAAAATAATCTTGCACTGATATTAGACTTTGAATTGAACTGTCGATTAACTTAAACAAAAATTAAATTGACTGATGCAAGTAGCTCTTTCTTCCATCGTCATAACTTTGTTATTTTAGATTACAATCCCGGTCTATATTTTCGATGACAAAGTTTTAGGAACACAGTCAATCCCGGGGTTATGGAATATTACGATTTATCACTATATGAGTATAGAATAATAATCTTGGTACACATCTTAAAAATAGCAAAGATAGAATTAATAAAATAGACAGGAGCTAGATTTACAATATTTACTGCGACCTGTGTGATTCGATCTTTATTAGACGGATATGAAAGAGTTTTTCAACTAGATTTAAAGAGAATATAAGATCATTCAATGATAAAAAAAATAGATTTTCAATTCGCGAACCACCTCTTAAAAGAATCACGCAACATAACTTCTAATTCATCAACGATATGCCTACAATTGTGTAATAAGAGCTTATGCTGAATTTCTCTGGAACTACTGGAGGACAACTGGAAATTAATATAGTAATATAATCAAGACACTAATATATATATAATCAAGAAAATTATAATTATATATAAATATATAATCAAGACAATAATGACCAAGCAAACAATAATTCACCACCTTTACTTAAACCATTATAAGAAGCTCACGTAATTACGTATAGTCAATAAAATTTCAATGTATATACTCTAACTTTCTTAAAATACAATTAGTAGGTAAGTAAAATATTTTAATTTTAAATAAATTTTATGATGTTGGAATAAGTGGCATAGCGTAATATTGTGTATCTCTTCTAAACAGTATATATGGCAGAGTTAAAGTATGTTTAAACATAGTTCTGACGATGGTGTTAAGTTAAAAATAAATATCAAATAAAAAAAAATTTTAAATAAATAATTTAATATTTTACCCTATTATCTTGATTGAAATAAAAAATAAGATTAATAATCAAGGCCGTAACAGGCCTTCGAGAATAGTTTCATATTATTTCAGACGATTTTTATGATTTTATTGATCGCAAAGGTATATCTAATAAATTATTATTTTGTTTGGTTCTCGTACTTTTAAAACGTTATTTATACAAAAAATAAGTCCAAGTTTATTCTTCATTATTATTATCGGTTTAAATAGATGTTTTTATTTACAGTTATTAATAATTTTCATTCCAAAAGTTTTTCATCTGATTCATAAATAATTTACTACACGAAAATCTATAAATGTTTGTTATAAAATATTCAACTTCACGACGTTAAATTTTATTCTGTACTAGTAAGTACCCGGCATGCGTTGCAATGCCACTCAAAGAAAGAAAGGGTTCGTGTTTAAATTCTTTATATTGAAGTGGTTTTGCATTAGAGGTCCGCACGGGCCGAAACCCAGTCCAAACTCGTCATCTTCAGGCCCAACCCGGACCGAACCCGAGTCTCAATATCATACTCGTTACCTGAACCCGAACCGAAGCCCAGATTTATTTTTCTTATGCAGATTTATTTTTTAATATAGTAATTCGTTTATACTTTTCAAACAATACAATATGTTATTGTTTCTATATTTACAATGATATTCATAGCACATGTGAAATAAATTATTTAAGTTATGAAAACTATTGCCTTATGGCTGACTCATGACCCGAAGATAGTATGAAATGTTTTTTCTTAAATTTGAATTCCTTACCCGGGCCTATGATGACCTCTATTTTAGATATGCAATATTTTTTTTCCGTCTGGCTTAGATATGTCGCTAGTTGATGTATTTGATTCTTTTTTTAGTTTTTTCAGAAACCTTTACGGGTGCACGCACAACAACTCACCAAGGTTTCATCGAAATCTGATGAATGGTAAAAGAATGCATAGAATACAAACAAACAAACAAATCTTCATTTATATAAATATCGATTTAGAAAACTTTTAAAATTGAATTAAGGATCTTGGTACTGTAATATATTTATTTGTATGACCCTGACTGTGATACCGGTTATTTTTGCCATACACTGTATATAACCTATAATATTGAAATACTACCTACGATTTCGTCATTATAATTTCAGTTTTCTAACATTAAAACAATGTCGTTAAATTAAACAAGATGAATGTTTTGACCGCAGAAGTATTGTTGATCAACGACCGGTGACTTTTGTTTAATTTTGTTATACACCATGAAAAAACTCAACTTCCTTTCATTAAATAAATGACATTGAGTATAGGTAAGAATAAAATAATTGTTCGCTTGGCAAAATCGTAATATATATATTTATACATTTTAAATGCTTTTTTATCATATGTCGGCTGATTGTTTCCGATGTAAATGTCTATGAGAGAGGAAAAAAACAATTCGTCATATTGAAATAGGAACAAGAGAACATAAATTTAGTTTGGCTTAAGAACTAATGATTAAGTTGGGCCATTCAAGTGTGGGCGTTTTTTTATTATGCCTAAAATTGTATGCGTTTGTATTATGATACTGTAACTATAATTATATAAAATCATTTTGGTGTTAGTTTTGGATTTTATATTTTTAAATCTCTTAATTGATAAAGTTAATCACCCAATTAAAAATCATCCTAAATTATCAGTTAAAAATGTTTTAGTGATATAACACAACTATTAGGGCTATGAATCCGTTGCAGCTACTACTACATTATTAAAAAAAGTTCCTCATTGTTTTATCGTACTTTTCTGTTAAATTTTTTAAAGTATTGAGACGAAAGCAAAATCAAATAAAAATATTTTTTTACTTTATCTTTGACCAGGGTTAACGAACCTGTGACCTTAAGGTCACATGCAACCTTATAAGGTCTCAAGTGTGGTCTTTTGACTGAAATAAACCAATACACACATAAATAAATTCCATGGTGTTTTTTTTTTAATAAAACACAATTAATTTGTACTACTTCCACGTGTTTATAATGATCAGCACTATCAACTGATGATAATGCTCGTAATGAGTGAAACCGGTCCTGATCATTATAAACATGTTGAAGTAGTACAAGTGAATCGTGTTTTATTTTTTAAAATATAATGTCTTTCCACCAAGAATTGACAGTTAACACCTTAAAAGTGTTTATTGTTTTCCTTAGTTTATAAATTAATATATACTGCGTACGTGGCGCAGTTGGTAGCGTCGCTGGCTACGGTCACGGATGTCTCGGGTTAAATTCCCGGTGTGGACGGTTTTCATAGATTCATAGTCAATCGATTTATGGATTTCTGTTCGTAGTCTGCGTCCTCCCTTCCACCCATCCCATCCTCACGGGGCGTAGCGAGAGCGATTAGCTAACCACTAGTCCTGTCAGAGACTTATCCTTCTATCCCTACTCTCTTCGAAAAAAAGAGAGGTTGAGCAACTGAGTAACAAGCAGTTCTGCGAGAAAAATTTTGTTAAGATACCTCCATTAGGAGATCATATGCTCCACATTGGGAGAGGACATGGGGATTTTTTTTATGTATGTTTCTCAAATGCGGCCTTATTTGATTTTAAGATAAATAAATGTGGCCTTACGATAGAAAAAGGTTCGTCGCCTCTGACTTAGACAATAAACGTACAATCCTAATATTGTTCTTACTAGTTCTAGGAAAAAACGTTTCTCATAAGACAGGAAAAGTTAGGTTCTAGCATAGTAATCTCATTTACCTCTAAGAATAATATTATCTATGCTAATGTAACGAGAAAAGTATTTCGAAAAAATAAGTCGATGTTTTAATATACACATATAATACTTTTGGAAATTTAAGTATTTTTTTTAGATAATGCATGAAAGAATTTGAAACATTTGATTTCATTTAAAAACGTAAATAATTGTAAATTTAAAATAAAAAATTACATGAAGTAGCACTACCACTGAAAATTTCTCTGAATTGATAGTTTTGAAAAATTATTTACACTATGAAGGACTGCAGGAGTGTTCTTATTCTTAGAGTGTTTTTACAAAATAAAGGTTTTTTCATATAAAAAAGCCCATTTTAATAATAACATGCAACGGTTGAAACCTTGCACCCTATATTTTAAGGGTTACGACCAGAAGAATTTTTCCGAAGATTTTAATCTTGTAGCATATCAAATTTCTTTATCCCTTGATTCAAATTTGATTGGATTCACGTATTTGTTCCGGCTGAAAGCTCTTGCCAATTCTCGATACAATGAAGGCTAAGATAACCGCATTAAATTGTTTGATATCCAATCTATTAGCTGAAGCAGATTTATACTTCAAAGTGATTTGGCCTTCCGTTTAATTTTGGTTGCCATTTAATATATAAACGAATGTTTACTTCCTGTGCTCTATGATGCATTCGAAATTTGAAACGCTGATACAAAAAATCAAGAAGTGAACACGCCTAATACTGTCTGATATAAATACATGGATGATTATGAATTGCATCATGTATAGCAATACAAAAAAACCAATTATCTAGTTTAACAAATAACCAGATGATAAAAAATGATAAATTTTTCGTACCAGATTAACTGACAAACGGCTAGGCACATCGCCCTAAGCAGAGGCAATCGAGAACTTAATTACCAAAAGACGGATTGTCTTAAAGCCAGCTGCAATGAATTATATTTTTAGTTTGTCTCTAGAAAGTAGTTGATGAATAATAAAATTTGTCTACATACGAACAAGTTGAGTGTGAAGGATTTAATAGAATATGAATGTTTTTATTTTTTTTTATTTTTTTTAAATTTCAAAATCCTGCACTTAAATAACAAATCTTTAAAATTAGATAAACAAGAGATTTTAGAAATAAATAGATATAAATTTTAGCCCTATTCAAATTTATTGAATGAGCAAACCGTCTTTGCATCTTCTCCTTTGTTATATCCGATTCATTAATTTGTATTATACCTGTAAGGTTATTTTTAACTTGTAAGAATTGATTCTGTCTCTGTAATTTTTGTTTTTCAGATATTAAAAATTTTATGGATACTCATAGCTGCTCTGCTTTCTCCACTTAAGATGGCTGTTTATTGTTCATATTAATTACATACTTAATATTTGATTATTTTTAAATGGTTCACTAATTTTTTCTTATAATTTTCCTGATTCATTATTGTATATTACATTAATAACGTCATTAAAAAATTTGTTCAGCTACATGGACTTTTAATGTCACTATATTTGTGATTTCAGATTAGTATTTAATGATTTGCAAGAGGTCCATTACATTTTAATAGTGGACTCTTTTATTTGATTTATGTATAATTTATTTGCTAATCAGTATTTTCTTGTCTTAGTTCATGAACCATCAGTTTTATATACCTTCATTTTTACACTCAATTTTATATAAATAAGCCTGTTATGTTTGTATTTTTATCTGTTGATAATGCTCGTGATGTGCAAAACCGGTCCTGATCATTATAAATATGCGTAAGTAGCATAAATGAATTGTGTTTTATTTTTTAGAATATAAATGTGATGATGGTAATAAAAAATCGCACCATTTTTATTACGATTTATCTGACTGAATTGTTTATAGTAAATATATCTATTGTAATCAAGATAAAAATTTATAGATAATTTTTGGGGTGATATAACTATGTTATAATTACAATAAAAATGATGTAAAAATAAAAACTATGTGACCAAACAAAAATGATTTTTTTTTTTGTTTTTTTTTACACTTTATTCTCAATAAGTATAATAATGAAAACATCACACTGTTAAGCTTAAAATCCTGCAGACTTTGAATATAAATATTGATTTTGATGAATTCAGCGGTAACAATGAAATTGTATTATCATATTTGCATTATTCGATATCTTGTTTGAATACACGAATTTAGTACATTGAATATAAAAATGAGAGTTTAGATTGTATTGAATATTCAATAATTTTTTTTACATTGTATAATATTTTTTAAAACAAAAATTAAAAGTACGATACGCATAAACCTAAGCTTTTACTTCTTTTGAATTGATTCAATAGATCAAGAAACCACTTGAAAATGTCAGCTTTCTATTAGATAAAAGAATTATTTGTTTTAATAAAAATAGATACCGCTACAAAAAAAGTTTACAAAACTGCGCTAAATTGCAACAGAAAAAATAACCATTAGCAGAAGGAATCACTGTTTCTCAAAAGTTCGTCAAGTAAAAATGATACAAAGAAAATTTCAAGTATTGTATTCTTTGGGTAAATAAATATCTGTAGCTTGCTCAACAAACTACGCAAATAGCAACTCAAAAAACCTATCATCCCTTAATAATATATTGTATTCTTCATGCTGTACAAATTGAAATGTAGTGGGTGGTTTATAACAAGTCGTGTTAAAATACAAATTCTTTCATAATGGTTTTCTAACAGAACAACACTCGTTAAAAAAAAAATGTAGAAACAAGCTCAACATAACTTCATTAGTAATCCATGCCGATATTATGAGGTTAGTCACTATTGGGAAAATCCTTAAAACGTGATTTTATTTTTTATGTATTTGGATCAATTGAGCGCTAGCATAGTCAGCATTGACGAAGTGTGGCAATCATCATCATAATATACCAACTGATTCTTTTTTTCATATAAAAATCTTCATAATTACATTGCTTAAATTCTCAACTTATTAGGCATGTAGTCGATTGGTCAAAGCACTCTCACCACATATTCAAACCCCCGGACAATTTTCAATTGATCACAAATATGATTGTTTTTTTCCCATGTCCGCTCCCAATGTGGAGCATATGGTCTCCAAATGGAGGGATCTCAACAAAATTGTTTTATGAGAACTGCTTGTTACTCAGTTGCGCAACCTCTCTTTATCGAAGACAGTAATATGAGTGTCTATGATGTTTATATTCGCCTTCAACAAATTAAACCCTAATATTGTGGTGGAGTGAGAGAGATTAATAAACTACTAGTCATTTCTTATTCCCTTTTCTATCCTATACTTTCTAAAAAAAAAAAAGTTGAGTGAATAAATAACAAACAGTCATCATAAAATCTACTTCTGTTGAGATGCTTTACACTCGAGTGCTAATATAACTTCATAATGCGATCGAATATGGATAATAAAAAAGTCTTATATATGATTTTTACTTAGGTATATGAAATCGAGCGAAAATATTTTTTTATCATTAATTAATTTATATGAAACCAGAAGGTATTGGAAATTATTCAAAATTCCTAGTTGGGAAGAAAAAATTATAATAAGTACATAAATAAACTTCTTTTGGCAAGTATCACAAAATAGTGACATAACTTTGAAGTCGAAAATATTACCCTTCATAATAAATATTTGAGAACGATCACTAATCTTTATGCTATTTTTTCTTGGAAATGCATAAAAAGTTGCTGAAAGTATGATTTTTCAAAGAATAAAAGCGATATAAAAACTTCACAAGAAAACACGACAGATGTCACGAACACTGGGCAATTTATTTTTCTTGAATGTCTAATAAAAGTGTACGATAAATTCTAGCACGAAAGAGGAATAAATAAATCACGATTCGTTATAATTTTCGTTGCAAGAAGAGACGGTTTAAAGAGGGCATTTATTTTTAGGAAGACCAAATCAAATAGGATAAAATTTAAAAAAAAATATATGGGAAAGTTATTTGGTATATTTTATACTCTTTTTGACATAGTTTTATATATTAGAATACAAAAAATAAACGTATTAAGTAAAACTTTATATTGCCGGCTTTAAGTTCTTTAAAAAAAACAACTTTTGCGACACAAGATAACATATTCATGAACATTTAGACATTGACAGGAGAGCAGATAAACAAGTTTTTCAACTTTTTATCATAGAAACAATTTTCTCTTTGTACCACTTTTATCATTTTCTTTTTGATAACCATATGAACGATGTGGGCTTATGATGGTACAGAAGCAAAAAAGGCTCTAAAAAAAAATCCATTTTTCTCATTTTAATGAATGTGGGATAATGTTATAAGGGAAAAAAAAACATGTTGAGTACTGTATTATAATGTCAGTTTTGGTCAAAAAAGATATGAAGTCTAATATTTCTATGGTCATCTAATTTGACAATAATGTGATGTATCATATCGATTGAGGAAAGGCAAAGGCAACCCATGCACAAAAAGTATTGTGTATAGCAAACGCAAAAAGCGTTTTAATTGTGTACATTGTGATTATCGAAGAAAAATATTTTGAAAAACCTGAGAGATACCTACGTCTTTTTAACTTTCTACAGTCATTTTTTGGTTTGGGTTACGTCCTTTTGCCTTTACAGTCGATATATAATACACCGAATCACTGAAATTGCTTAATTCATGAAAATATCAAGGTTTTTGTTCATTCATGAATTTACCAAATTATTTGTCGTGAAAATTAGTTATTTCAATAAATCATAACGTATTTAGCCACTCATATTATACTCATTCATCTATAATTCAAGCTAAATTTGACATCCATCAGTACTAACATAACTGTTATGTTGACAAGTTAAGAATTCCATACTCTGCTCAATTTACCCATATGGCAGATATGATTTGCCCTTTTCACGTAATAAGTTATTTGACGGGTTCTGTATAACATAGTTATACATTGTCTCAATAAGTTGAGAGGTTGAACAGGTTATTTCATCGAAATCAAATAAAAAGAATTTAGTCATAGGACTGGCAAGTTTTGAGTAAATTTACATTGATAACTTTCTATGTCACCCACATAATATTTAACAATGTAGTGTTCAAATATCTTTAAATTAATAACTGTGGCGCAGTGAAAGTAAATATGACATGAATCATTTTATAAGATTTCATATATGTTTATAATTTTATCAAATTTAATTTACTTTACTAAGACATAATTAAACAATATCAAAACAGACTCGATACTTATAAACACTGTTATTATGTTTTATACGTACGTTAGTTTCACCAAACTGTACAAACAGTAGGTATAAATACAATGGAAGAATATTTCATTCACGTAACTAGTTTTCCAAGGTGTTATTTTTCTCGGAATAAAACAAAAGATATATCGTTTTTCTTTCGAGAAGATTGCATTACCAAAATGGTACCGTAAGTAGCAGCGCCAATATCAAAAATCCATTTTGTTTCCAAAATAGTTTTTGAATTTCCTTTTCGACTCAGCGTCAAAAACTTTATCCAATTTCTTTAAGAAAGACAGACAGTTCGATTTGTCAGTTAATTTGCAAAAGGCGGAATTCTTTGAAAACTCTTTTATTTGTACAATACAAACGAGTTTTCTTCCCGAAGGCCGCATCCAAAAAATGTTTGTTTGTTTGTCTTATTTTTACATACGATATTTAATCTTTACATAAAATAAAGTAACAACTCTTACGGAGTTTCTAAAAATATTGTATGATAAATATTCTTCGTGCTTAGTATCACCATAGAATTTATAGCTGCGGAGTAATTACATTCTTAATATGCCATTTTTTCACAGTATTACAAACGCCTTAAATTATTTCCTTTAAGAACTTTTGAAATAACTTTATTTTAAGAACTATGGTAATGGTGTACGTGGTCCGATCTATAAATTGCGAAAATTTGTAACAAGTATCCATTTTTAAGATCGATAATATAAAAGCTATATAAGTCAACAATGTGTTCAAACGTAAAATTGTGTGTCGACAAAATGATATAAAAATATCCAAAGAAACTTTCAAAAGCGTACTTAATTTTGAGGAAATTTTCGTATTATGAAAAAATACCAAGTTGCTGGTTTTCGTCTAGGTAAAAGATGGATAAAAAGCAGTTCTTTTTTTTGATAGACTAAACAAACAAAAAACGTATACGGCCGTTAGTCCTGGTTTTTGAGAAAAGAAGCTGCTTTTTCGTATAATGGTTTTTTCTTTGCGTGTACATATATACAAAGTCACCTATCTACTCAACAATCGTATGAGCGTTAGAAGTAATTTCTTAGATGGAAAGTAAAGAAGAATTAAATTAATTGTGTCCAATGATAACTATATAAAATAAATATTATTTAAAATTTTTTTAAAGCTTAAGAATCATTATAATCAAAGTATAAACAAAATCACTATTCCATATACAAATAAAATACGATTTGTTTTGTACTAGTCCAGCATTTGTGTAATTCTCAGGACTTGTTTCGCTCATCGCAAGCGTTGTCAACTGATATCCCTTATTAGTGGGTCATTAAGAACTAGTAGTTAGTACGTCGTCGCTCTACATCAGAATCGGACAGAGAGGTGGTGGGTAATAAGTAATGAAAAAATAATTGACATCCATTCGTTTGGATATAAATCTTTATGTTAACTAAACAATCAATGTTTCCAATGCTGCTTCACAACCGAGAGAAATAACTCCCACAGCGTTGTCCACCCGACTACAGGAGCATCAGTGTATTATATAATTTAAAAAAAAAATCATTTAAAATTATTAACAATATTTTATCCACTATCAATACTTGTATTTTTTTAAATATAAAAAAATAAATACACTTAATTGCAATTTTATAACCTGTCATACATTGTAATAATGTATATTCAACCCAGCCCACACATTGATTATTATTAAGTTTATTAGATATTTTGTTTGTTTGGGTATTTCAACATTGTATTTATTTAGTATTCTGAACTGAAGGGTTTCAAAACAGTCGATTAAATTAAGCCAGTTTGTTGATGTATTATTATCACTTTCTTGTGCCCGTTTCCTGCATTTTGTTTGCTTTATTACACAATGAAGGAAATAAACGTTCAATGATAACAATTTTATGAAATGCTTGTAGTTGTTGTAACAATACATTCCTATTCTATTCTTAATGGTAAAGTACTTTCCATTACTTTGATTTTTTTTAAATATAACATAACTACGACAAGGGTGGAAGAAATAGTATTTTTGTCAAACTAAATACTTACATTCAAATTTGATTGTAATAAATTTTGTTGTAATAATTTGAAACGATTAAACATATAATTTCAAAGATCTGCAATCGGTTGTCCATCCCAAGAAATATGTTTGAGATGCGTTGCCCATTGTAAATTGAAAAATTCTACATTTGATATTGACTTTGCCGGTTCTTGAACCGAGACCCATCTGATCACTAGGCGAAAGCTCTTACCCCTAAATAACAGAACACGACGATAGCATAATGTATGTTGTTTTCATCGTTTAACCCAAGTAGATATTAGACATGGTTTTTATTATTTTTTTTGTAAATATTTATTGTTAGTAATAATAAGATCCATTTGCTTAATAAATAATTGGCTGAGTTTGTAGTTTTTTTTTTATTAAAATGTATATTATTAAACGTTTATTTGTGTTTTATGTAAGAAAATCACGTACTAATTATAGGATAGTATTTAATAATATTGTCGGACATAATGCTCCGTAAAATGGTTTAATCCATCTAAAGATTAAAATTGAAATTTAAAAAAAAAAATTGTAAAATTTTTAGATTGGTAACAAGTTCCTTATAATGTTAAACAAGTTAAAGAATAATAAATATATTTGTTAGTAACATATCGCTACAGATGTTTTATACTCCCACGAATGACATCCAGGCTTATTAAGTCCATTTATAAAAGAATAAGTGGAATAATCAGTACTGAAAAAAATCATAATAGAATATTGTGATGATCTACGAATCACGAGATTTCTCTTAAACGTCTGTCATACAGCGAATCACTTTTGTTTCACAATTGGTCGTAATTGTTTCCAAACGTATAAATAAATCTTTATTAAGCCAGACAGTAAAATAAATACAGGTTACAATTGACATACATTAAAAACAATTTATTTGATCTAGAAATTAGTAGCAGCTTAATTTTCAATATTCGTATTTATTATCGGTCATTTTGGTGACTTATCATTCACGCCTTGCTATAAATGCTTAAACTCACGTAGGCTGAAGATTAAAATATGTATAATACACAAGGCAATATATTTCGATGAATCAGTTTTTTGGTATTTAATATAATAATATATCTTCTCATTTTTTCAAAATTCGGATATACGAACATTTACAATTAATTAAATATATTTAAAATTATCGTAAATTTGACCACTTCTAATCTAAATTTTGTTATTTTTCCATTTTTATGATAAAAACAGTACATGTCATTTCGTTTTAATAAACATTTATTGGTATGTATTACATTAGAATTTTGATCCAAAACGCACTGTTTCTCCCAGAAAAAGAAATAATATGAAGTAATTATCAATAATTTTAGCAGAAGTTTCATGTTATGCAAATGCGTGTACAGTTCATATTTGTAGGTGCTCATTGAAAATTTTATTACATTTATAAAATGGCCATATGAAAATTTCTTATTTTAATTATTACACCCGAAGGCTTTCTAAAAACGAGTCTACCGTATTCTAATTTTATTTGTATCCGATTGTGATTAACTAAAATTTTATTTTTAATGAAGATAAAACAAAAAGTGATTTTATTATAGATTAAATAACGTAAAATCATGTTACTATATATAATAAGGGTATTTTTTATCTTCATAGGGATGCCACTTAGTGGGAATAAACGAAAAACTTCTTAACCGTAAATATTTGGGTCAGCGAATTCGTATTTTCTCTTGAACCGTCAAAATACATATTTTATATCAGTCGTAAACAAAAAAATCTATCGTCCTTGGAAAATATTGAGAAATACCACACAAAATGGCTTTTGTTTTTACGGTTTCATCGACAAAAAACGTAGGAGAAAGTGGAACTGATGGATTGCGTGATTTCCTGTAAGTTGCCTTATTAATTTGCACTAGACTTTTAACAATTGCTTAATTTTTCTTTACTTCACGTATATTTCAATATTGAATCTGTTACGTGCGTAGAATGAATACATACCCAAATATTCTTGATACAGGTAATTCAATGCAGACAGTATTCACCTATGCTTGTTTGTTTGTGTTTTTCTTACCATCTCCACTCCCAATGTGGAGCATATGGCCTTCTAATGAAAATATTTGAACATTGATTTTCTATGAGAACTGCTTGTTACTCAGTTACTAAACCTCTCTTTATATAGAGTAGAGATGGAAGGATAGGGCTAGGACAGAAATAGTGGTAAGCTAATAGCATCGAATTTAACACATCACAAACATACATGCCTACGGACAGAAATTTTATCCATAAACCGATTGAAAAACCAATTTATGAGACTGTTCTTATCAAGACTTGAACCCGAGATGTCCTTAACCGTAGCTAAAGACGTTTACCACTGCACTATGAACCCGACGATAGCTTGTTTCAATCATGATATTCAATTATATAAGTTTTTATATAAGTTTTTATCCAAGCCTAGTATTTTTCTGCAACTTTGAATTGAACTAAATTTGACAACACAAGGAAAGGTAAGACATTAACGACAAATATATAATATGTAACATCGCAATGAAAGGTTACTGGAATTAATGTTATTTAACTTGGTGTGATTTATATAATTCCAATTAAGAAATGCACTGTAATCCTAAAATATGTAAAGTGTTTTGTACGATATTTAGTTGCCTGATTCACTATATTGCGTTTTGGATATTTGACACATTCATTTGTTGATTTTATCTGCAATTAAACTATCTCTTCAAATATACATATATTGATAAATTGTAGGTGATAAAAACGCTTGGTGGTCAAGTTCATTGATTCCTTGAAATAATACTGTTAAAATACAGACAACAAACCGTAGGCTAAGAGGGCTTTTCAGTTTTGCTATGTGACTCGTAGGGGCGATGGTAGCGTGGAGAAACTGGTTATGTTTATCAGCATGTAAATATAAAGAGAACGAGCGAAGCTATAAATAAAATTGTACAACAATATTCATATAAATGGAGAAGAATCTTGTCTGGAACTACTTGTGAAGATCGCGATCCTCAGTCACGAGACTTAAAACTATTGGTCAGCAATATTAGGATCAATATATTCGAATATAATGTATATTTAAGTTAGCAGTCACAAATGTAAGTTTGTTTATAATTCGGAACCGCGAGACATCTATTAGAATTATACAATTAATTCGGTATTGTAATAAACATTCAGTGAAGAGTTATTATATATATATCGTGGCATGCCCCGAACTTTTTTATGAAGATTCCAGCGGACAGCTTTAAATTATAATTCTTAGTAGTACCTTACCTGGCCGATTTATAATCCCTAAAGAGAAAACGGCCGCTACCCGGTCGAATAATTACAGCCCTGGGTGGCAACAGTCATGAAGCCATCGACAAAGGGAGGAGGGGCCACATGAAATAGTTTTTGAATTTTTAGTCAGGCGCGTCGGCCGCCGCGCCACTTCGCTCGTCGCTTTATGTTAGTTTTTTTGTTTTGTTGCTACGTAATTGTATTTAATGTTGATTGAATTGTATTGAGTTTAAATTTAAATTCATGTGTTTGTCTTAAATTTGTTTAAATACTATCGCTTAAGTGTAAAAGTATATGTAATTTCAATGTTGCAATGTAATAATATTGTTTTTGAAGCCACTGCATCTGAATAAAGGAGATTAACCAGACCGAAGTGGCATTTGTATTGAGACCTTCCATTTTAACCTGGATGCTGATAACCAATCATTCGCCCCCTTTTGATTTATCTTCCTCAATCGATACGCACGGTGATTGTGCTGATACCATTCTCGCCAGTCAACAATCTTCACAGCTGTCTTGCTTGACTCGAGCAAGAAATGTGTATTGGTCACAAAATTGGTCAATTATTACGCACTGTAGTTTATTGGTATACCCTGACTTGATTTGAACGTATATTTATTATAAAAGTGTGTTTTTGTTATTTGACGCTACCAATTCCATAGGTAAACCACATCCAGTAATATAAAGATATGATGCCTTTTGTCATTATCAAGCCATTTGGGGTGTCTATCTTAGCAAAAAGGTTGCCAACCACTTTTATAGACAATTAAGAGACATCTTTACTAATAGAGTATTAAAAATGTTTGATAAAATCGACGTTATCAACATTAATTAATAAAAAGTGAAATCCTGACATCAAATTTTATTATGATGGCTTTTTGATGAAAACTTTTGACTTCTGATAGTGATAATCATGGTTCATTTCAAGGTGTGTGTCTACCCACACATGGAGTTATTAATTATTCATTTGAGTGACTGTTTACTGACAATCTCATTGCGTTAATGATAATTGAAATTACCTTGCGACAATGTACTTGTCGATAAATAATAAACAAGAGGATAGGTACCGATTGATTCAATTTCTGTGCATAATCAGTTTAGAATAATTTTAAATATGTATTTAGCAATAATCTGAGTTTGAAGAAGTCTAATTATCAAATTGAATATTTTCTCTATTGTAAGTATAAGGAATTACATCTATAAGCAAAAACTAATTAAACGATACCGATGAAAATAAATTATCAATGTAATGTTGCATGATATCACATAAAATGCAATATTGATTTAACAAGAAAACAAAACAGAACATAAAATACTATTTAATAGTACGTGCATTTTATATAAATGTAATTGAATAATACATAATTACATTATTTTATTAAAGGCTATAGTTTCTTTTCAACATTGTTGTTAATAATTATCAACGTAAAAAAAAATTTTCACATATGAAATACGTTTTACGTTGTACACGTCTATTTGTAAGATTGTGTGTTTGTGGGGTCATAAAATGTGTCTCATATTAATAGGCCTGGCTAATCCAAATGAATGCAATTCGCTATATGTTTCCTTTCCTGAGCTATGAGCGTAGAAACAGGCAATTAATATTTCAGTTGCTGCCTGTAAGTAAAGAAAGTTCTTCTTCTATTTCCAAGAGCAATATAAGGTTAATATCACCAATTTAGAATATTTAATGATAAATTAATTACAGTTTTGCAGCATATTTGCAATGCTTATTCATTATTTAAATATGGACCTAAATGAATGGTACTTACAAAAATAGTGATCATCAATGACAAAAAAGTACAAAAGAATATGAGACTGTAGAATATCTCACTTTTAGCAAAAACTATTTCTTAACGAGTAAGACAGTCATATGAACGTTTTCAATGTTGGAACAGTGTAAATATTATTATAACAAAGTGGTACTGCATAAAAATTTCATTTATTAATAATAATGATAATAAACACTGTGATCAATAAAAATATCAATATATTGTTCTTATTTAGGCCACGGTACATATAAATGTTCAACTTGAAAGGGTCAATTAGTAACAAAATGGTTGAAGTATTGTTTATTATTAATAATACACATTACATTGATAATATAAACGACTTCATTATTAATATAAAATTGAAATTGATAACTCAGTTATTCCACTTGGTTTATCACAAACGTGACGCGTTTCGCCTCTTTAAGAAGCATCTTCAGACTGATAGCGTTAGTGATAAACCAAGTGGAGTATCTGAGTTATCAATTTTAATTTTATATTAATAATGAACTTCCAAAAAGTTACCTCCGAATTCATAGAAAACAATCATTATTGATAAAGTATAATAAAAACTATAAAGAAGCAAGAAAAGGATTTATAAGATTTAAAAAAAAACATCTTGTAAATACACGGTGTTTCACATATGTTCATTTTGATATTTTACGTAAACTATTTTTAAAAGGCTTTCAATTAAATGCACTTTTGTTTAAATCATATTCACTTTCATAAAAATAGTTTTCACTTATAAAAATACATTCCACAAAAAATCAAATTCTTTCACTAAAAAAGTGATCCCACATTATAAAATATATTTTAACATTGTTGTAATATTTTACACTTACGAAAAATATGTTTTCACATAGATAAAATAGTTTTCACTCGATATGAATACTTGCATTTTGAAATCGATAGTTGCACGAAACTGTAATGAAATGAAAATACTTGTTGCAACTCTACCATATATTAGGCCGCCTATATTGTCTTTGCTCCACGCATTAGAATACATTACACAAACCAAACCAGACCAACCCTAACATAACCTATTACAACTTAACTCACTTTGTTAAAAGAATCCGTGACTAAGTGGAAACTGTTAAAATCAAAGTTTAAGTGTACTAAGTGAATACTATTTAACACAAAGTGCAATAATTCATAACCCAATTTTGAAATCATTTAATAGAATTAGTTATTAATTACGAATTTTTCGATAAACTTTCAAGGAATAACGCATAACATGTGTAAAGAGCTTGGGCAAGTGTTTGTAGTCGATAAGTGATAATTAATGATAAAGCAATTGAGCTTGAAAACATCAAAATAACTGGTCTGTGAAATAGCAAAATATTTGAAATTTGGCCAATTATTTGTCTCATTATTATCTCAAAACTAATATTTGTTGAAAACCTAAATTAAAGTAAATACATATTTTAGATGAATGAAAGTTGTGGAGATTTATACTTGATATTAAATTAAATTTGATAACTCTGTTATTCTACTAGTGTCTGTAACTAGATTTGTTATGTGTTTCGCTTTTTGGAAACTGTATGGCAAACAAATTGTGTGAATATTCTTATCAGAAATGCGATAGACAGCCATGTTACATCTAATTAAGCAACCAGTACAATAAAACAGCTATCAATTTCAATTCAAAACTATAAATTTGATTTTGGAATAGCCTACTACACTAATATACGGATTTGTATTCACATCATTTAAACGTAGTATGTATGTATTGGGAATAGATTTTGTACGAATAGCAACATTTATTAATTTATTGATGGTTATTAAGTTTTTAGACGATCGTCATAGGCGATTCCCGCGTGTCATTTATAAAAAAACCCCCGTTGTCTATTGCATGATGATTTTCTTAGAATGATATCCGAATGAAATATAATATAAACGTAATTTCGCAATACCCGTTCATGTACAAAACGTATATTGTTGAAACAAAGAGGTAAAGTCATTTAAATAATACTTGATTTTTGACAAATTGCATAAAAACAATAATTTCACTTAAAAAAAAATAAATCAATGAAATAATGTACGAGACCTTTGATACACGGGTTTTCATTTCCACTCCCAATGTGTAGCATATAGACTTCTAATGCAGCTTATCTCTACAAGATTGCCGCACAGTTGCTTAACCTCTCTTGTTCGGAGAAAGTAAAGATAAAAGAATTCAGCCAGATAAATAGTAAGATTAAACTAGTCAGACAACAAGGCATTCGTATTATTATAGAAATTGAACGCATTTTGTCGTTATGATTTCACAATTTTAGGCTTTTCTATAAGGAAATTATTAAAAAAATATGTACTTCACAGATTCATTTAATAAAACACCCGCTTCACAACTGATAAGTCAATACTTTTCGGCTTTCGTTCTCTTCAAAAGTACGATAGGTGGTTTAAATCCCATAATGGATACTTTCATATTTTGAAAAAAAAAAAACAATGTTGATTCGTTTCCAAAGGCATATCTGTGACGTTTTTATTTTTCTTACCAATGATGCAATCTTGAGAACGGAACGCGGTAAAAGCATTAATCCAAAAACAGATTCATCCTTTAAAATATCCTTCTATCCTCACTATCTTGAAAGAGTGAGGTTGAACAATTGTCTTAAAACCAATTCTCGTTGAAAAACTTCTGTTGAGATTCGATATTTAAATTAGCTATTCAAATAGTATTATAATAGGGCAACTATTCGAAAAGTATTCGTAATAACCTTTAATGCAATATTTAACAAAATCGACGAAAGATCACATTACAATTTCTCAAAATTCCAAGAACAATTACGAACACCCTAAGTTCTTAGGTAATTGTTATTTTTGCCTTCACCCATCATGAGTGCTTTAAATATTTTATCATAATATTCGAGTTTGACGAATTACTCGGGGCTAAATAAAACCCTCTAAACATACCGTAATTTCAGTAATTGAAAAATACCGTTAGAACGGTATTAGAATGTGTATTTGTATAACGTTTTGTTATTAATTCTTCAAATCGCACAGTATTTTCATACTTCAGAAACAAATCGAATATTCGAAAAGTTTCAGTTTTACTATTCAATATTCGAATAGTTGACAATGACGAATAGTTGGAATCCCTAGCTAAGATGTTTCATTGGGGCTCCATATTGACAGTTTACATGATAAAAAATACCTACAGTATAAAATAATACATTATGACAAAGAACAAAATGGCATAATAATATAAATAGAGACATATTTTATTATAAAAGGTGAAGTTGTAATTCCAGTAGTGACATTAAAAAATAATGATAAAAGACAGTTTCTATAAATGTTAAACTAAAAGTATTTCGTATATTTGAATTAACGTTTTTAATGTAAATAATAATAAATATATAATCAAACCGGATATATATTTATTCAATCAGCAGCACGTAACACCGTAAGTTTTGTTTAAATCATTAAAGTCGAATTACAACGAGACGTAGATCCAGACCGCATTAGTTTTTCCCAGCACCCAATGGCGTGACGATCGTGAAGAAAAATAATAACTGCAATAATAAATTTAATATCAAAGATCACAAAGTTATTCGGTTATAAAATCGAAAGCGAAGGTCCTCAACAATTATAATTACTGTTTTCCCAGCTGTTCTTATTACTATTGTATTGTATTATATTATTGTAAAGAGTACGTATTTTGACGTCACAATGTTAACTTTGAACTGGCGTTATTTTCAAGTAACATCATTTACATTATTAATGACGATTTTACAACGAAAACGTTTGATGTTATAAGTAAATCCATTGTTTGTTTTAAATATTACCAGTCGATCTCTCAGTCCTTCATAGTCGATTGCCTTACTAAATGCAATTTTAAAGCATTTTATGAAATAATGTGTAAAATTGTTTCCAGCAAAAAATTACTTAGTAATTTAATTTATTGATTGGAAAACCTATTTTTCATTTTTTTTGTCTACACATCTCGCGATAACAATGTTCTTTTCAGAACATATATTGACTGTGGAAGGGTAAAATGACATAACGCACATACATAAAATATTGTGTATGACCCAAACAAAACGTGATTTAAATTGAATACATTATGATTATCGAAAAAAATAGTTTGAAAAGTGAGAAGGATACGTCCTTTTGCCTTTCTACAGTATATATATAATATATTTATATGTTAATATAATGTATTAGCACGTTTTGTGTGTGTTATACATAATATTTTTTCGTAAGTGCAACATATTTCTTCAGTGTTTAAATATATTTTATTATGTGGCATCACTTTATTTTTAGTGAAATAATTTGTTTTTTGTGGAATGTATTTGTTATAAGTGAAAACTATCTTTACGAAAGTGAATATCATCTGAACAAAAGGGCATTTAATTGTAAGCCTATTTTTAAAAGGGTAAGTTATTAGTCCTCTAGTCGAATGATCAACGCTCATGGACTTGGAACTCGTGTTCAACTTCCCGAAAAGATACATTAATCCGTTATGTTTAACGATGTTTGCAATGTTGAAATTCCTTTTCATCCATCTGGTCACTAAAATCAGACATAGGGAGAGCAACTTTACCAGATATTCTTTCGATAAGGATGTCATTTTACATCTGTTCCAAAAAACGAAGTTTGATCGAATTTAAGACATCGACTGAGGGTGCTTGATGGAACTTCAATATCAAATTTGGATTATTGAGATTTTGTACACTTCCATGTATTTTGTCACTAACGACCCGGGTTTCGACTTTCGGCATCTTCAGGCATTCGAGCACACAGTGTCACTTTTTACTGTCTGTCAGTTCAAGTCCATTCGTGTGCTCGAATGCCTGAAGATGCCGAAAGGCGAAACCCGGGTCGTTAGTGACAAAATACATGGAAGTGTACAAAATCTCAATAATCGAAATTTGAAGTTGGATCGATTGAATAACTACCGATTATCGTAAAAACAAATATATATAGATGCTACATAATAAAAGGCTACATTTAGAGCGGTTTTAAAAAAAATCAAATATTTTTTTAAATAAAAAATTCATTTGTAATTCTGAGCAAGTTGCCAACCTCTGGTTTATTATGTTGAGCATACATGCGAAAATAACTAAAACAAAAAAAAAATTGGAAAATTTGACTCGAAAGTTTTTTGACGATTTGGCAGACTCAGAGGTGTGATAAAATTAATATTAATAAGCATGAACAACAGTTTCGCATATCTTTACGGTTCAAGTTCCAATATTATAAAGTGATTTCGAAATAAATTTTTGGATTTGCAAAAAGTTTAAGACTTTGGTAATACAATCGATCGATTGTAGCTGATATTATTTTAATTAAAATGATTCAAGTATAAATAGCCTTATTGGAAAAGATTCAAGAAATTCATATTGAATTAAAGTGCACTGCAGATGAAATGATTGAATATTTATGAATGTATTTATAAAATTGATAAATTTCTTGATAGATAAATTTATGGCGATCGTAAAATTTTATTTTTCATACAATGAAAGATGTTTGTTTTGTTGATTGAAGTATGAGGTAAAAAATAGTTCCACAAGAATTATGTATACAGTTGATTACTTTTTCGATATTACGACTCGTAAAACTATAGACGCCAATTCAATCAATTGAATACTGTGAAACAAACAACTTTGCTATTTTTTTATCTTATAATATAGTTCAACAAAGTTAATTCTGATTCAATCAAAAGTACTAAAATAAAGTTCTTGAATTATCATTTTTTGTTGATAATGGAGTCGACATCATATTTCTTATACGTTTGTGGGGAACGAATCATTACAAATGGCAACCCAGATGAGATGGCAATACTACTTCACTGGCCGTTGGCCGCACAGATCCACTCGTGCTTTTGGAAAAGACGGCCAGATCAACGGCCGATCCATTCTTAAATTTATTCTCTGTAGACTAGTAATACAAATTAGGAACGCGATTTCTAAACGTTATGTCTATAGAGTAAAACTCACCAAATGTAGAATAATACTCACTGTCATTGGCAAATGGATTTCAAAAATTAATAATTCTTATAAAATGAAAAATGTCACCTAGTTGTATGCATAATTCAACTATTTCATAATACATAATACTGATTTAAAGTCTTACACCGTGTCTTGCCTGGACAAAGTCAGTGCTTGGCGATGTCGGTTAGTTAGTTAGTTTTTTTTACACTAGATGTGGGATACCTGGGCTAGTCCCAATTTCTCCTTTCATCTCTGGGAGTATTGTGTGTGGTATGTTTGGTCTCAGTGGGTGGTGAAATCTTGATGGTGGTGACATTGATCGTTGATACATTAACCTCAAGCTGATCATATGTAAGATTTGGGCTTATATATATTATCTTTTTTATATATATGTTGTCATATTTTTTTTCGTGTTGCACATATTTGTGCAACACTGACATATTCTTTTGGTCTCTTAAGTTTTTTATTATTTATCCTCGAGAGGAGGTCGAACGATCAGTGTCCCAGACGGTCTGGATGTTCTCTCTTAGGAGTCGTGAAGTCATATTCTTCTTTCTTCTGCTGGTTCCGGTCCGGTCCGCACGTCAGTCAGATGAGCTGTAAGGGGGGAAGAGGGGACTCAGGGGGGTTTAAGTAATAGGACTTTGCGGGGTCTGATAAAGTCTGTCGGAGTGTCTAAGTCGTAATCTAGAAGAGATTCTATGGTCCGATTATTGTTGCCTTTCATTTCGCTGTAGAATTTCTTCGACAGCTTCACTATATGGTCCACGAGGGGTTCTATTTTTAGGTCGCGATGTAGGGTGGTGTTACGCACAAACCACGGCGCGTCTGTGATTGTGCGCAACGTTTTATTTTGGATCGTTTGCAGGATTTTAATCCGACTGGCGGTTGTGTGGCCCCATATGGGGGTCCCATACGTCATAATCGGCCTAGTGATCGCGGTGTAGAGGAGCAGATTGCTTGTTTTGGCGAGTTTGCTTCTCTTGCCTATCATCGGGTATAGTCTGCCCGTGACTTGCGCGGCTTGTTTCCGCTTAGCATGTATGTGCTTGTGGAAGTTAAGTCGCTTTTCCAGCGTGATACCTAGGTATTTTATCATCTTGGTCCACGGGACTACTGTGTCAAATTTTGTATAAAAATAAAGAATCGTATTTTTTTAAAGATCTTATTTTTATCAAACAGTTATCGTTAAAGAAATGCTAATTATTATTAACATAAAAAGGTCAATTTGGAAATTCAGATATTTTAAAAACCAGATATAAATCTGTTGATTTTTTTATGGAAGTAACTCTCCAAATAACTTAATAATAAGTCTCCTTTAGCTTTCCAATCATGATATCACCGACAATATTCTTTTTGTGTATTTCGAGCAATGATTTAATTTATTAGAAAATATATAATGAAATGGTTAAATGTCGGCGTCCGTGGCGCAGTTAGTAGCGTCGTGGGCCACGGATACGGATGTCTCGAATTCACTTCCCGGTGCGGACAGTTTTCATAAATTGATATTCCATTCGATTTATCGGTTTCTGTTCGTAGTTTGAGTGTTTGTGTTGTCTAAAACCCCCTCCTCAACCCACCCATCCCATCCTCACGGGGCGTAGCGAGAGTGATTAGCTAGCCAATAGTCCTGTTCTAGCCCTATCCTTCTATCCCTACTCTCTTCGATAAAGAGAGGTTTAGCAACTGAGTAACGAAAAGTTCTCACAGAAAAAATTCTTTTGACATACCTCAATTAGGAGACCATATACACCACATTGGGAGCGGACATGGAAAAAAATGGTTTAATGATTTTAGACGTTTGTTTTTTTTTAGAATTTCTTTACATAAAAAACAAAGTGATAAAAATCTCTGGATGATTCGAGATTGTAACATCTTTCAATGATATTAGGAATTTTAGGAAGATTTTGGATATATCACCGCAGCACAATAACTATTATTTTTATATATTATTTTTATGTTTTATATACTTTATTCGTACAAATAAAAATACGTGGAAAAATTGAATGTGTTAAATGTCTGATCAGATTGTACGATAATCATAAATAAAATCTGTTATCTGAAAAAAAAAACCATTCAGAATATGGCCGATTGATTTAAATCAGTAAGCAGAATAAGCAACTATGCCCAAGGGAAACATGTTCCCGTTTATCTACCACACGACTAAAACAAAAACCAACCGACTTAATATATGGAGGCCTTGCCTTATCGTACATGAAATTAATAAATTAAACTATGAATAATATATAAAACCTTCACTTATCTTCTCAGATTAATGCTTTGTCGAAGTGGGTATTGTAACAGTCGTATTCCCTTTATGTACTGGAATATGTATTGCAAATATGTATATAATTAATAATCTAACGTTATAGTCACAAATAAAACTTCACGACATACATTTATCTTTGGCTTCGAAAAATACACCAATTCAACCTGTTTGTCAAAACAAAATGAATGCAATGAAACCATTAAACCAACACCAAATGTGTAATTCGGGAAGTCGTTCTTTCATATAACTTAATGAAATAATTAAAAGAATGTGACATCAGATTCATTCGTTGCTTGAGATTTTGAAGATAAGTTTTTAAAAAGTGTGTAATTCCCAATGGTTTAATGCATTCAACTTTTTTACAATGACGGATATATTTTTTTACATCTTCTACCCCATTGGAATATTGTGAAGCTTGCGAAACACTCTGAAAGCTTTCAGTTTCCTGGTTAATTTATTGTTAGGGTGGGTAAAGACAACGTTTTTATATTTGTTTCTCGAATTTATTTGAGCCAAGTATCATCCAAACAATCAGACTTTTAGGTAGGAAGGTTATTAAAGACAACCCCATACATTTACTGATCGTAAATATTGATAAAACAATTGTGCCTTATTAGTGCCAGAGAATGTTTGTTAAATAGTTATAAACATGATGAGTTTACTTCATATTAGAACACGAAGTTTCTAACTGAATTTATAACGTTGCTCAAAACGTGAGTGCGTAGAAAGATTGATCTAAAAACATTTCTAAAACATATACGAGCTTATTGATTTATCCGGCTGCCAGATCTGTTGACGCATATAAATTTTCCATTGATATTACTTCAATTGAAGTTTTCGTACGTCATTTTCTAATTGTTTGTGTACAATGTTCTTTTTTTGATGCGACTCTACAATATAAACGTTATATTAGAAATGACTACATCTGTAAATGTGTCTGAATTAATTAGTGATTCTAAAAAGTGCTATGTTCTGTTTACCGGCTTTCTCAAGCTAACAGAGTTCGTTTCTCAGGCCGAGCAAAGTGCAAAATGTTTTGTTTGCAATGTAGGTATTGATGCAGCAATTGACAACCTCCTGATATACGAAAATAAAATATCTTCGATTAATCTATTCTTAAACAATCAATCTTCTTTCATAAGCAAACATAGTCCATTAATGACAATTGATCTCATGTTTATCTTGATCGAAACGGTTGTATGAAATTTATGTTGTGGTTCGAGCCTTAAGATTGCACTATCGGTGTTTCATATGGAAAAAATGTTTACATAAAAATTGAGCAAAAATAAATAATAAAAATGGTCAATTTGGATCACAATACCGGACGAATGTACCAATACTGATATTTCGTAACAAATACTTTGATCAGATCTTCATAAAACCGGCTGTAAAAAATCCTTCCTTCACCGCTTGATGTACGAACAGTAAACTGAACTCACTTAATATATTATAATACCGGAATACCGTAATTTTGCGTTTTAATAACCGTTTATTCAAACCACAACATGTCTACTATGGCAAATTTTAATAATTTTCTTAATGTATTTCTCAATTCTTTATCTTTTGGTTCCGCGTTCCATCAAATTTTGATGATTGAATAGCAGAAAATCGTTGGTTGTACTACATATTGGCATTACAAGAAATATGAATGAAAATGGATTTACATTGTCTTCTTTCATTATTGTGTTGCAAGTTTTTTCTTGATACAACTCTGACTACATAAATCTAGTCATGAGACCATCCAATGTCATTATTGATCTTCGACCTTAATGCAACTACCCATCGTCACCGGAGTTATTAATTGATCGCCTTCGCAGTATGTTAAGTCAATAAATGTATACAGTTAGTTTAAAATATTTTTTAAGCTACATAAAAATGAAAAATATTTGTTTTATTACACACAACCTCATAAGAGCCGAATCGACAAAAAGATTTATTTTCAGCAGCAAAAAATAAAAACAAATGCTGTTTACATCATTCATGCAATAAAGATACGCTTAATTGCTAATGCCGAATCAAGTTTTATAAAAAGCAATAATTATGGTAATTTGAAATATTTTTTCTATCTTTACTTATTTTCTGAAACTAAGTGGAGTCTGGTAGGAATAGTACAATTAGCTTGCGCATTCACAGGGATTCATGTTAATCGACGGTGTTTTGGCCAATTGATGTAACCCTCAAAATTGAAATTGTTCAGAAGAGAGTAAAAACTGTTTTTATCGAAATCATTATATGGTGAGTTGCGCTATGAATCGTTGAAATATACTCGTGTAAATTCTCATGTTTGCAGATACGCGATTATACGCAGGGAATGTCGACACAATAGTGGCCAATTCAGAATTTTTAAACCGAAAACCAATTTAAAATGACGTTTCCCTTCCAAAAAGAGTTCAATTTATTTGTCTAATTTATATCATTTGGCCGAGACCTGCTTTGTCGCCTTGAAAATGATATCCAATCATTAACCCATTTTCGTATGTTTTGAGAGTTATATCAATTGGCCAAAACACCGTTGATATTTTCAGCAGCAACAAATAAAAATAATTGTTATTTACGTCATGCACGCAATAAAGATACGCATAACTGAAGCTTATGATGAATTAAGTTTTAAAACAAGCAATAATTACTGTAGTTAGCAATATTTTTCCTTTACTTTCTTTCTGAAACTAGGGGAGTCTGGTAGGAATAATACAATTAGCTAGTGCATTCACAGTGATTCATAATATGATAGTGAGGAGTAGTGTTGGTTATTTTTCACCTGGGCTTGATTATAGGAGAAATTAAAGATTCGTATGCAACCGTTTTGTTTCAAGCGGCACCGAAACACGGCACCGAAACACATAGCCTGTTGTGCTATGAAGAATTTCGATTCTTGCGTCTTTCGATAATTTCGCATAGCTTGATATATATTTTTGGTTTTACACACAAAATATGCCCTAAAATAATTACTTAATACTACATAAAACCATAGTTCATAAATGAGTTTATATTACAAAACCCACACGGTAACGCAACGTGACTGCATGAGATCTGAAGGAATTTTTTAGCATGAAAGCGGGAAGTTTAAGATACAATGAGAGAATAACCTATTTGTACTGTATACTGTAATTCTACACGCCGTCTAATTATTATGTCGACAACATCATGTTTAGCTGATCTTGTCAGTCTGAGATTAATTAATAAATTTCGTGACCCGGTTGAATGCGAAAAGTACACAGCTAGAATGTTGTTTTTGTTGTTGTTTTGTCTAATATGCTATGTTCACGGTTCAATTATTGAGTTTGGGAAAATGATGATGAAAATAATTGCCCCCATTTTTTATGGTTAACATTTTTAATAGTCTATTTCTATAATTCAGGTATATCTTATATAAATAAATACATATATACTAAATTGGATATATTATGGAATCTAATGAAGTTTATCACAAGAGAAGTTTTTGTTCAAGAACTGATTGTTACTCTGTTGCTCAACCACTCTTTTTTGGAGAGAATAGGGATAGAAGGATTAGCCTGGAATATGGGGGTTAATTGTTCTCGTTACGCACCGTTTTTAGTATAAGGTGAATGAGAAAGAATTTGGGATATCACACAACTGTACCTTCGAACAGAAATCTGTAAATCGGTTAAAAATCAATTTATGAGACTGTTCGTACTACGATTTGAACTTGAAAGCACTACAACCGAAGCCAACGACGTTGACTACTCAACCATGCACCTGGCAAAATTATACATGGTAAAAAAGGCTAATTTTTATCCATTAAATTATCAAGGAAAATCAAAAGTAAATTAAGGAATTGCGAATTTTACACTTGCGAGCTGATACACACAAATTTTGTTTTAAGATTAATTATCGTATTATTTTACAAAATATTTTTTTTTAACAATTGTGAAAATTGCATTAAAATAATTTTGTGTCAGTTATTTGAATGATTTTATGGTAAACATTACATTTTATTTTTAGACAACTGATGTGCAGATCCTAACACCCAAATTGAAAAATATTAAAAAAAAAACATCACCTTGTTTGTATTACATCTTATTTTAAAAAAGCGTAATGATGCTCGTAGTTAACTTTATATGTTTCTTACATAGCAATTAAATTTGGGTACGAAAAAAGACACAAATGAATATTTTCTTTGTCATACTATCATAATCAGCAACTTCATCTCCACGTTGGAGATAAATAATGTTGCTATAGAATAAATATTATATCATGTTGGTATTAATGCATACTCAATACATTCAAATCCATAATAAATTTCATATATTGAAAATAAACCAACGATGTATCGCTTTTCAAGAAAACATGTTGACAAAGATTTATATTAAAATCTTTTGACAGAAACATTTTCACTTGTGTGAATTTCACGTCGTTAATATGAAAGCAAAATGATAAAATTATAATAAAACTTCTTCGTGTTTAATTTAAATTAACTTGGAAATCTTCCAAACTTTTATTTACTTTATAATGCTTCAATAAAATTTATTTTCTCAATTATAATGAGAGTCAACACATGTATCGAAGTTTTATCGTCAGTTTATAAGAATCAACATTTATTTGACTTGAAGATAAAGAATAGAGACAAATCGTGATGAATATGTAAAAAAAAATACAATGCATATTATTGATGCATACTTAAAGAAAGTGGTAAGTGAAAAATCTATTATTTCAATCTAAACTCTGTCTTCTGTTGCATTCTTTTTCACTTCTGGTGAAGAGCACTTGGACCATTAATGGGATATTTTAATTAATAGTAAATGAGAGGTTAGTGGTAAAGAGACGCTGTTTGGAAAGGATAAGTAGATTTGTAATCATTTTCTCTACGACTCATTTTCATGATCGGATAGAGTGGACGGAAGGAGTAATAAAATGACAGTCAACTTTGAGTTTGCATAAAAATACAAATTCATCAAATAATGTCATTATGAAAGTGTCCATTAGATGATTATAATTATCGACTCTTAAAAATTACTCGGCTATGGACGCTGTGGGAAAAATAGCACTCCAAAAACTTACATCTGTATTTCAAAAGCACTTTTGCAAGTTAAGCAATAAAAAAATATATGTTCATCCAAAGCTATGTTTTCTTGAAGTGGGGTACGTTCTATAAAATGGTTCCTACAAAATGGTTTCTATGGATCCCCAGGGGTGCTTGTGACCGCTGGGGGGGTCTGTAGCAAATTAAAAGTAATTTAGAGGTGCGTGGACAATGTCGGGGGGTCCACAAAAGGTATAATATAAAAAAATATTTGTGACACATTTTTATTATTACGAAAGTTGAAATAAATAGAAATAAAGTAGGCGTAAATAAGGTAGCCATTTCTTGGGTGTTGGACTCTTTTTCAAGCAGACCCACAAACCTAGAAGAAGCCATACTGATACAGGAGCAATTTATTGAATTATCCACAAATGAGGAGCTGAAACCAATGTTTGAACAAGGATTCCACAAATTCCGGTTAAAATACAAATACCAATTTTCAATCCAGCATTATGGGTCACTGTACAGAGGTTGTTGATTGCTTTCCCGTCTTGCTATTTAGTGCAGCTATGTACCCTATCATAATTTAAATATCAAAATGTTTTATTTACCATTTACCACCACTTACCATTCAAGACATCTGAATGAATTT
Source organism: Himalopsyche phryganea (assembly GCA_022494535.1). Classification (NCBI taxonomy): domain Eukaryota; kingdom Metazoa; phylum Arthropoda; class Insecta; order Trichoptera; family Rhyacophilidae; genus Himalopsyche; species Himalopsyche phryganea. The sequence goes on along the minus strand of JAGVSL010000089.1, from coordinate 1,670,986 downwards.
AATAATTTTTCTATTATGCAGTTATGAAGAGTTATTTTATTTGGGTGCTTATGGTCAGGTTTTAGATTTAAGAAGCGGTCCATAATAAGCTTAAGAGCCACTGGTCTACAGTAATAAACTAAATAATAATAGATTAGATCTGTATATTTTCATTGTATGTACATTCCGTCACACGTCACACAGTTAGCTGTATCAAAATAACAAAAAATCTTATAGCTTATTTCCCATTAGTTTAAATAAATAAATTCATATTACATTTTGTGACAATTTGGATCTATGGAATGTAATGTGGTGTAAGGTATTTATTTATTAGGACTTAGTACATATTTGATTACAATTTGTGAATGATTAAACTAATGATTAAGTTGCGCGCTGTAACTATCATATTATTACCAATGTATTAAATCGAGCAGTCATAATATGTAGTTGCTATCAATAACTCATACAATAACAATGGTTTATGATTATTGATATTGCTAAAGATTATTATTAATAATGAAGATTTCAATTTTAATTATTTTGAAGACATCCAATTGCAATTTTCAACATATTGAAACGAAGATTTTTCAACACGTGTGTAACGAAAATTGTAAAGCTTATTATAAATATATGGGGTTAGAAAATTACATACATGTAGAAAACTTATCGAATTATTAACGCACCGTTTTTAAGATTGTATATATAGGGTGGAAAGTGATAGGTAACATCTCAGAAATTCATGCCTTTAGATAGCAATCATAAATCGTATTGAATGTTTTGCCATTAACTTGGTAGAAATCAAATATAAGAGTATTACGAATAGCGTAAAATTACGTAATTGTTTTTTTCCATGTCCGCTCCCAAAGTGGAGCATATGATCTCCTAACGGAGGTATCTTAACAGAATTTTTCTACGAGAACTCTTTGTTAATTAGTTGCTCAACCTCTCTTTTTTTCGAAGAGAGTAGGATATGATGATAGGGCTAGAACAGGACTAGTGGTTAGCTAATCGCTCTCGTTACGCCCCGTGAGGATGGGATGGGTGGGAGGGAGGACTCGGACTACGAACAGAAATCCATAAATCGATTGAATGATCAATCTATGAAAATCGTCCGCACCGGGAATTGAACCCGAGACATCCGTAACCGTAGCCAGCGACGCTACCAACTGCGCCACGGACGCCGACTACGTAATACAGTCGATAGTTATTTTGGCACCGTGCAATCTTCATAATAAAATACATAGGTGGACAAAAATCCGTTTAGGTGGCGTGATGTAAAAATAATTGTCAAATAATCATACAACATAATTCTTGTGGAATAAAACACTGTGATATATTTCTCATCTTCCGTAGTTATATTATATTCATTCCGTTATTCTATGTAAAATACTTTTTATTACGAATATAATCAATTTGGTGCTATAATTAATCTTAATCTTATTAAGATACTTTGAACGCAGAAACTAAAGTTATATTAATTGTAATTAACGCGTAAAATAACAAATTACTACACGTCACATCGTAATGAGCAATATTATAACGATTATTATCATAACTTCTACTGCGACATAAATAACTCAAATAACTAAATTTCCAAAACCGTTTTGCACGCGAGCTTAAATAAATTATAATTATTTTATTTTTGTGAACATGATTAATATTTAAGGAACTTACTTTCTTAAAAAAATCGACCGACATATTACGTGGAACACATTTACAAGATGGAACTCCTTCCTTTCATTTGTCAATTATCTCTTCACATGTCATACCAGAATCCTTTGGTCCAACTGAATATATTAATGATATGGGCAGTGGTTGATGGTTTCCTAGATATCTTAACCCTCACAGTTTTCAGAAAGGGTTCAAAGAATAAGCATCTAATCTGACAAAGTCATAGATATAAGTTTTTAAACGTTTTCGCACCTTGTGGAATGATGAGGATTTTATGGAATTTATTTCGCTTATTTCACGTTTTTTTCCTACACATTTTTACTTACAGAAACTATGCGAAGCTTGCTGTCAGTTTTCTGTGAATTTTTATTTATAGGATGGGTACAGAACAGACGCCTTTATATTCATTTATTGCATGTATGCTAGCTTAGTACTGTATTAATAAAGATTATTTCGGTTTGAGGTATTCAATGGGATAAACAATTGTTACGATTTCTTCGCAACATTAAAATCTTCACGTATCGGCGATACGCACCTCGCTGCGTCGTTGGTAGGAGACGAAGGGGAAGCCTCGTCAGGAATGGTTACGTAAGAATTGCGTTAAAACTTTCTTAAGCGCCAGGATGTGGAACGAGTAGGACGTGCCGGTAACGCGCTGGAGATTGGCCTCGGACACCCGAGTTCGTCGCCGAGATGTTTTATCATCCCTAAGGTTGTAATTTTGTATAAATATATTATAATAATTTTCTTGTCTAAGTGTAACCATCTGTTCATAAATATTGTTTCATCGTGTAATTTCTGTTTTATTTGTTTATAATTTAAATTCTGTGCATCTACGGTTTCCGCATCCCTATTAAATGTTTTTTAACGGTAACCGTATTTTCGTTATTATTATTTTTTTCATTTGGCGTGTATCTTCACGCCTGGCGCCCAAAATTTAATTACCCCATGTATTTCTACTTACAGAACAAAGGAAAGTGTACCGAGATTGGCAAACCTTACCCACTTCCCTGTGATAACTTAATCCTAGTTCTCGGCTGAGCTATCCATATTTCTATATTTTGTGATTCCTCCCCTTCCCGCTGATAAGTCGCATCACTTCATTTAATTTCATTACATTAATTATTTTAATATTTTTAAAACACAACACAATTAAGAAAAAATATCTTAGGAACATTTATTTAGGGTATTTAGTAAACAAAGGTATTCAATTCTCATCAAGTGTGATATTAAACTTGAAGATCTGACTTTAACTTGAATAGACGCTTTAAATGATTTTTGGGAGTTACTTGCATATAAAAACATGGAACTTTCACCGAAAGGTTGCATGCGCAATCTATTCTTTTATGTTATCTATTAATAGTAGGTGTCTACCCAAAAATATTTAATTATTTAATTTATCATTCCATGTTCAATCTCAATTGGAAAAAAAATTGAACTCCTGCTGTAGCATCTCAACAAGAGTTATAATAAAAACTCGTTGCGAAAAAATCGTGTCTCGTTTCAGCATTGGAAAGCGGCAGTTTGGAGCCGATTAAAAACGTGACAAAATATGCATTTCGTTACCATAAGCAAACCGATTGAATAGTCAGTATGTCATTTTTGTTTTTTAAATTCTATGCCTTGTTCGTAATATTGGTTGAGTTTTCAAATACGAAAGAAAAAAAATATTATATTGGCGTTGAATTTTTATACTTCTTTTATTTAAAAGTAATGTCCTATATCTAAATCATAGCTTGAGATCTTTTTCTAAAATTGAAGTATCGTCTTTTAATTTGAAATTTTTAATCGATGATTGGCGTGTAGCCTACAGAAATATTTTTAATATGCGTGTAATTATTGTATAATATACATTACTGTGTGTATAATGTAAGAGTTGGGCCAATGAACAATAATCTGGTGTTGTTTCGCTCAACAAAAATTCCCTACGTAGGGAATTCGTTCGTATTGTATGTTCAAGTAAGGTCAAGGTAATTACATTACATCAATCACTGATTTTTATCTCAAGATAATACATTTCATTGTATCACAGTGTTTACGATCTCTGTGTGTCGTAGACAAGTTGATGCTTGCGGCTGGAAATGAATAACCTGTTTGGGAAATCCCGCTGCTCAATGTCATTATCAAAATATTGTTGTGGTAGCGGTGAAGAGACTGTTTCAAATCCGGCAATTTTTATTATTAGCACGGATCGTTTCACGGTTAAAAATTGATAACTGTTTGTGGTATCAGGAATATTCAAAATATGGATTAATTAATTTATTAAAAAGTAGTGTTTATTTAAATCCGATCAATGAAAGAACTCGTTAATGTAAAATAACGTATTGATTCTAATTATAAATATCACGTTTACATTTTGCATTCCAGAATGCTCATGCATTTATGTTTGTGAATAAGTAAACTTCTAATAATTTATCTTGATGCAGGTGTGTGTTAAGGTGAGCATCGCCTTTACAAGGGAACATTTATAAAAATAAAACTAATATTCAACTAATAAGTTGAATATGTTTTCGATGAGCTGTTCTGATTTTTGTATAAAGCTGTGGAATCTGGAAGTATTATAAAAAAAAATATGTTTAATTTTTATAAATATCATGCCTTCTTAACAATAATTAATTGGTTACACCTTATTAGTGACCAAGGAAAAATTATCAATAATTGTAATTATCCAGGAGAGAATAAAAGCTGTTTTTATCGAAAACATTATCTTTGAATCTTTGAAATGCATTCCTGTAAATTTTCATGCTTTCAGATACGCGATTATACGCAGGGAATGTCGATATAATAGTGGCCGATTCAGAAATTTTAAACCTAAAAATTTAAAATGATGTTTCCCTTCCAAAAACTGATCAATTTATTTTTCTAATTTACATCACTTGGCCGAGATCAGCTCTGTCGTCTTTAAAATGAGATCCAATCATTAACTCATTTTCGTATTTTTTGAGGGATAAATCAATTGGCCGAAACATATGGTTATATTGTGAAAATGATTGTTCACATATGTTCATATTATATGTACAATATTCTAGTTTTATATTCACATTCAATTATTTGACGAGTTTCAATTACATCTTATGAGATGTAAGCGACTCATGAGCCACAGCTTGACAATTTTTGGTATTATCGCCAAGATTATCTAAAATTACTGTTTGGTTTAATGTGTTCAAATTTATTCAAACAATTGAATTTTTTTAAAGTCACGGAATACACGAACCATTAAAGGTCAAATACGAGATTTTGAGCGTTCATTTTCGATATAAAATCATAGCGAACTTAATTTACAGAATAACAAAGCATGTGACCTTACCATTTTTTTTTTGATTTATTAGGTACTATTAATAGCTTTTGCACTATTCACACCGTTGTGAAAAAATATGTGTGAAGAACGAAATACCGATGACAACCTAGACGGCATGGCAATACAAGATCCGAAGTATAGATTCGTTCAGAACGCACAATACCATCAGAGAAGCCGGACTACCTCACACACTGACGGTCAACAATAATTTCTCGCGGTAGATTGGCGACAGATATATCCTTTAATTAAATCTCTGTGACAAAACCGACCTTTGTAATAATATAAGTTGTTCCTGAATATGTATATCTCGATAAAATTGTTAATAGGAACAAATTTACATGTATTGTATCAGTTAAATCCAATATAAAAAGTTCATTTATTTCTCAAACCAAACAATTTTTCATTTTATGTATTATTATTAGGTATATCGACGTTATTTTACATATTTACTAAAATTTGAATAGTTATACATAGTAAATATAATTAATATTATATTTATTATATCAGTACTTGTAGATGAATATGAGAGAGCTGTTATTTAATCATACATATCGTCGTTGTTTTGGAAGAAGATACTAACTGAAAATATTAGTTTTGAGTAATTGGACTTTGAAGTTTGCCAAATGCTTGAAATGCCATACGTTAGTAAAAGCATAATTTATAAATGAAGTGTGTTATACGGTAGAGTTTGAAATAAAAAAACCTTTTTTTATAACTAACTCAATAAGTAATTTTTTCGATTTCAGAACTCTTCCAGAACAACGTCGATATGTTTTATTAATTATTTATAAATTATTATCCTGATACCTTCTGTAGTTAAATATTAAACTCACTCCTCGGATTTGGGTTCTTTGAAGGTTTACTGAATCAAAATATTGCTTATTAAAATTGTTGAACTCTTTTTTACGTTCCATTTTCATATAATTTATATGGCCTAACGTGAGTTTTTTTAGATTTATCATTTTTTTCCATGTGCGAAAACTGTCTGTTATTCTTTCTTTTCGCAGAGAGTATGGATGGAAGGATATGGCTAGGACATGATTAGTGGTTAGCTAATCGCTCTCGTTACGCCCCGTGAGGATCGGAAGGATGGGAGGGAGTTTTAAACTTCACAAACACTCAGAATACGAACAGAAATCCATAAATTGATTGAAAAATCAATTTATGTAAACCGTCCGCATCGGGAATTGAGCCTGAGACGTCCGTAACCGTAGCCAACGAGGCTACCAACTGCGCCACGGACGCCGACATTTATCATAAGGTAAAGTAAATCATTTACAATTTATAAGCGACCACCTTCTCTTACTGCTATGTGGTTCTTGTTAAGCTTGAATGTGGGTGTAGTGCTTGGAGTCTATATGAAACTTTCTACAATACTTGTAACTAAAAAAAGTATTAAAGACTTTTAATCATTTTTGTATTTTAAAAAAAACTTTCAATAATTTATTAAAATATACCCAACCATAAGCTTATGGAAATGGTATCGTTTCATTCCCTTGAAGCGAGACGATAGTTTTCGATTTCAAAGCGAGTTTACAATATTGAAGTTCTTAAGAACTTTTAAACGTGTATGTTCCTGACTTCTATATATGTGGGCGATAGTACGATATTCTTTTTTCTCAAAAACTTGTTCTTCGCACCGAGCTTATAAGACGCCACAAAGCCCACAGGGGCTGTCCGACTGAATGCATTGCCTAGAATCTTGGACATATTTAGTGACGATCTTTTTTTTAATATTTGAATTTATGTTATAAGTTATGATTTTGAATTGATAAAATTGGTATGAATAGGTGGAATAACAAGATTTTCTGTAAGTTTTTCTGACATACCTTTATATTCAAATGTTTTGTTTCATTAAGGACGCAACGTGTTTCGTTAATGTTACGTTACGCTCATCTCAAGAGCACTGTATCTTCTCAATTCACTCCCGATGTCTATGGACACTTTTAGTGACCTGCTTATTGTTTTGTGCGTCCGTATTAATTCCCTTCTGAAACAAATCCTAGCTTTTTAAATAATTCTTAATTTTATCTGCTTTTTTCCTCGTTCATAACAAATAAACTATTTTCACACATCTATTTACAATTTTTATATTTTGTAATGATGCGTTGTTTTCTATTTGTCACTGAAAATTGACTTGGTAATTTTGTTTGTCGTTATAACAATTTGCATGTGTTGTCGATAAATTAATAAATAAAAAATAACGCTTCAAAAAATTTGGATTATTGAGATTTTGTACACTTCCATGTATTTTGTCACTAACGACCCGGGTTTCGCCTTTCGGCATCTTCAGGCATTCGAGCACACGAATGGACTCGAACTGAGGAAGTGTACAAAATCTCAATAATCCAAATTTAATATTGAAATTCCATCAAGCACCCTCAGTCGATGTCTTAAATGCTTCAAAAAATATTTAGGTATCCAATTCGTGACTCATTGCTGTCAACTGTTACACAATTTCTCCAGTGTTTTTCCAGTGACGCTAATGAAGATATTTCCCAGATCTGTGATTTAGCATACACGTATAAACATTTACTCTGTGGTTAAGAAGATCTATTTAAAACTCAATCAATAACGAGGTAAAAAGATACAGAAAAAAGATAAGATTTTATATATGATAAAGAATTTACACTTTTTGTAGCAGTATATGAAGCGATCGAGATTATTTTAACGTGTGTAGAAAGTTGGATATAATAAATAAGATAATTATAAACTGAATATATCTGTAGTAACTTTTCCACATATTTATTCATTATTATTATTTTTTATTCTTTAGAAAATTTAATCTCTGTATCTTTAGCCATTGTATTTGTAGGTGTGTACTTAAAGGGGTTTTGCATATTGAATCTGCTGTAGAAATAAAAATAAAATAACACTTGGTGTATAGAGTGCATAATGAGAAACCTGTCATCTCGGGCAAACGTTGCTCGAGGAACGGAGACAACCTTGAAAACTTGGTTCTTACTTCAAATGTGCAAGGACGGTAGGCAAAAGGTCGAACTCGTCTAAGCTATATACGAGACAAATCAATGCGATGTTGCTAACCTTCTTGAGGAGTCTTGCAAGTTTGTTAAATATTCTTGTTACGCTCACACAGTATTATTGCAGAGGAAAAACATTTTGACTACATTACAGACATAATAGAGACTTTATAATACGCAATAGCATAACACTCGCAACTAAATTAATAATAGTTAATGAGGTTATTAAAAGTAGATATTACAATGTAATATTATGTATTGCGTTGATATGCTATTAAACATTAGACGAATCATTAAAAACATCAGTAATTAATCAACATAATTTTAGTTTTCTACGGATTTCACAATTAAATATAATAACTTTGTTTATTTACAATCAAAGAAACTCTTCAATAAATGATATTCAGAACATTTGATCCTCTATGCACGTTACTGTGGTTGAAATTTTTATTGTGTATCAACATCTCGTTATGTAATATTATGTTATTAAGGTGGATGGCCAGTATAAAAATCTGAAAGGCCTTGATATAATATTTTTTACTACTATTATTAAAATATTTAGTTTAGTTTTTTAGTTTATTGAATAAGTATTGAAATTTTGAATATTAAAGTACGTCATTGCACGGATAATATAGCATAAAAAGTAATACAAAAAAATTTAAAGATGAGATCCGTAAAGGTAAACTATTTGATTAAATTAATTTATAATTTGACACCTCCACGATGCGCCAACGTGCCCAGAATCTCCCTAAAACCATCTTTTACTGTACAATTAGTAAGAAAATCAGTCAGTAGCAAAGCAATTATTCATTCATTTAGTAAAATCATTATTGTGCATTTAATTCGTTGTTATTAATAATTGTAAATAGTTCAAATCAAATAGTCATGTTTACCGTTCTCAAAATTTTGATGGAATCCGGCATTGACCGCTAGTTTAGTTTCCTCTATATTTTGGTTCCTTTTCCTGTTATCCGGGGGTGCCTTTGCAAATAAAAAAGACTACGTTTTTACCTGAACATCATCTATCGGATCACGACTTCAAAGCCGAGTGGAGGCTTAGCGTTTGAGGGTTGGAATTCCAACCTTAACGTAAGCTGGTCGTAAAAGCCACTTGTTGTGTTTTTAGAAATTCGAAACTGTGTACTTTAAACTATCACTAACTTCGATAACTGTATTCAACTCAGTCCCTAGCTGAATTGAAAGCGAAGGCGTAGACCTTCCACCATAAGGTTGCATGCACAATCTGTTCATTACTTTCTCTTATACCATTTCCTGATACATCCATTATCTCAGACGAAATAGTTTTTTTTTCCGATTTTATTGCTTTTCTTCAAGAAAGTTCAATGCTGGAATTTATTAGTAAAAAAGTATATACTTCAAGAATCGTATATATCGAGGGTGCTTTGGCCAATTGACGTAACCCTCAAAATTAAAATTGTTCAGGGGAGAGTAAAAACTGTTTATATCGAAAACATTATACGGTGAGTTGCATTATGAATCTTCGAAATGCACTCCTATTGATTCTTATGTTTGCAGATACGAGATTATACGTAGGGAGTGTCAATATAATAGTAGCTTACATCAAGTGGCTGGGTCAGAGATTATTTTGATTGATGTTAATATGGCTGCCGGAGTCACGATAACTATCGGTTGTTCAATGTTTTCCTTGGCCAAAAATATTGATTTCGAGAGAGTAAATGTAAATGTTTCTGGGTATTTAAATTAAAAGCATAAAATCGCTCTACTCTCATAAATTATCCAACCACGGAATTGTATTCGAAAACATGAATACACGAATCAATACGTCAGTTATCTAATACTCATAGATAGACTAAAAATTTTCCGTCCTTTGGCACGGTATACCCAAATTTCAAGCGACAAACGATTTATATTAATTTAACTTTTGATTTTAGCTCTAGCTGTGCGTAAGATGTAGTTGATGCGTTGGTTCGTCCATTTTAGTCATGCATACTATGCAAACGTTGCGATGTAAATTTATTTCATATTCATTGCCATCAAATTACGTCGTTTAACATGGCTAAAGTTGCATTATTTACATATCGGCATGGCTATAAGACTCGCACTCGATGAATGGTGAAGTGATTTTTACAGTTCAACAATATGCAGTGAAAGGGTCAAGCGTTACCTGACTATTATAATATGAACACGATCGACACAAAATCAAAATTATTTTTAATAAAACCGAGAGCCTAGTCAATATGCGATGTCAAAAAGGCTTGTTGGATAGAATAAGCATGAAATTATTGTCAAATAATGTAAATCAAATTGGTTGTTAGTATAATTTAAAGTAAGAAAATATATCCTTATTTTATATAACTATTGTTAGCTAAACGGTAAACTATAAACTCAATACTGGTAAAACTTAGAGCGATTTAAAAATGTCATATTACATAATATATCATCCAACATGGAGCAATTTTTAAAATGATTATTTCAATTCAAAGCATTAACTAAAATATATCAATAACGAAAAAACACATTATTTAAAACTAGATCAATTGTACAAAAACACACTTACAGATTGTCCTCGACTTACGACCAAGATACGTTCCTGAACTTTAGTCGCAAGTCGAGTAGTTTATATTTCGTTTCTAAGTCTATTGCAGTTCTCTTTTTTATCACATGTATTCCGTAAAATATATAAATTAAGTTTCTCTATTTAGATATTGTTTACCAGACACTATGGGTACGATTTATTAATTATTAATTTCAAAAAACGTGCAATTACTTTATACAAATTATTATATTAAAAATGAATTTCCACAAAGTTACCGCTGAATTCATCGAAAATACAAGTACTGTATTAGTATAAATAGATATCCAAAATTTTAAAATGCTGTTCTTGATATTTCTTCTCGTTTGCATGATCCGTTGGCAATGGTGCTCCATGAAAAAAATGTTTTTAATATTTTTGGTCTTAAGTGCGAATCGTCGTAAGCTGAGAACTACCTGTGTATATTATTGAATCGTTCTAAATTATTATTGAGTACTTTTTCAGAGATTTTAATTTTGACACCCGGATGACACCGGACAGTCTGGCTAAGCCGGAGTTCTACAAAAAACATGAATTGACTGAGTCGAAAATGACAAACAAATCTTTTCGCGATTACGTTGTTTGGTTGGAGGTAAGCTACCTTTAGTTAATAATATTATTGATTTACTTGAGTTGGGTTTAATAGCTGAAGTAGATATATTCATATTAAAGCAAAATATAAATACAACTAGGAATGGAACGCTTTCTAGTAGTTGAAAATTAAATGAATAAAAATATATTGCTGTCAATCTTCACCCATATGTTTACATACATATGCGTACCTAAATAATAAACTACTTCGTGTCATGTTTTAAGTGATGACGTCAATTGTATTCTGTAATCAGGATTTTTTAAATGGACTTACCTTAACCCTACCTAGGAAACGCAAAAGTATGATTTAATGTCAAATGCTATATTGTATCAATACATACCAAAATTCTAAATAGCTCTAAAGATGATGCAGCTACAACTACATTTAATGTAGTGTTATTTCATTCAATACTTAATTTAACTGAAAAAATATTAATTTTACAAAGTTTTCCTAAACGGCTTGACCTTATAATGAAAGGAAAATTTCAGGTTAAATTCTACAAAGAAAAACTTTCATTATATATGTAGTAAATTCCTCCGTCGTTTTATGTAGGATGTCCTTGATGAATTATCATATTTCCAAGAACTTTAACCACAACAGATAGTAGGTATTAAAAGTTTCCGCCGGATTTTGTATGCCTTATACAGTGGATGCTTTTTATGGTCACATTAATAATGGAAATATAGGAAAATGTATATTTATTCCAGAGAAAGCTTGTACTTATGAAATAAGTTATAGCAGGAACAGCTCGCGGTAAACACTTTATCGTACAATTTAATATGATCTTATAACAAAAAAAAAACAGAAGAAAAGAAAAAGCATTTTGGCTGAAAATATTTACCAGCAATGTGTTAAAAACAAAAGTAACCTAATAAAAAATGTACGATTTTGTTACTAACAATATTTGCTCTTTTTAGGTATTACGTAGTACGTGTCGAAATAATAATTTGTGATTAATGCTGACTTATTTCTGTAATTGTTTGTTTGAAAGTAGAACAATGTATCTTTAAATATTTTTATTATACTTAAAATTCATTAAATAATTTGAATTAGAAACATTCCTAATCAATCACGTTTTTAAATAAACTTTTCATTCATTGTTTAAATACATTGGTAATCGAGATTTGATAACGGCGACAAAATCATTCCGAAAATCAAATCTACAAAACAAACGTTTCATATTTTTTCGACGACAGAACGAGTTTCCCGAAATGACAGAAAAACTTACTTATTCGCCTTAAGTACACCAAGCTTAAAGTATTAACCTGCTTTTACTCGAACTTTATATTCAGATGAGATTAAAGTGGAAGAATATTTAATTATTGATTTCGTTTTATGTGAATTGAATTTGATTGAATAATCAATTATCGCAAAAGACAATATCGTAAATTTAATCGAGAAATAAAACTTATTTCGTAAAATATCTTTGTATATACCTAAATACATTAAGATATTTATAAAATCTGGATAAAGAACAGTTCTACTGTTTAGTTAAGAAGTATTGTTAAAAAAAAGACTATACAAAAATTTATTTTCAACTTTCTGTTTGAAGTTAGAAGAACTTATTTAAGCCGGAAATTTGATTGTACCGATGTTTTGGCATGGTATGCAAACGAAAGTCTGTCAACTAGAATTATTTCAAGGTAAGTGATCCTTTCAGAAACTTGTATTGTGGTATTTCTTATCTGTATGTTGAAAGGTTTTTCTCTATTAAGACTAACACCAACATTGAGGAGGATGTCTCCAGATATTTTGAGAGTAAAAGATAGCTTATTGGTGATATAAAATGGATGAAAGCGCATCCTTTGTTGTTTGTTGTTAACTATTCATCCTTACCAACATTAAGGCATCATCTGTGCAGGAAAAAAGTGTTGCAGTCAGGTGGAATACAGATCGACAAAAGACGATCGAATAAAATGTTCCATAACAGAGGACAATCAAGAATGGAACCCTGTGGATAGCTCATTGTGGTGTTCCGTTTTAACATAGTTTGTCCATCGTTATAAAGAACTGATCTGCAATTGAAGTATATTTCGATTAGAGCATTCATATTTCCAGGTAAACACCTCAATCAGAGCTTGAGCAGAATAAGTGGCCAAGAAGAGCCGTCGAACGCTTCAGCAAAATTCAAAAATATTCCCAGGCCATATTTGCTGGGTGAACATTCCGCAGTGGTACGTAAAGTGAGTATATAGTATCCACATATGGCGACCACTGGAAAATAGGGATGCTTATAGTCGTTCCAAATCTGGCAGCCGGTTGCCATCAAACCACAAAGCTTACAAACCCCTAAAAAAAAAATTTGGGACGACTTATATACTCCAGGGTTGGGGCCAACCTGGCCGAGGTAGCACTACTATCCAACAATCAATTTGGTTTCAAACCGGGAAAGTCTACTGAAGTTTTTACATACACTTAATGGATTTTGTCTTAAAATTTAGCACGGTCAATGGATCGAATCCCCGAATGTACACTTCCGTGCATTGATTTTCCAATCAAACGTGTAGATGTCTGTAGCAGTTTATCCATTCTCCCTTCTTGTACTATCTTCAACCGGGGCCTACACATAGTGATTATCTAACTACGTGTACATAATATCCTTACTCCACCTTCCTGTCTTTATTTTGTAAGAAATGGGAGTTTGAGCGTCTGGCGCACAATTTATTTTGTCAACATAACCTGTAGACATGGCTGACTACGCCGCAAGTTAGTAAGAGTTGAGTTTATAAAATAAAAAATGTGTGTAGAAATAAATTGGTTTTTTTCACGTCCTAAACTATGTAAAAAGATGTTTCGCAGTTTGTTTTGAGAAAAAACAATTTGCATATTACTTGTGCGAATAAAAAAAAAGTTAACTAGAGCGGGAGCTCAAAGCTTTTCGTTTTTGAATTAATAATGAGGTAGGTCTTGCTACAAGAAGCTCACGGCGATTATCAAAAAACCATGTGTGATATTATTATTTAAATGTAATTTTAAAATGAACTTCCGACTTGGCTGCTAATGTTAGCTATATTTAATTTAAACAATTTTTGTTATTAGATTTTATACTATAAAACCACAACGGTTTTTGTATTCTTGTAGGTCGTTAGAAGTAACTTAATATTAATTTTCCCCCTCCCTCAACAGTAATTGTTATAACCTATATGGTCATATTATAAAAGTTGTATTCTACATCCGGAATAATCTGTGTTCAATAGTTAGTTGAATATTATCGGTATTATATTATTTTTATGTCCTTTTTTATGATATTATATCCGCCAGGCAATGATTCTGTAAGACGGTATGTAACAGTTTTTCTCACCAAGGTTAGCTCACTACTCACCTGCAAATGGCTTTTGCAGTGGACTGAGAAGAATGTTGTTTTAAAACCAGTCCTAACAAAAATGTTAATTCATTGTTAAGTACTAATATTTTTACAAAACCATGATGCATTCAATCGGTTTTATTATGTGTTCAGCGAATATTGAAACTACAATATATTCAACGTTTCCTACAGTTCCTTGTTTTAGAGATCATTGTCGGTTTCGCTAAAAAAATATTCAATACCAAAAATGTATCCAAATATATCTTCATTCTATTCCACTAATAACTGAAAATTTCAACCACCATATAATATAATACTAAACTTTTTTGTTGAAAAACAAAAATATTTTTTTTCGTTTCATATGCACGTCATATTCTTATTATATTTTTTGTTGGTGTGAATAAATTCATTGATGAAAATCCTATTATATTTCATTTTTACCATTTATGTTTTCATATTGATAATATTTTCACAGTGATAAATATTTTGATTGAGTCTAGAAACAATAAATTAAACAATATTTTTCATTTTAAATGTTTTCTTTTATTGAATACAATGTTAGACATATAAATATTTGGTCATACAGTATCACAGATATGCAATCAGTTAAAAATATTACAAAAATGAGTATCTTATTCATATATTATAATTCATATTTACATTTTATAATGCACGATTAAAGAAATGTTTTCTTAACCTTCAATACAATTAAAAATCGCCAAAATGTATGACACGATTTATAGCTTAACGATTCAAATAATACTTTGATGAATATCATTCAAGTTAGTTTATAAAAATTATAATTTCTGCTTTTTTGTTTATTGAGCATTAATAATAATAAAAATAATGCACCTAAATTATTAGAAATTTACAACAAAAGCTACATATTAAAAAATAATCATAATACACTTCTACAAAATGATTTTCATATCTACAAAGGTACACTAAATAATGTAAGATACTAAATAAACGTAGTTTATAAACTTATCTCGATTATTTCATCATTCAAGTTAATAATCACCTATCACATGTTATTTCTCTGACCCGTAAACAAACATACAAATTACAGACATATTTCTACATAATTTGTAATTATTGTAGCTGGAACGCCTCACATTTCGTATAATATTTAGCAGCCATGGCACAAGAGTAATCAGCTCGATGAATTTATTCCAAAAAAACACCACCAGTAATGCACATCACGTCTTGATTCCAAAAGAAAACGACCTCTTCGAAGATCTGGCTGATTGATTAGACTGACATGAAGATGAAGAAATGGAAGAATTTGTAGAGCCTGAACTGTCATATCTCTGGAGATTTGATTTGGTAGACCACTTTGCTTGGATATTGTTGTTGGAGTCAGGTCTTAAAAATTTGTCGAGAGCTCGACGTATGGAAGAATGCTTCCTGTCAAAAGGATTCGGATACATTTTGAATTGAACTTTTACAGCAACGTCTCACTTATAAAAATTGTTCTCTCTTTTTTAACACTTAAATATCACAGTTAACTTTCTGATCTTCCACTTTACTGCGACATTAATTTGTTCAAATACGTTCACAATACTTTGTAATGAGGTTTACGTTGTCTGCAGTAATCCACAATGAGTTCACTTTGTCTGGAAGGTGAGAGTAATTAATTATTCTCAAGTTGAAACTTTTCGAAATGCGACTCGCTGCTCCCGAGCAAATATCGTATTAATTAAAGTACGACACTATCACGGTTATTCGAGACGAATAGTTTATATCGACTATGGTATCCGCTCAATTCGCTGTGGGCGACTGTGTGAATTTGAAGTGTCGTCAGATAGTTGGTCGTTTATATGGAGTGGCTGGCAATAGCGCGGGAAGCGCCGGACGTAGGTGTGACGTCACGACATGCGATGTTACTGCACGGCCTTTTGACTCGCCAATGTCTGTAGGTCAGTGGTGTGCAACGCTTAAAGTAAGCGATCTGACTTTTCAAGTTCAAGCCTTCAACTTGAAATTATTTTCCATGCCATTTATGATATTTACTTTTGTGTTACATTATTTGTACAGCAAATAAAAATTATTATTTGTTGTTATTGACAAATGGTGATTTTTTATTTACACATGAAAAATAGAAACATATAGAATCAGCTTGTTGTAATATGTAACACAAAATTGATAAATCAATATTAATTAATTAGAGGTTATTCATAGATGACAGTGCCACCTGTCAGTATTTGCTCAATACACACGATATGAGCGATGTAAAGAGAGAGACTAATATTAAAATCAACTGATCCTCAAATTTTACTCGAATCTCACGCACTGTCTTTGTGTATGCACTGACAGAGAGAGCGTGTGTGTGTTAGATGCGTTACATACAAAATAAATCAAGACATATATAAATGTTTTTATGTATGGAAAGGTTCTTTTATATTGTCTGTATCCGGTGTTTCCGTTCTTATGAGTTTCAAGGGCTATACAATACAAATTAAGAGCTAATAATTTGTCAGATTCGATTCTCTTGTGAATTTTAATAAGTTATATTCAAGAAATAAAGTTTAAAGCTATATATCTCTATGGATCAACATCCAATATTTTCATTTGTCTTGCTGACCGCATACTTGAGAAGCCAAACTAAGTAGTATTTCTACTATATAGCACAAAGTACATGTAGATATCTGTATGATTGTGTGTATGTCTGTCAGTCTCAAGTAGTCCTCCCAAACGGTGTATAGTTGCGAAGTGAAATTTTCATATGACATTCTGGTTGCCATCTATATGTCAATTGTGCTAATTTCTAAATTCAACTGTCTATTTTTTACTTTTAACCTTAAACTAAAAACGCTGTATTTTTAACATATCTCAAAGCAAAATAAAAAAATAAACAAAGAGGAGATTGCTTAGCAACCACTTCATACCAAATATTCAGTGATTGTCATACATATGTTATAGTATAAACGTCAGAAAAAGTAATTGTTCATGCTTGAATAGTAAAATTTGTATAAAATCAAAATTTTGAATGAAAAATTATCCATCATTTAAAATTATAAAACAAAAAACAGTGACATCCTCATTCCGTGTCTTTAACGCACCAATAGTAAATAAAGTTATCATTATCATTGCTGGAAATGAAATTAAGAAACTTGATATTGTCTTAACACTGCGCAGATTTGGACGCAGGTGGATCGTCCTCGTAAGCGTCCCCTATCTTGGGCGAAGCCGGGTAAAAACTACAAGTATTATTATATAGTTGAGGCAAGGGTTGATGTATTAAGTGTGTATAATGCAAGTTAAGGAATATAGTTGCTCTCATGGATATTAGCCCATGTCGCGAAAATAATTAATTATTATATGATTAAAGTATGTTACGGAGTCCGCATTTTGTATCCCTGCGGTAAAAGACTTCGACTGCGGTTGGGTTTAAACGCATATGTACATCGCTATTCCGCTTCATAGATTCCCCGTGCCAAGTAAATTTACACAGTCAATAAAGAGGATGCGTGATTCACCTGAAATATTTTTTTCCGACACCGTTTTCCTTCAACGACACCAAATATATTACATTCCATGATGTATTTATTTTGAATTCTACGAAAAAGTTGTTCACCTATTGAATTGTTAATCAATTGGGGAACTTCGGTGCATACGGCATTTCGGTTTTTCTTTATCGATATGATCAGCACTGAGTAGTGTATCAAGAGGAAAAAGAATTTGCTTGGTATGAAAAGGTATTCCTACAATATTAATTTCATCAAATTTTTATATGTATAATTACGTTTTAAACCGTTTTTAACGCAATTAACTTGTTGAGATATTGAGCAGAAGACTTGTATGATAAAATATGATGTATAGAGCCGTACTTACTGATGTCAATCTTTTAGAATAAAATCCAAATTTTATGTCATGTACCTAAATCATGTATAGGGCTTAGAGGTATGCACGGGATGAAATTTTATAAACTTACCGAGCTGGATATCGTCAGGTCTGACCAGTCCTGAGCCCGATTCTTAATATTCCAATTGTTATCCGAACCCAACCCGAAACCCAGATTTTATTTCTTGCAGCCCAAAAACCCCGTTTTTTCAATCTTGTCATTTTTAACGAGTCAATTTTATTTGCTAGAAATTAATTTTCTGGCATTACAAACTGTCAACCATCTAAAAGCAGATAGTGACTAATCACACGTTATTTATATAAGAACGAGTAGAATAATAATTGGTCATTCGTAATTAAATAGTTTTACTCTCAGCTTCATTTTCCCGAAGAAAAATGATGATGAAGCCATATTTAAAAAAAATATATATAAAATTTTCAACTTTCGATATTCATAACAAATGTAAAGTAAATTATTTTTTGTTATGAATAGTATTGCCTTATAGCTGAATCGGGAACCGAAAGTCCGAAACTTTTCTTACCCGGCACGGCTCGAGCCCAAATCCGAATTATCTAAATCTAACGTCTTTACAAGTTGTTAAGTGAGGTGCTACTACAGTTTCAAAATGTGCCATTTTAAAACAAAAGAATTCCTTTTTTAATGTGCACAAAAATAATGTTGCCTTCAAACTTCTTACATTGAACTTGCAGCAAAGTACCGTTCAAAAATCAGGCATTTAATTTTTTTATTCAGATATTATCTAAAGTATTCTGATTTCGATAAACCGGTCCTGATCATTATTAAAAATGTGAAAGTAGTACAAAGGAAAATGTGTTTTATTTTAAAAATAGGATGCTTTTCCAACAAGAAATAACATAAAACACCCTAAAATGATTATAATTTTGTGTAAATATTGTTTTTATATAATGATATCCTTAAATATCATTATGTTTTATATTCTGTCTTTATAATACATATATGAGCGAAAAAAGATAGTTAAAATCTTTTATTGTATTTCCTTGAAAATTAGAAAAATTTAATAATGTGGTTTTGAAACTGAGTCCTCAGTTATCAGTGAACTCTGATTAAAATGCTCATTATTTCAATTAAGCTCTCAATTAATTAAGTGCATTACGAAAATTGTTGAAACGGTCATTAGTGAATACCAGTGCCGTTAATTATAATGATTTAGAAATACTCAATTAAAATAGTTTTATATCAAATGGCATGCTTACTTTCGTTAATAATGTGATGATTCGAGTTTTGTTTTCACTTGGAAACTATCAAAACAATTACAAATTTCTTTTAATAGATTTATTTTAATCTTTATTAGTTTTCAATAATTATTATTACACGTTTTGTAATATATGGGGACATTTGTACATTATGTATTCGTTTTCCATTAGCTTTAATGTAATTTACGAAATGTCTAATAAATATATGATATTTATTGGCTTCCGCATTGGATTTTTTTAATCTTTTTCTAATGGGTCTACATATAGGTCAATAAGTATTTTTTATTGCAATAACAATAAAATGCAAGACAGTTGTTATCAGGGTTACCTAAGGAAGGAAATAAACAGTTTATTACTTGTGCACTATAAAATACATAAATAAAGTCAAACGGTATTGAAGGATTAAAAAAATAAAGAAGTGGTCAATGCCCTTGGGTTTTCGTGCACTCGGTTGCGGGGTCAAGTGTTTGAATAGAAGACTGGAAACATTCATGCATTGATTTTTAAATTGATTAACAGATTACATGCTGACCCTAAAAATGTCGCTTGTTGCTCGCTACTAGCCCTTTCTCTCTCCGAAGACATGAGTCAATTTCTTGAAAAATGTGTTTGGAGCCTATATGCCCCCATTGGGAGGGTATAGGGTATGAATGATAATATATATATATGCGAGATGCGTTATAGAAAATAATTATCAAGTGAATTTATTGTTTATTGAAGCGGCATTTAATAATATTCATTGAATTGGTATACTTGGTAGAAACCATTATAATAGTGTAAAAATACAGCGTATTAAGTTCAACGAGAGATTTCTCAGATTGTTGATAGCTATTTCGCCTTCCCGCCATCTTCGGAGCTATTTTTAAGCTTAATTTAATTCAACAATACATACTGTTATGTTAGAGGTGTACAATGTTATATTGATAAAGATGATATAATATTTTATATCTCTTTTAAAACGGTAAATATAGCTAATATCAGTTGATAATGCTTGTAATGAGCAAAACTGGTCCTGATCATTATAAACATGTGAAAGTAATACAAAGAAATTTTGATTTATTGTTAAAATATAATGTCTTTCCACCAAGAATTGACAGTTAACACATTAAAAGTGATATATAGCTCTGAAGATGGCGGGAAGGCAAGACATTACAATCCTTGGCGAAATAAAAACTTTGTTATTTTTACACTATTATGATAAAGTTGAATTTCTATAATAATTTAGTATGTACAATATTTTCGATGAATTTGGATTCTACTTTATATAAATTCATTTTTAAAACATCGTTAATTTAATGTTTCCTGCGTGTTTGTGTACATATTACGGTTAACCACATTTAAAATTAGCAACAAATATTTAAATTTGTCTGGCATCTTCTAGTTTATCGTAGACATATACGTGTTTATAATTTCTGACTAAGTTACAAATGTGTTCAAAAGAAAAGCGTTAAATCGTATGTAAATAAGGAAAGATTATTTTTGGCCAGTGACTTCAATCAAAAATGATTGATTGATGACCTGCTTAAAGATGATTTTGTATCACATTTTAAGTCTACATTCTTCTGATGTAATTTTTAATACAAAAAAATACATGAAATATTTAGTGGGATATACAAAAATATCAATATTTGGTATCATAACCTGCGTAAATAGTCGGCTGTTTATTTACTTGTGTAACAGTCGTATTTGTTTATCAAATAAAATCAATTATTGTTGCTTACTCTTAAATACACGGCTACTAAAAATGTGATGGCACATGGAACAAATATCTTTTTGAATAACACTAATTAATTAAATTAAATATTACTTTTTAAAGCTGTGTTGGTATATTCATCGTAAACGTGTGTGCCACACTTCTATACGTATTTTATTATTCCAAATTAGTTCAGTGTGGCTAAAAATGCTTTATGTATCAGTCAATGTGGTCGTAAGACATTGGTATCTTTTAAAATGAATTATTCCACACCACACGCATTATAGCCTAAGTAATTAGTAAAATATATATATCGACTGTGTTTTGGCCAATTGATGTAACCCTCAAAAATACGAAAATGAGTTAATGATTGGATCTCATTTTAAAGACGATAGAGCAAGTTTCGGCCGAATGATGTAAATTAGAAAAATAGATTTACCACTTGTTGGAATTACGCTGTTTTATTTTAATGGAATTCTACCAAGTAACTGCAAGTATTCTGCCAATTAAATCAAAGAAAACCTTCAATATTAGTGAGACATACTAAGAATTATTCACAAGTAAATTATTGATGGCGTAATCTTAATGCTATCAGGTACGTGGTGCAGTGGTCAACTCCATTGACGTCAATTACGGATCACACTGGTTCGAATCCCAGCTTGGACGATTTGATTTTTCATAAATTGATTTTTCAATCGATTTATGAATCTCTGTTCGTAGGCATGGATGTTTATGATGTCTGAAATTCCCTCCCACCCATCCGATCCTAACAACGGGGCAAAGTGAGAGCAACAAGCTTATCACTCATGTGATAGCCATATCCTTCTATCCCTACATCCTTCGGAAAAAAGAGGTTGAGAGACTAAATAACAAGTCAGTTGACATAGAAAAACTTTGCTTGAGATACCTCCTTTAGGAGTTCATATACTCCATATTGAGGGCGGACATGGTAAAAAAATCTTAATTAAGATCCCATCCAACCTACGTAAATCAACATATTTAACAACCGGCTCAAACACACTATATTGAGTACGACGTTTTTGAAGGAGAACCAAAGTCAGCAAATTTGAAGGAAATCGTACAAAAAACGACTTCTATTGTTTCTGAAATAAAAAATATTTTCTTATGAATTTTTGTGACGACCAATATAAGACTACAAAAAATTGTCTGCACTTGTTTTTACTTGCATTAAGAGAACTATTTTTTATACTTGGTGAGCTGAATAATTTAATCGGTTATTGAGTTGACTGTGTATGTATGTATTTTTATATGTTGACTGACAGGGCTGAATTTATCGTTGGGTTAAAAAAGCTTAAGCACGAGTTGGCACAACCTCAGGAGCTCGACTTCTGAAACTAGAAAAATTAATAATTTGTATAAAAGGCTAATAATTATAGAATGGATTATTGCCAACATTGAATGTTTCTTTGATATTGATTTGTTTACTTAATCAATTTTTATTTTGAGATTTGTTAACAAAATTGAGATTGCTAAAGTAAACGACTTAACGATTACCAATTAATATGAAAAAAAAAAAGATTTTCAAAGCACCGCGGTATTTTATATTATGATGATATGAAAATGCTGTAGCAATAAATTTCCCATACAAAAGTTTTTCATAAAATGGTTCTGTTTTCATTAAAATAAAAGCTTTACATTGATAACGGTATTTACAACTATTTATTATGTTTTAATGAGCACCAATACGTTGTAGGCAAAGACACAATCAAGTGTAAATCTGGGTCTGTTGACTAAAGTTGAATTAATTCTATATGTTGAATAATTTCAGTTAACACTAACAGTTCGTCATAATCGTGTATTTAATTTATGACTGAAGGTTTCCTAATACACGGTTAAAGTTTGATGTAAATCACAATTTCCGGATGAGCTTTTTTCAATTGACAGTCTCAGCTTTTTTTTTAATAAGTGATTTTGTGGATTAGTAATAATACTATTTTTCCATGATTTGCTGTTTGGATAAATAGTTCACTTGGAAGGCAGCTTGTTGTTTTTGTCAATAAGTTCATTCCATTTAATAAAACAGTCTTACTTTTCTTTACTCAATGTTATCTTCATTGTATCTTAATCGATATAAAATTTAGCGTTGTTCTTCTCTTCTCGGACGCTATAAACTATTGTATGACAAATATCATAAGGAGCAAATATATTTCTAGAAATATTATTTTTAAACCTCATTTTCTGGTTACTTTTTCTATTCTTACACAAAGTTTATGGTAAAATTGAATGAAATTATCACAAAAGAAAAATTAAATCACATTTGCAGATATTTTACAACTCTTATAGAAAAGAAACACGTTTAATATGCTAATATATTATATCGGTTGTAAAAATATTCCGCATGACTGGAAAATACCAAAACCACCACATACATGTCTCACGTTCCCAATTTTAACGATACAAGATAAAAATGTCCCCTTGAGTTGTAAATTTATACTTAAACGAGCTATAGAAAAGCGCTTATGTCAATCGGAAAAATATTGCTTACATTCTTTAGCTCAATGGACTGGTTAAAAAACATCATTCCTACAAACGTAACATATGTACAATTTGTTTTTATGGGATCTATTTAATATTCATAAATTATGTGTTTATACGTGTGAAAATTCACTGATTGGTGCATTACCACGAATCAAGGCTGGTTTACCCAAGTCACTTATTGAATTAGTATTTTTTTAAGGATTTTTTCTATGATTCGAAAATATTAAAGTAAGATAAGAATGATAAATAATAAATGTATTGTACATGCAGCAATATTAACTATTTTTTCTTTAGGTCATGTCTGCTCGGCTGGGCATTTTTGAGGAATTTAAATGTTGTATTTTTCAACAAGAATAAGTTATTACTATAATTACCCTCTTCATACAGCGTAAGGAAAGAAGAATTTGTACTTTCTGTTTTCTGGCATCCCAGATTGCTTTTTAGTTAATAAATTGATTTTAACTATCAAAGTTCCCGCCCACAATCAAATTTGAAGAATGTCCAACATTAGCCGCAAGACTATTGGTTTTACCACACGACACACATTAATACCAACTTATTACCTAATTGATGACATTTTAAAACCTGAATATGAAATGAAATTAATTACTATGATCCATACATGTATTAATTGACGTTATCAGCATGTTCAATTATTGCTTATTTTAATAAAACATTGTTTAATTATGTGCACTAGTTAAGCCCAGATAGAGCCGCATGATAAAATAATAAAGTTAATAAAAAACTATTTCATTTATGAACACATTGATTAAGTAAGTAATAATTCTAAGAGTAATTATTGTTGGATGCATAACAAATGATGTTTATACGAGATAATTAAATAATTATAAATAAATGATCGTTACGACTAAGCATTTTTCTTCAACTCCAATTGAGACTGTTTTTTATGTTGTCCGTATTTTTTTAGCCTCTGTTTAGAATCATTACTATTGTAACTAGACTGCTTTGTATGGATGGACAAAGAATTTTCTACATATTTGTGCAATATAAGGTAAATAGTATATGCTTCTTATTAATAATATAATGAAGTTGGTCATCTTTGGCGATATTACTTTTAACGAGTGGATGCCTTGAATATAGCAATCTAAATATGTATTTATAACATGTATTCAAATAAAAGTTAAATATTACAATGTCGTCAAAAATACAAGAAAAAAAAATAGCCAGATGTGCATGTTTTTAGTAAATCGATTTTAAATATTTGACTGTCAGTTTTGGTCAAATAATAAATTTCACCCAAAGAATGCATGTGAGTTTTACTTACTTCTTTTGCATGTATAAATAAATAATAATAGAATGTGACTAAAAGACATAAATTCCAACTTTATTGTGGCGATTATAAAATGTGTGAAATATTTCTTTTAATATGAAAAACATTAACTTTTATCCATGCTTATATCTGGTGAATACCAATAGTAAGTATCAGATATAAATTGAATGAACATGGTACATGATTATAGTATTAATAATTATAGAAGCATGACAGGTTTTTCCTAATGTGACGATATTAATTTCAACACCTGTATTGATTGATGAATTATAATATGTTTCATCATAAGTACGACAGTATGACGGTATGATAAAGATTAAAATAAATTATATATATGTACATAACTTATATTAAATTAAAATTCGTAGCCTTGGTATTCCACTGGTTGTGTTACTAGGTGTTACATGTGTTTTGCCTTTTTGAAAAACACTTCTGACTAACAATATCGTAAGATTTTTATTTATGACGTAGACATTCTAATTCTTGAGTCCGCATGGGGATTTGAAGACGTGGACAGCGCAAACGAAAAGAATTTACGCTCACGAAGAGCTTTTTATGTAGGAAAAACAAGTAGAAACATTAATATTAAAATTAAAGAGCATATTAGATGTCGCAAAAGTAATGATTTTTCAGAGTTTGCGAAACGTTTAATAAAAATAGAAATACTCCACCGAGTAAATAAAAAATGTTTTAAAATATTTATGTAAAACGTATTAAGGTATTTACCTTAGAGTTTTTAAAAATTAAAAACACCATTATCAGTAATCGAGTATAACTAAATTACACTTTAAATAGAACAGGTGGCTCACATATTAAATTTATTTCCCTTGTGATTTTCATCTCCAAACAACAGTAATTGATTTGTAATTAATAGTGTTATGGTAATTTTCAGTTAGTCGAGAAGTGTTTATATCTTAAATCCCTCCTCACGTCCAGTATAATGGAATAAACCCCACTCTATCCTTCGTTTTAAATTTAAGAATTAGAATCATTGTTTACCTTCCAAATAAATAACCTTGCTATATGGTTAGTCTAAAGATACTTCTTAAAAGGTGAAATGTGTCGCGTTAGTGATAAAGGCAGTTATCAATTCTATTTTTATATTAAAAATGAACTTCCACAAAGTTACCGCCGAATCCATAGAAAATTAGTAATTTTAATTTTATATCACGCTTAAGAGTTTTGATTACTCGGCTTCAAGAACGGCATACATTTAAATTGATATTTTATTATACTTATTTAATTAAAGATAGTATCATCCAAAATAAGTCGTGTTCCACGAAAGTTAACATGGAAAACCATTCTAATTATATATTTCTAATTATGGCACTAAAATCAATAAAAGAAATGGTCCAAGTGGCATATCGCCATTTCTTGAAATAAATTATCATCAAAACAGTATAGTTGCTTTCCCATGCAATAAATGAACACGTTTACGTTTATTTTAGATATATTTGTTATCCACAAAACATGGCTGCTAGTAATAAAATGTCAAACTATCAGATTATTGAGGATTTAATTATTATTCTTATCCGTCATCAAAGTTTTTAATATAAGTATATACATACCCTTCTAAATTACACTAAGTGAGGGTATTCGAATCATATTTAGTCACGGAACCCTTTTATACGGTGTACAACATGGCGGAAACCCAGGAATATTTTTTGTGCATCACATAAAAAAACGCTTCACTCCTGAGAAAATATTATTTGAATGTGACATATTTTCAAATTAAATGCTGCATTCTTTATTTATTGGGAAGACCAAAATCACGAAAATCAGAATGTTAACAATAAAAATACACAGATAAACGTTTCCTTCGAAATTATAAAGGTGACGTTTTATTAAAAATGACAACATTTCTTATTTAATACAGAGGTCCAGTAATTATTGCGGATCATCGGTTCAGAGTTTAGAGCCACTGCTCTAAGTGAATCAATGTGATCATTTATCATCCATTATCTATCATTGAAATATTATTGGTGATCGTAAATATTTTTTTTTATGAATTGACGCAAAACAATCATAAGTTTCAAAACCGATTGTAAGAGCACAGGTAAAACCCACAGCTAAATACATATAATGGCCGGATATTATCACAGTTTTATTTTTGTACTTCCCCGATGCCCCGTGCATGCTCGCACATACCTACGTTATTTTAAAATTGCCAGTCATGTTTTTAATTAAAACACAATAACTTGGCTGCAAAGTACTTTATTTAAAATCTGTATCACTGAATGTTTACTTATGCAGGATACTCTACTTTTTTTAATGAGGAAATGTGCGGTTGGCCTGAGCGAGATTTATTCTGTAGGTATCCATTTTTAAAGAGATATAAAGTAAAATCGTTAAATACCGTCCTCCGTTTGTGTTTGGCATTTAGCAGCTTATTTGCGTACATTGGTTTTTTTTACTTGATTTTTTATTCTTGTAGTCTTCATACTATTGGCTGTGACAATATAAAGTATTTTCACAAATCAATAAATCACGATGTTATATTCAAATATTGTATACGTAGGTAACTATTAGGCTAGAATATTATTTCAACCAATTCTGCTCCCAATGCACAGCATATGGACTACTAAGCTATGAAAGGACGTAGTGGTAGCGGCTTGGAGAAAATTAAGTACCACAGAAATCCATACTACTAAACACAAATCCTCAGATCGATTTAAAAAATATGCGGGATGAAAACGGAATGGTAAAAACAGCATTACATAGATTTATATAAACTATAAAATTAAATTGTTGGATATTTGTATAGTTTGAATAATAAGCGTACCTCTACCATAATAATCAAAATATCACTCATTAAATTTAAAAGAAATTCAGCCGGTATTGCTTTAAGTTGGCACCGCGTTAAAAAAAAGAGTAATTTTGAAAATTCAGTGATTTAGAAATAAATATTTTTACATTTGATTTATTAAGATTTAAAGTCACTTACTAACTTTTTCAAAGAGGTATTTAATTTTGAACGGTTTCGGAGTTTATAAAAGTGACAAATTAAAACTTATTTTAGTTAAAAATATTTTAGTCTGTGTTTAAGTCTGATATTTACTTAATAAATTGGCATTCAAGTACAGTAAGTTAACTAAGTCAGAACATTGATCTTTGAAACTAGTCAAAGTGACGACCTTATAATATAGTCATAAATAAATAAAACTTCATAAAATATAATACACACGTTATGACTTTTACCGAGCTGTCAATTAATATTAATAGAACTATGCAAGTTAAATAAAATGGTTTTGTTTAATTGCTATTTTAGTCTGAAAGATTAAGTTTTCAACAATAAATCAGTTGATTTGAGATAAAAATGAGTTATTTAAGATATCTGCGAGTGTGGCAAATAGTTTACGAATTCAATAAAAATAATATAAATCAAACTGAATTGAACATTAAGCAATTTTGTTTAACGATAAACGCTGCAACTATCTTTAGAATTGCATATAAAAGAGATAATTTAATTCTTGAACTCTTGGTGAATATAGCTTTTGAGCGTGTCATGTTTTCGTTTATAAATGAGATGAGCAACGCTTATAATGCTATTATTAATTATTATTACTACATTTAATTTATCACAGAAAATAAGTACCGTCAACTGGGGTTATTTCGCATACCAAGTATAATGCCGCATAATAAAAAATATTTTGTTTACATAGCCTTAACTTATTTTAACCCTCTAGTAGACAAGATATTTGCTCATAACATTATTCAAAATCATTAGTTGATCCCCCTGAACATTTTAAACATCTAGAATTTCTCGTTAGTTATTGCACACAAAAGTAAAGTTTTACAATAACTTACGCAAAATTCTAGATATTAAAAAGGTTCAGTGTGATCAACTAATGATTTTGAATAAATTCATTAACAAATATCTTGCCTACCCGAGTGTTAAAATGAGTTAAGTTCATATAAAAAAACAAAGTTATTAGGCGGCATTACACTTGCTAGGCGAAATAACCCCGGTTGACGGTATGTATAGACACGGTTGAACTAAATCGTGTTGGAGGTTTTTTAAATAAGTAAATTTATTTATATTAGAAATAAGTTCTAGTACCTATAGCAGTATAAAGGTACTATGGATATATCAAAATACATCGTCCTCTGAGATGTGAGTGTCGTTGTATTTTAGAAAAGTCGAAGTTGGAAGAATTTTTTTCTAGTAATTATTATAAATTGAGTTTACTAAAAGCCTCGATCTTTTATAAACAATGCATTACTAAATATTTGTTGTGATTTTTGACGATGATTTCAATATTTTCATGTCAATATGTAAAAAGAAAGTAATCATAGATCCTTTTATCCAAGACGCCATGAACGTGAAAATAAATAAAGATTTAATGCGAAGGTTTGCGAACTTCATGCAAACAAATAAAAAATTAAATAGCATCTCATATTCATAACAGAAACAAAAAAACAACAACATAAATCTTATGGGAGGCTTATTTCGTCTTTAAAATAACAATGAAATTATTTTATTACCACGCCACCTTACATTTTATTTTTCTCGTATCTTTTAGGAACCACGGAAATATTTAAATAATCTGTACACCGAATTTAGAAGAACAATTTATTTACCAACTGTTTTCGCGTTGGAGATTTCAATTCTAGTATCAAAAAAAACGATTTTTTTAAGTAAAACGCATACCATTATTTTTAACATACATTAGGATTTCAGTGTTTAGATACTTACAAATGGCTTATCAGGTGACTGAAAATAGCCTAAATTAAAGTTACTTTTTATTAAAAAATATAGAAAGTAAATTGAATAATTCCATTCATATTAGAGAATTCTTAATAATTATTTAAATAAAGTCTTAATTGAAATAGGCTATTATAAGAGAAATTTTAAAAAAATTACAACTAAAGCTGAAGTAAAATTATTATCTCAGAGTCGTGTTATGAGAGCATATGAGATGTCTCAAAAAAGATATATTTTTCCTATTATTAAATCGAAAGCGATCACAATTTCAATAAAATTAATAATGCAGAAATATAAATAATATAGGATTAATAGGTTGAATTCCAGCGTACCCAATCAGGAACGTTTCAAACAATACAAAAGACATCTACAAAATTAAGTGACAGCGAACAGCTGAAAATAACAAATCAGAGTTCATGGAAATGGACAAAATGCTTACCAGTAATCAGTTTATTATAAGTAAATAATATTTTAAATAGCACGGTTTGCTCGCCAATATTATATACTAGTATAACCGTACCCGTCGTAGATGACGGTATTGAAATTAAAATACTGAATGTATAAAGTAGCTAGTACGTCGGAACTGTGTGCATTGCATAACATTATATTTTATATATACATCGCGAACGCTCAGGTCATGAGAAAATTTCATACCTACATGTGATCTGTGATAATAATAAAACTTCTTCAGAGCGGTCTGGGCTATTATATAATTTTATATTTTTTGTCATGTGATTTTCTTTTCCCCCAAAACACAGCTAAATGATAGTATCATTAGTACAGTTATTATAATAAATACTATTATCGTTTGTCTCTAGCCACCTGCCCGTGTTCAGTAGAAAGAAAAAATCACACCATTCATTTTTGTAATTTAAATATAAACAAAGAATTGAAATAAATGTCTACGTTATAAATGAAAATCTTACTTAGAGGTCTGCAGGGGCCGAAATTTTATAAAATTACCGGGTCCGAGCCCGACATCTTCAGGCCCAGCCCAGCCTGAACACGAGTCTCAAAATCACACTTGTTACCCGAAACCGATCAGAAACCCAGATTTATTTTTTCAGCCGGAAAAAAGCCCGATATTTTTTTAATATACTTTTCAAATAACACATGTTATTTTAATTTAAGATATCGACTTAGGGTGGGGATTTCATTATAAAATTTGAACTGTTGAGATTTTGTACATTTACATGTTTTCGTTACTAACGATCTGGGTTTCGCATTCCGGCATCTTCAGGCATTCGAGGACACGAATGAACTCGAACTGACAGACATCGCTCATGACGCTAGTGATGAAAGACATGGAAATTTGATATATGTTATTGTTTCCATATTTCCATCGACATTCATAATAAATGTGAAACAAATTATTTTAGTTATAAATAGTATTGTCTTATGGCTGACTCATGATCCGAATATGGTCGCAAATATTCTTATGAAAATTAAGTTCCTTACCCGGGCTCGGCCCGAGTCCGAATCCGAATTGTAAAGGAGTACGTAATCCATTGCAGACTACTACAAATGATTCTCAAAGAGGCGAAACAGGTGTAGCAACTTGAACCACAAAAGGTAGAATAACAAAGATATTATTTTTTTATTTTACATTATTATATCTAAGTTCTTTCATTATATCGTTAACACTAAATTATGTATACAGCGTCTTTGCGAAATATCTTTTTAAAATGCTATTAAACTCCTAACACTTCAAAACAACAGGAAAACTGTACGTATGTAATTTGAAAGTTTTAAACGGTTTTTGTCGGTCATTTACCGGCTTATACAAAGCTAATTTAGTTGTAAAAATTACATCATGAAACATTTATATAAATGTAGACATCAATTTACTACGAAAATCTGTATATTTCTAAGGTACTTCACTTTGTACCCATTGCGATCCGTTTGTAGAGTGCATCCCGTTACACTAAAATTGCCTGAATTACAGTGTGTACTGGGAAGTTTCTTTAACAGTGAGATGTAATCGCTAACCACATGGCGTCGTCAATTTATTGAACGCAACTTTAATTAATGTCACAGAACTATGCATTTTTTGTAGTAAAAGTGTACTTTACATCTTACCAATAAACACAGTTAAACACAGTAACAGTGTACGAAGCATATTATCGGCGATAAAAAATAAGTTACTACGTATTTCCTGTGGTTTTTCGATAAATAAGATTTTCTGAAATAGCCAAAAGAATCAGTTATTATCATTAAACGTTATGATTCGGAACTTTTATTTTCGTTAACATTTCGCACTTTACTACATACAAAGGATAATCATATAGCGTTGTTTTTCGTAATTAGTAGAAAAGTAGAAAAGTAAAACATTTACCGTACATTAAATGGTAATACTGTGATGAAAATAACTGTAGTACAGGTCTCGTCTCTAGGAAATTGCCTTGTCTCATTCGGTGAATCTTTCAGCAAACATTTACCGTTTTTCCACTTTCGTCGTTTTTGTCGAGGGGCCTTTAGAAATGAGTTGGGGCTCTACTTTACATGTATTATTACCAAAGGATATACTTACATACAAGAGAGGATAATATGACATTAGATGTTAAATTAATATGTTCATTTTGAAATAAATTTATCACTGATTTGTTAATCTTAAATGCATTTTGAAGTAATCGATTGAAAAGATCACATTTATTTTCATATACTGTAAATCCAATTGTTTTAAGTTTTTTTACGTTTTCCTACAAATTTAGTTGACCCAAATACTATATGCCGTGGTTCATAAGAAGCTGATGACAACGATTTTTATCTTAAATCTATTTAAAAATGGTAAATAAACACCTCAATTCACAGGCAACCAATTTTGTAGCGAAAATATGTATAATATTTTGTCACGTTACATAACACAACTGAATTACCAATTTATGTTTTATATACAAAAATATCTTAAAATAGCAGTTAGCGGGCCAGCATTTTAAATTCTAAATGATTAACTGTACAATCAGGTTAATGTATAAAAAAAACTTTATCCAATTAAAAGAGATGTTGTAATTGTGCCGTAAATCCAGCTAAAGCGAATTTATATACTTAAACTTGCCGAAAAAAAAGTTTTAAAACTTGCCGTTTAATAACTCAGTTGAACTATCATTAAGATATTTTTTTCTTTACATAAACGAAACGAGTAAAAATTTTATGATGAAAAAATGTAATTCGTTGTAATATTCTTAGCTTTTTTACTACTTACCTAAGAAAAACTGCGGTATTGGGATTTTTTTACATGTTATAAAATTTTATTGACAACATCATAATAACATTAAATAAGTCGGTAGGAGTACGTTGATAATAATAACAATTCAATCGATCATTGTAAATATTATTTTTTACAATAATTAAATATTTTTTTATGTTGTAAATAGATAAGCGTTCATAAAATAATTATTGAGAACGCATTTAAATATTTTAATGAAATTATGGTATCATTAAAAAAAATACACAAAGATGTTCAGATGAGTTTATTTCTAGCACCATCAGAAATAATTAAATAAATATAATAATAATTATCCTATGGGAAGAAAATTAATTACTTCAATATCTCAGTTTTATATTTTATATTCAAACACAGGTCCGGCTTTGCTTATGTAGGAAACATTAACCCAAGAAGAAGATTAAAAATAAGACATGTAAATTCAGACGTGTATTGACTAATTTATAATATTTTTTGTATCGATTGTAAATACATACTAACCGTAAAAAGCCAACAGAGTATTTTAAATAAAAAATCTGTAATATATATCTTCCATAGTGTTTTACAATCATTTTTAATATTTTGCAATAACACATTTACATTAATTAATATTACTGATTCTAAATTAAGCATAGTTTATAAAATAATAATATTTAAAGATATAAAACACGAAAAACAAATATGATACGCTATTGGATTGTATATTCTTGTTTGTAGGTGATATTCACAAAAGCGTTTAAAAATTTTACCGCCTGTTGCAATTACCAAGGTGAAATAATAAAAGTAAAAAAATACTAGCACCGATTTAATTTACAATGCAGTTGTAACGGCCATTGTCACCAGTACTGAAATTGAAGTCATTAGTGGAAAACGTGTTTTTCTGTTACCTTAAAAGTTTTATTTATAACAGACCCCTGTCTGATCCAGATTGTCTCTTTTCATTTTGATTCACGCGGCCTCAAAAAATAAAACAAGTAAATATCTGTCCTTTAAAATTAATGAGAAAACATCCCTTAGTTTTATCAACCACTTACAGTTAAATTCTAAGCATTCATTTACAAATTGCACGTTTTTGATATGGCATTTCATATGTTTTTATTTTTATTATTTTTGATTAACGTATTTTTAATAAATATTTATGATATTATTTTTTATTTTTAGCATGGAATCAAATGAATATAGATTTTAAACTTATAACGATTGTCACCATTTTCATCGTTGGCCTTACATTTAAAAATAAGAAGTGTTAAACTCCTAGATGAATACTATTTTCTATCTACTTGTGCCTTGGGTTACTTTTCTACAGTCAGTTGTAATATATGCATTGTAGTTTTTGACGACTTCCAGCCATCCAATATTGAGCATATTAATTGACAAACGACTATCTGACCAGTAGTATACAATGTGTTTCGCGATCGGAAGCGAATTTGAACAAATTACTAATTTTACAAATGAATTTTGATAAATGTGTTGATGCATTCTTCATGAAAAGGGCTATATACATATTATTTCCTGGTTGAAACTCATGCGTCATTCTTTACCTTGTAGCGTCAGCCTATACATTCGTTTTAAACCAAGGTGTTGTATATCAGTTTTTTACGTCAAAAGAGAGAGTTCGTGATTCTAAATGTTTTTTAAAACAAAAGAGAGTGTTAGAATAGAAGGACGAGGTAAGGAACAAATGGAGCTAATCGTTCATTGTGCGATTTGAAAGGGTTTGAGTATGAACAAATAAAAGAATTACTCAAACTCTCATGAGCTTGGATACTAATAAATTTATTGGTGGAAAACTCAATGTGACTCGAACTCCATCTCGTTGAAAACCATTTTCTGAATTTCAGAGGAAAAAATTTATATATTTAATAACTTTCATGTCTATAATCAGTTGAAAATACTCCTGATGGAAGAAAACAGTTCTGATTATTTGATAAAAATAATTTTTAATTTTACTATTGACTTTTTCATATATAAAATATGCATCTAATTTAATAAAAATTGAAAATTACATATTTTTAAGTATATACATAATCTTAATGTTTATGGTAAATAAATGACAAAATATTATACGATATTTAAAATCTTTTTTTAATTGCGAGATGATTTAGGGTGTTTATTATATTTTAATCAGTTTTCTATAAGTTTGGTTAGGTTAGGTTAGGTTCATTGTTTAAAAAATACCTTTCCAATAATAAAATTTAGTCCACGGGTAATCAGTCATAAGGCGTAGGGAAATAATTATCATTTCACCATTCTATGCATAAAGCCATTTATTAATGATATACGCATAACTAAGTAGATATAATATTAATCTTTAGCAGTTAATAATATAGAGCCATAGTTCGAGGACTCCTGAATGAATAACTTGTTCTTGTTAATTGTATCATTTGTTTCGATTACTGTGCATGCAGTTCGCTGAACCAGCTTAGGACTTTGTTCAAATCGGACTACGCTTAATATTTAAATAATATTTTTATTATTAATAATTATTTTATATTTACATATTAGTCAACGAAAGGTGAAGTGAGCTAACTGATATTATATATGATATCTGCTGTTTAGTATAATAATACTATTTTATATTATATAATTCCGTCGTAAGTAAATATATTATTTGTCTTGATTTATCTGTACATCTGTAACTCAGTACACACTCTCTCTCACTGTATTTTTCTGTCTGCGCATCGTTGAAATTTAGTATATTGATTAAATGCTGAAATCTGGCATTGATCTTATATACAGATAGTGTGAAATATTTCGAAATTTCAATTTTAGCATTTTTTTCCAGAAAGAAACAGTATTATCTTGAAAAGAAATAAATTAAAGCTAAAATTTCCTTTGCAAGAATACCAGTAAAATATTTTATGGTCATAGTTCGTCTTCTATTGTGTTACAGTCCATGGTAAACCTTGGAATCCTCAATAAATCTTCACCGGTCGTTCCTCCTCCGTCCTACGTCAATCGCTGATCCTCAGCACCCTTAGGTTTTGTAACACCCCATCCATCCAGTGAAGTAGGAGTCTTCAAACGATTTTCTCAGGAGTAGAAAATACGAAACGTAATTAATACATCTGTCTACGTTAATTACAGTAGTAATTGAAAGAGTTATCACAGACACACTTCACAAGTTACTTAGAGTAAATTTATAAAAGTATATTGTCTCAATTATCTTTTTTTTAAATAAAACACAATTCGTTTGTACTACTTCCACATGTTTATAATGATCAGGACCGGTTTCGCTCATCACGAGCATTATCAACTGTAATTGTCGTGATGAGTGAAACCGGTTCTGATCATTGTAAACATGTGGAAGTAGTGCAAATGAATTGTGTTTTATTTTTTAAAATATAATGTCATTCCAACAAGAATTGACAGTTAACATCTCAAAAGTGATCAATTATCTTTTATAGTAACGCAGCTACATTTAAATGGAAAATGGTTTTCAAAATACATCACATCAAAAATAGATTAAATTGTTAAAATATGCAATTTATATTACATGCAAAATTTGCAACTTGCATATCAACATAAGTACATATTTTTCTCAATAATATGTATAAATCAGTACGCAATACCAAAAATGCTACAAATAAGCTTATGAAGCTTTAGAAAGCTCCTCGGTAAAATTAACCGTATTTGTAATATTCGCTTGCCTTCAAATTTAACAATGAAAGGTTAAAAGCTTTCAGTGAGCTTTAAAAAGGTTTTTTGACTTACAAACAGGTTTAAATGAAAAGCGGTCGTTAGAATTTTCATGCACGAAAACAAATGGATACGAAAATATACTAAATCGTACAAATTACCCATTGTATCACTTTTATTAGATTAAGTAAACATTGGATATAATAAAATCGTTTAGCTGAGTTATTAATATTCACTTAGGTCAGGACCCTCCAAACTTTTTAGCCTAAGGGCCACAATGACTCCTCTACTAAGTCCCAAGGGGCAAGATCTAGCTAGCTCATCATACCAACATACTGTAGTTTTGAATGACTCGCAGATTTTCGTATTGCTACTATCTGGCGTGTGAGATATCAATGAAATCTCAACATTCTCCAAAAAGAAAAATGCCAAAAAAAAATACTTATCCAAATTAACTGATGAGTATTTATAGTCGCTGCTGATAATTTCCACTAGTAAACTTGATCGACAACTGCAAAAAATTGTCAGTGGAAAGTTACAGCTACATAAATAATCTTATTGACCATAATTATGATGTTTCATGTCATAATTTAAGACTGAGGGTACTTGATGGAGTTTCAATATCAAATTTAAATTGATAGTTTAAAGGAGTGCTCC
The DNA here is from genome assembly GCA_022494535.1 of Himalopsyche phryganea. Classification (NCBI taxonomy): domain Eukaryota; kingdom Metazoa; phylum Arthropoda; class Insecta; order Trichoptera; family Rhyacophilidae; genus Himalopsyche; species Himalopsyche phryganea. Next base: position 1,633,842 of record JAGVSL010000089.1, on the reverse strand, counting down.
GCAAACGCTATGCCGTGGCACACCGGTGCGCTGCGACAGTGTGTCCAAATGAGAAAACGTGTTTTCCATGGATTCAACTGTAACTTTGTGGATATTCATTTTTAATATAAAATTAAAATTGATAACCTACTTATTCCACTGGATGTGTTACTAAATGTAACGCGTTTTGCTTCCTTGTGAGTCATATTCAGATGAAAATACTTTTGCTCAAAATATAAAATTAAAATTGATAACTTGTGTTACTAAATGTACGAGAAAAAGTATTTTTTTCTGCGATAAAATTATTCTCGTTAAAAAAAAAGTAATGTAATAGGATAAATATTGTTTAAGTGTGTGCACAGATAGTACAATTGCAATGATGTGAAATAAAAGATTGGTTATCTCGTATGTAAAACAAAAACAATTGTACAGTACAAATTACATAACGCTGTATTTATTGGGAAGCAATGGCGAAAGATTTCCCAGTAAAATTATTATAAAAAATGTATCAAAATAGTAAATATTTTAAAATCAAGAACCTTCAATACCCAAATTTTTTTTAATATCCATCCCGATTTTTACACGCATATATTCGCCGTCCCAAGACAAAGTTTTGGGAAGATTATTATTTTAACTTTACTATGAGACTACTTATTTTTTATTCGACCAAAACATAACAGAACTATTTTTAAATAATCATCAGATGAAGTTTCTACATTGCTGACATCTTTGAGAATCTGAATGAAGTAAACATAAAGTGAAAGGTCGAAATGAAAAGTTATTGACATGCTCTGACAAATACAAACAGAAACTCAAACATCGGCAAAGCTAGTTTCGCTTAGGATTATTGAAAATGTTCCGGAAAAACAAAGAGACCATTGAAAACAGAAAGATTATTTTAGATTTGGCCAAACAAAAAAATGAGCAATACTTTTATATACTTTACTTAGCTTAGCTAATTTTGAATAGTTAGGGCTACAAGCTACAAGTTTTACGAACACTTTTTTTACTATGATTTTTAATTTTTATTTTGTGTGGTTAGTGTCTTATCACTTTGAAAGATTAAGAGATTAAATTGGATTGAATTAAAAATATGTTACCTACTATTTAAAATTCATCAAATAAAAACAAATTAATAAATTGTAAGTTTTGTTTATGAAATCGACATATATTGGCTTGTGGTGTGTCGTGAAATACTAATGAGTGCTTAGGTGTGCCGTGGGTGAGAAAAGGTTACGCAGCACTGGCTTAAAGCATCACTATTTCAGAGATAAGGATTATTGCCGACTACATTTGATTCCAGGGCTATAGAGCTTTTGAAAACCCAACCGACTTCAACTTTATTTTACACACTTTAATTCAAAAAGAAAGTTTGACAGTATTGTAAAACAGATAAAAAGTATTGTTCGTTGTCACTCTTACTGGAATTTGTGTTAAGCGAGTAACTTGTTAAACGAGGGATGGGTGTATATATTCTTATAGCAAACTTATATTGCTGATTGATAACTGTAATAACTATCCTTCATAAAAAAGTTAAAAAATAATTAAAATTTGTTTGAATTTTAGAATTAACTTGAAATGACAGAAAAATATAAGCTGAAATAGAATTTAAATGTTTTATGAAGAAAATACTTTGTAAGAAAAATGCACTAAAAAAATTATTATGTTTTGTATTATCTTTCATGTGGTTACATTGCCCGCTGAGTCCTGGTGTATTTATGGCATAATAATATTCTCCGCAACAGAGTGATAATAAATTCAAAATATTAACCGCAATTACAAGAATAGTGGTTAGTATTTTTATTAATAAATTTTGCAAAAAGTACTGTACTTCGTTAATGGAAGATGGTGATTGAAGATTGCTGTGGAATAACAATATATAATATACTAGCACGTTAATTGTAGCCGAGTGGTCAACGAACTTGAAGGCTCGAATACCTGATGGAAACTTTATTAAATATATTTTTGAAATGATTTATTGGTTTACATATTATTAAACTTGAAAGAAGAAATATTTCTAAAGCGTTTCTTTTACATAGAGCCTTTGGCTGATTTAATCTTTTAATAAAATATGTTTAGGTAGACTTCGTGAGGGAAAAGAAACAAATACCTAGACTGTAACTACCCTAACTCATAAAGTACGTCGGACGCTAAGAATCTGCCTTACGGACCCTGCTGTAAGGTAGTAGATTTAGGAAAAAAAGTGTATTTGCTTCTATCTAACCACTGATTTGATCCTTAAAATGGGATGTATAGAGAGCTGTTAGTTAGCTGCTTGTTCATGATTTAGTACATCATTTTTCCTTTGTATCATGAGAAAAAAAATGACACTGCATTACGACCATTTCTCGTAAAATACATTATTTTAAAATACCTCATAGGTAATCTATATGCTGTTATTGGTACTCAAAATAATCTCAAGAATAATTTGAAATAGTTAATCGAGATAAACTTACGGAGAAAGAGCAGAAAGGAAAATCAATTTATTAGTATTCACCTTACTTAGTGGTGTCCCAGTCCAAGTCTAAGAGTGTTACCAGATGATCACAGGAACGATAAACAAAAACTAAAATTTTAATATTTTATTTCATTTTTAGTTCCCTATTTTATTCAATTTAATTTGCCAAACATATTATTACGTCCAAGTACATTAAAAATATGCGCTTTGTACCTGCTGTTTCGTTTTCTCATAAAATCGAAAATTAGCAGGGATAATAAACAACGGCTTGTATTTATTGAGTCAGTAATTAACCAAAAAGGTCAGTAATTTATTCGATAAATGGTCAGTATACACGTGGTCAGTTAGTAAAATAAACTGTCAGTAATTTGTACGAAATCGTTAGTTATTAAATAAAACCTAACCAAAACTGCACATGTACTCAAATCATAAATAAATAAACATTTCTTAATGTATAATTTTAAAACAGTTTAATTGTTTACCACTCAAAATGGTTTCATAAAATTCACACGTATAAAACCTAAATCAGATTTATTATTTTATCTTTTTTACTTAGTTGATCTATCCTAAACTAGCCTTCCTCTAATATTTACTGACCGTATCATTAATATTTAGTTACCATTTTTATTTACAGACTGTTTTATGCATTTGTTACTGACCGTTCCTTTAATATTTACTCACCGCTAATTGAATTAAATACTGACCAAATAATTAGTTGCCATAAACCAATATTTGTTTCATTAAAAAATATGCGGTTTTAAGTTTATAACTGAGGAAAAATAATAAGAAATAAAAAAAAATAATGAACCAATACCTAATGAGCTCATATTATCGTTTTAAGTAACATTTAAGCAATTTTCTTGGAAGAGTACATCTAGAGGAAAAGAAATATTAAAATAAACTGAAGATTCTGACGTCTTTGAAAACACGTCAATGCAAGTTCATACATATCTTAAAAACGATTAAACATGTGAATAGAAGGGTTATTCATAAAAATTTCACGTTAAAAAATTATACAGATAATTCAACGTATTGTTGATACCTACATAATAAACAAATTACAGTAATTAGTCACAGTCACAAAAATGACCTGAATGATCTGAAAATTTATAAATTTTCAGATAGCGTTAGTTTTTTTTTTGGGTAATTTGATTTTAAATAAGGTAAACGTACCAGTAGTTGACCGCTTAAGAAATAAAAACAAACAAAAATAACGATTAAAGTTTAACATTATGACAAAGCAAGAGTATTCATAATGGATCAAATGTATTAATTAATATGATAAGACAACAATTATGAAATGGTCTGTTACGAAAAAATTGTGCCTAATTTTTAACAACCATGTTAATGTTTGTTATGTCATGAAGCCCTCTGATTAGACATGGTCAACTACTGGAACTTTCAATTTTTGAAATGGTCAACTACAGGAAAATGTACACCTTATGTTGGAAAAAATATTTCGAGTAAAAAAATTACAAATTTGATATCTTTTTTTAATTGATTTCATTCATTGTATACGAACTGAACTTTCGAAAATATGACAATAGTTTGCGCTATTTTTGGTAAAAATATATTTGATTTACATTGTACTTTTAAACCGAAATAAGATAGTATTAGAAATTTTAGTCATGCGTAACTTAAATTAAATATATTAAATGTATTAGTTGTAAAAATGCCCAATGATACGTTAAGATTATAAACCTCAGCAAAGCCCATTTTACACATTATTTATTACCAGACGTTTTCCAGACACAGATTTTCATCACTTATGTTAAGCAGTTACATAAAAACAAAAGTGTGTTCCTTTGTAAGTTATACCGTCTAAATTACACCATTGACTCAACTCTACTTTAATATTTTATTTAATCGCCGAAATTATTATTATAATAAGCTTTACACATATGACAAGTATAAAATTTTCAGAAAAGTTGGCGAGAATTCTATAGACTGTACAAAAAAATGAGTGAAAATTAAATTAATTTAATTATCAAAAGGTTTATTTGTCATTAAATCGAGAGTTTAATGTCAAACAACACTATCTAAAAAAGTGCAACTTATCAGTGGAGACAATAAATGTTGTTTTACTTTGTTATAACTAAACAAAGAAGATGTTTATTTAAAATATAATGTTTAGATTTTATATTTAGTTGTGTATTACACATTTGATTTTTATAGTGACAAGAACGTTAACAGATTAAATAATATTTTTTTTATCAAATATGATTTATTTTCTTTCCCTATTATCAACAATACACTTAACATAAAAGCTAGCTGGGCCACAGGTTGAATATGGCTGCTCTAAAAGCACATTTATTTGAATCTAGTTTACGACATTAGCACTTAATGTCTATTTTTAATAATTGTCGAAACATGTTGTCCTGTAACCATAAAACTGTGAATGGGTTCAAGGTCCATCCAGGTCGCCTCATAATCCTAAGCGACCTATAAAACTTAATGATTGGAAACCCTCGTATGATCCGATGTAACGCCAAACGAAATCCCGCAACCGTGCCGACCCCGGACTAACGTCATGTTCGAAATTAAACCGGGACCCGGTGTTAAGTGGTTAATATTCATATCCATGCAGCTTAGTCATATAGATATTTAGTAAAAGAAGCAGAAAAGAGGATTTCAATAAAAAAAAACCGAAAAATAGTTACAGTGTAGAAATGGACAATCTTTTGTAACTTTCAAGAATAAACAAAGCATTGGAAATTTAAAAACAAAATACAGCGAGTTTGATTTTGGTATTATCTAAAACGAACCGATTGTTTCCTTTTGTCAACAAAGCGCTTTACTAAACAGGCTCTGTGAAAGCCAACCCTCATATTCCTCCCTGATTCACAATCTATTTCACGTAGCATCTCTCACAATAGATCTTTGTCGGGTCACCTTCGATCTGCCTGCTTTCACAAAGTTTTTATTCTGAAGTACACCTAGGAGTAGATTTATTTCGGAATCGTGTTCGGCCTATTCAATTACTTAACAGTTTCTCGTGATTACTTGACGTCTGACTGCCTATTTTGAATATATTGTATGTTGTGAAGAATAACCTTTTTAGATTTTATCTCTCTCTTGATAAAGCATTAATCAAAAGAAAATACAGTCAACATTGATGATCAAAAAATGCAAAGAATACAGAAGAAATTGTACAAGATAAAATGGATAATGTATTTGTATATTATTTATACTAGATAATGGTATTTTTGTTGTTGTAAGGCAGGCATATCAAACTCAATTTGCACCGCGGGTCATATTAACTAATTTACACCAGTGGAGGGCTGCATGTTTTCAATATTTAAAATTGGACCAAATAAAAGACGTTTAAAATATACAAATTATAAGGAAATTGACAACTATTTACCCTTTCTTTGAGACCGTTTTCCACAAAGCATATCATTATAATTTGGTTGAATATTTTGAGCTGTCGTAATTTTGAATTTGTCGATAAATGCTGATCAGTTAATCTTGACCTTTCTGAAGTTTTGTTGTTTTTCATTACAAAAAATAGTTACTCACATAAATAGGTGCTTTCGAGCATAGCCATTATACGTTTTACCAAAGACAATATTTTAGGAAACCGATCAGAAGGTCAATATTTGTAAAATTCTGGAACTCCAGCTTCAGAATATTTTTGCTTCAGCAAACACAAAGTCACATTGGATTTCAATTAATTCCATTTGAAAATTATCGTCAATAATTTCAATATCAATGGACAGAGGTGAAGTAAAAAGATATAACTTTAATTCACAGTTTTTGAAATCAGAAATCTTCTATCGTACTTTAACAAATTAATTTGATGAGTATATCAGAATAAAGAATTTATATTGTTTTACAAATTAAAAAAATAATTTTCCATGAAGTCTCAACGGGCCACCAACTATTTGTTGGAGGGCCGCGTGTTTGACATGCCTGTTACATGAAAAAGTTACATTAAAGAAAATTCAATTCGATGCACTTCAAAATGTATCCTATTTCGTAAAATCGTACTTACCATTCATTGACTATCGTTGTTAATATTAAATACATATAACGAGAAAAAATACTTTTTGAAAACTGATCAAACATGTAAAGATTGTAAAGGGATAGATATGTGTACAATTGAATATCGATTTTAGAGTGAAATCTAGAATATTTCGTTCCATATTTTAAATGGAAAATAATTCTAAAACCTCAATCTTGCCTTAATGCTATGAACGTTGATTAGTGTATAATTTGTTACAGATACTATTTAATATTGTTGTACTTACAGATTCGTAACCTATACAAAAGAAGGTTCCATTGCAAAGTGATTTATTTTCTTCTTCAATAAATAAAATATTAAACAACTAATTAAAAAAACCATTTTATATTATAAATAGACGTATTGTCTAATAAAAAATAGGACACTACTTGTGCCCTTGTGATCAAAAAATGCCACAGGAAATACGTAAGTCAACTGGAATTAATTCAAAATTATTGTGAACTTTATATTATCAATAACACAAATATTTTTGCAAGGTTTAAGTAGCCTTCTACTACCGTCATCAGACAATGATCGGAACAAAAGCTAAGATGGAGGCAATCCAAGGGTCATCTATATTAGGGGAATATTTTTGGTAATTTTAATTAGGTAGATGCTATTATTTTTTATTTGAATAATTATCTTACTATGAATGAAGCTTCAGCGTAGTTTTCCCAGTTAACAACCCATATGAAGTCAAAACGTTTTATAATACATATAATATATCATTTAAATAATCAGATAAGGTCATACAACGTTTCTGTTTGCAATCATATAACCAGAACATATACTTTTCTTTGTAGGATACCGTTGAAAAACTATAATATCTGTCTCATATTTTGTTTTCATACAATATACTGAAATTTTTAGACAAGTTCTTGAAAATAAAAGTAACCATGTGCGGCTTTATCCGATGCCGTTGATGGCAACACTACTCATTTTTAAACAGACAGTTTGTCAAAGACTCTGTGGGATATGTGGTTTTTGTAGATTTATGGTATGATCAAACTTTATCCTTACAAAACGGCCATTGTCTATCCGCCGTTTTGCTCAATTTCATCTATTTTCTATACTACATGAAAAAAGTAGTAAAGAACCTACGATATTTGTCACAAATATAAAGCACTCAAATTGATTTTAGCCGTTTTAGGAACCTAAATCATTTGACAATACATTTAATAATAGTATGGGTGAAATTATAGCTATGTCTATATTCTACAGTTTCATATTGAACATATATAATGCACTTCTGAAAGTTATTTGATTAATTCTCTCTTCCAGCAGTAAGTGACTCAATATCTATTCCCCGTGTATAAATATATACATGTAATTTGACACGACCCAATCGTGTCTGGCGAATCCTAGCCATTAAAATACGCCCAAAACCGTTAAGAATCACCTCTTGCGAGATGAAATTTAATAAATATAGCCTTGACAAGGCGAATTTCTAAGAAAATAAAATCAAATCATTTCATATCCGCGCGTTAAAGTCAATACTAATAAAATCACGAACCATATTCTAGGGTAGAGAGCATTCTTTAAAATCTCTCTAATGCTTCAGGCAAAAGGTCGCATTACCTATCATTGGTCAAACAATTTAAAAAAAGAGGGGCTGTGTTTTGATTCTTTTCTTGTTTTCAATTCTTTTATTTCACTCGTTTCCCATTCGCCTTATTGAACGGTTATCTGTTAATCCGTATTCTGCTTGTTTTAAATTGTTTAACTATTGATAATCATGTCTTTAAAAGTGTAACTTAAATGCAAATTTAAACTCATGTGTTTTATCAACCACTGTATTAAATAAAACAGATTAACCAGACTGAAGTGGAACTTTTATATAGTAAAATATATTAATCGTTTAATTAACTTAAAATCTGTTGATAATACCCATAATGCTTTCATTACACTGTTTTCTATAGAGTTTTTTTTAATGCACTGTTATTTGAATTCTTAAATGAGTCGCTGAGTCGCTAAACACTCTCCTGGCGATTTTTCAATAAAATAAGTTTTTAATGAACGTATGTCCTCTATCGATAGTTAGATCTATTTTTCCAGTACAAGTCTAAAATTTCATCCTATTTCGTCCCCTATTCGAAATTCAGAATTTTCACAAACATAAAAATGTTTTTTTACAAGATTTTGATCCTCGTTTTACACGATCGACGTGCTCGAAAAAAACGAGCGTGTAAAGAAATAGTTTACATTTATTTATACACCGGAAGACACAAAATAACTTAAATTTTACTTTGCTTAAAACTATCATACTGCCCATAACAGTTTTTCATGATTTACTCAAAACTTTAAAAAACCTCGAGGGCGTGTTTAGCGACTTAGAGATTTAAAAATTATATCTACATTCTACTATAAAACTATTTTCTATCTATCTTTCAGAAAACGCGTTGTTTTCATTAATTCAAAAAATAGCAATATAATTGTATACATTTATTTTCCAGACAAATGTTTAATATTATGTAGTGCTGAAATCTAAACAAATTCATATCAAATGATAATATCTATATTTAAATTTCATTGATATGTTTGCCGAACACTTTAATGAATGGTAGTTCATGAGCAATATGATTACACGCTACCTATCGGCAAGGTCCTACCGCAAAAAAATAAGTTAAAATAGTATTTAATTTGGAACCTGACATCGCGTCGTGACACATTGACCTTTTTATCTACCATGTCAATGGCGATGATTATTATTATCGTTTTTAGTATAGACAGTATAGAACAGTGGTAGCCAAAGTGGTGGTCCGTGATAAACTTTCGGTTGCCCGTCGAGAAATCTGACATTATTTGAATTTTATAATCTACAGTAAACTAACCCAGAAAAAAATCATCTGAATCTCGTATCACGTCCAGATTGCTGTATTCCACATGTTCTGTCTCACTCTCGTCTAATTTAAGCTCTTCTCGGACTCGCTCCAACACGTTCAAGCCTGTCGCATGACTTAATACTTGAGTTGGCATGATACAAGTGCGGCTTACGGACGAGTTGAGTTAAATATATATTGAAACAATTTTTGTTTGATTAATAAAGCTTTTATAATTTAATAATAATTAATATTTTTATTTTATGAACAAGGTAGGTGCATTTTCTTCTTTGATCACTTTTTTCAAAATAAAATATTTAGCACAAAAGTCCCCTGTAAGTGGTCAGCTGGAATAAAATTATGAATTTAGTGATCCGTGAGCCGAGAAGTTTGCCGGCCACTGGTATAGAGTGCATACATTATCTAGAGTCATGTATCTTATCACAATATTTAATTTGAAATAACAATAAACTGTTTTACAAACATAGCTTAGAATAAATTTCTTTGACAAATTTTCATCTCAAATATCTCTAGTTTCAACTTGCATATTCAGTATCTTTTTGTAAATATGGGTAGCCATTTGTTCATTAAATTTATGTGACACTAGTAATTAATGCTATTTAATTGTTACCGGCCCAATATCTAATTTGAATATCTATCACGGTACTTCAACCCAAAGTTTTCCCATGACTGAGTACACGTTTCAGTAACAATGGACATGTTAAACGTTGGTTTAAATATGGCAAAGACATACCTAATTTAAAGCAGTGCACAATGTTGAGAAACTTTGTGAGTTTAGATTAAAGATATCGAAAAATTTATTATTTAATCTTTCATAATTCGATGATTTTATTAACAGCAAACAATTTTAATTAAATGGATTTTTAATATAAAGGCTTGGTGGACACTGTCGTTTTTGTTTCTGCACGCGTCAATTGCAGTGACGTCCCGTGGAGGTAAATAATTAAGTCATTCACAAATTTTGACAAATTTGGAGGAACGGTAAATCAGCGAATAGCATATTTTAAGAAAAGTATACATTTCTTGATGAATTTGGTTTTTCTGTTTAATTTAAAATATCCGTCCGATTTATTACTATATTTTTCTAATTTATTTATCACTTTTAAGGTTTTAACTGTCAATTCTTGGTGGAAAGGCATTATATTTTAAAAAATAAAACACATTCCATCTGTACTACTTCCACATGCATACAATGATCAGGACCGGTTTCGCTCATTATGAGCATTATCAACATAACTTATTTATGTTTGCAGTAAAAAATAAAATTTTCCAGCAAAAAATAACACACAGAGATATTTTAAAAGCTCTATGATAAATAATACAAAACAAATGAAATCCTTGTACGGACAGTTTCATTAATTAATGTTTCAATCACTTTGTGAATTTCTGTTTGTAGTTCGTAGGCATGAATGTTTGTGATATCTGAAATAACGGAGAATAGCGAGAACGATTAGCTAAACACAAGTCCTGCCCTAACCCTATCTTTTCTATCCCTACTGTCTTCGAAAAAGGGAAGTTGAGCAATTAAGTAACAGCAGTTCTCGTAGAAAAAAAAGCTTCGGTTGAAACACCTCTATTAGGAAGCCATATGTTCCACATTGGATTGAAAAATTAGGACAATTTTATAAAAAAAACAACGATACAAATACGCTGATTTGGTAGTGAATAAGGCAAATTACCAGGCATTTGAAAAAATTGCGGCGTCTTAAAGAGAGCGAGTAGACCTCAACTCATAGAAGCTTTTTGTTTATCTGGAAGGATTAATTTTCTGCACAATTAAGTGCACGCCATCAAGTCTTAGGAAGTTGCTCGAAAGACACTTTCAATTAAGGCAAAAAAAACTTGAGAGTAAGTTTGCTTCTCGCATTTAACATAAAGTTTAATCTTCCTTTCGCAGCATTAGCTTGACGTTTTTTGATCGCGGTTTGTTACTATCTAAGGTGAGTCCAAGGCATTTGACTGTTTTGGACTACTTGATCTCTGTATTGTGCATGCGTATGCAATCAAAATTGGGTTTTCTAATGAAGCCCTTAGAAAACATAAGTGCCGCGATTTTTTCAGCATTAATTTTGATTCTCCAGTTGTTACACCAATCCGTTATGGTATTGGCGACTGATTGGACTTGTGTGACACCACTTTGCTGGTTACGGGATTTTGTTAAAAATGGCCGTATCATCTGCGTACTGAGCTATGATCGTATCATTTCCCCCAACGGAAGGAATGTCATGCGTGTATATGTTATACAGTATGGGTCCCAAGACAGAGCCTTGCGGAACTTCCGCCCGAGTTGACCTTAGTGAGGACTGGGTTCCATCCATTTTGACTTTGAAACGTCTCCCTGTCACGAATGAGTTAAGGATCTTGACCAGTGGTAATCCTATGCCAGCCTTGAACATTTTGAATACAAGCCCTTCGGTCCATACCTTGTCGAAGGATTTTGCAATATCTAAGAAAAAGCCAGCAGTGACCTCCTTAAGAATAAATTCACTTGTGATTAACTCCACTACTCGAAGAAGTTGATGGTTTGTCGAGTGATTAGCACGAAAGCCGTGTTGAGTGTCTGGGATGATTTTATTTTCGGTTACTATTTCTTGTAGCCCAGCTTTAATCACACGCTCAAGAACTTTACTCATTGCGGGGAGCAGACTTATTGACCTATGGTTTACTGGAAGAGTATGATCCTTCCCAGGTTTTGGAATGAGGATAATATCAGCTTCCTTCCACCGAGCCAAAAAATACTATAACCTCAAACATGCATTTATGATATTTACTAACAAGGTAATACCCTTTTCCGGTATATGCTTGAAAGCTTGATTACCAATTTCGTCGTTTCTCGCCGTATTATTTTCGCCGTGGCTTCTATATCTGACGCATTCTTTTTCATGTATAGATTGCCTGGATCGATTGTGTTGGGTGTGAATTGTCTTTCGAGACTATTCGCGAACACTTTGACTTTGTCACTGATTGTGAATACAGGTCCCTGCTCCATGAAGTGGCATCAAAAGGTGCTTTTCTGTCCGGAGAATTTTGGAAAGAGCCCAGTATGGGTCGCTTCCTTTGACGAGTTCACTAGGTACTCGTCAGAAGATTCTTTGCGATAGGCTTTCATTGCGAGTCGAATTTCTGCTGACAGTCGATTAACACGCTGTTTTACCAAATGGTTATAAAATTTTTTCCACTCTTTTCGTACACTGCGTCTTTCGTCTATAAGATTCCTAATATTTTCTGGAAGTGATTTGCTGTAAGATATTTTTCTCTTACTGTTTTCTTGGCTTATAATGCAGCTAAATTAATATTTGTAGTGAGATTATGAATCTCAATGTCAATGCTTTGGTTATCTTTTAAATCACATTGGGGAATTAGCATGTCGTCAAGAAAGGTTTCGAATTCATTCCATTGAATTATACTTCGCGTCTGGCTAGAAATATTACGACTTGGATCTGATGGATCACCTAAACTTAGGATAACAGCTTGGTGATCAGAGTTAAGTTCATGCAACGTTTTTGTTACGCCACTCGATACTGCAGTATAAAATTCACGGATGGAAAAGCAGTGGTGAGTGGAGGAGGGAAAGGTAGTCACTTATCCATTATATCAATATATACCTTCGATTATAAAGTCATCTTTTTTGAATAATTTTCAATTTTCGCAGTAACACCAGACGGTACTTAAAGTAACGCCTGATTGCAAAAAGCGGATTTATCCGGAAAAAATTGTGACGTCTGGCATCCCTAAGTGGGTATAATGTATAACCAATAATTATTTAAGTCAGAAAGGTTATGTTAATAGCAGAATACAAAAAAGAAAACGGTGAAGGTATCCGGCATACATAATTATCATAATTACTGAAGATAATGATTTGTAATATTACATTCATACTTTTTTCTAGCACACTGCAATAGCCAATGAACATTTAATTGAAATTGCGAGGTCAAACAATGTCAACTGGTAGACAATTACAGCTCGTTGCTGCGTTATTTTTAATATTAAATATACATTACAATCTGCGTCTGGATGTCATATCATGTATTGGATATTTGCTTTAGACGTCGATACTGCCAGCACGTTTGATTTAGAATGCATTCATGCAGTAAACTATATATTTGATTTGAAAAGTTGACAGCAAAGTGTAATGATGTTTTAAAGTATAACAAACGTAAGACCAAAAATATAATATAGATGTGATTGATATGGTAGCGCTCAAAATCAAGCAAATTATATTTATTTCTTCAAAGCAAGAGATTAAAGAAAAATGAAAGTTCATTTCTTCGCAAATACACACTTTTAATTAATAAAAATCATCCAATACTACACTCACGTAGTATATTCAATACTTGCTTAACATTTTATAAACTCGGCTAAGATAAGCTTTCTATAATTAGAATGGTGATTTCATGACAAAATTCGGTATGTTAGCTTAGCGAAAATAATTTGAAAAGAGATCAGATATAAATACTAGCATTGAATCATAAAATAAAAAATCATATTCAAATCGGATGGTGGACGATTATATGACGAGTTTAATTAAGTCGGCCATGATTATTGATAATTTATACTCAGATTCATTGAACTTTTACACGGCTCAAAAAGAGAATTAATAAACACAATATTGTTTCCAAAAAAATTGCCATGGAAACGCGCTCTGTAGAAATGAAAAGTCCCTCTCTTCACTTTTCATTTACATTTGAAGAATTTAAATCAATGTCTAAGTCAAAATATTTTTGTTTACGATAGAGTTAGTCTAAAGACGTTTCTCAAAACGGCGAACCGGTTGAAATACGTTCCACGTATAATTAAAGAAACAGTGGTTTATTCGTACATATTCTATTATCAGACTTATCAATTTTATATAAATGACCGACGTTTTTTTAAGTAAATTAGCCCAATTCAAATTTACTGAATGAGCAAACCGTCTTTGCATCTTCTCCTTTGTTATATCCGATTCATTAATTTGTATTATACCGGTAAGGTTATTTTTAACTTTCATTTTTAGCTTTTAAGAATTGATTCTGTCTCTGTAATTTTTGTTTTTCAGATATTAAAATTTATTGGATACTCATAGCTGCTCTGCTTTCCCCACTTAAGATGGCTGTTTATCATTACATACTTAATATTTGATTATTTTTAAATGGTTCATTAATTTTTACTTATAATTTCCCTGAGTCATTATTTTATATTATTATCGTCATTAGTAATTTTGTTCAGCTAAATGGACTTTTAATGTAGCTATATCTGTGATTGTATATTAGTATTTAATGATTTGCAAGAGGTCCATAACATTTTAATTGTAGACTGTTTCATTTGATTTATGTTTACTTTGTTTGTTAATCAATATTTTCTTGTCTCAGTTCATGAACCATCAGTTTTATATACCTTCATTTTTTCACTCAATTTTATATAAATACGCCTGTTATGTTTGTATTTTTATCAGTTGATAATGCTCGTGATGAGCGAAACCGGTCCTGATCATTATAAATATGTGGAAGTAGTACAAACAAATTGTGTTTTATTTTTTAAAAAGACTTAATTTCTGTTTTAACTTGTGGTCCGGTTAAATTAATCTGTTAATTTTGACAATTTCTGAAAGCTCAGCTCTCTCCTCTTGGGTTGTATTAATATGCAATAATGTTTTGTCAAGGGCAGCACTTTACCTGTGTACCCAATATGTTTTTAGGGCATCGTTAAATCTCAAATAACCCCAAAAGTACAAACAAGCGCGAGGTAATCGATATACCCACCGGAGACTTACATAATCTTAAACAATGGTTTCATTCTCCTATAGACTCCGGACAGTACCCTAATACTGGTTATTTGATGGGCAATTTTGCAAAGCTTTCATTCGGTTCCGTCCGATTTAATGTTTGTCAATTTATGTGGGCCGGGAAACCCCGTTCGCAATTCGCAGTAGTAAATCAAAACGATAATTTTGGTGTAAAGTAATAGCGTTGACATAAACTTTTGAATGTCAAGCATTTTGCTTCTGAGCTTTTGTGACCATTTTAATAGTGTTCTCTTTCACATTGTAGCTTTTGATATAGTTTATTATTACTAATGGAAATGTATAATGATAATATTAAAATAAATTTTCCCTATCTATGATGACAGCACAATCAGCAGTGATTATTGAATCGTTTGACACCGCCCCGTACTTACGGGGCGGACCTTCAAAACCAATCTGCAGACTCTTTCTATTAATGCAAATTTAATATGTAATATCTCTCCTAAGGCATTCAAAAATAATTTGTCATATTTGTTTGGTTACCGTTATTTGTTTACCGTTAGAAGTAAACAAAAAACTTGCAATGCTTAGGGAGGCAGCAGTCGTCCCTCGGCCTAAGGGCTTGGAGGTTGTTAGCCAACACAGCCGCGGCGTGGGTCAAAGAGATTTTCGACCTATCATAAACCACTTGCTGCACTTTTAAATTGAAATTGTGTATTTTAAATCTGTTTATGTTTGTGTAACTGTCTTTGAGGTATTTATAAGTATAAACTAACTGCAATTAAAGAGAAAGTATACTGAATACGACCGTGTTTTAATGGAAGACGAAGGAAGCTATGAATGATCCTTCGTCACCACGCCGGACTCGGGGCTTTCGAAGTGTGTTGACGCTCTCCACCTTTCCATCGAGTAGCGGACTTTTTTTATTTCTTACTCCCTCACGTTATTATTGAGTTTCAATTTTTAAGCATTTCTGACCCCAATATACCTTTGGATTTTTCAATAGACGATGCTTAGTGAAAAATGATTTTAATTCAGTCTCACAACTCCATATTTTTTCGGAGGCAGAAAATTACAATAAAGAATATAAGAATGAAATAAAAACACAACAAGCCCCATAAATATTCATCATTTTTAGGATTGGAATAAGTGGGAAAGCAGCGGCAGAAAAAGCGCAATCGTTCCATTCAATACAAATCCATGGATCGATTCAAAAATAGATAAATATTCTTGGCCCCAGACCCGCATAGAATAAAAGTTCACGTCGCTACGGCGACAAAATTACAATTTCACATTAAGAATAATGATAGCTTTAATTATTTACCTTAATATTTAATATTTCGTCATTAGATATTCACACCACTCACTTAATTACAAAGTTTGCTATTATAGATGGATAATTTGAATATATTTTCATTTTTATCTGTTATTCGATTAGCAAGGTAATTAAAAACTGTATAATTTACGACCACAATAATTTCTGTGTAAATTGGAAGTTTTGTTTTTAATAATACTTTAGATATTTTTTTAATTATTAGACATTTATTTTATGCAAAGATGTAGTATATGGACTAAATATTTTGTAAAAAAATCAGTGTGATTTACACATGACACATCCATAGGAACACGAAATAATATCTCTGCATATGTGCGAAATCTACCATTGAATGTTTGAGTAAGAAAATAAACATTGCGAGAATGGCAGTATTTAGAGATATTAAAATGGACATGCACGAAGTCTTGATCACTTACCGCGAATACCGTTAATTTATATTTGGAAATACAAAGTGTACACCTTATTTAAATGTTCTTTTGCGACACGAAATAAACATTTGAAAATGTCTCACTGAGAAGAGAAAAATAATAAAGAGTTAGAAAGCTATATTTTTTCCTCCATCTAATAAAGATGAATTTTAAAAAAATTACCTGATGAACTGATTAATCTGTCAGTACGTGTGCCACGAAATGGTTCGATGAAAATTTGTATCATATTATGCGCTGCTTTAAATATTGACTTATGAAAGTACCATATCTTAGAAATACAAAATTAAATATTGATGTATTATTAATAAATAGACTAAACTAATAATCTGAATTAATTTTTTTTAATCAATATTCTTGCTTAGATGGGAAGAATAAATTTAATGTTTTTCACATTGATTTACGTCAAGCAGTTAAGAAATAATCAAATACACTTTGATCCAAATACTAATTTCGTCAAAATGGATATTCGAGAAAGCAACCCTACGGCGACGATATTTATGAAGGTGGAAATTAAATTTATTTATAAATATAATAAATACTGTTGTAATGTACTTCCCTAATCTGATCATATTTTAAAAAGTGGAAATGAATATTACTATTTAAAAAAAATAAAACACAATTTGTTTTGTACTACTTTCACATATTTATAATGATCAGGACCGGTTTCGCTCATCACGAGCATTATCAACTGATCGTCAGTCTTTCCACCAAGAATTGACAGTTTACACCTTAAAAGTGACTAATACTAATTGTGTTTTTTTAATAAAAATTTCCACGAATAATTGACAAATTACACTATTCACGGGATAAGGAGCTTTTTATTCTATTATATTGGCAATTAATTGTATAATCAGTGAAGCTAGTAAAAAAATTTTCTGTTTTTTTTCGAACCGAGTGCGAAATATATCACACCGTTGTCACAACAGTTAAATTGTAGTTCGGACGGATTCGCTATGCCAAAGCAGCTATCAAACAAACTGCATACACCTGATTCTTTTTTGCACGCGGGATACGTCCCAGATAATACCGTGTAAAACAGTCAAGATGCACATATAAAAATGGGAGGTAGATTCCATTATTTAAAACACCCCCAAAATATAAAAATCTTAAAACAATTAGGATTTTTTTCATTTGTATATAAAATAGTTTCATAAGATACATACACAATAAGTAATAAATTGATATGATTCGCGATTTAAATTTAATTTAATATGAGAAAATCTATTCATTCACTTGACAATAAAAGGAGGGATAAAATCAAAACACAGGAAAGCAACATAAACATGTCAAAACATTAACAAGTTATGCACATGTCATAAACACCCGTATCTTAAAATATGCATAATTTTTAAATAAAATAAAATTTAAATAAAGGAAGTGTTTTAAATATCAATATATCCTGTATTTAATAATAGTTTTTTTAAACGTGTAAAAGCAAATAATTCAATGTAAAACAATAATTGACCTGTTTTCTTAGACAGTAAAAAAAAAACGAAACGGGTGTACATTATAGTTGGCTAATTAGTTGGTAGTTAATTTTTAATGTTTTTAACCAAATTTTAAGAACGCATGCATTGAAAGAATAGATAGAATTTGATAGATCCTAGAATAGTATTACATGAAGTACGTTATTTTTTACGGAATTGTTTAATTTTTTCATATGATTTATTTAAAGAACAGAGTTAAGATAAAAAAACTATCACAGTATGAAATATATTATTCGACACAAAGAAAATTATCAGCAAAATATAACGAAAAAAACATAAAACGATTTGTCTTTGGAATTTTGCCAAAATATTAACCGCATTTTCCTTCACACATCATAGAAAGCCTCAAAAAGAAATACTGTTATATTTCATTGAACATTGAACTATTTATTTCAACGCTATGTCGTTATTTTGAAACTGAAGCAATTGCAATAATTCAAGCGCTTATCAGAGAATCATGATGAGTATTAGAAAATGTAAAAAGATTAACGAGGAAAGATTTTTACAGACCGCTGTTACATGGTGGCAACATTAATAAAAAAATTTCGGCTTTCCGTCGTACACCATGAGTTTAATGGCTAAAAATTAATAAAAAATTTATATGGGCTACATACCAATATTGTCAGGTAGTTGGTGCAGTGGTAAACCTCACTGGCGTTCGTTACGGATCTTACACGTTCAAATCATAGTTCAGACAGTTTCATAAATTGATTAATGTTCGAAGGCGTGTATGTTTGTGATGTCTGAAATTCCCTCCCTCTCATACGATTCCAAAAAAACGGGGTGTACCGAGAGATTAGCTAACCACTAGTCCTGTTCTAGCCAAATGCTTCTAAAAAAACTCTTTACAATAAAGATAGATTGAGCAACTGAGTATTAGGCAGTTCTCGTAGAAAAAACTTTTTTGATATACCTTCATTAGTAGGCCATATATTCCACATTGAGAGTGGAGATGGTTAAAATATGCTTACATTAGTATTAACTTGGTAAAACAAAATCGTTCCATTGTATTGATGGTTGAAGAGAAAAGACAGCTAACGCATAAACATATAAATGAATCGATAATTGCTTTGATTTGAAAAATACTGCAGTTGAAATCACACGAAAACGTGACAGAATAAAAAACATACATAATAATTTATATTTAAATGCTTTTTACTTTTACTTTATGACTTCTTCTGCTTATATTATTGATATCTAATGGTAAGTCTTATTTTTTTCCATGTCCGCTCCCAACGTGGATCATATGGTCTTCTAATGGAGGCATCTCAACAGAATTTTTCTATGAGAACTCGAGTTACTCAATTACTCAACCTCTCTTCTTTCGAAGAGAGTAGGGATAGAAGGATAAGGCTAGGAAAGGACTAGTTGTTAGCTTATCTCTCTCACTACGCCCCGTGACGATCGGATGGGTGAGAGGGGGTTTTTTAGACATCACAAATACTCAGACTACGAACAGAAATCCATGCATCGATTGAAATATCAATTTATTAAATCCGACCGCACCGGGAATTGAGGACGAGACATCCGTAGCCGTAGCCAACTACGCTACTAACTGCGCCACGGACGCCGAGGAAACGTTACGTCTTATAATCGAGGAAATACGGTTCTTGTTAACATAATGCCAATATAATATGACACACCCTGGTTTTTCTTAAGTATAAGTGTCATTAGTGTCCTGAACTGAAATCGGTCTGCGGCAAACAGCAATATTTCGCAGAAGACGCTGTTTCTTGTTGTTAGGCTTTAAAAAAAGAGCCCCCGGCTTCGGCCGCTGGACGAGTCCATTTTTACGGAAAAGAGTAGCTCCAACTTTGCACGGAGTTTTTTTTGAATTTTTGTAGACAGTCGATTACGATCCGCCGAGAGGGACGAGCTGCGGTCTCGTGGCAGCGGAGGTGACATGTGAACTGTTTGTTTTTGTGTTTTGATTTGCGTTGGATTTAATTTAAATTCGTTGTGTTATTTGTATTATAACTTAAAGTAAATTCAGTTGCTAAGTAAATGTAAATGTAGAATCAATTTTATGTGTTAAGATTTTTATATTTGTGTAATATTAAACCACTGCATCTTGAATGGAAAATAAATAAGTTTTTAACCGGATCTGAAATGGTGTTTGTCTGAGATCAGCCCTTCCAGGACTCCGGATAACCAGCCGCTCGCCTCTCTTCGATCCGGGGTCTTCTCAAATATTATATTGTTTTAGGTCATATTCGTGTCTATTTTTACGGATTGAATCTTGAAAGTGTTTGTTCTCTCCCATATTATGCTAACAGGATGATGTAATTAACATATTAAATGGGAACGTGTACACTATTCAGGAGGTGAAAATTTAGTTTACGCTGCATCTTGAATACGAAATCGAGTCTGACCAGATGTTTATTTTAGTTAACGAGAATGTTAGTGAAAGGTATTGTTACGCCAAATAATGTCAAGTTGGTTATCCAAAAGGGCGTAATGTAGAATTATTTTTTTAGCGATGGCCTTTCTCTATTTGGATGACATCACACGTTACCTCCAGTCGTACACGACGGTGGTCGTGGTTACTGAAGTCCACGCGATAAACAAGGCCTAGGCTGTCCCAAATTGTCTACAACTCGTGTGCCATCCAGTTTCATGACCACCAAAATGACAGTGATTTGCCTGGCCCATTCCCTAAACTCTAAATCCTTCTCAAAGTAAATCAGGTTTCCCTCAATATTCCTCAATCATCAATTTTTATGGTTATATTTAGTGTTATTCGGGTGGTATGATTCACTTTCGCTAGGCAGCAATATGAAATGCTGTAAAAATGAGTAAAATGGCTTGTTTAATTATGTAATTAGTATTCTGACATACTGACTTATTGTGTAATGGTCATCAAAACAAGTTGTCCCATATTTTCTCTTATTATTTTTGACAATATTTACAAAAAGGCTTCCGTATTTTACTGTTATACTGATAAGAGTGATATTAACACTTTGTTACACACATATAAATCAAAATAGTAAACAAGAATATTGAATCCTTAGTACAGTGCTTTCTAAACTTTTGCATACCACGGACCCCTAAATCTGAAAAAATAATCCTCCGAAAAAAACATATTTTAGTCGTAAAAATTTTTTTTTGCATTAATTATTACGAATAATACATACATTTTTATATTATATATAGTAACTTACTTACGAACAATTTTAAGTATAAATTAAGAAAAACTATACATACAATGAAGCCAACAAAACAATTTAATGAGATGGATGCGATTGCATATTTTTACAAAACAAATCAATATCTGCTGCAATCTCAGAAATGCTAAATCACAAGGAATCTTCCAAAGTCTCTGTGGGAAGGTATGATATTTGCTAATTTTTTGTTAAAAGTAATGACGAAAATGCTGTTTCACATATTTAGGTATGTAGTACCAAGGCTTCTTTTGCAATAGACGGATATTCTTGCTGGCGCCTTATCAAAAATTCTGAATATCATTTAATTCCACTTCAAGCAAATTATCTGATCTGATATCAATCAACTCTTTTCGAGCTGCCCACGTGATGTGATCATATTTTAAGGATTTAGCAAATGGCGTATTCAATTGTACTTTTGTTCATCATTCAAGTTTGGGAAACATTTTTCAAAAAATAGTATTGATTCGGCCATGTGATCAAAAATAACCTTTTTTGACTTAATTCATTGAATTTGTCAAAAAATCTGTCAAATAAGATGCAAAACAATCCACTTCTGATCACAAAAGAATGGAGAGAGCTCTGCTTTTTTTGTCATAAAGAAAAATGCGTTCGTTTTTGTCATACAGAAAAAATGTTTATAAATAAATGTTTGCACTTTCTACTGAAAATATTTGCGGACCCCCGTGACAAACCTGTGGACCCCTGGGGGTCTGCGAATTCCAGTTTGGGAAGCACTGCCTTAGTATGTAGAAAACCCGATCCTAAAAATATTAATGGTAAAATATTTGATTTAATTTTCTCTCCTGAAAAGCATAGTTATAACTATTTTGGCCATCTAACCTTAATATCATCAACATCTAGTATATATTGGACACATCAATTTATTTGATATTGTTAAACAACACGATAAGCCCATGGTTTCAAATATATTTAAGTACAAAACTACATTTACAGAATTTTTGTTGTAATAAAATCCACTAAAATAATGTCAGATAAATTTAAATAAAAAGTGTCACTCTGAAAATTTTACCCAAAACAAAAACTAAAAAGGAACCAAAAAATATCGTTTATAACGGATAGTAACTGCCATTTTGTTGTTTATTTTTTACTTATATATGAATCTCGTATTTGGAGAAGGATCTAAAATTATTTTCATAAAAAAGTTATGTTACACATATTTATATAAAGGTTTTTCTTAAGCATAATTCTAAATTAAGTCGATAATCGTAGCTTCCTTTGCGTATTTTTCATATTGATCACGTATTTATTTTAAGCCAGATTTACAGTGAGACACTAATTGAGAGCTATAAATTTAACGGGATACTAAAAAAGAATTGGCATTTAATGAAAACTTTATTGCGTCTTCTTTAAATAATATTATCTAAGATCGTTGTAAAAATAAAATCAATTAGTATCACTCGATTGTAAATGAAACTTCGACTGAATTGCTTGGAAGGTAATTGCTTTGAATAAAACTTTTATTATTTTTTCTCATTTGTGTTTCAGCCAAGTTTTATTGTTTTAAGGATTAAATTGTAAGTATTATTAGCGCTCTTGGTGTGAATAGCACTCCCTGAGACGTATTTTTGAATACGTAAACAGCTCAAACATATTGTGCTATTGTCGTGTTATTATGACTCGTTTGTAAATTATTAATGCGGATCAGAAGGCAATATTTGCTTATTTATATTATTAGTAATGAAATTGCGCTGTATTCTAGAACAGTGTATCTCTATTATTGGTATCAACCGTGAAACTGAAGTTTCACGAGGTTAAATAAAGGCATCCAATCGTAAAATTAGTATTTTTTTTCATTACTGTGACACAAACATAAATTGTTTCAATCAATAACTACGAACTCCCACCAAATGCAAAAAATAGTTTTTTTTTAATTATAATATAACACCTCCTATTATAATATGTTATAAAGAATTGGAAAGTATTTAAAATGGTTAATAATTCCTACGAAAGTTTGGTACTGTCCGTTATATATTATGCAAAGCCATTATGAAAATGTGGCTATTATATAATACAAAAACTTTCTTAAAACGTTTCATATTGATATATTATCTTAATACTTGACAACAACTGGTAAGTTGGTGTTAATTTTATTTCTCTGATGTAACAAAGTTTCAAACGGAAATGTTCTGTTTAAAAGCATTTCTTAAATAGCAAAGAAATTGAAATGTTCAACCTCGAAATCGTGGATTAGTAAGTACTTTGCTTAAAAAACTTTTGTAGTGTATTTTAACTATTTAAATAAGCCCGAATGCTGTATTTTGTTATATAATATATAAGTGTATATTGCAATAAAAGTTCTAGGAAGGTAAATATGAAATCATGCACCATAGAATGAAGCAAAATTTCTGTGGCATTTGGAATTGATACAAATCAATGATAAATACCTATAACTAATCACGTTTTCTCATTTACAAAGTAAGATTGGAAATAGATTGATTGATTGAATACTATATGAATAATGATCAATAATTTGAGTTAATAAGAATCAATCCATGGCAAATTTTCATATAGGAATGCTCTTATATGGTTCAGTCATAGGGCAACCTTTCTTTGAAAAGGTTCTAATTGCACTTGACCATGTTTTGAGACACGAGCGTTTGAAGTTTTGACTGATCATATTTTGTAGTGAGTAATTATATATATAAATATATTACTTGTTTTTCATATAAATTATTTTAACTAAAGCCTTTAGATGAGGAAATAATGAGTATCTAAATCTTTAATTAGAACCAACAACAATAGTTTGTTTGAAAAGATTTTATCGGATATTTCAATTTTGTCAAACAAAATGTTCTGATTTTTGAGATATTTATTAATAGTATATATTATCATGACTTGCTGAACCATATACGCTAACAATAACAGTGTAATATAAAACAGAAATATAATATTACATATATACTTTGAATGTTTGAACAAACTCAGCTAATTTTCGTTAATGACCAAATCGATAGATCATTAGAAGTAATGAGTAAAACACACACCAATAATCGAGCGAAGAGTGTTCAACATGACGTTAAAACCTTTTCAAAAAAACTGTGATTTGTATGTTTTTTCTATGAGATGATAATAAGCAGGTATATCGATTCATATAACCGTATAAAACAAATTTATGAAAAAAAATGTCTGGATAGAATTCCGGAATAGTGCTAACTCCCTCATTGAACAATATATGATTCTGAAATCAACGTATATGGTAAAATGTAACTGATACATCATTTTCCAACCAAAAGGTCATTTTGGGCCAAAATGTCAGTTAGAACCTTTTCAAAGTAAGACAACGATAGGTCTTACCATAAATTTAATACAAATTATTAAGTTACTGTTTTTTCTATACACGAAGGATACGAGCCAGTTATACAAGACCCCATATTGAAATAATCATGTGTGACTATTGTTTTATATCTGTCCTGTAATTAAAATGAAAATGACATTATATTTTTCAGAATATGAAAACAGAACTTTCGAATACTCCGAAATTCAATCCAGGTAGAAATATTTTTTAGCAAGCTGAGGGCTATCGCGTAACAAATGCGCCGCTATGGTAACTACCCAAAAGCCACGCAATTTATCATAGGATTCCCCTAAGCCCAAAAAATGAAGATTTAACAAAAAATCCAATGGTTATTTATCGACTTCACGGTCAAACGTTTCTAAACTTAAATTAACTGCCTTTAGATCGATACGAGTAACTGTAAAGCGACACATTTATGAAAATGACACCGATATTTCATCATAATTAGTTAATATGTTCAAAAGTTAATTCTTTTCCTGTTTTAAATTGACTGAGCAATACGATTAGCCTCTATACAATTTATTTCTAACCGACGCAGCTGGAGAAAATAGTGAATCGGTTTCTATATATAAAAGAATAACATTACCAACGTAAAAAAAGATAACGTTAGGCGTGCTATTTTCCAGCAAAAAGGTCATCAATAATATAATAAAAATGCCTTATGACAGGTAAGTATATATGTCAAAAAAGTAGTAATATTTACCGGGACATTATTTACTAAGTACAAATTGAATATCAAATAAGCCATCTGAAAGTTACCTTCTATTCACGGAGCATTGGTTTTATTTTTATAGTTTTTTGTTAGTTTAATGATACCCTTTTTAGTCATTAAAAAAAACCTTTACATGATTTTCGAGCAAATAATATCATCGTTCAAAGGGTAATAATTTCAACGTGAAAAGAATCAACTCGAAAAAGGGATTTTCAGCTTGTAAAAATATAATACAAAACATAAAAGAAATTTAATCAGCCTGTGTATTTTGACTATAGTCCATTGAAAAGCTCTTTCAAATTGTTTTAAAATATCTCCGACCGTTTTCCGCTAGGGATTATAGTTTCACAGAAAATTACAAATAATATAATAAAGGAAAGATTCTGTGAAATATACTTTGTATTGAAAAATAAAGTAAATTTTAACAATATAAGTTTGGTATGAAACTCACCAAATGTAAAAAAGCTCTTTCTGATATTGAAATTTCAAAAGTACGCAGAAAGTCAATTGCTTTTCATTCATTCATTTATATCAATGCTTGTTTTCTTAAGTGGAATGAGGATAAAATAAAATAATATTATAACATATTACGTTGTCCCGACTATATGAAAACAAAATCATGTTTAGAATTATTTAAACCAAAATGTGAACTTATTTTAGCTCAATTAATTTTGAATAAAAGCTGATGGTAAAAAAGAAAATTTTAGAAACGTAAAAGAAGCAAGGTTTTTTTATTTAACACATGTTCCGATATGAAACTGTCAGGTTTTAGGCAAAGTAGAGAGATTAGATTATCATTCTCTCATCATACACAACCTTGTGTTAGATAAGATAAATTCATAAATATATTGAAAAATCGATGAATGAATGTGTACATTCAATGATTAGGGCACTTGGCCACCGATCCAAACTAAAATTCAAAAGCGATTAGTGCTCAGCTCCGGGACAGACCTAAATAAACATAGAGTTATAGGATTTAATTCAATAAAAAATATTATGTTCGTCTACATTTTTATTGCGTAATTCGTTATCGAAATTTTCCAAACGTGTATACAATGAGAAATTTCCTCCCTGTTAACCATTGACCGTTTCTTTTTATTAAAACTATTTGAAAAGAAAGAAAAAATTCTTGAATAAAAGAAAAATCAGTGCTTAAACATTTCATATAGCTCACACCAGACTCAGATAAACATTATTTGGGAATTTTTCTCCTTTTGAATGATAATTTTTTTATTAAGCTTCACATGTTATATTTTATAAATTTAATATGACAAAGAAATACGACGTTTCTAACGATACGTTTGTGATAAAATTGTGTAAAAAAGCCAAAGTTTTTGCTGACTTTATTACGCTACCCGTCATATTTTCTGCGAAAAAAACAAAAATATTGAATTTATTTTAAAACACATTTCTATTTTTATTTGCTGTTTTGGCGGAATGAATTATTCTTACAAACATTAAGAGTTATTCAGCATACTATTATAAAAACAATGCTGTATTGAAAGTCATCTATAAATAAACTCTATATAAATATCTCACAATATGTATACTAAAAATGTGGCCAAAAATAGAAGAAAATTTTAATCTAAACTCTAAGCAATGAACAGAAATTTATTAGTTCATATTTCAACCAAGAATATTTTGGAATACTTTTTAACTTGAAGGAGTGAAAATTAGTAGGAAAAGGTATAACATATATTCGACAATTTAAAGGTGTAGTAACTGTCGATTTTGAGTAAAACGTCTTTATAATTATAGAAATATAAAACAACGTATATAAAATGATTTAATAATAAATATAAGACTGGCTTCGTTCATCAAAGGAACGTTGAAAAAAATCTTAAAAAAATGAACATAATGAAAATGATATTTTAAAACAAGAGTCATTGTAAGAGGTAACTTTTTGGGAAAATGATGTTTTAATAATATATTTAGCTTATTATTTTATTATGGCAAACACTAACAATGAGATTTATCAAGAAAATATGTGTAAAAGCCACACTCAAACAATGGAGAGCGCTAAGTAAATAATGTGATTGATCATAGCTTTTAAGATAAGAGAACCGAATCTTTTATATTGTTCAAAAAATATGTCAAGGAAGTAATATTGAACTTGTCCATCCGAAAAAATAGAGTTTTGCGCCAGATGGAAGGCCAAGGACATATTTTTATCTACTAAAACTATTTGCGCTTTATTATTTTTATTTGCAGAATGAGGATATAGATTATTTTGTCATATCCTATACAATTATATATATACGTTATAATATTATATTAAGCAGATTGATTCAGAAGCTGGTATTAAAAAGCGACCAAAAAACTAAAAGACAAGGTAATTTTAAGAAAATAAAAAAGATGAATTAAAAAAGTATATTCCTTTCGAAATTTGGAGCGAACTTACTTAATTTGGAAAAAAATACTGATTTAAATTTACACTCACATTCAATAAACACTATATTTATTTTTTCCAAAAAATCGACATACTGATAATTTACAATAAAGCATCGTGTTTTTTCCACAAACGTCGTTACCTACTTGACCACGAATCCGACAAAACGGTGAACAGCGAGAGCGATTAGCTATCCGCTTGATGTGTTTTTCCCATTTTTTTCAATCCCTACTCTCACCGAAAAAGTAAGCATGAGCAATTGAGTAGCATGCAGTTCTCGTAGAAAAACGTCTTCAGATATCTCAATTAGGAATATAGCTCCACATTGGGAGCGGAAATGGTTTAAAAATAAGTAATAATGTTAATAAAAATATAATATTATTTGTTTATTTATATAAACAGAAGAATACCTCTAAATTTCTGATACATAATAATTTAATATCCAGCAAAATTAAGTAAACACAATAATATGAGTTAATATTTACCCACGAATAATAAAGATACTAAATTAATAAAGTAAAACAATTATATTCCAGTGTTTATTCATAACCTTAATATGTTTATATGGTTCTTCACTCGATTTCGATTAAATTGATACAATTATTTAAAATATTTTGCTTTACTGAAATTAAGATAATGAAAAATATGTTTGCTCACTTATTAGGCATTCGCACGCAGTAATTACATTAAATTAATGTTTCTACAAAACACCACCTTTGGTAAGTGGAAATCAGCGTATATTTTTCTACAATAATAAATCTCAAAAGAAGTGAACGACGTATTGAAATACTGTTTTTGTTTACTCTCAAGTGGGTATACACATGCCTTCATTGATTTATTGTGTGGCATTGGCCGAATTGTTCCTCACAATTTGTTTCTTTTCGTTTACGAGAAATCGATTTTTTTTCAGAAATATCGTATCTATATTAAATCTGTATTCTCTTATACATGACCTGGATTCGTCTCTAGTTGATTAGGTACCCCCGAACTTTAATACATGAATTTTCCCTCCATTACAACTGTAGTTGAAATTTTAAACAAACATATTATGATAGATAACCTGAAGGTATTTAACTGTAAGCCTGAAGTTTTACCAGCGATTCAGTACATCAATTTACAGCAGGAAATTTCAGTGACATGAAAATAAGAGAAAAATAGTGAATATTTAGTATTAAACTTTTTGCACTGGCATAATTATATCATTAACGACCCCGGGTTTTGCCTTCTGATATCTACTGTGGAAAAGAAAAAGGATGTAAACCACACCAAAAAAATTTGTGTATAACTCACACAAAAGTGCTAATGCACTTTATTTATATATAATATATCGGACTCTAGAAAGGCAAAAGTATTTATCCCTCCATTTAAAAAAAAAAAAAATTTTTTTCGATAATAACAATGTTTACAATTTAATAAATGTTTTGTTTGGGTTATACACAATATTTTTTGCGTGTGGGTCCTTTTTACTTTTCACAGTCAGATATCTTCAGGCTTTGAACAGAAAAGGATGATATCGATGTCGTATTTTTTCATGACTTTTTCTTATAAGATACAATATCATTTCATTTAAGACATCGACTGAGAGTGCTTGGTGGAATTTCAATATCAAACCCAGGTCATTAGTGACTAAATACAAGGAAATGTACAAAATCTCAACAATTCGAATCTAAAAAATCATATTTTATTTCCAAAACAATAAAGAACAACAGTAGTTTAAACCTCTTCAACGATCTTTTTATAAAGCGCCTACTTAGTACGGGCTGCAAAATTATTAACATTGCGGTTTCCGCTAAGTCTTAGTTCGGCGTCGATTGCAAAAGTAGTAAAAAATAGTAAGGCATAACATTTTTATAATAACAAAAATGTAACCTATGCAACTTTGGAGAAACAAAATATAAATATAAGTCCAATTAATCAAAGCAAGTATTTTTCAGTCAGTGTATTTAACAGAAAAACGATGATATCGTCACTGTTCTGGAGGAAAACACTAAATCTAAAAAATGACATATTGAGTTAGCTATATCAAAATGATCATTATTTCAAATTCTACCGTATGGAAGAACACATTTATTTTATAAATTATACTGTTACTTAAAAACAGTTATGTAAAAACACACAAAATGAAAAAGGTATCGCATTTCAAACATTTGACAAACTTCAAAGTCCAATTACTCAAAACTGGTAATTTTTCAGTTAATGTCTTCTTCCAGAGCAACGACAATATATAATAGAGTGATTAAAACATATTTTATTATCTTTATATTTTTTACAACACGTACGTTTTCCATGTCCAACGTTAAACAATTGATATTATAATCCATATCGACGAAGTGAAAGAAGTGACAAAAGTAATAGTCCCTTTTAAGGTATCAATTGTCAATTCTTTGTGGAAAGGCATTATATTTAAAAAGATAAAACAGAATTTTTTTTTACTACTTCCACATTTAAAAATGATCAGGACCGGTTTCAATCATCGCGAGCATAATCAACTGCTCCTGATCATTATAAAATGTAGAAGTAGCAGTAAGTTTAGTTTTTTATAGAAATAAAAATCAATAATTATTTCACTCTTAATACCTATCTGAAAAGTGACATTTCAAGCTCGAACACAAACATTTTGTTACCCAAACAAAACCACTTGGAAATGTGCCAGATACATTCTCACTCTCTAATTAAATTAGGTCTTGTAACAAATATATTTTACTATTTTTATTATACTGATCAGTCAATAAAAACATTTATCTTGTTCCTTTATACGGTCGTTTCAAATTTTATAGAGTCGTTGTGTATACGCATACACATTTAGTAAACATACTGACTTTCTTTAAAACATAAAAATAAAATTGTAAAGGGTATCTATCTGAATGGCTTATCGATACGATTTAAAAAATCCGAATTCTGTTCGGAACGACCCATCTCAGCGTAAAGAATTTTTTCGTCTTCACCAAAATCTTTAAGTTGATATACAATAATTCTAAAATGATTTTTTACATACATTTCACTAATGACTATTTCCTTAGCTGATTACATTGTCATTAGACGCAATAACGGGTTTTAATCATCAAAGAAAATTTCTTGTTCAATCTGTTTATGGATTTGTGTGACGTTTTGCTCTTTTTCCATTCAGTTTTATTCAATTAGGGAAACGAGGCGAAAACATAGCGATAGGTAAGTTTACTTTAGTAGTTTTTAAACATAGGTTTTTTACCTTTTCTAAAAAGAGAGGTTACGCTATGGATTTCCAACACGTTTTTTCAAACAACTTCTGTCAAGATTTTATATAAGGAGTCCATATGCTGAATGGAACGAACATTGTGAGACAATGCTAATACTTAATAGTGTAATGTTTTAGATAAAATAAGCTTATATTTTGAATTTTATAAAAAAAAAAACTAGTGAGTAAACCGGCATGCTTTGCAATGTCATTCAAAGATAGAAAAGGTTTGTGTTTTAGTTCTATTTTATTAAAGTGATTTTGTATACACAATATTTTTGTTTCTGTCTGGAACGTACACTAAAATATCAGAATGTTTTTCCGAGATGTCGCTGTTTATACGTATTTATGATTCTACGATTTTTCCGTTTGCAGGACTTTTTTTATACTTTAGATTTTTTCTTCAGAAACCTCCACGGTTGTGCGCTCAACAACTCACCAAAGTGTCATCGAAATCGGATGAATGGTAAAGGAATGCAGATAAACAAACATTTATTTATATATATATATAGATATTGGACATGAAATATTAACGGTTATTGCATTGCATTGAATAAAAAAAACACATTCTGTTGAAATTTTCCATTCCTAGTACAAATTAATGATCTACGTTAAAAGTACTTAGACATGATAAAAACATAGTACTCAAAAGGAAAAGCTCCAGAAAATTCAACAAAAAATGAATGGATTTCTATGATGCATTGAATATGATTTATATTATAACAGTAAATAAGTGTGAAGACGTGAGGGATTTTTTAGATACCATGACGTGATATTTGGCGAGGAATATTTTTTTAGAACTACCTATATTACTTCTTATCGGCAAGGAATTTTTCCGTAATAATTTATCGTCACAGTGACTCTTTTATCTTATTTTAACAACAAACAATTGGATATGTTAATGTTTATGTATTCAATTTTGTTAAGTTATTATGAATAGTATTTTCGTCACACTATTGATTCTGTTATCAAAAAAGTATAATACTTTTTCAATGTAAATTAAAAAATAGTCAT
This sequence comes from Himalopsyche phryganea, assembly GCA_022494535.1. Lineage (NCBI taxonomy): Eukaryota > Metazoa > Arthropoda > Insecta > Trichoptera > Rhyacophilidae > Himalopsyche > Himalopsyche phryganea. Next base: position 1,601,783 of record JAGVSL010000089.1, on the reverse strand, counting down.
GAAGTGTCACGAGCAAATAGGACTACTATAAGATTCCTGTGAAATTTAATATTTTAAAATTTTACAGATCTATTTTAGTTTTATCCGTAATCACCCGGATTTCACCGTTCGAAACCTTTAAGCATTCATGTGCCCAAGTAAACTCAAACTGACGTGCACTTGAATATCTGGAGATTGAGAAAGACAAAACCCAGGTCGTTAGTAACAAAGCTTATGGACTTTTCAAAATTTGAACGTTTGAAATTTGATATAAAAATTTAATCAATTTTTTGACCTCTGTGGTCTAGTGATAAAATTTCTGCCTTAGCGATCTTCAAATCTTAATATAAATTTGTGATTTTGGAATATGAGTGACTTATAAAAATTCTCATCGAGTTTATCTCGTATGATTTCCAAATTTTAAAAATGTTTAGCGCATTGGCTGTCAGATGTAATGCAAGAATTTTTATTTATAAATTAAAATTTTTAATATATTACATTTAAAATTTTAAATCAAGCGCTCTCAGCCTCTTCTGAACTTACTAACACCCACACAAAATGTTTCAATTTAGCGAAGGCTTCGGAAAATTTAAAGCCCTTCTTAGTGTCTAAGCATTGAAAAAAGAATCAAATATGAATTCAATTTCAAGATACAGCGATGAGTGCATAGCTTGAATACTCAAGAACGGTGAAACTAATATGTTGGCTGAAAGAAATATATGACCAGGAACATTTCTCTACTTCCAAGTTCGAGTTACTTCGTTCTTGATACAATCAATTGCATAAAACATGTGTAATGTCCACACACTCTCGAATAAAGGAAAATATAAATTAGGTCAGTTGAAATAAAATATAGTCCCAATTTGTAAAATAAAACGAAATTTTCCGTACGTAGTTAGGCTGTAATTCAATGAACAAAGGATTTATGCTTTGCTGTTTCCGATTTCTTTAGTTCATTCAGAAAGCTCTATTTTATTTGTCTGGCTCCCAAACATTCAATATACATTCGATATTGCATATTGAGGATTATGACGCCGAAAATTTATTTTCGAATTGTATTATTCGCAGTCTCGTCACGTTTTGTTTCTTCCATATAGAACTAGAGTAGTTTAAATATTCACAGCAACATAATTTAGAAAGTTGCTGTATATCGAATAACAGTCGAATAGAAATCATTGAAATAGGATATATTTGAGATGATTGAACACATCTTGATTGTTACACCAATAAAAACGGGGAGAGTTTATATTTCAACAGTGTAAATAAATGGTATATTATGAACAATGTAATATTGGAGTTTCGCAGAACATCAGCAATGAAATCAATAAATTTAATAATTATTAAAAGTAAATAAATAATATTGATTTGTTTGATATTGTTGTTTTAATTGAAGATGTTCCAGCAAAACCAGTATTGAAACACTTTAAAATTGAAGAATAACTATCAAATCGAGAAATATTTTTGCATATATGTTGTGTAATTATTTGTCTGTTAAAGTTTAATTTAGTGATTGAATATAAAATATGTACATTTTTTTATAAATAAAGAAGAGCAAAACTTAGATGAATTATAATTCACCAAGCAAAGTTCCAAAAAGACAGCGATTAGCTGAGCACAGCAGTGGTCGTAATTTAATTAAGAATATATTATTATATATTCAGTGTCGAGTAGCAAGAGTTTTGCCACCCCCCCACCCATTTTTTCTCGAACAATGATGATTTAATATTCACAATAGTAAATTTGGATTATTGAGATTTTGTACACTTCCATGTATTTTGTCACTAACGACCCGGGTTTCGCCTTTCGGCATCTTCAGGCATTCGAGCACACGAATGGACTAGAACTGACTGAACTGAAACCCGGGTCGTTAGTGACAAAATACATGGAAGTGTACAAAATCTCAATAATCCAAATTTGATATTGAAATTCCCTCAGTCGATGTCTTAAATTACTTAAATTATATTCACAATAGTGTTGAATAAAAAATTCTTAAACCACTATGGACCAGAGATTGTGCCGCAGAGAAAAAAAAAATATGTATACATGTAATTTCTTGAAAAATATGTACTACATTTTTACAATTCTGTCATTTACAAATGTTGTATTTAATATTATCATAAAATATTTTTTATATATAATATATCGACGAAACCCTACGTATCCCTATGTATAATCCTGTATCTGGTAGGTAATAAACACATAAAATTTGCAGAGAAATACGGGTTTCTTACACCATCGAATAATGTAACATTATTTTCATGGCTAATAGATTCTTATTTAATAATAATTTTAACCTCCGAAACCTTCTATTCATTTTCAAAAATTTCGTACCTGAAACATGGCGCCCCCCTCCTTGATAGGCCAGTGAATATCTTCATCGAAAATTGAGCGTGTTCGAAATAGAAAAAAAATGTAATATTTTGATACAACTTTTTTACAAAATCTACCCGCAAATTCACTTAAGGTTTTTTGTATACGATACTCTAAAATTCTTAAAGTGGATTGAGGGTTATTTGAGCCCAACCATTTATGTGAATATTTACTGAGAAATTGACTGTATTCTAAAATATCGATCGAGTGAAAAATATTTTTTCGTACCCATTCGATATATTAAATTTGAGAGCGTTTTATCATGGCGCATATAGAGCTGTCAAAGCAATCTTCTTGTCAGTTAAATACATCATTTTTTTCACTGAATGTTTCTTTTATATGCCGCGACAGCTGGTGTGTTGCGGTTGAAGCCCACATTTATACCGGTTCTGTTCACTATTGTATTGATATGTGATAGAAGAATCGATATACACAGTCAATTTATACAAGTGATAGATGGATATCAGAATAAGCTCTCATTTTTATAACTGAGTAACTCTTAACAATTACCCACGTCGATGACGAAACAAAAAATGTATCAAATGTTTATCGTGATTTTAACTGGCGTGTTTTCAATTTATTACTGATAAAGCTATTATTCATTACCCAATTTATGTCAAATTTTTAAGTCCTTACATGTACATGACATCGTATCACAAAAAAATATATTTAAATATATCGATAGCCTATTTCCATAGTGATAAAACTAGAAATTTGTAATTTTGAGATATGGCCGATCAAAGTTTTGACTCATCTAAACTAACTCGTAAATAGTTTAAAGTTTTTCCTTTACGGAACATCACGATTCGCAAAAATATATTTCCACAATATGTATGTATATCGAACTAAGCAATTATTTAATTTTGCTAATTTCTTGTTAAGTTCTTTGGTGGAACTTTAGCAGAGTGGTGTTCGAATATAATGGCTAACTTAACTCAAAACATCAAATTTTTGACTTATCGTCCTATAGAACTGAGCCATCGATATTATAAACAAATGATTCGTAAGAAGTAGGCAATTATTTTTGTGATACTGAAATATCACCGCTGCTCTGAAAGAAAACAGTAAATCGAAAAAGTTACATATTGAGTTGGTTATACCAATATGTTTCTTATTTCAAGCTATGCCGTATGAAAGAACACACTTATTTTTATAAATTATACCGTTGCTTAAAAACAGTTTTGTACAGACAAACTAAATGACAAAGGTATGGTATTTCAAACATTTGACAAACTTCAAAGTTCAATTACTAGAAACTAGTGTCATCTTCCAGAACAACGACGGTATTTGACAGCTAATACTTGTTATTTTCTCTATTTCTTTTTTAAATATAAGGTGATTGTTCTACTGCCATGATTTATTAAAATAATATTAAACAAATCATTACATTAAATGACCATAATAATATATTTTTATATTTTGAGGTAAATGTTTTATCTGTCAAATTATTATTAATCCTTTTTAGGTTTCAAAAATAATGAATTCCTTATTAAAAACTTAGTAAATCGTATGAGTTGAATGTTTCATAAAAAATTTGGACAGTAAAAAATGGTCTGCATTTATTGAAATCAACTGGTTAATTCGAACCAATTCAGTTGTCAATCGTGCGCCTGGTGATAGAATACGATGCAATTTTGTTTGCAATTACGACTGCATATTGCCTATAATTAGAGAACCAGTGGGATGCCAAAATACATGTGGGATTAATTTTGTTTACTCACTGCAATCGCAAAGTTGTTCAAACGTAGGGAAGTCACCATAAGTAATTTGCCAAACAAACGTATAATTACAATATTAATATCGTCAGCGTAACGATAAAAATACATAGGTAAATGAAGTTCTTTTTTTTTAAGATAAGATGCTTAAAGCAATTTCAATATCAAATTTGAAAAGTTTAAATTTTGTATATTTTGTTTGTTTTGTATATTTTATTAATATTTTTCTTTATAAAATAATCTGGGCCAATATCTCTCATAGCGAGCATGACTTAGTTAAAAGTATACTTTTATAAATAATGTTTTATTTTTATAACTAGTATAACCGTACCCGTCATATATGACGCTATTGAAATTGAAATACTGAACGTCTAAAGTAGTTAGTACGTCGGACATGTGTGTGCGTTGTATGGAAAGCGAAGATTTCATACCTACATGTGATATGTGATAATAATAAAACGTCTACAGAGCGGTCTGGCCTATTATAATATATAAGATTATGAAACCAAAATTATTCACTTTCTTGTCTCAATTACGGCACAGTCTGAAACGCCCCTTCCTCAATAATAGTTTGGTTTTTTTAAGATAGTCGATGGTGTTACATATTGTCTAACTAAGCCTAATAAATATTTATTACATTTGTTTTCTGTTGCACTACTTACTTCCCTTCCGAAAAGTGCTCTTTGCTACTGACTACACAGTATATAAATATGTATAAAACTAAGGTTTAACTAACTTGAAAACAAAAGTTTTCCCAAGACGATTTCCTTAAAAGTTGTGTTGTTTTTTGCTGCCCTAGCTTTATGCATAAATTATTCACATCTTCACGCTGTGTACAATTTACAAAGGTTTCTTATAACTGCTTCAATTTTCACCTGAGATTTCAAGCTGAAATAAAAAGAACACTTTGAAACGCGATAACAAACTTTCTTTACAATGTTTTTAATGAAATAAATTTTTATGATTTTTCCCAATACAAATAAAAGTTTTATAATTTAATTCGATAGTGGACGTAACCACCAAGCTACTCTGTGAAACCTCATTTATAGTTTTGATTTAATCATAATTACACATATAGTTTAGTCATACATATAATGAATCATACAGTGAACTGTTTCTAGTTAAAATGTACATTTTTGTTTGACGAAATTGGGATTTATTTTAACTTTTTAATTTCATTCTACACTGCCTTTTTGTCAAGAAACCAAAAAAAGGTACCCTTACCGATAGGAATGGAGACCTTGGATTATATGCAGGGCTGTAAAAAAATTGTATGTTACTTCATGATATTTGATAACATAATATACTGGCCATAGTGTATAATAAATACCATTCTTTGAAAAATGATATGGGAAATTTTCAAAATTTAAAATAAATTGAATATGATTTAAAGACATCGACTGAGGGTGCTTGATGGAATTTCAATATCAAATTTGGATTATTGAGATTTTGTACACTTCCATGTATTTTGTCACTAACGTGTATACCATGTATATTTGTCGTATTTGTATCTTCTATATAAACGTTAGACACTGTTTACTGTCTGTCAGTTCGAGTCCATTCGTGTGCTCGAATGCCTGAAGATGCCGAAAGGCGAAACCCGGGTCGTTAGTGACAAAATACATGGAAGTGTACAAAATCTCAATAATCCAAATTTGAAATTGAATATGATTTTTAAGCTCCGTGATGGCATTTTAATAAATGAATTTGTAGGTATCTAAAAGTAAAGCCATAATTAATCCTGAAAACGTGGCTTAAAAAAGGCGATTATCTTGAAATTAGTTACTTCGTTATTCTATTAGAAATGTGAGTCTTAGCGACTGACAAGTCGATATAATTTGTATTTTTTTCAGCCATGGTTAAAGAAACCCTTAAAACTCATTAGGAAATCAAGTTATTTGAACAAAGTTACGATTTATTATTATATGGTGTTTTTTTCTCAACGAATGTTTTTGTCGATATTTAATAATATGTCGCTACTGAATATTTATTGAAGTGTTTGAATTAAATTTTACACAAAAACAACTCTTACACCCTATATATATACATGTAATAAATCAGGCCGACAAAAGCTAACCAGCTTTTGGAAATATTTTCCATATACGATACATAAACTGTAAATACAATACTATTACACATACTATCATGTATTTTGCCAAACTTGAACCAAATTTAATTAAACTAAAAAATATAGTACCTTGAACCTGCCACAATGGTTTATGATTAAGATGTTTTTCTTTCTTCTTTGTTGCCTGATAATCATCATTACTAGAACTGATTTAACCAATTGAAGCTATATTGATTCATTGTTATTCATTTGCCGACGATTAAGTAAACCTCATTGAAATGAAATACTTTTTATCTTACAACTTTGACTAACTATAAAGACAATTGCTGAACAATATGTTCTATATCAATAATGGCTGTTTGTAAAAACACATTGTTTCAATTTTTAAATGAAATACGTTCATTATTGGCACCCTTGAAATACATAATAATTTACGTCAAATGAGAAACAGCTAAGCATACAAAAATTAGTGTGAAAGTATAACATCGAAATCGGTGTAACGCTATTTCATATTAGATTTCAAAGTATGCTTTCAGTGGAGTGGTCAATGTCGTTGGCTACTGTTACGGATGTTACGGACAGTTTCATAAATTAATTTAAAATCGATTTATTAGGTCGTAGGTATGAATGTTTGTGACGTTTGAAATTCTCTCGGAACCCATTCGTTCTAGTGATATTCGTCTATTACCACCCTCTTCGAATAAGAGTGGTTGAGCAACTGAGTAAAAAGCAGTTCTCAGTTGAAAATACCTCCATTAGGAAGCCAAATGCTCCACATTGGGGTGAACGTGATAAAATAAATAATATTAGTGTAATAATACAATTCGCACGCAGTCCAATATAATATTCGGAAACGGAAATAACAAATAGATCCATATTCCCGAGATAGCTTCATGAGTAAGATGGATTACAATAAAATGAGTTCTGTAAGTTTTTTTTTGTTATAGGTGCTGACTATAACATAAATATACTTTTTTAGCGTTTTCGAATACAAGTGTTATTAATTTTGTTGATATGAATACATTAAAAATCTATATTGTATGAATATATGTATAAACATAAAACGATTAATTAAAATCATGTATTCACAATTTATTAAAAATTACGGCATATGGACTAGAAGAAGAATATGAGACAAATATCAAGAGGAATTAATTTATTCTGAGTAGATTTTTCAGACGTAATCAGCCTTAATTGAACTCATAAATGAATAAGTAAATTCAATCAAGTCAAAAAAATAACTGAGCATTTGAATATGTTATACAAATCCATAAATTCAATGAAGCTTACAATGTTATGAAACAGTTTTTTTACAACTGAGTCTATAAAATCAAAACTGATCCGGTATGCGAATAATTTATTATACGAATATTTGGAATCACTAGTGTTGATCTATGTTACGTGTTCAAAAGTGTTGTGAGCGCAGCAAAAGCTTTTCAAGCTTTTTATATCTCCCATACATATATACTATAGTAATTCACCCATGCAACTCACGCATTTTTGGATGGTTTTGAAAATAACAAAAACAATTTTATGTGCAATAAATCTGGTAATAAGTGTTGGATGTTTTATTAATGAATATCGTAAATCACAGAGATAGTGTAGCATTATTCAACACCCCCTGTCGATTTAGTTTGCACTATGCTCAGAAATGTTGAACACACAATGCCACTGATATGTTGTATTTAAAAATCATTTCCGATGCTCAATAATATCAATCCCTTGATTTGTATGTACTTTAGATTGTTGGTGGAACAGTATGAAATTTATAAAAATAGTAAATTTTATAATTTACTAAATTGAAAACGCTGAGAGAAATAACAAATTCTTTTACGTCACACATAAATATATCAAAACTGTAGAATTACAGCTAAAATATCAGTAATAATTACGAATTTTTATTTTTATATTGAGATATTGTTAATTTGATAATTAAGCAGGTTAATAACATTTTATTCTATTGTGCTACCAAAATACAGTTATTCAAATACATTTTTATATCTTCATGATACAATCAAAATTTATAAGAGCTTTTTGATGAGTTACTCTTCTGCTTGAAAATTCCCTCTGGGCGTAATTTAGAGAGCTAAATTAATTTTCTAGCTGGCAGGTAAATAATATTAACGTTTTTATGAAAATTGATAACAAATTACAAATGATGAAACTTATACCGAACAGTTATGCTAAATAAATACATAACACTATCGCAACACATTGTATGGAATAATATTTCTAAAAATCAAATACATTGCTTAAAATATATCAAAAAAAAATGTGAAATAGGTTTCTAAAAGTTATTTTGTACTACTACAAGCATTGTCAACTGGCGATCAATATGAGCGAAACCGTGTCTGGTCGTTTCAAAAATTGTGGAATTTTTATATTACAAAACAAATTGTGTTTTATTTTTTTTAATATAACGCCTTTCTACGAATAATTGACAGTTAATACTTCAAAGGTGAAATTGTAAATACTTTTTGATTAACATTAGTACTTGAGGTGGTCTATTAATAGCCACTGATATGCTTCACATAATGATCGTGCATGAATAAATATATTTATTGTTTATTGAAAGCCTTTTGTTTACATAACTTGTTGATATAAATGCAATATGCGTTATAATGAACGAGCTGTCAAATACCAGCAAACATTCAAGACCCGTAAATGAACAGTAATTTACGAAGATAATGAACGATTCAAACGTGAAATTGAAGTTTCATCAACTGGACTTCAAAGTCAAATGTATTTAAATAATAATAAATACTCATTCATTCCAATAATTATTAATTAGAAAGTCAGCAGTGCATTGCTCTTGAACGTAAATAATAATATAATGCATCCACGACCACTTTCACAATCTATTCATGTTTGTGTATGTGTTATAAATAGTTCAATGTTGATTTTTATAGATGTATAATAAAATTATAATTGTTACTATTTCTTGAATGGATTAGTTTAAAGAAAATGAATAACCACAATAAACGCATTCGAATAAGGAAAGAAATATACTGTGATGTGCTTATCTAACTATTTTTATGGCCTTGAGCTATTATATATAATAAAAGAATGTTAAATTTCACTGTAATTGTATTGTTAACTTATTTATAAATAATAGAAAAGCAATGTGGGGAATGGAGAAAATAAACAATAAAATTCATAAGACAACTAAAGACTTATTCACAGCACATAATAAAGTGTCCATTCAGTATTTAAGATAGTCATTAGAAATTAGAATACGGAAATGAACAAAGCATTTCCTGTGTGAGACAGCTGATTACCAGTCTTTGAAGTAGAATGAGTAGTCATTATAATACATTGTCTTTTCCATTGCCAAATTGTATACCTGCAAAATGACAATTTTTCCGGAGAGCATAAAAACAGTTACAAAACGCATTTATCGAAATAAAACAAAAATAAAAAATTACGTAATTAGTATAGTTATAAATATTGAATATTAATAACGTGTTTTTTTGTAATTCGATTCGATAAAGTTGTTCTTTAAACTGTTTTTATGCTCATCCGAACGATGATAATGTTAAAATGTATATAACTTACAATCAAATAAAAATACGAGACGACAACAATCTTCATTTTTATATATATTACATTTACTTTCAATTACACTTTGTCTTCCCGTTACATCACTCAGTTACATGAAAGCATAAATTAAATTTCGTTTTCTCGGTGCCATAGGCACCATTTTATTGTGATACATGAAATAATCATGATTCTCGTCACACGTTTGTGTATTATTCAATCTCAAGGTAAGATTATTCGTGTAAAAAAACAAAACACCATAATTTCTTTTCGTTGTAAATTCTTGCTCCATTAATGTAATTTCGTTTTATTTCATTTCTTTATACGCAACAAGTCTTCTGGAATATTTCTGTCTTAATAATAATTGCAGACGAAAATCCTTAAACGAATACAGTTCAGTCATTTTGGATTTCAGTGATTACCAAAAAGGTGAACTGGATTAAAAAGTTGGTACAAAAGAATGATACTGTATCTCTGTAGGTATTTAAATGAAAATTTTCGCTTTTGTTAATGAGGAAATTTACAGCAGGAAATATCTTTTATAAACGACATTAAGTTTGAAATGTACAATTTATTTAAGAAATCGTTGAGACAAGTAAGCAGTAGCAAACAAGATCAAAAATTTGCAAAACAGCTTTGGTCGTTTAGTGTTTTACTGGAAAATTGTAAAGAAATTTTTCTACGCTACTATAATCTTTGACGAAATCGAAAATAATTAATACTTAATAATGATGAAAAGTATCAGTAACTGACCCAAATATTTTAATAGATTTGGATTATTGAGATTTTGTACACTTCCATGTACCCTCAGTCGATGTCTTAAATTATATTTTAATAGATGTTTTTACCGACATTATTTTATTTTATTTCTTAGAAATATCGTTCATTAGTGCTGAAATAAATCTTGACAAAGTGAATGTAATTGTGTCATAACAGTATTTCCTCAATTGGATTATAATACAGTATTATTTTTGGTACGAATATGTCTTCTTTAGAACTTCCTGGTTAATAAAATAAATATTGTTTTTCCTGAGTCATCTAGTACATCAACTGTGCTATACGTCCGCAATGAAAGTATTTACGTTTATGCCGAGAAAAATGCTCATTTTGCTTCAGACGTGCCTCCACAATTATTAGCCGATTTGATGGTTCATGATGTCTGTAATCAGTTCATTAAGCACTTGGTGATACTTGCCAACGTTCTCAATGACATAAAAAAATAATAAATATATATTTATACATTATTATGATAAATTGAGATGATAGTCAACGCGCAAAAATGATTACATCAAAAGACAAAGATCGTATTAAAAAGTTTATTTGAAAGCAGCAGACAATACAGGTTGCGAATGATAATAGGAGAAAAAGGTCTTTATTTCTTAACAGAAAAAACAAAAATGGAGGCGGCCTGTTGTTATCTTTGTGAAGTTTGAAGCGTCGAGTGGGGCAGTTGACCGACAAGGCCCTGCGAGTGTCGCAAGAGTCATGGCATTGTGCGAAATACGAATATTATATATATGTATATATATAGATGGAAACTTTCTTACATGAAGCTTACACTGAAAGGCTTTGGCGTTCATTCTTAACCGAACATAATAAGGTTAATGCGAAGAGTAAGAGAAGTAGGAAAAGCCGATTTTAATCAATTAAACAATTTACACAAAAATTGAATTACCTTAAAATAAAATCTGTTTTTTTTTAAATCAATAATTTGATCTTAACGCATTAAGTAATTAAAAATTGATTGTATGTTATATAAATTTAGCCACCCAATTAATTCTTTTAATTTTATTCGGAAAATAATCGAATATTTTTCCGTTAGTATCTCTTCACTGAAGCATTTCTTCCGAAAACTTGACTGTAACTAACGATCATATTTAATTATTTTCCTAAAAACTTCAAAAGGAAATTCAGAAAACTAAGATTTATTAGTATAATCTGTAAGCTCCCAATAGAGCATCCATTTAATTGTTGCTGTAAATCATCCTGTCCTTACGCCGGATCCACGATAAACAATTTTATTATTTTCGAATAAAACAGTGACAGTTTGCAGTTTGTCTTATTTAAATATTATATACCGTCATTATAGTGGCAGAAAGCCTTAAGTCAGAAAACGTGGAGCATATGGCTTGCTAACGGAGGTATCTCGACAGAAGTTTTCTATGAGAACTGCTTGTTATTCAGTTGTTCAACCTCTGTTTTTTCGAAGAGAGTAAGGATAGAAGGATAGGACTAGGACAGGACTAGTGATTAGATAATCGGTCCCGTTACGTTCCGTTTTTCAGAATCGGATGGGTGGGAGGGAGTTATAGAATTTAGAAACACACATGACTTCGAACAGAAATCCATAAATCGATTAAAAGGTAAATTTATGAAACTGTCCGCACCGGGACTTGTAGCCAATGACGTTACCAACTGCACCAAGAAGCTGACATTTTTTTTCTATTTAGATACCTTAATCATTACTTGTTAAACTAACCACCGTTTGAGATTCCTTAATCATTTACGAATTCGATTCAATTATCAGTATTTTTTTATTATTAATAATTATAGCCTTTTGCCACTAATAACTGAGAACGAAATTAATTTAATTCATTTCTTCAAATTACGTAAAAAAATACATGGAATAAAATCTATCGTACTGTATATCATAGCTCAGCCGGTTTTTGATTTATCGTCTTCTGTCACTATGCCGACGATATATTATGGTACCTAGTTTTTTTTGAATAGATATTCTTAAGAAATGAAATTTCACCGACTAGATTAAAACGAGTAGCTTTATATGATAGTTTTGTCATACTTTGGGTTTTGTTTTTGATGTGATAATGTATTTAATATATAAAAATCAATGTGGGTTTGTTCGTACCTTATGCACTGCCATACCGTTCATCCGATTTCAATAAAGCTTTGTCAAGTTATTGCTTGCATTTGCGCGAAGGATATAGGCATAGTACAATCAGGCCCGGCCTGGCCGAGTCCGACTCTCAACTTTTTAATTTTTAACTTACAGTAGGTCTTATTATATATTATTATCTTATTAAAAATCAATCTCACAATCCAGATAAACCTATAGTCTAAAAAATATCTAAAATAAAGAATCGAATTCGTACAAATAAAGACATCTCGGAAAACCTTCTGATTTATTCGTGTACGCATAAAAATATTGTGTGTCCAAAAGCACTTCAATAAACATAATAAAAAAATACCAACACTTTCTTTTTTGAGTGGCATTGCAACGCTTGCCAGGTACTCACTAGTATTATATATAATTCATAATAAAATAATAAATAGTATCAACGATTGTTAAATTAAGCAAAATAAATGCAATGTCTAAATCCAATGTGGAGTATATTGACCTTTAATAAAGAATTTCAGCACAAGTTGAACCAGTTGTAAATCGCTCTACCTTTCTCTTTGAAGATGATACGCACTGTAGGATGATGGACTTAGCAAAACATAAATAATAAGCTGATTCCTCTCTCCCTCCAAGATCAAATAAATTCAACCGTAAGAAATGAAAAAATTGCGTCAACGCTTGCGCCACGCTTTTCAACAAATATCCATGCATCGATTGAAAAAATAATTTATTAATGAATTCATTACAGTGATAGAACCCTTGATCGACTAACAGAGATAGAATTTATTTTTAAAACGTAGCCGCTTGGTTACGGCACTGCCATTCTTTCATTTATATATTTATATAAATCTAGCGAATTATTCATTTAAAAACATATCGCATTTAATGTTTAAAAATATTTATAGAATAATTCATTTCTGCTTAATTCACAATTAAAAGATAAGTAATCGATTTTTAAATAGATTCTGCAAAACAAAAAACACCGCTCAAATTATGAATGGAAAATAAAGCCTTGTATTGGTTCAAAGTGAAAACTTTTAAATACACTGTCGACAAGTTGTATGACGAATATTCGATTCAAAACCAACACATGTGTTGTACAAAAAAATAAACTATGACAAAAAATGGACATGGATAACTTTTATAACACTGAAAGCTAAACTAAAAAGAAATAAATGTAATATTAAGTCATTAATTTAAAAAGTATAATTAGAACTGGTTTCAATCTCTATTGAGCAAGGAAAAAATGTTTGCTTTATAAGGAGTATTTGTGTAATTATTTGATTTTGAATCGTGAAGATTAACATAAAAAAGTTTCTAGTTTTATGTTATGATGCAAACCTTACAGTTTATAAATAGTATGTTTCTGCTTTCATAATGTTTCGTAATACGGAATATAAACATGCTTTTTTAAATCCGTTGAAAAAAACAAGCCTTCCCCTACCTTTCTCAAACTATTTCATAAAAGGGTAAATGTAATCAGCTAAAACACAAAAATTTATTACTGTAAACAAAAATAAGTTTACCGTAAAATATTGTTGTTACACGTGTAGAGAAAATCAGGAAAAGGGAGTGTAAGTATAACCTTTGTCGGTTCGATTATCGTTATCTCAATGAACCACGGGTAATAAATTTCTACCTCGAACAACATAGTCAAAATTGATTGACAAACTTTAGTTTCAACAGTTTATACAGTATTATAATATATTGTTATATTATTCAGATATCTTGTACTCAATATTGCCTTGGGGAGATGTGGCAGTCACACGGAGTAAGTTTTTATAAAGAAAAAGGCCTAAAACAAAATTAAATCGTAAAAAAGATTTAATAATTATTATACTATATATTGGATGTACAAAATTGAAGAATTCAATTGATGTGTGCCATTTAAGAAAAGACACTAGCAGTTTTTAATAAAAATTAGAGGAAATGTACGATGCATAGCTTTTTTTATTTATAATGTCATAGTTTCATTCCTGCAGGAAGGTTTTCTTCGTGTTCGTTCGTGTTTTTCACCATTAGAAGATTCTAGTATAGTATGAGAGCTGAATTCGTTTTACGAGATATGGTGGTTATTCAGTCTCACAACCTCTTTTTTGGAGTAGGAAAGAAAAGAATGATGACATTAGGAATATGCAAGTAACGAACCAATCGCCGTTACATTTGAACACAAATCCGTAAACCGATTGAAAAACCAATTCATTTAAGTATATGTACAAGTCACCATTACAACCAAATAGGACGACTAGACAAAACAACTACTCTAAATATGTAAATAACACAAAATTTATTACAATACATGTACATATTTTGGATTCTAAGTAAAAAAGTAGATAAAAGAAAATCCTATTGTACACAAAAACTTAATCGATCAATAAAAAACTAATGCTTCCTATTTTTATTGGCTTGCTACAGAGACGGGAAAGTGTTGTTTGGAATATTAGGTGGTATTAAAAGTAGATATAAGATGAATTTATCAAGTGCGAATAAAAGATACGGACAACAACATAATATATGATAATAGTTAATAAAAGTACAAAAAGGTTTCGTTGAGATTTTCTTAATTTTAAGGGTGGGAAAAGACATTTACAATAAAATAAAATCACAGCCCTAGTTTTTGAAACGTTATTTTATTGTCAGATTAAAAGAAGTATTTTGTAAGCTTTTCTCTAAGCTACAAAGTATTAATGGTATTAGATTGATTAAGCAGTTTGAGGTTAAATTCAAATCGTTGGAAAACTGAAAATAAAAATTTCATGTTTCTTTTAACGAGAAATTTAGTATTTGATGACCAGAACACAAAATTTAATTGAATAATTAAATTAAAAAAAGCCATACTGTTTGAATTGATGGTACCATAAATAATTTAACAAAAATACATTTGTGTACTCGTGCTAAGAAACTCAATAAAATTATGTTTTTTATGAAAAAATAATTGATTCTATTTATTAAAAAAGAAAGACAAATTTGATCGCTTTATAAATGATTTTAACGTAATTATTGAAAAAGTTTTTTGACCATCCAGTGAGTTTTTAAAGGAATGTAGTTGTAATATTCAAGTCCTCTTACACTCAACTTTTGTTACATTCTTTAAACGGGGCGCCGAGAAAGCGAATAGCTAACAGCAAAAAAATTAAGCTAGTGGATTACAACCAGTCTTTATTGAAAGAACTTTTGTTGAAATGTTTCATTAGAAGACTATAATCTATATGCTCTGCACGGGGAAAAAACATTCTGAATAAGTAACTATCGTAAGTATGATTACAGGATGAAGTATTTATTCCAAGCAAACGTAATTAAAACATTGCATGGACATGAATCAAGATTGTCAATATTTTTAAAACATAAAATATTTAATAAATTAAAGAAGTGAACAATGGCACTCGAGATCCTATCTAACAGAAAATATATCAAAAACATAAATATAAACATAGCCCTTATTTTGAAATTTAATTTTGAATTGTTTTACCGCTTTCCAACCCCACCACAACATAAAAAAGGAATTCGGTAAACCTTCATCTCAATCAGATTGACGACAGCTTATTATAATTATCTTAATAAATTATCCCATGTAGTGTAAATCATAATGAATTGTTAAGTTAAACAAAACGAAAGCTTTAATGGAATAAATTTATCCTTAATTTACCCTCATTCAGGAAGCATCCAATTTAAATTAAAAACAGATAACTATATTTCAGATAAGAACTATAGCGAAACGATTGTGTACATGTAATTATTATTGTAGACTCTTGCCGTTACGAAAACTCATGAAAGTCACTTCTACAAAGTTGATAGGGTGGTAAAGATTAAGCTCACACAAGTAATATAAAATTGAAGTTCAATTAATAGTTGATAATAGTATAGCATGTTTTTTCATAGTCACACCTTTTACTTATTTGAAATAATATAATATAGAATTAAAATTTTATTTTAATGCAGTATTAGTTTGTATTGATGATTAGTTGTATTTCAAGCACTAAGCCTCGGTTTTTTAATAAAAGATAAGGATAAAAAGAAAATTTTAAAAAATCGCTTAACCGCTCGCTTTTCGGTATATTTTCAGGATTGAGTATTTGGGATGAAAAGAAATATTTCACCCAGGCCCTATACAACTCCATAATAATATTGAAAATATTTTCTGCAATTTGATTTACTGAGGGATCGTAAAACAGGTCTTACCTTATATCGGCACCATTGAATAAATGTATTTTTTCATTGAAGAAAATATTCCATTTCTTCATACGATAATTCTTAATATATTATAGTAGAATAGGAAATCGACTGCTATATACTTATATATAACGCCTATAATAATATTTTTGTGTGTTCTACTTTTCTCAATGCTATGTTGTTTTGTTTTATATTCTGTCAACATAATATCTGTCGAATGTATAGCACATCGGTGTCAGCTGTAATGTCAGCCTTGTACTGCCAAACGTTAAAAAACATATTTTAATAATCGAAATCATCGAAAAGTGCGTATGAAAGCATTCAGGTGACCCAGTGTTTTACTACTGCTGAGTATACCAAGTTTTAAAAAGGCCGTCAAAACACTATTGTTGACCGTTACCGATAAATTGGTAAAACGCATGTTGAAAAATGAAAACTGGTTTTCGTGAGACCACCTTGTAATAAAATTAACCAATAATTTAAGACTGTCCAACATGTTCTACTTAAACGAAAGTTCAAAGTAAGGCGATACCTCGGCAAAAGTTTGGTTAATTTGATCATAAGTCGAGCTTTATTCACTCCTCTGCATTTTATAACGACGGAACTTTGTCTTTTGACATTTAAAGCCTTAATTAAGTCGTTAAAGCGAATAATCGTAATGGGATCATACAAAGTTAGTACATCTGAAAGATATTTTTACCTTGTGAGTACGTAATAAACGTGAAGGCTATTTAAGCCTGGAAAATCTTTGTATAAGACAATAATTTTCATGATTTTATTTTACTAGTATTAAGAAGAACAAGTAGGTTTTGTTTCTCATTTCGCAAAAATCGTTAATTGTTTTCCGTAGCCTAAAATATATGAATCGTCGAATATATATATTTTTTTAATAATTGCACTCTCAGAGTGTTTTATTACGTACTTATTCGTCTTAAGTTTAACAATTTTCTTCTTTCCTTTGTATCGTTGTCTATCGAAAGTTGTCAAAAAATGGATTGAAGCAAATAGAATTTTCCTAACTCTTAGCCACGGATACCTACTAAATTGTTCTTGATAATATTCTGTGAATGTAGTGGTAGGTTGAGTCTGGAGTATCATGACTACGATATTTGAAAAGAAGAATTTATTTGTCAATATTTGTGACTTAAAATTTCTACACTTTTTCTATGATTTGATAAAATTTAATAGTCACACAGCCAGACTATATATTTATACTGATTTTCCAAACCATTTTCGGCTAAAATGTGTTTTTAGAGTAATTGTATTACTATTTTACAAAAAATGCATTATGACTTTACCCTCGTAATATATTACAGAATCCAAATCAATTTTCCTTAGACAAAACATCGATATTCTTCCTGAAATGTAGAAGAAATAACAAATATAATGTAACAGTTTTACATTTATAGTAGCATCGGAAAATAAACAGGAAATCTATTATTTTTTATCAAGCAAAAGGCTTGGGAGTAAAAAGTTAATCTATATACTAACTTTTAAGGATGTAAAAATATACTTTATTCAGTCTCTTATTGAAAACAATGTTTCACAAAGACGAAAAAAAATAGTGAATTTTAAAATATCTTGCTAAATGTTTATCAAATCATTATACGAACGTACAACTAACTCAATTTGAATTTGTGCGTATTAAACAATCCATGTCAAACTTTTAGCTACGGTAATGAAATTGTATTTAGCAAGTATTTTCGCGAGGGGTTGGTATACTGGACGGTTTTTCAAACGAATTTGAAAATTGAATCGTGAATTAAAGGATGTAACTTGTTTACATAAAAAAAAAAACTGTATTTAATATTACCCTATGAGAAGACAGTGGAACAACTAAGTTATCGTGAATGCTTAATATAATATATTAATTCATATTAGGAGCTGACATATTATCATTTCTGACATTTCTTTTTGAAACATTCATTTATCACTGTTTAAGGATATGATGCAATATAAATAAATCAATTTATTCAATTCATATTTACCTGAAATGGTATCAAGGAAATTGCTAGAAGGAATTTTAAAGACACATCACACATCGTTTTAAAACCGACTGTCCAAAATTGCCTGCTTTCAAACTGAGTTGAGTTTAAATGATAATCAAAATTATTTCTCTTAACTTTTCTTGAAAATAAACATTACAATAAAAACACGGTTTTGTTCCACTTCACTTCATATTGTCTGTGAAGTACAGTTGAAACTTTCTTATTGAGGAAAAGGATAAATCCATAAATATTTGAGTCTTGACAAATATTGAAATGAAAATTCCATCCATATTGTATTATGTTATTTGAAGAAAGTGGTCTGGTTTAGGTAAGTTTGACTGTTGAATATTGATTTGAGCCATAATAGAGAAATTTCAGAAATAACAAAATTTTCACAATCTCATATTTATAATCATTATGGTGGGTTTTAATGGAATAAAAATTCTGCAAATCCCAAGAACATTTGTTTTTTTTTTACCGAGTATTCCTATATGATACGAAAAATATATGGGATTCCAAGATCGCAACCCTTAATCTAGCCAGCTGAGAGAAGATTTATAATCGTTGTATATATAAGTACCTTTCATTGGGAAATGCTTTAACACAAGTAATTGATATATAATCCAAAAACAAATATTTTAAGAGATTCATTGTTCATAAGAACTCATTTTGTTCGAAGATCTTTTGAGATTTAATAATATTGAAGCTTCATCAGTTTATACAAAATAATTAATTTGTAAATTTGTTTGCATTAAATAAAGTACAGAATGAGGAAATTATTTGAATATCCATTTCAAGCATTTCGTAGATTAAAATCATTGTCTACAACATAATTGATATACTTTTTTGGATATTTGGGAAAGCATTCATTGATTTCATTAATGACTTACCCGTAGTAATAGCGCATATTTAAATTATGCTCGGTTCCTTGTGTCAAACATATATATCCACATAATAAAACATTTTAATAAACGCTGCTTAAAGAGAACTGGTTGTAAGACTAATCTGTTTTTTCAATAAATGCAACGAATGAGAAATATATCCTGGTTGATTCAGAGATGTGAGCCTCGGCAGTGAAACCTAGAAGAAACTCGTTAGGCGTTATATAGGCTACAAGACAAATTACATACCGAATATCAACAGTGATTTATATTATATTATAATATAATACAATGTATATAATAATATTTTATAAATATTCACATATATTATACATGATAATGATACCTATCAGATTTGTATAAGATTACATAAAATTGAGAGTTTTCGATTTATATAAAAAGGAATAGCTGGCCCGTAGCCTAATAGTAAACGTCTTTGACTTTGGTTGCGGTATTTAAGTCCTCAAATCCCATTACTGACCGATTTAAAAATTAATTTTTCAAACGATTTATTGTTTTGTGTTCGATGTTAGTAACATTTAAATTTCCTCCCGCCTATCCAATCCTGTAAACGAAGCACAGTGAGAGAGCTTAGATAACCACTATTCATATCCCAGTCATCTATTTTTGCTCTCTTCTTATGAAAAAGAGTGGTTGAGTGACTAACAGTAACAAACAGTTGTTCTTTAACTACTACATTCGAGATAAGCTTCATTCTTATTTAGTTAACTCTAAAATTCTGTCACATTTTAAAGATAACTGTGGTCTTAATTTTAACTGATAGGTCCATAAATTCAATATTATTAGCGGAAATGGTTAAGAACACTGAAAGAAACAGATGATTCTTATTTTTTTCAAATCAATTTATGGTACTTTTTTTGATAAAACTTATGTTTAAAATAAAACATGATTTGTTCGGTTCATTGCGAGTATTATCTACGGATTTTTATATATAATACCTTTACACCATGAATTGACAGTTAACAGCTGAATAATAAAACTTAAGTTCTTTTTAATTCGAAAATGTTATTCGCCTTAAATTCTAGGGTAACCTGTTCAAGAAAGAGATGAAAAAATTAGATGAGATCACGCGATATTGTAATAGTAGGTAAGTCACGCAAACAATTTGAGATAATAAGTCTTGAAACAATGCTCTTCTTGGCACAAAGATCTATTGTGACCATGGAGGTTTTTTTATTGTTTCGCTTCATAAATTCTTTTAGCCTCGGATCTTCTCAATGTTCTTGACTTACTTGTCTCATAATAATGATTATCGTATTTATAGTATTAACGATAATAAACCAAATATAATTTTAAATTTTATATCATAATTCTTTGCCTAACTGAGTTCACATTTGTTAACCATTTATATTCCGTATTATAAATAAATTGTTGAGCTTATTTATCTTTTATATTGTAAATTTATGTAATGCTATACTACATTGCATTACTTATAATCACATAATTTAAAAAAATAATGTTTACGATGGGGTTATCGCACCTGGTTAGACAACAATTTCATATACAATTATATGTAAATATTTTTTTACAACATTTACGCTGCTAACTCAAAACATATGGCCTCCATACAGTCCCACCTAGATTATTCGTCGCAGTCTTTCTCCCAGTATCCTGTAGCTCCATCAAGTACATCCATGGATAGTCATTAGCGGTCCTCCAGGGCGATGAAATACATCCGGTTATTAGAAGAGACAGGCAGTATTCAGGTTGCACTGGGGAATCTGGAGCACATGTCCAAGCCAGATCTATCATCGCTTTTTTATTTTGGTCGTAATAAGAGGTTGGTACGTTGGCCTTAACCTCCGAGTTCCTGACAAAGTCAAACCCCCGCACCTCTAATATTTACTGCAAGTATCTGTTTTAGAAGTAAAATTTACGGTTACCATATTGTGCTTTAGTGAGATGTTATGATTCGCAAATGTAAATTAACATTTTCAGAATGCATGTGTTGAATAGTCTCAGACTTCTCGAATTGAGTTAAAAATTGCTCCAGCTATCTCTTATATGATCACGTTGTAAAAAAATATATTGAATTATACATTTTTTCCTAAAATTTATAATTCATTAGTACTGGAAAATATCAATAAATTGAATTATAAGACTTTCAACTGACAAAAGAAAACAAAATTACCAGTCAGGCATTGTAAATATACGAAATAAATAAAACGAATAAATAGCTTATAGCACTTGCCACGTATGATAACACGCTTAATTGGGAATATGTAACTGCGTATATGATTTTATTACAATATGAAAAATATGTGTTTCAACATAAAATTATTCATTTGGTTTTTTCACTATTAAATACATAATAATGCCATAGGTTTCGCTTCTTAGATAAGCATCTTATGATTAAATGCATCGCATTTTTTCTTTGTTGTGTTGATTGTTATATCTAATTTAATGAACATACATACGTTAAATGAATTTAAGAGAGTAAATTTCTTTTTCTGTAATTAACATAGTGAAATCAATTTTATTTTATATTGATAATAACTTTTCTGCAAGTAACTACCAAATCCAAAAAATGTATACGAGTTTTTTTTAAATATTGAATACCTTTTATCAAGTTTATTCACATACTAGGAATAGTTCACTTTTATTGACATGTATTTATGGGTATAAATTGTACGTTTTATCCTTATAACGTGGTCTGATTTTCATACTGCGATGTCGCAAAGACAGAGATAGAGGTTGAGAAATTCTCGGTGATTGTTTCTACGAAAAGACAAGAACGAGTAACGGAGTGCTCGGCGACAATTTCTTTCATAACGGATTTCTTCCAATAGGGCAAACAGCTAAAGCCACCAGGTCCTCACTTTAATGAATACAATTCATCATGAAAACTATCACAATGAATTCACAATTCATAAAGTAATTCCTTTGTAGTTAAACCTTTATTTTAGACGTTTAATAATAAGATTAATATAATTCTAGAGTGAGTTTTTAGGCGCATTGTTCTTTATTATGGATCATAAAGACTCCTGAAATAGTATTTCTGAAGTATATTATTAGTTAAGTTTTTTCTGTAGACGTCTGTTAAGCGCTCTTTTCTTACTTGATTGTGTGGTCAAGGATTGAAATTCCCAAATGGACACATTTATTCATTACTTTTTAAATAGATTACTGAGTAAATAGTGTAAGTAGATCTCATTATATAAAATCTCATTATATCTTAAGTGTTTGCCACAAACTTTTGAAAATGTTTTCTAAGAAATGTCTGGCAAAATTTTAAGCACTATTTAAGTTGTTGACTTCCAAAATAATGGAGTAAGAAGGGAATGAAGCATATTGGGTGAGAATTAGTACAAAGTTGAGAATCCTAGATAATGTTTTATTATCCTAAGTGTTGTGGGTACACTTGAATAGTCAGCCGGGCAGAAAGTGTAACGAGTTTGAACAGACAATTCAGGTCGAGATTGATCTCAAGGATAAGCAAAGTTCAAAACGGATCCTCGGGACATTATCTGTACACTGAAAAATAATAACATAATATCTAATAACTGCTTGACCAATGAACCATTCAGTAAACCAAATCATTAAGTGAGAAGACCCGAATCAAAGAGAGGCGAATGGTCGATTATCGACGTCCTGGAAGAGCTGAGATCTCAAACAAACACCATTTCAAATCCCGTTCAACTTTTATTTAATTTATGGAAGATGCAGTGGTGTAAAATACACAAATATTCCTAACACATAAAACTGAGTCTACATTTACATTTTCTTAACACATGAATTTACTTTTAAGTTATAATGCAAGTGACACGACAAACGATTTTAAACTAAGTCCAATTTCAAAAATAAACACAAACAATCCACAACGTCTACGGTGTCAGCCACGCTGGCTGGCAGCTCTCCTCGGCTCAAAGGCTGGCAATCGACTCCTAACACATAAAATCAAAAAGGACTCCCGCACCGTCGGAGCCACCCCTTTCCGTCAAAAATGGATTCGTCCAGCGAATGCGTCCACCGGCGATTGGCCGGTCGCCCCTCATGACAAGAGTTGGGTCGATTTCCACGAACATTGTCATTAACGCTGTGCTTCTTAGTTCCGGACACTAATAAAACTTACACTTAACAAAAAAACCAGGGTGTGTCATAAGGTACGACGATTCCACTAGACAGTCCACGTTACCAACAGAAAGATTTCACTTTTAAACTGAAGGAATGATGGTCCTCAGCTGAGACAGTTAAACATAAATTAAGACCTTACCTCTGGGTAATAAAATATGGAATATACGGGAGTAGAGACGGCCAACACGCCAAATGGAAATTAATTTAACGTTGATTTTATCAGTCGGGCATGAATCAGTCAGCTTTTCAAGCCAAAGTAGAGAGTTAGGTCAAATGAATGCACTAGTGTTTTCGATAGATTCAGCGGTTTGTGGAAATTAATTTTTAATATAAAATTAATGTTGATTTCTATGTTATTTCACTGGCTGTGTTACTAAATGTGACACCGAAGATGCTTCTTAAAGAGGCTAAACATGTCGCATTTAGTAACTCAGTATAATAACAAATGAAACCATGAAACGTTCTGGTTAAATATAAATATTTTAAAACTTGAAATTATTAAATTAAGAAAATTTCTGCCATTAAACAATATTCAACAACAATGCTTGGATAGAGTGTGTAAGCATGCAGCTGAAGAAAATTTATTAAACCTTGCCGCTTAGTATAGGCGTCTTGAGCTCGTCAGCTTACTTGACGACATGGAGATTTCTAAACTTCATTTTATTTACAAGTATTACTTGTTTTTGCTTACGGATTTAAAATATAATACGAGGGAAAACACGAAAAGTTGTATCTTGTATAAAATAGAAGTAAGAAAAATGGCTTGGATAAAGTAAATTAAACTTTACCTGTATAAATAAATGTGTTCTTGAACTTTGTTGACATTAATATAAAAGAGAATTTTTATTACCTATTCTACAATTTTATATACTGATCAAGACCGCTCAGCGAGTGAGCAATTTTTAAAGAATTAGTTAAAGTTGTAACTTAGTTTAATCTGTAAAAATATCAAATTGAGAAAAAAAAAAAAGATTGATCATGGTAAAAAAATATACATCAAAGAGACTCGTTTTTATTCGATTGGTATTAATAACAATTCGCTCTAAAAAAATATGTGTATTTAAGTCAATTTGTTTAGTAAATATTTCTTTAATATAGCTAGGTTTTAAAGTGAGAATGAAACAATATCAAATTTGAATTATTGAGATTTTGTACACTTCCATGTATTTTGTCACTAACGACCCGGGTTTCGCCTTTCGGGATCTTCAGGCATTCAGTTCGAGTCCATTCGTGTGCTCGAACGCCTGAAGTGTACAAAATCTCAATAATCCAAATTTGATATTGAAATTCCATCGAGCACCCTCAGTCGATGTCTTAAATGAAACAAGATTCTTTGTTCCATAAACAATTAGTTTTTTTTTAACAACATCAAAAGCAAAGCCTCGTAACTACACCATCACTTTTACTGCAGAAAAAACGCAATAATAAAATGTTTGTAAAGCGAAGCGGTCAAAATTATTCATATATATGATTTAAATAGATACCGTATCAATAAAACTTATAAACTGAATACATAAGGGGTTAATTCACAATGAAATAAAGTGTATAGGTAAATTAGAATTGTCACTGTTAACAATGTTTTGAATTTACTTTATTTATAGTAATTAAATTGTTTAAAGATTGCCAGGCAATATCTATCATTTCGTTCTCTTTTCAAAAATTGAAACGTTAATACTGACACTAATATCAAACAAGTAAGTTATGAGTTATTGCAATGTTGTACTATTATCATGAATGTACTCTGCGGTCAAGCTTGGCCTATCGTCGTGGTCGCTACCTATCGAAAACGGAAAGAAACTTTCTCGATTCCCACCAACAAATATGTCTTGCATACACGTTTAAAACGTTCTCTATGTTGAGGTGAAATTTACTTACCGAAACGCAATCATCGTGACGGGCTATGGCCGTATTCAAAAGAAATGCCAACGGACAAAAGTTTACCGCGGAAACATCGTTAGCATACGTTTATAGAATTGGAATATAATATCGGAAATAGAAAGACGATCTAGTTCAAAAAATCTATATTCAGATTATTAGAATGAATTGTATGACAGTATTCTTTTGTATAACATACTGACATATTTAAAAAAATAACATTTTGAAAATCTTTTCGATATTAACTTCTGATGTTTTTATTTATAGTAAGTATTTTATACTTATTTTTTTGTGACCAAAACTAAATCAATCTTGTCACATTCAAATTTTCGTTAGGAAAGACTGGTTCCAGTTTTAATAGATATAAATCAAGAAACTCAATGTTATGTTGATTTAATAGAACCAGTTTTATTTTGATTTCGCATTGTTTTTGTTACTGTAAGTGTTCACTTTAACAGCATAAATATTTTATAATTTATAGACTGACATGTTCATAGTTTTATTTGTTACGAATTTTTCATTTTTTGATCACTAGATCATATTGTCCAAAATATTTTGAAATTCAAGTCACTAACATAAACTTAAAAAGAATTGAATTTAGATTAACATGAAAAGATACTATATACACATGAAACGAATCGTTTAATATTGACCTTTATGGGGCATCAATCTGTAAATTTCTGATAAGTAAGTGGAGTTCTGACAGCAAAGCTAGGCGTATGTTGTAAATGTCTTTTTTAAATTAAATAATACTAATTTAACATAACATTGTCCGTATTTTGAGATGCGTTCTTGTTGAACATAATCTGTAAGAAATTGAAAATAAATCATCATTGTTATACAAATACAAGCTAAATTAAAAATATATCAAGATACTGAGAAATAGTAATCATATATCAAAAAAAGTATAAAAAATCGCAATGCAGATTCAATTGCCAACTCGAAAGACTAAGATATTATATAAGATAACAGGAAGTGTGCAAACTATCATCCAGAAGTTTATCAAATAAGGCTGTTGTGACGTTTGATAATACCTGAAGGCTTGATAATTATGATAACAAATTAATAACACTTGCCTCATTTACCCTCTGCTAAAATTAATGCGATATAATTAACTAATTCATAAAATGGCGTGGGTGTTGTAATGCACGTTCACACTTGATTTATAATGTTTTGATATCGCATATAAATAGATTATTTTCACCATCAAATTGCGTTGTGATATTTTAAGCTGATACCTTCTAGATGAAAATACCGAGGTTTAAAAATAGGATTCAATAAAATAACCAACAGTTATTTGTTTCGATTATCTCACTAAATATCATATAAATGCATTTCTTTGTGTGATTTCTATATCTATATTTTATAACATTATTTTTACATTAAAAAAACCAATGGATTGGGTAAACGAAATTATTCAAATGTGTACATTAAAAATACAAGTTGGTTGCCCCACCTCCACCCGTTATGTGTATGTAGCCACTCTTTCACGGCCGCCTTCCGTAACGCAATAACGATCAAGAAAATAAACGAATTTACTCCTACTATTCATTGCCTGATGTAGAGCTGCACGGGGCCGATTTTTTAACGACGCACTATTGTGCTAAAGAATAGAAAACATTGAAAGAAAAAAATGTCTTCTCTCAATATGATGAACATAGACTCTACATCAGTGGTTCTCATGTGCAGCCACCAGAGGATTTAAGAAGTTATCTATAAACAAACATTCAGAAAGATGAAAGTGTAAAACCGAATGACTAAAAGATTTTTAGACATTTTTGAAAAGAAAATCTGCAGGACTCTTTAATCTTAATTTTAAATATAATATTTGTAAATGACAGGATTATAAAAATAAAGTATAAGTTTTTAAAGAAATTATATTAATACATAAAAACGTTCTGCTTGCAGCGCAACTTGTGTTGTATTGGTTTATAGTCAAAAAATTCAACTATGTAATGTGTCTCTTTACTGCATCAGCCTAATATTTTAAATCACGATTTAAAATTTTGGTGCGGCCACGAGACATTTACAAAAGACCACTGGTGCTCATTATGCGGCCACGGAGAAATTTTCCTTGAGAACCACTGGTCTACATTGACCATCTTTACAAGTTGTTTAAAGGTAACTGATTGTAGAACGCTTACCCTCTTGCTTTGAAGACGGTAAGAAAAAAGGAAGGAATTAAGAAAGCACTAGTACTTAGCTTATTGATGTCTCTCTATGACCCGTATTTCAGGATCAGTATGGAAGGCAGACATTTATCAAAGACAAACACATTGAAAAATAATAATTATTTAAGAAATGTTTTCTACGAAAATAATTATCCGTGTAGAGATAGTCACGCCAAACAATGTTCAAAAATTAAATCAGTGTTATGAAATATTCTTAAATTTTTATCTCATAAGCATTCACCACTTCTAAGAATTTGTAGTCAAAGAAGACGTCCTTTAGATTGATAATTTTCACTTTTAAAAATACATGCGTACCAATCTCATACAATAAATTTATACGAGGATGTGACTTGCTAAATATAAAAAAGAAATTCCACTTAGAATGCATGGGTGGTTCGTAACAATCTAAGCTTCATTCATTTTTTAAAAGCACTTTTTTCATGCACATTCAATTTAATAATTAGCAAAAAAAGTATCAATTAAGTTTCTCAACATTTTGGTAATAAAGTTAAAAGACAATTCACTATCATACCGTCGTTAGAAACAGCAGCATAATGGAAAATTAGATGGCATGGTGACGAAATAGCTATCGACTATATAATGCTAGTAGAGCTAAATACTTAAGTAAGTTAACCTTTGTTCAATTAACTGATTTTAAAATGTTAACGCTTAATCCTTGGTGAAAAGATATTATACGATATAATTAAAGAAATTTATATCAGACGTAACTTATAAATTTCATAAAAAACATATGATTTCTCTCTGCCATCTAGAGCAGTGCTTTTCAAACTTTTTCATACCATGATTCATGACTTTTGAAAACACTACTAAACGAGGGAACATTACACCCGATTCAACGATGAAGTATTTTCAAAAATGTAATAAAAATTCGGTATCAGAGACTCCGATATCGAGTATGGCGTGGGAGAACCAAAACCTCTCTTTAAGCTGACAGTTCACTGGTACGATCAAATCTAAGGGAGAAATGAAGAGAACACCATTTCACATTTTGAATCCTAGAATTATGGTGCGTGGTATAATTGCCATATCGATAGTAAGAAATTGATCACTGGTAACCCGGTTTCGTGTTAAAGTTGACAATATTTTTTTGTACAAATGGACTAAGTATGCCAACTTGTCAGTAGCATAAATGTTGAAATGAATATATCACAACTTTCTAATAAACTAAAAGATTGTTTCGTTTTATTAAGCTTTAATTTTATCCCTTTAAAGTAGTGCCAGTGGTGGCAACTGGAAGAAAACAATAACACAAAACTGGGTTGTAAGTGGTTCATTTCTCTCCATCAATCTTTTAATCAAGTTAGTATTTTTTACGCAAAACAAAACAACGAATCTAGTCTGGAAAGTCCATAAATATTCCAGTCAAAGAGGCCAAATATATATATATATATATTTCAAGTCATGTTCCCGTTAAAAGGTTTGTTAATTAATAGGAATTTGATGGAAATTATAACCAACTTATAACATTTATATAATGTCTTAGTAAAATATTCAGCTGCTTTTTACGAATTTTACAAAACGATGTATATTTTTACCAAACACAATAAGCTTGGTCAAACCCAAAATCATGGTTTGACATTTTGTGATTCTCAAAAGATACCGAATTACATAAAATTGTATGAATCATATCGTCCATGGAAAGGCAAAATTACGTAACCTACACACAAAAAATAATTGTATACAAAGTGATTATCGAAAAAAAATATTTTTAAACGGAGCGAGAGGTCCTTTTATCTTTCTATAGTCGATATATTATACATAAATATAGTATATTGTATTACAGTTCTTGGAAGTAAAATTATTCATATCTGATAAGAAATGTTACAAAACGATGAAACTTAATAAAAGTTGAATGACCTTTTATCTATATATTAAAAAAAAACATACTCATTCAATCAACCAGTGTGTGGTTTGAGGAAACATTTTATTAAGATGTCATATTTTTTAATTTTTATATTATGTAACGTTTACTTTGTGGTCAACCAGTGATATTATGTAATGTATAGATAAAATTATATGGTCAAAATGGTACCTACCGAAAAATTAGTATGAACAAATCGGTTTGATAAGAAATGGTACGGAAAAATTGGTGTGGACAAGGTAAGGACAAAATGTTGAAGAGCAATCATTCAGCTACCATTTTGGCTATACCGTTGGGTTAATACAATTTTGTTCAAGGACCACAACCACATATATGTATACTTATTTTCTTGTATGTATTGTTGCTATTTTGGTATAATTATGTTCACACTTGTTTTCAGTTTATTGTACTTTTATTCTTTTTAATTGTTTAAACAATGTTTAATCAAGCATTTCACATCAAAATTGACCACGATATCAAAAATCAAGTGTGTCAGGCCAAACAATAGTATTCATATTCGAAAAGAATCGATCCAAGTGTCAAATGACCGCAACTAAATATTTTTTTATTGGCATAATAAAAATATAACATAAAAAATATCCAGTATCACGAGACGCCCTATGTTACCTTGTACACCTTGGCAGTCGAGACCAAAACATTCATTATGTCTTAAGTTTTAAAATGTGCTATAGTGTAATGAAGCTCAGTAATTAGTTAATGTTGGCGTTATATCATATGGCTATAGAGACTGTTTTTGTACATCGTTAAGCTGTATTAAAGTATAGCTAGTTTTTGATCAAAGGTTGCCTTCAGATTTCCCGTTGTTAGTTCGTCGCGTGAAAGAGAAGGCGCTTTGTTTTGCGGTCTCAGTCGAGCTCAGTCGAGAGTTGAATCAGGTGGCCGTCCACTGCGCATGTGTGATTGCCGTTTCCGGGATACTTTTGGTCCAATTTTGAAAACAATATTTATTTAATTTAGAATTGGAAACTAAATATTTCGTGGTACAGTTGTAACGCTAAAATGTGTATGGAAAACGGCTAATACCATCGTTATAGTGCTGTAAATTCGTACTGTATTAAATAAAACTTAACCTAACCCCAGTTTGCTGGTAGAAAACGTAGAGCTACTTTGAAATTTATCGAGGAATAAGCACAATATTCGTTTAATCTTTATGTTTAAAGTGTTAATATGTAGTGTTTTTATTACAATTATGTCGAAATGTTTCTAACACTACCAAAAATTTGGATTAGACATCAACGCACGGAGTAGTGAAACCTGAATTTCAATGTGACATGTCAGTACAGTGATATCATATTAGTGCTATTTCAAAAAAATCAATTATATAAACAGTTTCAGAAATATTCTGTTACAGTTGTTTGTAGTGTGGTGTCATTCTGTGGAATCAATTTGTGGTTTATTACCATTGTTTTATATGTTGTGACAGTGCTTGACTGTATGTAAATCAGTCATGTTTTGTTTCTGCAGTGCCCTGATTGTTTGACGAGGAGTTGACGAAAAGTGTTGGCGAAATGTCTCTAAGAAGACATTCGTGTCTCACGAATATTTCGAGGAAAACACCAACGGCTTTTATATGCATACTGTGGATAAATCTCATTTTGAAAGGTAAATCTTAGCTCGAAATTGATGGTGAAATCTTTCAGCTGTGACGTGTTTTGCGTGACAATTTTTATGTAATTAAGTTTTCACTTTTTAGATCCGGGAGTTCGTCGAAATATTTTCAATCTCTGACGTTCGACTTTAAGTAATTCAGTAGTTACTTAACTCTTTTTCCAATAATTGTAATTATATAATCTCTTTTAAAAAAAAAACAATAATAATTTACGCATTCTTGAGAAAACATGCATATGAAATAAAATTTGGCATATAAAAGAAAAATAATATCACATTTCATCACCATACACACAGTTTTGTCACTTAATGACCTTATCTGCTTTTATATTAAGAGACGTAATTAGGGATTACAACTATTCGAATATCTAATAGTAAAACTGAAACTATTCAGATAAATATAAGAACAATTTCTGAAGTATGAAAATAGTATTAAAAATTCGATTTGTATAATTAATAAAATAACATGTAAAATTTTTCAAGAAAACGAGCTCATTTATATTAAAAATCACATAATAATTAAATCAGTGATTTCAAATTGTAATATTTTCTTAAGGATGAGATATCTTATAACAATTTTTGACTAAATAATTTCAACTTCTGTAAAGTCCCATTTAGAGACAATAAAAATACACGTTTCAATACCGTTCCAATGTATTATTAGAATATTTAAAATTTGCATTGGCGTCGGAAGGGTATTTTTTCAATTACTAAAATTACGGAGTGCTTAAGGAATTTTTTTTAGCTCCTAGTCATTCGTCTAACTTAAGTAACATGATAAGGTAACGAAAGCACCTGAGTTAGGTGAAGACAAAAAAACAACCACTACATGGAGAATTCATTATTGTTCTTGAAATCTGGAGAAATAGTGATTATTCAGAATTTGTGATCATTAAAAATTATTACGAATTGTAGTTCAAATATTCGAATATCGAAAAGTTAAAAAAGGGCCGAAGAAATTCGGATATCGAATAGGTATTCGAATATTCAAGTTGGAATTCATATTCGTAATTGAGTCATTCAATTCTTTATGGAAAAGATTGGCAGAGAAAGATGGCTAGATAAGATGACTTTAGTTAACAAATTTTATTATTGTTTAGTGTGGGTAGAAAGGAATGAAAACATTGCAGAAGTTAAGATTCAAACTCTTATATATATATATATATACATAAGAAACATAAATAAATAATCTAAAAACATGAAGCATAATAAATGGAGTTTTTCAGCTCGTGTTATATCAATAGCATAACGATTTGACATTATTAAGTAGTTAACAACGTTTCTCGTATATTTCGACATGTTTTATGTAAGAAACTGCATTTATGACAATTTAATGATAATTGTTTCATGATAATTACATAACCGTAGATAAAAGATGTTTGAAAAAAACTGTTATAAGCTAAACAATGAGACGTGTAAAAACGGTAAAATCACTTGAATTCATAAAATACGTGGTGAAAACAGACGTATATAATAAGTACTCTGTTTCCTGTACTCTCTACTGTTATGATTAATTGACGAAAAGAACTGGTTATTAAATGAAATGAAAATATTACTATTTTTATATCAAATAATATAATGTAATATCTCAGTACCTGTAGCTTAATGGTTAACACTTTAAATTTCATACATGAACTTTTAATCGAGTTATTAGTTTGTGCTCAAAGTCACGCATGTCTGTAATGTTTAAATTTTCTCCAACCAGTCCAATCTTCAATACATAACAACGAATAAGTACTACTCCTTTCTTAGCTCCATCCTTCTATCCTTATTTTGGTAAAAATAGAGGTTGAGTGACTAAACCAGTTTTTCAACAGCTTACTTTTTGAGATGCTCCATTAGCCCGAGAGTCCACATCGGAAATGAAAATGGATGAAAAATGAACATTAATCTAATGTAAAAAAAATGCTTTACTAACAAAGAAATAATCCTCTTGTGTGAAAACAGTTGAGAAATAAGCCAGTTTTGATTCCAGCTCATAAGTAAACAAAGATAATAAACTCAATCTATACCAAATTTTGACCCTAGCACTACGATAGACCTAGATACAATGGTAGGCTTATTAAACAATGTATATTTTACGAATCCCCCCGAGCGATAGGTGTTTGTAGGTTTGATATGATTGAGGGACCGGTTTGGCTCATTTTAATTTAAATTTTATAATACCGAGTGTTATTAAATTTATTGTTGTAGTCCAAAAAATTTAAATAAAAGTTGGTATTTCGATTTGAATTACTTTCTTGATTCATAACAGATATAACTTAACATTGCAAGATTTTTTGATTATGTTGACACAGTTTGGATTTCATCCCGATGTTGCTTAGAAAAATACGGTTATCTGGCAACCAGCTGTTGTGCTAGAATATAACATATAATATAATATTATTACGAGATGTGAAACATGCCATTCACGCAGACGATTTCTGGTATTTTACTTTATTAAAAAGATCTTATTGTTTTCATATTTATTCTTATTCTAAAAATAATGTAATAATTATATACATATTAATTGCAATTATTAAAACTGTCCAACGCGTTGAATGTAACTGAAACGGATCTGTGAATACCTTATATTAGAGTTTATTAAATATTTATTTTTCAATTTGATTGATCATAGAGTATGAAGGATCATAAAAAAAATCTTACATGTGTAGTTCAGTTCATTTTAAATGATACTGTTTAACGTTAAAGAAAAATTATGAATTTATTTTAAGTGATTTTGACTACTACTGATTGATTACTCGAAAAATCAATTCTAAAAATTAATATTCATTGAATCGAAAATCAGTTTGAAAAATTCATATACTTAAAATAAGCTTATGAACTCAAAAAAAAAATATAAAAGTAATAAACTAATATGAAGTTGTGTTTTTCTCCATTTTCATTTTTACAACAATATTTGATTTTTAATCATTCAGTCTAAGGATCCGTATTTTTAATAAGACACCCAGACTGAGATGTTTTCCATATTCTTTTGTTTCAAATTTTTCTTTTATTTTGCTTTTTTATGATTCATATACATAAAGACACAAACGCTTCATTACTTAAAAAAATCAAGAATGTTATACACAATTATAGATTACTGGCAAACGTAATTTTTGGAAATATATCTATGATGTATTAAATAAAAATTTATACAATGGTACCAACTGAATAAGCAACTCAGTTGAGATTTTGCAATGTGGGCGTAACAAAGGCAATGTATGACGTGCGCAACGTCACATTTTTCGGTAAAACCAAGTGATACAAACGATATCAAAAAATATTTCATCAGAGTTCTACTAATTTTTTTTGTAACAGAATTAAATTAAAAAGTCATTCAAGTATTTTTTAACGAATGTATTTTCACCTTCGGTTAGATCCGCCTTTGTTCATCAACACGGAATATCATAATCATTTCATCATTTTTCTCACAGCTCGTTTAGGGACCGAAAAGATTGATAAATGTTAATGGTTTTTTAATGATCGAAATATGAATAAGTTAGCTTCGTTAAGCAAGCAATAAAAGCTTCGTTATTTGTTCAATCCAAGCAATGTCAATATTAATACATACTTTCAATTGAACATTTAAGATCTTGGGGTCTTTTCGATGTGTTTATTTCACGTTATATTCTCGAATTTATTTTAAGTGATTTATTATACAATTTCAAAAATAAAAAGCAGATTAGCGGTTAAACGGTATACCAATTAATATATATATATACATAATTTTGTACAGCTATATAGAGAAAGGTATATTTTAAAATTTCCGACAAAAATGAATTTGTAAATTTTATCGAATATAATTTAAGACGTCGGCTGAGAGTGCTTTGTGAAATTTCAATATCAAATTTGAATTATTGAGATTTTGTACATTTCCATGTATTTTGTCACTAACAACCCGGAGTCTATTCGTATCCTCGAATGCCTAAAGATGTCGAAAGGCAAAACCCGGGTCGTTAGTGACAAAATACAAGGAAATGTACAAAATCTCAATAATTCAAATTTATCGAATATGTTTGGTGTGCTACACACAGATTTAAATCGAAATAGATGAAATGAATTTATCAAAACAATACAAAACCAGCCTGACGGTTAAATCGTGAGATTAAATAATTAATTTTGGCAAAAATGTTTAACAAAGATGATAAACTATCTATGCATATCCTGTTTCATATTCATCCATGGGTCTTCTTTGTTTCATAAACGAATTCAATTATCATAAAACAAATTTTTGTAACCTTGGCTTTTAAAGATGAATCTTTTACTTCCTCCTCTATAGGATAAACTTGCCAAGACTGTCATTTTTTGTTACCATGAATATGCGTGATATTTAGTTTTTACGGAATATTGAAAAAAATTTATGCGACACGAGTTTTGCTAAACATCTTCAGATTAAATGTATCGTAAAAATGGAGCTATAGAGTGGTTATTGATAAATGAATAATCTCAATAATTTTTCGAACATAATATAAGCAAACACCGTTTGCCGAAGTTTACCTCTGAACAGAAGTTAAGTAGATAGGTGAAAGATTTAATTTTCATACATTATGCTTTTGAGTGGGGCAGAG
The DNA here is from genome assembly GCA_022494535.1 of Himalopsyche phryganea. NCBI lineage: Eukaryota > Metazoa > Arthropoda > Insecta > Trichoptera > Rhyacophilidae > Himalopsyche > Himalopsyche phryganea. The sequence goes on along the minus strand of JAGVSL010000089.1, from coordinate 1,566,016 downwards.
AAGAAGTTACTTCCAATAAGAATACATATGACAAAGGAAAGCTACTCATTTTATTAAAAATGTAGATACCTTGATGCTCTATTTTATTAAAATGAATAGGACTTTTTTTACGTAATGAACGATATTAATTGCAAATATGGATGATTCAATTAAGGTAAAGCCACAAATCAACCTGTGGTAAGATGAAATATACATACATTTTGCCGTTAAGAACTTGAATAAGAGTGTAATATAAAAGTATATTTTAGAATAATTGGTGGTAATTACTTTGAAACAATGGTTTATTCAGTAGTCCTAATTGACCGACCACATAAAATATTATTTTAAGTACCATCAACTTGGGTAAGTTTGCCCATTGGTCTAAGATTGGTCGACTACATGGAAAAATGTGCTTTTATAATACCATGATGATACTAATGCCATGTAAATATTTTTTTTGTTAAGTATAGATATTGAATAGCCCTTGTGGTATAAAAATACGAATAATAAAAACAATTTATCTTGAAACAAATTGGATTAGCCATATTTTCGATTTGTATTACTAAAATATAAATCAGATACTGTATATTTTTTCCCATCTCAATTATGTAAAAAATGTATGAAAGCACAAAGAAAAGTTGCCAAGACTTTAAAATCACTGAATTTATAGTAATCACAATGATTGTTTGTATGGTGGGCCAAAGTTACACGATTTGGACGCAATCTTTTGTCCACCTTGTTTTATCTATGTTTATATATCAATTATAACAATAAATCTATCTATGTAAATTAAATTCCACCTTAAGACATTAGTACTTTTCTATGTATCATAGAATAATACCACACATAAATGAAATGCAAATCATAAATATACAAAAAACTTTAGAACTGGGCCAAAGTGACCCAGACTTAAGTTGTATTCATTTTTTTAATTTAAACATAAATGTACGTTTAACATTTGAATATATAAATATATATATTAATACGTAATTCTAATTCTAACTAAATTTAATACACTGACCTTTTATTTAATTGATAGAAATGAACAAAAGTTTGAATCCTCATTTAATAAGTTTATTCTTTAGAGACGGCATATCTAATTGACAAAGTCTTATTTTAAAATGATCGAATATAGAAATGTTAAGTACTCGAGTACTCTTAAAATAAAACACAAAAGACTTGATAACAAATGCTTAGACAAAATTTCCAATTTTCAAGTTTTTCTGAACTTTTATCTGCTTGTCTGAGACATTGAAATTTAAACTTTTTGGACAATGCGGATTTCGTTATGAATAAATAACCATTTAAATGCTTCTTCCAACATATTAGCACCATTTTATTCTATAATTTCAATTGAAATATACTGAATTTATTTCAATCAATTGAGATTGCAGCTTTGCATTGTTAAAAATCCCAAAGCTCATTTTATATCACTTATATTTTTTTTGTTTATAATTTTATGAAAATAAACGCTTTTACGCAAATCACTTCACCGGTAGTAATTATTTACAGTATTTTACGTAACGAATTTTTGATTCAGTTATTACATTATGATCTATATGTTGTTTGGTTGGTTATGATTATATAAGTTTTGCGGTCGCCTTCCATGGCGCAATAACGATCAAGAAAAGAGAAAAACGTTCTCCTCATATTCTTGGTCTTGTTCTTATAGCTTAGATTATAAAGTCTAATAACGTAATGATATAAAGAAAAGCAACCGTTTGGTGGAACTGAAAAATTAAATAATAATTTAATCAGTTGAGGTTGTCCCGTAATTTAAGACGTAAACATTTTCATTAACACGTTGAATATTTCTCGTAAAATTATACGAAAACTTTTAACGCTTAGTACCTTCAATAAACAAAATCCTCAGCTCTGAAAGCTTTGTGAGATTAAATATATAATACTCAATCTGAAAGCTTTTAAATTGAATCTGTTGATCGATAAGTCTTCACTAAATCTTGAAACGGCAGAAAAAGCTTGTGTAAAGAAAATGCTTGCAGTGAAATTGCCATACAAAAGTTAATGTATTCGTATGAGTGTTTTGAGATACACAAACAATTTTTTTTAATTTTTGTTGCGGTACGATTAAAAAAATATTTTTTTTAACTTAAGAACATTTTTTGTACGCAATATTATAATAAGAATTCTAAAAATTCTATACGTTTTATCAACATAATTGATATTCAAGAGGAAAAAAAGTTTTAAGCATAGTCACAACGCGAATGCACGCTTACTTCAGTTATTTCAACATTTAAAAAAACCTAATTTTTATTCCCATAAAACAGTAAAAATATGCATGAAAAACTCGACTTTGTTCTTTTTTCATATGCGGGTACTTACTTTTATGATAAGAAACAAAAAACAAAATATTGTCTAAATATTCTTTTCCTGGAAACGAAAACGCGTAGGTGAAAAATTCAAACAGTATGCGTAAAAAGCCCTCAATGAGATTCCCGACTACAAAGGTATTGTCAAACATCTGATATGAAAATATCTGTATATATTATATTAATATAGAACCTTTTAATGTTAATAACATAAGACGAGACAAAGGCCTATTATATTGCGTTCATACAAACATTAGAATATTACTCTGTCCTTAAATTAGAATGTATATATATGGTTCTTTTGACTTCATGTACAGATATGGAATAAAAAATAACATGCTTAGAACGTTGTTGATGAAGTTTTTAAACTTTTACTGGTCCCTTGCTAGGTGCTAGAAACAGTAAATAAAGCAGTGCTGATCTCAGACCTCTTTTCATCAAGATTTCCAAGACACTACGTTCTTCTTTTGCCAGGGTCTCGTTTAGCATCTTCCATTAAATGATATGTTGGTGTTGTTGTCCTGCGGGAGGTGTCATATGATAATATCATATTATGGTCACACTTTCTAAGCTTAACGTGACGTATTGACTAAATTGATTATATTTGTCTTGGTATCAAGCTACTTAAGCCTTAACGAAAATAAATATCTATTATAAAACAAAATTTATAACGTCACATCCGCTCCAAATTTGAAGCATCTAGACTGCTTTATTTTCACTTCAATATAAATTATTTGATGAGCACTACTTGTTAATCAGACGTTAAATGTCTATGTTCATAAAAAGCACAAAAATATGAACGTGGTACGAAAAGGAAAAATAGTTTGTTAATTACTACTATGCATCTCGCTTTTAGAAATACATAATGTAGGAAAAGAGATGGCAAAACCTTTATAGAAACCTCTTCTCTTTGAATAAATATTCAGACATTGATTAAAGATTCAATTCAAAGATCTTCGAGGATATGAACCTTTGGCCGTGAAACCAAGAAATAGAAAAGCACAAAATAACATAGAAATATTTGGATTATATCACTGAAATAAACAAATTATAAGTTTTTCATTGTTAAATGAGATGCACCGATTAATAAAATAGCCCTTTTGCTGAAAAATACATTACACATTTATTGACCTTTTGTAGTAACTTCGTTGTGAGCAAAGTAGTAAAATTATAATGATTTTCTCATTCCAGATTTACGATATTCTATAAACTGGCATTATTTTATCAAAGCCATAAATTTTGTCAAAAGAAATTATGAGAATCAGCTAACGAAACTAAAACTTTACAAAGTGACAAGATTAATTTTGTTTGTTTTTATTCTGCCCTAGGACAAACACAGTTAGTGTTTAAGCTCAATTTAAAATAAAAATTAATTGTCTTAAAAACATTTTGAAAATCGACATTTATAACATTTTGAAAATCGACAAACCGTCGTACTAGAATTGGTTTGGACCAAATCCTTTTGACATGATCAAGGAAAATCTTTTTTTAATGTTGAAATATTGTATTCCGTTATAAATATCAGCTAAATATAGGATCCAATCGAATCAATTCTGCTAATATTAATATAATCTAATTTATAGAATACACTCTTCAATATTAAAAACAGATTTTTTTGATCATGTCAAAAATACTTGATTCAACCAATTCTACTGTGACGAAATATGTAATAACTTTTAATATAGATATAACCAAAAGCGCTCAAACGTTTTTTTTCTTATTGTAGATTTCAAACACTATCATTATAATTGAAGCTATAGTATGTTATATGAAAGGTAGAATATATTTATAAATGCTAGTTATCATATCGCTATAAAAAAACAAAAGAAACATAAGATGGTAAAAAAAAGAGAAAATTATTTTGAGAGATTGTGGCAGCTGGCAAAAGCTGTAAATTTTGTCTAGGTAAGCATGATTGATAATTGTATCAATATATTTTAATATATTAAAGTGATAACTGTCAATTATTTGGCAAAGGCATTTTATTTATAGCATATTTAAACTAATTGCAATAAATTATAATTTTATAATAGTTTATTTCACGAAGATTTTATCAATTTTTTGATAGCTATTTCTGCTTCACGTCATCGTTAGAACTATATACAGGTCTGACAATGGCGGGTAGCCGAAAAATGTATGAACAAATTGATACGGTTCTTGTGGATCTATTCACTTACTTACTGTAAATACTATCATTTGAAAAAAAAACTCTCTATACTAAAGTGATAACTGTGCTTCTAATCAAATAGTTTATCAAACTTTTTATCAGTGTTTTACTCTGATATGTAACATTCAAATATCGATCTTCATAAATGTCCAAAAAAATAACGAATAAAAAATAGCATGGTTGTGTGAAGGAAGTCGATTGAATAAAATTATTACAATTGCACTACTTATTACTAGGCATAAAACTTTTACTTATATGCCACCGTACTAAATTATATTTATGTTTCTTAAGCCAGCTGCTTCAAGTTATAACACCTAAAATTCATATACTACCAACTATTTGAGACACCCTATATAAAACCGTAGAAGAATAACCGAAAAATATGGCAAAGTAATTCCCAAAAAAAGAAGTTGAAGACTTATTCTTCAGTTGGATAAACTTGATTTAACAATATGTTTATTCATCAATGAGTTTGGAAGGGTGTAATAAAAGCTTCCGACGGTTAGCTTGAATTAATTAGAACGCTTTGATTGCGTTTGTTTGAGAGATTAGGGTACATTTATTATTAATTGTGAAAAGGAAGAACCGTTTGAATTGCTGAATTTATTGGAAAAACTTTTCGTTATTGGGATCTGTGTTAAAAAAACCTTTAGAAATATTGAACTTCTTTACACGAAAAAATCATTGATTTAGCATAATTACAGTTTCTTAAAAAAACAACAAAATGTTAAAAATGAGTTAAAATAAAATAGTTTTTACCTAACAATAATTTGATACAGATTTTAAGGGTGCTGGAAATTATGATTAAGACACTTCAAAAGTTTTGTTTGCTTAAAAACTTTTGAGTATTGAAAAAAAAAATTTAGAAAAATACATATTTGAATGAAAACGCTATTTATATGGTACAGTTTTTTTTTTATTATGGTCACTTTGAATGTATAATAAAACATCAGATGGCACTTTATCATGATTAGTGAGATCTGGTTGAAAGCCAGTCGGTTTACCTCTGTTTTCAGAGACGATAAGGATGAAAGAGTGGGGTTAGTAAGGAACTTTAAAATATAAAACTATCACAGATATGTATGTGTTTGGATATGAAATCATAAATTTTGATTTAAAAAAATATATTGTATGAGAGTTTTTACGCAGTGAATCAAATAATAGAATTAAAGTTACTTTACATTATTAGCTATATTGTTTCATAACTCTTCTCGACTAAAAATGTATACGTTCATTATTTATTGTTTTTTTCTAATAACGATGAAAAGTTAAGAGTTTGAAGAAAAGATTTACATCAAAAGTAATATCAGTTTCAAGGAAATATATTTGACAAAATAATTCCGATTGAGATGATTTTACAAAATGAAGCTTATATCGATTCTGGCGACGTAAAAAGTATATTAATCGCTGAGAGAAAGTTATTTTAAAAGATATTGAAATAATTGTCGATTGCTTTTACTTTTTCAATGAGGTAGACAAATTTGAATTTAAATTAAAATTATTTTCACAAGAAACGTAGAATTAGAAATATTATTTTATTTAGTAAATAATTATTAATTTTTGTGTTGTGAGAATTTGCAAAATTATCTGATTTAACACAGTGACGTCATCAGATGACGAGGTCATTAGCTATTAATACTGGTTCTGTGTCCGTATTTATACAGTGTAACTTCAGATAGATGCAATAATAAAGACTACATACTAACCAATACGATCTTTGAGAATATATTGTGACGCACGAATTGAAGGCTATTTGCTTTTCATTGTTTTATTAAATACTGGTGGGTTATTTGTAGTTTGTTGACCCTTACATACATAGTCATTCTGTCACTGATATTAACTGCAAAAGTCCATTAAAATATCAGTACCTTTAAGTGTAAAAGTGTTCAAAACATTTCGAAAAACATGTGTGAATTATATAATCTGCATGACTTTTTTATTTAAAACCTTGTAGATAAGTGAAATTTTGTATTCTAATTAAAATTAATTATAGCGCCTAAAGCAATCTCGCTTTATTAGTATTTTATAATTTTTTAATCTTCCTGTAAAATTAACGCTTTATTCATTAAAGCAGTGAAATTATATGGAGTAATTTTGATATAATATGAATGTAATACTTTTATTAACCCTTACAGCGCGAGCCGTTTTCTCACGAATTTATTTACAGTCAATCGATATGTTAAAATGCTCACTACGGATAAAAATAAATCAATTTCAGCAGTAAAAAATAAATAATTATATGAATTATATATTAGTTATCCTAAATACACCAAAAAGTAAACTAAACTCGTTGTATTATCGATAAAATAAATCGAATAAATTGAAGAAGCTTAAGAGTAATTAATCAACGACTTTGCAAGTAAATACACCGGTCTTGATATACACCGCCAAAGCTCATTGAAAGCTCTTATCAAAAATATAGTTCTTTGTGTTCTACTTGAAATTTTCATGATCTGTTGCCTAATTTCTCTACCTAAAGGTGTGACGTATTTTTAAAGCATATGTCCACATGTGTTTCGTTCTAGTTTAGCCGGAGATACGAGATAAAGTCTTGGACATGTAAACCTGTTCACCGCGTTCATCGGGTTAAGAATATTAATTTGACAATATTTATAAATGAGATTAATAGGAATTTTTTTTTTTAGATTTGTAATTTGAAGTAGGTAACACTGATGTTGCAAATAAAGAATGAGAAATATAATATATAAATCTTTTATCTTCATTATCCAGGAAACATTGACAAAGTGTAAAATAGTAAAATGTTTAAGAAATCTAAATACCCCTCATTCAATATTTTGATTCAATTTTTGCACATATAAAGGAAGAGTTATGTAATATTAAACATTTTTTCCAGATAACTATTATATTCGTTGACTTCTTACGAGTTACGTCTTAATAGTTATTTAGTTTTATTTTCGTGGAAATGTACTTGGTCACTTTCTTTTGTGTGATATAATTAGTTATTATTATTGTTAGTTTTTACTAAAACCTTTTTACAGTTATCCATGAACTGCTAAATCTATTAAAATATTTTTTTTTACCTTTAAAATATTGCATTGCAATTCTCTATAATGCTTTTGCTATTTCATAGATAATGAATACATGTTTGACTAAACTTTTATTCGTTTTACGACAGTGAATTTGACTGAATAATTTCCATGTATATTTGTTAATTCATTATTGTCATATATTACACCAGATATATTTATCCATCTTTTTTTGAACAAATAATCTAGTTTACATTCTTTTTTTCTGATACTTTTTATAGATTAGTTTTTACTATCGAACGTGAAATTGCCTATATCCACTTTTCACTTTCATTATGGATTGAAACGTATCGTATTTTTTGCGTATTGTAGCTGAATATGTTCTCCTATACTTCTTAATTTTTGGAAACGATTCTATTTCATAAATTCTGTAATTTTATTTTTATTTTTATAAAAACTAAATGCCTCGGTATTTCTTTGTGTTTCAAATTCATTTAAACATTTATTTGCTGCTAAATTCATGAATTGAATATTCATTAAGTATTTATTTTTGACAATCTTCATTAAATTCACCAAGTAGCACTCACGCGAATAAATTCCGTTCCTGAATAAAAAATATCACTTTCCCGTTTCAATAATTTGAAGCATGAATTGAAAGCAGAGGTTTTTAATGATTTAATTTCAGGAATATTTAATAGATCACATATAAGTGTAACCTGGATTTAAAACAAAAGTTCAATTATGCAGTCAGAAATATGAGTCTAATGTATTATTCAAATTATCAATTATTACAGTGAAACTGCTAAGAGATAACGCGAAATTTTAGTTTTCACGCCATTTGCGTTTTATATTTACAGTATTGTTTCATTGAGTTTTATTTTTTCTCTCTTTTCCTTTTGTCTTCCAACGTTAAAGATTGGTATAATTTAAATGTGCTGCTTTTTCAATCGTTTTTTGGATCAAAAATTAATTAAAAATTGCTTGTGAGCTCTTAATGTTATAACTCTACATTTAGAATTGCGCGTTTTTCTATTCAATTTTATTAAATAATTTGCTTGCTACTTTGTTTTCTCGACAATTTGAACACTGTGTATATTGATGTATTTAACTATTATCATTGGTTACAATAAGACTTAATTTAGTTATGTTATTTAAAATAGCGATTAAATATACTCTTTACGTATTTATGTAATAAAAACGGCTTTATGAAAAGTACTCTTTGATTAATTTTGTTTTTTCAATTTCAATTGTTCATCTTTTCACTATGCTTATCTATTGGAAAAGTAGTGCGAGACGTATGGTATTGTGGCTTTCTTACTCAGTGGCTCGGTCGAGGTTATAATGTAGTCATCCATTTCTACTGACCCTAATTAATCATGAAAACTGGGAATAAAGAAAATTAAATGTCAGCTGCTGGTTATTTCCTTACGTCTTTCTTTCATTGTTTCCCTTTCTAAAAAAGAGAGGCTTAGTCACTGAGCTTTTCGCCAAAGAACACTAGTTAAAAAGCTCCATTCGGAGTAAAATTAATTAGTTATAAGATTGAATTTATTTGGATTTATAATCATGATAATTTTTTTCATATTCTTTTTGTTCATTGAGTATAAAAAAAACTACCCTCGGATGATCATTACATAATTTTTGATGTATTAAAGAATGCGAGTATTTCGTCGAGTCACGTTCGACAATTTATTTATTTTAATGTGTATTATGTATCGTAATAAATAATTATACTATGGTTGACTTTTTCTTTAAGTGCTTTTCAGAAGCCGAATGAATATTTCGTAATTTAACTTTCTTATTTAGAGGCACTTTATGAGTTTTCTTTTAATTTGAGTACCGCTTCATCTTTCTTATTTAAATTTTAAATCGCCCTGAATTGCGATACTCGTAAAAGTGATATGAAATTTTGAAGAGATCTTTACTAAGCTATCGTAAAATTTCTCCTTCAATGTTGTAGCAAAACTGGATTTACCTACTTTTACTAAGAGCAAAAGTAAAACAAAAATGATTTAAATATCACACATGACTGATATTCATCAAAAAATTTGCTCTTATATTTGCACATGTTTTCATCTGGAATTTTTGTCACGTATACAAAAATACAAACATCAGTTGCACGGTTTTAGTAAATTATGAAAAAGGTAATAGCAGAATCTTTGAAAAAATGCTAAATCTATTTTATGAATAATAATAAAAGATGAATTCATCCGAATACTAGTTACAGATCAAAATTTTAAAAAAAAACACAGTATTTTTGAGTATTAAAATTAAAGTTGAATTTTTCTAAGCTTTCGTGTTATGTCAGGAGTTAGAGTTTGGACAGCATACCGAATATGTCGAAACCTACCACGAATATGTCAACATAACTTTGTTTGCCAGAAAGGAGATTAAAATCGTATCAATGCAATATTTAATACCCCAGCATTCCATGTTAACGCGTTACTTTATACAAAAATATATAAAAAACTAATATAAACCTAAAATTGTGAAAAATATTCGGTCCATTTAAGTGTAATTATGTTCTGAAAGGTTATTAGTGAGAAAACTTACAATTTTTTTAAGTGTAATTTATGATGTTATGCATTCAATTTTATATTTATTGCAAACAGTTAAGATGAAATAATATCTATTCAATCACATTAAATTTCAATTAATGTATAATAAAATATTTTTTTAAAATCAATTATTTATTTTTGTTAAATTAATACCATTATGTTTTAATTAAAATTTTTGAGATAATAAAATACTGTGATTGCGTCAGGTATTTTTAAGCCTTTTGGGATACAATTAAAGAAATGAGGCATCACTTAAACAAGTCCAATTTTCAATTTAAGTTATCATCATTTAAAATTCATGTTGTTGAGTTTTTAGCCCAAACCTTTCTGACTGCTGGACGTAGGCCTTTTTGTTAGGCCACATTATAGCACAGGAGTATAAGAGCCTTGTAATCTATGTGCTGTACTGGAGATATAAAATATTGTATAACATACATAGTAAACATTTTGTATAAACGAAATAAACAAAATCATACTCACCCACGTTTTCATTGAATATACTAATTACCTTTGTAATTAATACCTTCGAAATTTAATACTTGAAAGATAAAAGTAATTTCACATAGAAACACTGATTTATCTTTCAGTATTTGGTTGTGTTTCAATGTCACTAATAATGATGATTAGTAATTTTACATTCTTTGATGTTATTCCATACTATTTAAAGAAACTTAATGTAAAATTTCACGTACACAAAAAGGTGTTTAATCTGATAAATACAAATAATAAAGTAAATCATGATAGGGTGTTGCTATTTTATACGCGAAGGTTATTTATTATTGTGTAAACAGAGTTTTTTTAGTAAAAGGGACATTTTATAAACAGCTATAAAAGCCGAATTTTAGCATGGATAAGTTTTAACCAAGATATTAAGGTAACCTAGTTTACCGGGATAGTGGCTTAGAAAATTATGAGAAGGCGTTTAAGGAGCTTCATAGTACATTATAATCAAAATAGAATAACGTACAAACATTTTAGGATAATCTTAATTTATATCGCCCAAATTCATAATCTACGTCTATAAATAATCGTATATTTCAGTAAACATATAAAGTAATACTATGGTTATGAGATATATTTATTTGTATCATCAGATGATTAACTACAATAATACAATTCTATTTACGATTATAATCACATTATAGTATTCTGTCAAAACAGTTTTATAGATTGAATCAGCATCAAAATATTTCACATACAGCATTAAATTTTATATTAAAAGCAAATTAGCACAAAGTTACCGCCGAATTCATCGAAAGCATTAAATTTTGATTGCTGATTACTTAAAATAAACTAAAGAATATATTGAAAAGGAAGAATTTGTATAAGTTATACAAGATTAACTTTTCTTGTCACAAACATCTATGCCTTAACCACATTTATCAAATTGAATATTCGGTCACCCCTCTCAATAAAGAGCATACAGACTCGAAATAGAACATCTTGATACAACTTTTTTTGAGAACAACTGGTTGTAACTCAGTTGCTCAATCTCTCTCTCTCTTCGGAGAGGTTAAGGAAAGAATATTACTCTCTTTTTCTCTTTCTATCTCTTTATTAGTCATTTTTTCAAAGTCGGATAGTGGTATGTGAGAACAATTGAAAATGTCACACACATCCATATATTTTGACAAAAATCAATTTTAATATCAAATTATAAAAAAAAACAAGCGCTCAAGAGACTTTACAATTAGGCTTCATAGCAGACTAAACTCTTGAGCCATAAGTTTTTGATATAAATTGTATTTTAGAATTTAAAATATAGGACTGTCAGCGGTGTTTTGATCGAGTACCTTAACTATTCAGGAATCTTCAAAACGACAAAAATAGGAGATTACGATTAATATCACTGTTATTTGAACGCTGGTTTTTTTAAAAAAAATAGTGAATAATTGTCATGCCAATGAATTATTTTTCTTCGACATTCAATTGCTTAATGTACTTTTCCGTTTTATATTAGGCAAACGTTACAGTGCCATGTTCCCCTCAAGCAAAATGTAAATGATCTCATTGCATTTGTGAAAGCTGTGTTAAGATTGCAAAAATGTGTGGTACGGTGGTTTTAAGACAGTGTCGACAAGGTCACCTACTTTATTTCGTTTTCATTGGTCGGCTAGTCGGTCGGTTGGACTCCTTCTACAACCGGAGAAAGTCCATACAAACTTGGACGTATTGTAGCTCTTTTCTAGATTGGAGATATTTTATTCGTATTAAGAACTCGGAGAGGCGAGCTATGAATTATAATTATTATGCAAAATAATGATTACAACACTGTTCAAACAATAGCTAATATTTCTAAGTGTTCTTCAATTTTTTTTTCTGTAGAAATTAGATTAATATCAAAAGATCGATGCACTGTATTTCCAAAATAGGTTAAATGATCTATTAATATTTCTAAAATAATCGTTGATTGCTGTAGTCTATTAGCCTTTTGTCGCTAATAAATACGTGGTCAAGGACTTGATTCTAAAAATGATCATTTTCATACATTGATTTTTCAATCGATCTATGGATTTGTGTGTCAATGGCAAGTTTTCATTTATTCTCACCTAACCTACCTGATTTTGACTGGAAACGATCAATTAATTACGGCTTACAGTTAAATGCACTTTTTAGATCATATTCACTTTCATAAGAATAGTTTTTACTTATAACAAATACATTCCACAAAAAACAAATTCTTACAAGAAAAATAAAATGATTCCACATAATAAAATATATTTTAACATTGATGAAATATATTACATTTACGAAAAAATATGTTCACATAGATAAAATAGTTTTCACTGAATACAAATACTCACACTTTCAAATCGATAGTTGCAAGAAGCTGTAATGAGATGTCACTTATTCTTTACTACTTGCAACATAGGATTTGCCACCACTCGTTTACTTATCGAAACTCTTCCCTATATTAACCCGCCTATATTGTCTTTGATCCACGCATTAGAATAGATTACACAAACCAAACCAGACCAACTCTAACATAGCCTACTACAACTTAACTCACTTTTTTTAAAAGAATCTGTGACTAAGAGGAAACTATCAAAATCAAAGTTTGAGTACTAAGTTAAGACTATCTAATCCAAAGTACAAACTGTTGAAATAAACGTTCAAGTGTACCAAGTAAATACCTACTATCTAATAAAAAGTGCAATTATTTATAACCCATTAATTACTAACAATTTTTTACCGAAATCGTACTATCATCGATCAACCTTCCTGAATTTATGTAAGTTGAACGACTGAATTATGAACGACCGAACAGTTCATGCCAACTACACATTCTAATAGAAAAATTGGATTTAAAATAAATCATAGACCTTTGTAACCTTTTGCTTTTATCGAATAATTATTGATTATCATATAAAGGCAGCGTGAGGAAGTAGTCTTGGAATATTTTAATATGCTTCAGTCAAATATAAAGAATAGAAACAGTACAATGCTAAATTTAACTTGTGATTAGAAAACAAATGTTTTGGCCGATTATAAAATACATTTTGCTAAAAAAAATCTAAAATATTTTGCTAGCAAATTTTAGAAAAGGAACAAACACTTGCCTCACGGTTGATAAATTTTCTATTCAATTTAATTAATACATATGTAATGATTTGGGCTAGCAATTTTCGTCTAAGCTTTTCAACAAATTATCTCTTGTCGTTACAGAAGCGCTTAAACGGACGCTCATTTACACGTGGCGTTCCCACCCTGCTGAATCACGAACATTATCTAGATGCGTACAATAACTGTTTTACCGACCCTCTATTTTTTTTGCTGCTTTATCATCCAAAAGGGAGACAGTTTGAAGATATTAGATTAGAAAATCTGTATGTTATTTAAAAAAATAAAAGTCACTCTTGCCATTTTGTTGTAATGTTAATTATTTTTTTTCGAGAATTTACGTCAAAAGTAAAGTAAAATTATATTTAAAGCACTTATTCCGACATTGCTGGCTAAATATTAAGCTTGTATGTTAAGCTTACTACTTAGCTATCGCACGTTTTCGCATTTTCAATGTGTGATCGAAAAACAATTTTTAATTTACTTAACATTAATAAAAAATGAAGGTATTTTAAAAAAGTTCAATTATACAATATTTTTTATTAAATAAAACAAATTTGAGTTATTGAGATTTTGTACACTTCCATGTATTTTGTCACTAACGACCCGGGTTTCGCCTTTCGGCATCTTCAGGCATTCGAGCGCACGAATGAACTCGAGTCAGTTCGAATTCATGATTTTATTTTCATCAGTTGATAATGCTCGTGATGAGCGAAACCAGTTCTGACCATTTTAAACGCGTGTAAGTAGTACAAACAAATTGTGTTTTATTTTTAAAATATAATGCCTTTCCACCAAGAATTGAGAGTTAACATCTTAAAAGTGATTAATGATTTTCATATCGGTTTTGTTGTATTAAGTTTTAGAACAAATAAGTAATTTGCAAAATACTTTAAACTGAATATCAGCACTAAAAAACAGTAATACCTACCATTTAAGTTTTGTACTATTTCATAGATTTTAACGTTATAATAAATAAAAGCGTACAAACAATTGATTGATTCAAATACGATTTTATAGTTCCATAAGTCACATTTTCATTATTTCGGTGTTTCCTTCATTTTGTTTAGTCAGTCTACTATTTTATTATATACTAGTGAGTACGTGGCATGCGTTGCAATGCCACTCAAAAAAAGAAAGGGTTTGTGTTTTAATTCTGTTTATTGAACTGCTTTTGGATTAGAGGTCTGCACAGGCCAAAATTTAATAGGCTTACCCGGTTCGAGCCCATCATCTTCAGATCTGGCTCGACCCGAATCCGAGTTTCAATATCACACTTGTTATAACACAATATTTTTGTTTTTGTCTGGTGCGTACACGAATAAATCAGAAGGTTTATCCTAGATGTCGCTGTATGCACGTATTTGATTGTTTTTCTCAATTTTAGATTTTCAATTTTTTAGTTTAGGAGCCTATAAGATCCGGACAAATCAACAAACCAACAAACAGAAATTCATTTTTATATATATAGATCGATATAGATTTCCCTGCATGATCACAATAAGTCCTTCCTGAAAGTTTCGTCGCGGTCGGTTGAGTAGTTTAGGAGCCTATAAGATCCGGACAAACCAACAAACCAACAAACAGACATTCATTTTTATATATATAGAAGATACAACACCAATCTGATAAAATAAAATAAAATACATAGAATTGAAATAATAGCCACACAATTATACCAGATATGACAGTGAGCGTTTAGACCTTACAACTAGAGCGCTACTCAGGTATTTTCAGAGAAGAATCCTTGAGATCCACTTACTTAGTTTATTGCTTTGCGGTGCCTTGATTGGATTACATATCCACTAGTGCATCTGCGACTGGTTGTCTTCAGGCTCGAGAAAACTGTTGATGTTAAGATGTCGTTAGTTTTTGATTGGCTGTGTGTTAACGACATACTCGATATTTTACGACGAAAGTAGGTATTTGTGGATGAGGGATTGAATAGCTAGTAGACAAATTCAATTATATACCTATTTGAAAACCTATTAATTTGTTACTTTCGTATTAGGTACCGATTAAGCGTTACATAAAATATGTTTGGTAGTAAATATCGATGGTGTTTTAGCCAATTGATGTAACTCTCAACATTGAAATAGTTGAGGAGAGAGTAAAAACTGTTTTTATCGAAAACATTATATTGTGAGTTGCGTTATGAATCTTTGAAATGCACTTCTGTAAATTCTCATGTATGCAGATACGGGTTATACGTAGGAAGCGTTGATATAATAGTGGCTTACATCAAGTGGCGAGCAAGAATTTTTAAACCTAAAACCAATGTAAAATTATGTTTACATTCCAAAAAGTGGTCAATTTATTTTTCTAATTTACAAATAATACAAATTCGACTCGCAAATTTTTATTAAAATTCATATTCATAATAATTGTAACAATGCGTACATTTTTAGATAGATTAATTTTCGTTTTCAAGTATGAATAATGACAGAGTTTCACTGTTCGGCTTCATACTATTTGTTTTCGGATACTCAACATTTTGTTTATGTTCAAAAATGTATGAATTTAAACGTGTTACTATTTTATTATTCATAGAAACAAAACTTTTAATTGTAAAGCAACGTAGATTTTATTTAATAAGATTTATATTCAAGTACTTTTAAAATATAATCCAAAATATAATTGGAAATAAATAAAGTTGGCTTGCCTTAAATATTAGTATTTATTTACAAAAATGACGCAAACTTCCTAGCACTCACCCGAAAATTTTAAGTATTGTCAGAAAAAGTGTCGCTCGTAGAGAAAAGATTTTAAAGTAAATTTTATATAATAAAAATAAGTTGAAAATTATCTACCGCTTAGCAAAACTGGTTCTGTTCATACCATAAGATTGTCAAATAATTTAGTTCTACTAACTCTGTTTTATTGTTGTAAATACTATATCTCTCTTCCGAGAATATACAGTTCCTTTCAATGTATATAATGATTTATAATATAATAATAATACACAGTATGTTCTATTAATTAATAATTTTAGTAAAAAGGAATACTAGTCCACTGAAATATTCTACAATTACTAAAAATATGCAAAAATCTCAGTCAATACCTTAAATATTTTCACTCATTTTCATTAAATAAATAAACATCATTTGATCTAAAGTTCTTCTTCAGTCTAAACAAGACTTTAATTTTATAATATATCATATCGGAATATTTAATTATTTGTTCTATATTTATTATGCAGATACATGGTTGTCAAAATAATCGATTAAGTTCTTAATTTCATCAGTCATTATTTATTAATTATCATTCGTCGGAAATTTTAAACATGGTCACATGCATTTGCAGAGGAAAGTTACATGATATGGTCGTAATTAGTGTGGACAACTTTTCCGGTTTTGCTATGCGGTTTCACTAAATTACAAGAACGTCCGAAAAGTCGGATTACCCGGATTTATAGTATTTTGGATAAAATGGAAAAGGTAGCGTTCGGACGGCATGTTCTTAGCAGAAATTTTCATGGAATTAATGTGCATTTTTAGCACTGCTGGTAAAAAATCTTAATTTGAAAGGTTTTATATTTCTGTTGATTTCATAATAATGATGATTATATTATGTGTAAGGAACACAAACATTGTTTTTCAATTTATTATCTGTTGAAAATCATTACGTCAAATATAAAGCAATTAAATAAAAATATGTGTGTATCGGAAACGTTCAACAATATCTATTAAGAAAACTTGAATTAGTTATATAATATTGTGTTGGTTATGTAGTGTGATAGCTCACAACCAGTCATCGCAGGTTCTAATTCCATAATAGAAACATTCATTTATTGATTTTCGGATACGTTATCTAAGGCATGGATGCCCTTGTTGTTTTTAACGCTTATTCAATCTGTATTCGATTCTGAAAACGGAACGTGAGGAGAGCGATCGGATGTCTTTTTTGTACCTACTCAAAGTTTCCTGCTCAAAGTCTTTAATTACAATATTGACTAAATATACAAATAGAAAAAATCTTGATAAAGAATCTTTTCTTGTTTAAAAAACCTGTTATAGAAGCCGATAAAAGTCGATAGAAGCATATTTTCCTTCTATTCTAACATAGTGCATTGTTTGCAGATGGCCTGCTTTGAATAGTGCTTTATGCACCCGATTTGAATGTTTACACACGTCTGGTCGCTTTTTTACGCTAGTACGTTCACATTTTCATTAGAGTTCAGCAGAACGCGAAATGTACAACGTACGACCGTGTAAGATAAATGAGAAATCAATAGCAGCCGTACGACTACATATTGCCATACAAACATACCTCAATGTTTTTATATTGGTGAGTGCTACGTCACTTCAAATATATTTTACATGCAAAAATAAGGAAAACTGTGTTTATTTTTAATTAAAAATAACGTCATTTTGAATCCAAATAAGATTCACAACAATTTGGTAAGATACTAGAACGATTAAAATAAAAAAAATCAAACTTCGTTGTCTTTGAGTAAAGCTTCAAGAGCCTTCAAGGTTTAAAAAAATGTCATCGTATTATGAAGATTTTTTAAATAAGACACCGTCTTATTACATATAACTACCGTTTTGAAAAAAAACAGGCTTCATTCTTTAGATTAAAGTTAGCATTCTAAGTATTGAACGGTATTTTTAAAAATAAGTGCTATTATACTTTAAACGAGAACTACGTCATATTTACCGAACCATAAAATATTTCATAAACATTTTAAATTGAAATTTATTTAATTACACGAGTCTATAACATATTAAAGTTACAGTTAAAATTTCTTTATAATGTTTACAAAACCTTTTTATTTGTGATTTAACACGCACGTAGTTTAAATAATTACTTTGACAACTAATTATTTTGTTAGTATCTAATTCAATTAACGGTCAGTAAATATTAAAAAAACGGTCAGTAGCAAACGCATAAAAAGTTCAGTAAAAAAATAAAAATGGTAAGTAAATATTAAAGATACGGTCAGTAAATATTGAAGGAAAACAGAAATAGTAGAAAAATAAAATTAAGGTTAGGTTATTCCATTTAATATGTTCATTTTTCTGGTCGGTAAATAACTGACCGTTTTATAAAAATTACTGACCGTTTATTTTATTAACTGACCACGTGTATACCAACCATTTATAGAATTAGTTACTGACCATTTTGATTAATAACTGACCCAATAAATACAGGCCAATTACTCTTACGTCTCTCAATTTAAGAATATGTCAAAAGTGAAATTGTGTTCAATGGTTTTGATAGATTTTTTTTTAATTTTGTAGACGATATTTAATTAATGAACGAAATCAAACAACTAAGTAATTCATCGAGCAAACAATAAAACATTTTATTGCTTAGCTAACGGATTTTTGTATTTTGCATATTAGAAAAGACAATACGAAAACTTTATTAATTTTGTAATTTTGCTAAACTTTATCGTAACGTGTATAAGACAGGCAGCTTTGTCAATATGAAACTCTTAAATTTTTCTTGATATTCTAGCATCTATAACTCGAAGACCGCATTACATGGTATATAAGCAGTTAGGTGGAAAGATTGAATGTGCAGCCAATAAAGATTCGGCCGGATTTATTCCGATTGCCAGCCAGGCTTCGAATCTTCGAATCATCGCTTCATAACGGAAGCTGTCATTTTTTTTTATTTCAACTCAACGATAAATTTGCCTAAAATTTGTTTTTGTAAACATACCTACAAACATTAATACATAGTGTATGAAGTTATTAAATATACGTAACACAGCAATAAAGCTATCACTACTTTAAAAATAGCTTAGCCAGGAAGTCTGCATAAAAAACTGTTATTGTAAGACTTTACAGATAAAAAAAATCAAAATAAGTACACCTGGGTCTCGTATAACACTGTTTTATACAACGCGATTTTGATAAAGCACGGTTGATGAATTGTGACATATTTTAGTACAACCTGCTTTATATGTCTCGGTTTCAGCATTTTTTATAGAAAATGATCCTATAATGGAAAGAAGTTTGAAATTCGAGATAGAACTACAACAGATCTTGGCTCTTTATCACGAAATAAGTAAAGATTTATACGCTAAAAGCAAACAATCGTTTTTTACAAAATTTTTAAAGCCTAAATCCAAAAATACTCCAGAGTCCTTCGATAATGAAAACTCTCAACCGATCTTGAAAAAGAGTCAAACACTTAGAATTGTAAGTGGTAGCGATGATGAATGAATGATTAATCATATCTTCGTTGTTTTGGAAGACGATACTAACTGAAAAATACTAGTTTTGAGTAATTTGACTTTGAAGTTTGTCAAATGTTTGAAATACTATACTTTTTTCATTTTGTTTGTTTGTACAAAACAGTTTTTAAGTTAAAGCATAATTTATAAAAATAAGTATGTTCTTACATATGCTAAAGTTTAAAATAAAAAACATTTTGGTAGAACTAACTCAATATGTCGTTTTTTAGATTTAGGGTTTTTCTTTCAGAACAGTGACGATATGTTATTCAATAAATACGTAAATGTGTATTTTTGCGATTGTTTAAAAAAAAAAATAATGGATATTAGGAAATTTTTTTGGAACGCATACCCTAATTTTGTAAGAGCTTTAAACCTCGTATAACACGGATTTGTACTACACGAAGTTTTTGTGGAACTATATGACCGTGTTATACGAGACCCAAGTGTATACTAAAAAAATGTAAATTGCTTTGACATTTATTGAATCGAATTGTTTTTTTATAGTCGTATGAAATTACTAAAATTCGTAAAAAGGCATCTCAATTCAATATATTTATGTCATAGCCGTTGTTTGAATTTGCGATTTGAATACGACGAAATACGATTCTTTACCTGTTAATATACAACTATTCACAGGTTCTACAATACTAAATGAAAATTAAATTTTATAGAAGAAATAGATTTTATACTAAATAGTTGCTGCTTTTTATTTTATTTTATACGTAGGTAAGAAAATGCTAAATATAAAAGAAAAAGATCTTATAATTTAAGACATCGAATGAGGGTACTTGATGGAATTTCAATATCAAATTTGGATTATTGAGATTTTGTACACTTCCATGTATTTTGTTATTAACGACCCGGGTTTCACCTTTCGGCATCTTCAAGCATTCGAGCTCACGAATGGACTCGAACTGACTGTCAGTCGAGTCCATTCGTGAGCTCGAATGCCTGAAGATGCCGAAAGGTGAAACCCGGGTCGTTAGTAACAAAATACATGGAAGTGTACAAAATCTCAATAATCCAAATTTGAAAAAGATCCTAGTTTTCGTATATGAAGATTACGTAATGCCAATAATTTAGTTTTAGTTTTGTTTGGAAATCTTAAATGAGTAAAAGTTTTCATATTACATTATAATAAGATACTCAGTTGAAATGACTTTTCTTGTCATATTTTAATATTCTAAGTAGACCGAGAAATATCCTCGCAGAGGTTTTAAGAGCTTTGAGTAAATCACGAAAAACTGGGCAGTATGATAGTTTAATTTAAGATATTTGTGTCTTACGGTGTATAAGAAAAAGTGAAATATTCTTTTTCACTGCCGTTTTTTTGGAGCGTGTAGACCGTGTAAAACGAGGATCGATGTCGTGTAAAAAAACGACATTTTTAAATTTGGCAGATTTTTGAATTTCGAACCGGGGACAACATAGGAATAAATTTGAGACTTGCACCTGGAAAAATTGATAGATTTATCGATACAGCACATACGTAGATTAAAAATTTATTTTATTGAAAAATTACCAGGAGCGTGTTTAGCGACTCAGCAACTCCTATGATGTATGCATTAAAAATACTATAGGTGTAATTTTATTGATAATGCAGGGGACAATTTAACATAAAATCCTTGGGTATATTTTTAAATCCTAGGACAACATTTAACTTTAATAATAACGGGATATAAACTACCGTCACTAACAAAATCATTTGTCTTAATGCATTGTAACCATTATAATTATGTAAACATGATAGGTTTATTGCTCTTATATAATGTCAAATATTTATCTTAATTTACCTTTGATACTTAAATTTGCAGTTAGTTAGTTCCAAAGACTTGTGCTCATCGCTCCTGGGCAATCCTGCTACTCAGTTTCCAGTCTCAAAGCTTTGAGTTGCTGATCGGAAGCATTTGTATTGTGTTTGCATTCGAATGCACCAATCTGTTCTTGAAAACACAACATAAAGATAGTTTTTTTTATTAAATAACAAAACACAATTCATTTGTACTACTTCCACATGTTTATAATGATGATCAGTTGGTAATGCTCGTGATGAGCAAAAAACATTATGTATTTCCACCAAGAATTGACAGTCAACACCTTAAAAGTGATAAAGAGAGTTATTATGTAATGCTTCCATTCTTTCCCTCTATGAAGAGAGATTGAGCGACTAAATTTAAAGTAAAAATTATCATAGAAATGCTTCATAAGGGATTCATATACTCCACATTGTACATTGCACAATTGAAAATTTATTCTCTTATGTACCGGAGAGTGTGCATTTTGAATATGACTAGACGAAAACCAAATAAAAATGATTTACTTAATATCAAAATTAAATCTTATAAAGTTATATTATATTATTTTTAATCTTTCTTTCCTTATTTTCACTCTAGTTTTGTGTAAGACTATATTCCATTAACAAATCAGAGTGACTTTTAAAATTAATTTGAATTTCATTTATGTTGGTTGGTTTTTAATTCATTTCTCATTATTTGTGCTTTCAACTTATTACGTAATATATGTACTCTTAACGGTACATTTAAGCATAAATCAGTTAATCAGATCTGTTTATCAATCAATCGCTCTACCTTTCTTATCAAATTAAGTAAAGAAAAGACAAGAAGTAAGTATTTCTATATCTGCGATCCGTTTTCAGAATCCAATAAGAGCACAAAACATCGCAAACATACACGTCTTTAAATACGATCCCGTAAATTAATTGGAAGATTATCGTACTAAAACGTCCGCTTGGGTATTTGAAATCTTTAACTCAAAAAAAAAAAAGATAAAAATCTAAAAGTTTTCACCACTCCCCAACACAACAAACAGATAAGGATATTACAATATCCTTGATGTAGTTTAAATCTAATAAATTAATCTACAGCACACACATGATAAATTTATGTTACTAAGTAAGCTTATTAGTTTATACTTGTAGAAAACGAAAGTATTTTTGTATGGTGTCAAAGAATTCAATATGCGCAAAACCTCTCTTCGGAAAAGGATTACAGATGAGTATACCTGTGCTGCGATGTTCGCCGATGTACTAATAAGAATATTTTCTTGAACGACCCAAAGAAGATAGTACGTACAGAAATGGGCATTTTTATTACCCCATACGCACATATCTGGCAGAGGAACATCTGTAAGTAAACAATTTTATTGGATAGTATCGTTTTATAGATTTCAAGCCCGACGTGCTCGATTAAGCTTGAGTGTCAGCCGGGGAAATTTTAACTACAGTGCCAAGTTTCCCCATCATTTTCCAAAAGCTTTTGCAAGGTTTTTTCAGTATTAGTGTATCTTAAGTGTAGTCAAATGCCATTTTTTGGTTCCGAAAATTTAATGCACATAAAATTATGTGCAGAATGAGTCTGAAGAATATAAAGGTATTTTTTATAATGGAGTAGTTTATAGTTTTGGTGTGACGATTTATCAACAAAAGGAACGATGTTTTGATTTAAAACTATCAAACAATGCACACTGTAACCATGTGGAAACGCTTTAAAACTCTTACCTTATATTTGGATTATTGAGATTTTGTACACTTCCATGTATTTTGTCACTAACGACCCGGGTTTCGCCTTTCGACATCTTCAGGCATTCGAGCGCATGAATGGACTCGAACTCGAATGACGAATGTCAATGATTGACTGTCAGTTCGAGTCCATTCGTGCGCTCGAATGCCTGAAGATGCCGAAAGACGAAACTCGGGTCGTTAGTGACAAAATACATGGAAGTGTACAAAATCTCAATAATCCAAATTTATATTGAAATTACATCAAGCACCCTCAGTCGATGTCTTAAATTATACTCTTACCTTACTCAGTGGCACGTTCAAGAGATTGAGTACCGGAATGAAAAATTCATACATTAATTTTAAATTAATTAATTTTAAAAAAATCTATTGATTGAAGTAATATTTCAGTGCATACAATTTTTTTAATCCCAAAAACGAAACGTAGAAATTACTTTCCTTTTCCTTCTGTTTTCTGTTGAGAGATTGAGTCACTACCAGCTATCGCAAAACATCTTATGTTGAAATGTTTTACTATGGTTCCGTATTTACCAAATTGTGAGCGGAATTGGTTTAATTAAAAAAAACTGTATGTCAAATGTCGAGTCATAAATAAATGTAAATTATCTTGCTTGCTTTTGAAGTGAAAATTAAAAGTGATAGTTTTCAAACGTTAAAGGCAATCGACTGCTATTACAATGATTTCAACTTCTATAATGACAAAATAATATAAAAATGTATAAAAAACATGTATTAACAAGAAGAATAATATAAATTAAGAATTATAAAATACACTTTGGCCTCGTATAACACGGTCATATGGTTCCAGAAAAAACGTCGTGTTGTACAAATCCGTGTAATACGAGTCTTGAGGTTCATACAAAATTAGGGTATGCGTTCCAAAAGAATATCGAAGTTTGTTAATATCCTTTATTTATTTTAGTTAACAATTAAAAGAATATACATTTACGTATGTATTGAAAAAGGTTTAATAACATATAATAGATCATTCATTCATCATCGCTATTGTTTAATTATTTTCTGTGCAAAACAAAATTTCTTCCTCGCGAAAACCAGGCGTGAGCTGGGAAGTCTTTCTGCATCAGTAGGCTGGTCACGTCTCTTCTCAAAATCAGAATATTAAAATAGCCACCATTAACCTACTTGCGCCCTTGTAATAACCGTAGTGGATACTATTCCAGTTTTAAAAGAACTTTTTAAATTATTAAAATTAACTGCTCAAAAAGGTCCCCTCAAAAAAAATCGTTTCACCCGGCTACGTATGAATATGTATAAACTTTCATATTGAAAAATACGAAATAAGATAACTCGTATTTGTACAACAACTTTGTTTTATTGTTTTTTTTTATTCGCTGTGGAGAATTTTGGTCAAATGCTATTTTCTCATATAGAAATAAAAATACACATGTGATCATATTCCGGCTAAATTATTTGTTTAATATTGGAATACGCAGCAAGAAAAATTAAACTCAGCCACATGCTGTATTTTATTACTTTTGGTGATTATGTCACTATGAAATTGAGATTTTTTTTGTTTTAAATATAAATATACATTTATTATATTAATTTGGCGAGAAAAATAACTACATAATTTAAAGTGAGATTATTTTGTGAACAAAAAAAAGCCCAACATATATTATTGAATTTGGATTATTGAGATTTTGAACACTTCCATGTATTTTGTCACTAACGACCCGGGTTTCGCCTTTCGGCATCTTAAGGCATTCGAGCTCACGAATGGACTCGAACTGACAGAATTGTAAAATCACTGGTAATTCTATAAAAAGAAGTTGGAAAGCGGCAATTCGCCACTCTGCTAATGTGTTGTTTACAAATTAAGGATTAAGGCAACTCTCGAAATGTTAACTCAGGTATCAGTGTGGCTCTCGGACGTATAATATTTTACCTCGTAAATAATATTTGTCGTATTTGTATCTTCTATATAAACGTTAGACACTGTTTACTGTCTGTCAGTTCGAGTCCATTCGTGAGCTCGAATGCCTGAAGATGCCGAAAGGCGAAACCCGGGTCGTTAGTGACAAAATACATGGAAGTGTACAAAATCGCAATAATCCAAATTTGATATTGAAATTCCATCAAGCACCCTCAGTCGATGTCTTAAATTATATATTATTGAAATCATTTTTTTTTTTGGATAGAGAAATAAATACTTTTGAAAACAAATAAATTTTGTAATTTTTTGACACTCGTTTAGAGAACCAAAAAATTAAAGAAACTGTTTGTGAATCTTTGTTTATAAATTAATACAATAAATGAGCTTTGAAATTAATTGTTTTAGTGTGGTAAATTATATTGATCAAGTAGAAACGATATCATTGAACGAGGTTATCTTTTACCATTTCTTATTTGAAATGCTCTTATTATCAATATGCACCCAAAACTCGCAATTGACGCTCTTGTATTTGTAATTGTGATTGAATATTTATTTTTTTATAGAATATACATTTCATATACCTTCACAAAAGGTGAGGGTATATAGAATGTATTTTTGATAGAATACTATGTTGCGATTCAATTTCTTTCTTTGATCAATATGGGATACAAAAAATTCAATATACTTTTCCTGTTTTTATTTAAATGTTCAGTAAAAATAGTATTATAGAAATTGACAAAGCCCATTTCGAGTAAGTGCTCTATCTATTCGGCGTCTACTCCGTTCAGCGAAGCGTCGTTGAATGACTAAAGCTACGAACAATATACTTACACACAGGTATGATAAAATACAGGTATTAAGCCTTCACATGGGCCTCAGCTGGTGCTATCGTCGTCTCACTTCATTCACAAGCTAGCAATACAAATTTTCAAGCGTGAAAGAGTCAAAAGCGTATTTTTCTACAAACAGGAGCACAGAAACAGCGTTCCACATATGAGAGTCTACGCGGATTCTACCTAAAAGTTTGCGCGGCAAAGCAATATCGCGTGATACGATACCTCCTAGACCGCCTCGTCACTTCTGTGAGCCTGATACTTTCTAACATCGTCTAATGCTGTATAGAAAAGGAATAGACAGCACACTACCTCCGCAGATTAACACACTGACGTCATCTTGCCATAATATACGCCTCGGTATATCAGAAAACTAAACGACTTATATGTTTTAGAAAATAAAAAAAAATACCTCCGTGTTTGTTTAAATCGCACTTCGAGTGTTCTCAGACAACCTCCTCAGTAGTGTGAGCAGCAGCATCTTCTCTTATACCTTTCTTTGTCTCACCCCGTGATGCAGCAAAACAGGTTTTATTAGAAACTTCCAACGTGTATGTGATTAAACTTGGTGCATCCTGTCTGCGTAAGTACTAAATGTATTTTATCAGCAGTTCACATGTATTACCTTATTCCATGAGCGGTGTTTACTCTTCATTGATAGTAATTTCAATATCGTGTTTGATAGAGTTAAAGATTATTAGAAAACCATGTATAAGGTATAAGTAATAGTGTGTTATTCCTTATTCCAATTAACGTATTGTTAACGTTTGTTTTAATTAGATATGCTTGTATTTATTCAAACTCTTAAAAAGAATTGATCATGCGTAAAACGATGAAGTAATCAATGCGGTAATAACATCCTTCAGATCCTTTTTCCTGTTAATATAACGACTAATGCATTAATAATTATTGATAACAAATAAATTAGTACGATTCGTAAAAAGGAAAATTATAATCAACGGAATTCACTCTACTTTATATATTTCTTTGATTTTACTTGCGGTTTTTAATACCATATAAGTATTTTTTGAGCTTGTTGATAAGTATTTTTTTAAGCTGAAACGGCGATATACGAATCGATACAGGGTAAAAATTAACCAATATTTTTGTTGCTATGAATAAAACAAGTAAACTTCGTTGATATTAAATCATTCAACAAGAGTACTAAGTTATTCATAATTATAAAATCCTACTTTATAAAATAAAGTATTTTTATCCCAGCCAGCTCTAAAACTAAAAGTTCTTTGCAACCAATCAGAGAGCTAGATGCTATCAATTAGTTCAGTACCTCTTCACGCTCATAATTTTCCATTCAAAATTATCGTGACTTCATCTTCAATTTAGTTATTTATTTACTGAACGATAAAAAATATTTAAATTAAAAAAATGAATTTCTGAGGAAGTCTTCCGAGTGAGTTTAAGCAGCATTTACTTTAAAATGCCTATGGCTGCATTTTTAGTCTAAGCTCACTAGCGTTGACACAGAATATTTCAATATCAAAAACAATACTGTTTATCTCAACCTCAGTTGTATCACTATTGGTAGGCTGGTTTTACATTTTTTTGAAACGAAGCAATTCATGTCAAGAAACATAACGTATGACAGAATATGAAAAATGTCCTAATATATTTAAAAAATGTTATTTATTGCAATAATTTCATCTGTTGGTGGTAGTGTTTTCATACGGAATTTTCCCTCATATTAATATTGTATTTTTAAATTAAATATAAAATTGTGATACGGAAATTCAAAATATTTATCTACAAAGCGAGAATGTTTTCTGTTTTGAAAATAAATGCCGGAATAAAATTTGCTTTTCCGTGCTGGAAGTATTAATTATATTATGCAAAATATTTCGTGTTACCCATAATCAGGAAAAATTTTCACTTAAATGACACAGCCAAGGTAAAGAGTAAAAACTCGTGCCTGACATTTTTGCTTTCATACTTGTTAGTACTAAAAGTATTTTTACGTGTTCCGGTATAAAACATTACACAGATCTTTTTTACATTATTTAACTTCAGTAATAGCAAGGGGGACCCTTGAATGAAAATTATTGAAAAAATATACATTCTGAATAAATGAAAAGCTTTTAATTTCTGCGACAGTGGCATTTAATAATTATTTAAAAAAAAAATGCATTATTGATAAATTTCGTTTGACCACGTCTCAGTTTATAACGGTTTAATTGTAATATTAGTATACAATCCGTCTTATATATAGAGTTGATAGGGCGCCAGAGAATGTTTATTAAAACCGACCTCTCAATAAATTTTATAAATATGTTTATCACAACGAAAAAACGCTATTTAATTATAAAAATTAAATTTAACATTACGATAAGAAGTAGCTTTATGCCTCTAAATCTTTTCTATATTGAATTATTCATTAACCAGTTACTGTTTTGAAACATTAGATATGAATTTCTAAATAAGCATACGAAATGTAATTAGTCTGTGGAATTTAGGTATTTTTTTGGTAATCATTAATGTCTAGTATATTTTTCAAAATTAAAAAAACCAGTATACTGTGGTGCACGTTTCTGGAGATAGTCTATGGTTAGCGTAATTCTTTAAAGAGTGCCTTAATCAACTCACACGATGGTTTTTTAAAAAGTCAATGAACATTATTTCTCATTAATAGATATAACTCTTGCAGATTTTAAATCTTTTTACTCCACCTAAAATATAATTTTATGAAAGAAGAGTAGCGCTATTTTAATATTGTTAGTATTCAACATTTTAATAAGGCGTAAATTTTGATGATATATTCTCAGGACTAAGTATAAACGTTCTGGTTCTTTTCAGTTGATTCTTCTAATAAAGTTCTAGTAAACTTTTGGTAAAATTAGGCAATACAAACTTATTCGGTTAGCAATATTATAGTGCTGGTTTGTTAATGCTAGAAATTTCAAAAAGATGTTAAACAGCACGCAACAATTACGATTAAAACGTTGATAAAGGCAGAAATTTAGTTATTAGACGCCTTTTATAAATTTTGGCTGAATACTTTCTATTCTAACTATTTGATTTTTGACACTTTATGAGATTGAAAAATTATTTCCTTGTTTGTTAAAAAGTTAGTTACGATTCATGTTTTTTTGAAAATTATTCGATGGTAATTTGATAGTGTTTTATTAATTTTGAATTTATTGGCAATATCATACTCAGTACTCATGAAATACTATATGAATAAGTTCAATGAAGTCACAACAATGAGTAAAATTCGATGACAACACCACAATGAAGATTAACATAAGTTCTTTTCTTACATTCTTCCTAATCATTATAAACGCATAATTAAAACTTATTTTCATTATCTACTGACATAAAATTATTTAAATTATATATAGACTTGCTACTTGGTTAAGTAGGAATGTTGAATTTACTGCAATATATTTTGACAGTTTTATTTTGTATAGTAAGGTTATATTGTTCATCAATAAAAATCGTATTTTAAGAATCTTTAAAATTTACTCTTCAATCTTCTATTAAAAAATCATTAAATAAATGTTTTTGCTTCATTACGTCTTATAATACGTTTAAATCCATAAAAAATTTAAACCTTCTCAGAATTGGCAAAATTTTTATGAAAAAGTGAATATTATTCAATTTATCGAAGCGACTTTTAAGTGGTCATTAAATTTTGTGTGCTTAACCCAATGTTATCATCCAATTATTTCACTGTTATATAATATAATTCTTGTGGCCGTTTTAATAATCGACATTATATTATTTTAGAAGATAACTTAATTCGAGGACATTATGAAGTAAATTTTAATCTTATAAAAGAATACTAGCCTACACCCGTTGAAAACTGTGAGGTCGTTTGGAAGTATACCCTACTATATCTAATACCTCGATTTAATCTTGCGTCACTATGATTCCGACTTTGTTTTTTTACCTATTCATGTCATCAACCGTTAAACAAATATGCATGGTCTAAGTTGATGCTATAAGTTAAAAAAACTATATTCAAGTAAAAAAAAGAACGTCACCTCCGATTCATCTGTGTATCATAAACTTAGATTCCAATTCTGATTAGCTAAAATGTAACTATGCTAACTTCCAATGTTCAGCATATCGATTACTAATGGGTCAAGGACAGAAATAATGGCGAGCTGATCATTTTGGCTATGTCTCGTTTTAAGAGCTTATAGGTGGAAAGGAATTCAGACATCACAGACATCCATACTTTCGAATGCAAAGCCATAAATTGATTTGTGAAACTGTCCGTACTAGGATTCGAGCTCGTGACCACTGCAGACGAAGCCAACGACGTTGACCACTCGGCTACAAGCCCGGCTGAATTAAATACAAATAAATTGATTTATGTACATAAATCTATATTATTGATTTGATGTAAAAAAGAAATTAGTTGAAACAAATATTTATATCAGTGATCGGCAACCTTTTGAGAGACTGGGTAAAAATTTTGAAAAAAAACATTTGGTTAGTGGGCAAAAGTTTAAGACAATTTTATATTTATAAAATAAAATATGTAGATAATAAGCAAATTTTCATATCTACTTATGTGTAAATAAAAATCCATTTTTTAAGAACATACATATAATAATATTAATATTTTTATTAGTGGCTCCCTTGATATTGAATTTTTTGTGAAAGTTTTTCAATATTTGGTAAATATGTAGATGCCTTAAGTCAAACACAAGAATTAAGATTTTCTGGTGAAAATGTATACAACGCAAAGTCTTCTGAACACTTTTTATTTGAGAAAAGGTTTTTTCACAAGGATATGTTGAACCAAATGCTGGTAATAGAGCACATACAATGTTTTTAACCATGAAACTTTTTTTGGGAATGACGCACACCATGGTGATATTGCATTCATGTTATCGTGTTCTGGGTCTTCGATGCTGTACAATGATCTATATATAAATATAAAAATGGAGATTTATTTGTTTGTTTGTCCTCTATGCATTCAACTTTGATGAATTGTTGTGCGCACACTCGTGAAGGTTTCTGAAGAAAAAAATTTAAAAAAAGAATCAAATACGTACAGATAGCGACATCTCTGAACCAGACGGAAAAACAAAAAATAATGTTAATCCAAAATTCCAAAAGCACTTCAATAAACAATAAAAACACAAACCCTTTCTTTCTTTGAGTGGCATTGCAATGCATGTCAGGTATTCACTAGTGATAAATATTTTTTTATCATTTTTTCTTGGCGGGTGGATAACTCGATATGTTTTAGTGGTTAACTCAACTACCCGTGGGTGGTAGGTTGTCAACCACTGATTGAGATGATGCTTAAATCATTAAGTGTGATACAATTATTCGTTGTTTTTGTTAATCTATCTTAAAGTAGAAATAAATTACAGAAAGCATCAATGAAATAATTCTCTATGTATTTATTTTTGATTCAAATGTTCGAATATATTTACATGAAAAAAATTATTACTAAATTTTAAATTCGATTCAAATAGATACGTGATGTTATAGTTATATACTAAGCTAGCTTATCTCCTTTTGAAAGCGGCTTTATGAGATTTGTTAAGATAACTTAACCAGGCTTTGGTTGCAGGTACACTTTCATCGATATGATATTTGACAAATTTAATTTAAACTCGCGCAGTAATACAACTAGGTCAAAAATGGTTAGCAATTTCTTGAAAGTATTTGTTTGTTTTGAAGCAATAAGAAGAATAAAATATTTTGACATTAAACATACGTTCGTTTTGAGCCTTCGTCGTATGAGTATAAAATTAAAAAAAAAAAAATTTTGGAAGATTCTGTCGCAGATTCATTTTTAAAAGCTGTTATCAAAAAACAATAAAGAAAAACAAA
This sequence comes from Himalopsyche phryganea, assembly GCA_022494535.1. Lineage (NCBI taxonomy): Eukaryota > Metazoa > Arthropoda > Insecta > Trichoptera > Rhyacophilidae > Himalopsyche > Himalopsyche phryganea. The sequence goes on along the minus strand of JAGVSL010000089.1, from coordinate 1,534,168 downwards.
AATATGACGAAAATCTTGGAGACAGTATCAGTTATATTCAAAATAATTCCTGAATGGAAAATTGAATTTCGCGAAAAGTACTAGAAACCTCGATACACTCAAGCGAAGCCTATAATTTATCGTTCGAAACGTCGAATGCTATCACTGATCACTACATGTTGTTCATAAAATGAAAATTGATGCACACGTTAGGTACGTATTGTTAAAATATTCACAAAATACTTATTTCAAGTGACGTTTTAAAAATGAAGCGAACACTTCTAGAGTGTATTTAATTAATGTACATTTTCGGTACAAGGGCCTTCAAAATAGTCCATTGTACAGATTTCTTTATTTTTTATTTGTCAGTTTAGACCACAATTTTAGATTAATTTACTTTACTCACCATAAAATTGAATATTTTAATAAGAAACTATTTTAGTCGCTTTATATAGAGTACTAATAGCTCGATAAGTTCTCGCCTGTGGTCAGTTTCGCACTACTGGGTAGATGAAAAATGTTGTTGAACCGTATAATGGTCGGTTTTTATCAGATGTTTGTGAATATGGGCTATTCGCGTAACGGTGGGTAATTATTGTTAATCTGCTGCGAAGTAAATTAAAAAAATATTTTGGTGAATACGTATTTTCTTTTGAACTATTTAAAACATATTTATACGAACGTGATAAATTTTTTCAAAAGTAATATTTCCAATATAGAGCAGCCATTATGCAAATCACAGCTACCGAACAGATACTCGTGAAGCGAGATTTCCGACTTTTTTAATTACTTTTCGCAGAGTGAGTTGTCTTTATATCCATGCTAGTATAAGAACCAACTTGAAATCATATTCATCGATACATTGGATTTTTTCCTCTTTCAAATATACCACAAAGGTTTAAAAAATTCAAACTCAATGTCTAATAAATAAAAATAGTCTTACTTATTCAACTTTTTATTATTAGCGTCTGCGTAAAAGAAGATAAAAAAATATTTAAACACGAATCAGTTTAAAATTTTATGAGGTCAAAAATATTGTAAAGCCGCAGCTAACACTTACTATTTTTACACGTGTATAAATATTTCATAGTTTTACCCACAGAAAACACTTTTCCTATGTCGCTTCAGTTTTTTATCGTTGAAGTCATAAATCTCTGCCTATCTTTTCCTATTTTATATAAAAATAACTTCAACCTGGAATTTCAGGCAACATAAAGCGCATTTACACATATAGTGGAGTTTTTTTTACGTCTTGCAAATGATATGTAGGACTAAAGGGTGTATTTGGTATTTAATTTTCTTTCAGAGTTATCATAATATAATAAAACTCGGTTGAATGGAGATTCTGTCATAGAATGTTAAAGAATGTATACAGCATTATTTAAAATTATTTTTTTTTTCACATTCAATGTTTTATTTATTTTTTATAAAAAATAAAACTATAAAATTAACACATAATATCTGGCGCAAAACATTTTTACTTTTAATTTTATATATTTTTCGCCAACCTTAAAAACATATTAGTTGACAATGTGATGCATCACTGACGCCAAATTCTAAATTATTCTTCCAATACGTGCAATTTTTAACTGCAATAATTTGAAATATATAGTGTACATAGAAAGTGATAACCGTGCTTATTATTAAAACAATCCATTCAAACTCCTCTTTAATTAAAATTGATAAAATGCAGTATCATCTTTTCATTTATTTCTACTTCATGAAGTAAAGGTTTTTATTTCATTAATTCAGTGGACTTATTGATACTATAGTGTCTTTTCTCATTTAGGTGATGTGGTAATTCTATTGTCAGTATTGTCACTACATATTTTGGTGATTATGTAATTATGTGCTGCTTTAATAAATTTATCATCATTCAATACTAACTAAATATTTGATAACAATATTATTTAACTGTAGATATTATATAATTCTTCATATGTCAATTGTTGAATTAGTGAAATAACAGAAATTGGAATATGAAAAACGGAGGCATTTAGCTTTGTGGAATGCTTTATGATTGAAATTTTTGCATTGTGTAGTTTTGAAATGTGAGGTGATATTTGAAATTTAGCTTCCGCTTTAAATTTTGTATCAATATTGACAGACAAATTTCGTATATAATATTTCCGGATATTTCATCACATTTCGTGTCGATATTGAAAAGCTTCAAAAATTTTTAAAATCGAAATAACCCAGTGTTATGGTGTTACCCATCAATTCGTGGCGGAAAGGCATTATATTTTAAAAATAAAGCACAATTTGTTCGTAGTCATGTTAATTGTGTATTATTTTTAAAATACAACCTAATGTATCTATAAACGTCTGCACACATTGTGCCATTAATTCAAGAGGTTTTTCAGTAATATAATTCAAATCAGTTAAACATAGGTTTGTTGATGACATTTGAAGATCGTAGTGTCATTGTTTCATAGAAAATTGTAGAAGAAGTCATTGAAGAATGCCTTCAATATGTGTATATATATTTAGAAAGGAATAGATTAAACAAAGAGAAATTTTCAGTAATATTCTTAAATTGTTCAGTAAACACATAATTTATTACAGAAACATTTCGTCACATCCTTTTATTTCATAAGACATTTCGACATCCAATGTGGAGCATATTTATTAAAATTTATGATAATTTATAAACTGGTTATAACTCAGTTCTTAAACAGAGTGGTGATAGAATTATGCGGTTAAAAAGAGCTAGTACTTATCTTATAGATTGTGGAATGGCTCTGCAGGAATGAAACCATCACACAATTCCATGCATTTTGCATATAAACAAATAAATCGATTAAAAAATCAATATATGAACTTGAACATTTTATCCTACAGCTAGGTAAGACGGAAGTCCAAGATCACTCGGCTACGTGACTGGCAAGTGAAGATTTACCTATTATTAAGCTGATATAAATCAAAATCTTATTTTACAATTATTGAATCTGGAATACGTTGTTTTTATTAAGATTGAAAATACTTAATTTTTGGGTTACATTGCATCGTACGAAATAATACTGTATATATTCCCGGTGTCAACAAACTCGAGATGATATTTATAGTTTTCATTTATGGTTTTCAATATGGTTCTTTAAAAAAGCTAACCGATTCTCATTGGTATGTCAGTAAATATTCGTTTATTCCATTCAAAACGTATCCCTTTGATGCCGCTGTAATTCCGAGAAAAATTCTCACCTGTAACATATCCAAATACCGTAAAAAGATTTATCAACCTGAATCTGACGTGTACTTATATTATTGTAAAGCAACATAATTTTTCCTAGATATCACCTCCTTGGTTGACAATGGTCAGTTGAGCACAAAAGCTTGTACTTATTTACTTTCACAAATATCGAGCTGAAACACGAAATATCTTAAAATTATTGACACTTCTAAGACTTATCAAATCGATTTGAAATATAACAAACTGAAGTACCAGATATAACTGACTAAATTTTCCGTCAAATGATAACACTTTAATGTTTGAAAATTTTTATTGATCTGTTATTTACCATTTTTGTCACATACTCTTTTTAATTTGTTTATATAGCTTCACTGGCATAGAAAATAATAAAAAAAGAAATTCATTCAGAAAACAACATTATATATTTTTTAAACCATGTCGGCGTCCGTGGCGCAGTTGGTTTCGTCGCTGGCTACGGTTACGGATGTCTCGGGTTCAATTCCCGGTGCGGACGGTTTTCATAGATTGATCTTTCAATCGATTTATGGATTTCTGTTCGTAGTCTGAGTCCTCCCTCCCACCAATCCCATCCTCACGGGGCGTAACGAGAGCGATTAGCTAACCACTAGTCCTGTCATAGCCCTATCCTTCTATCCCTACTCTCTTCGAAAAATAAAAGAGAGGTTGAGCAACTGAGTGACAAGCAGTTCTCGTAGAAAAAAATCTGTCAAGATATCCATTTATGCTCCAATTGGGAGCCATGTGTCAATATGGCCTGCTAATAGAAGTATCTCAACATACGTTTTTCTTTGAGAACTGAATTATATTCAGTTTGTCAACCTCTATTTTTCAAAAAAAGTCGGGATATCTTTATATCCAAGGGTCTTTATAGGACTAGGACAGGGCTAGTAGTTAGCTAGCCATCAACAAAATTTTGTCCTTATCAGAAACAGAGGGTCTCATTAGCACTTACATTAGTTATAATATTGCGGTATTACAATCTACTGTGCTAAGTAATTTTATGCTTGCCTATTAAATAATGTGTAAGAAATTACAAATCCGAGTATTAATAGCGTAATTTTTAACAAATTGAATGAATATTTTTACCAGTTGCTCCTTAATAGCTTAAAATTAAAGAGTCTGCCAAAAGCTGCACTTCCTAGATATATTTTTTTTTATTTATCTCTGAATAAGAGTGGTAAATAATATTTAGTCTCCTGCCATAATAAACGATCTTTAAAAAGGATAGTTTTTAAACTAGTAGAAAAGTTATTTAAATGATTTTAAATTAACCAGAGATGTAAGAAAACATTTTGAAAAAATGTTTACGTTCAGAGGGTTGAGAAAACATTCAATATCTTACATAAAACGGAATAGGGTATGACTTTACTTAGACTAGTGTCAGATAACTTTCCCCATGCGATATAATAAGCCGAATATCTATTTGGTTAATCTACCACCCGTTTCAGATATTCATTCGTAATCAATACTTACGAGCGGAAGGTTTGAAATTATATTTGGTGGATTATGGGATTATGGGTATTACTATTTGATCAATTAAGCAAAAGGATGAGTGCAATCCGAAAAGAGATTAGAGTTGATCATTTCATTCAACAGACATTGCATACAAAATTGTCATTACTAGCAATATTCTACATAGCAAAACATAATTAATGAAGGGATATAACGGTTCTTAAGTATTACATTTGAATGGTTCAAATTTGTGTATGCTTCATAAGTTTTATTACTTAAACTACTCCAGGAATCGGCGAGCCTTTAATTAAACGAATGAATTCTAGCTGATAATAGAGTGCTAGAGCTTGATTCAGATGAAAAGAAACTCTAATTCAGGGGTGACGAAGCTTTTCCTGATGGAAGGCCGTATTAATTTATCTTTAAATCAAATAAGGCCATATTTAAGAAACATACAAAAAAATGTATTTACATTATTTTGTGAATGAAGGAATATTTGTTTAGTTCAGTAAAAAAGCCCCACTTGAGACCCTATAAGGCCGCAGATTCGTCAGCTCTGCTGTAGGCTATTTTAATTCTGAGACTCCCTCCAAACAACAAACCATTCGAACGAATATTTGGGGATTAACAAAAAAATAATAGCATGAGAACCGTTTCATATTTTTGTACATTTTTGGTCGAATAAAAATTGTATAATCATTAACTAGTAGGTAAAGAATGTTGCACCGTGCATAAATAATTTTTTTTATGCATGTAAATGGGAATGAGAACTTAAACGAAGTTTTATTTTCAGTTAAATATTTATTTACTTTGTATTAAATCATAATATATCAATCGATTCTAGGAGCTTTTTGGCTCTAGGCTTTAGCCCACCTAGCTTATAGATAAATCCAACACTGTAGAGAACAACTAACTTTATTTGCTTGTCGAAATAAGAGTTAGCAGTGTCATAATATTAATATCGAAAATAATATTAATAGCTTGAAAATATTAAGTAAATGTGCTTCAATAATCGTAATAATAGGTCGCAATTAAATGGTTTTCAATGAATGGCTCAATATGATAAATTTTTCGTTATTAAATCCTAAAATTGTTAACCCAGATGGTATAGAATAACGACTTAGAATAATCTTAAGTTTATCTAGTATCCTACAAAAGATTTAATCATTGAATAATTAATTACAAAAGGAAGGCGTTTTCTAGTTTATAGTTTCAATACAAATCTAACGCGTAACGCTTTTATAGCAGGTTAATCTAGCTCATATTTTTAAAATGATTAGCGGTTAAAATGTAGTTTAAATATTTTTATAAAGAGAATATTTCATATACTTAATAATGCTTTATATCAAGAAATTCAATTTTAAAACACATTTTTCAAAGACAGATTATTTTCATTCCTCTTTGTCAGAATATGACTGATTATAAGCAGTCTAAGAATAGGTACAACGGACACAGCTGTTAAATATTTTTTGTGAAAAATCGTTAAATACACCAATTTCAAAATAAGCAAATGCTAAATATTATAAGATATTATAAATAATTGGAATGAAAATGAACATAAACGATGATTATTTTGTGATACAACTTTTATCATCGCAGTTATACAAATAAGAAATTTCATTTTCTGAAGAAATTACGATTTTTGTTTGCCTGTACTTTAGTGATCGAAACCATTAAACAATTTTGATTACTTAATACGTAAATGTTCGTAAAAGTTCTATTCGCAAAGTTGACTTTAATGGTTAATATTATAATATAGTCATTATTTTATTTACAAAGGGATATCTTTAAACTATGCCAATATTTATAATGTTTTCGAAAAGTCACAAAGCAAGGCGTGATCAAAGTTGTGAAATATTCTCATAAGATTTCCTTAAAATATTTACACTGTGAAGAAAGTTATTCATAAATTCTTAATAATAAGTCCTTTTGCTTTTGGTACACAATATTGTCGCTCTTTTCAAAAACTTATTTTGTTTGTTTTGTCAATTAGTTTATCTTGAGGACAACATTAATCAAGCACAAACATTTAAGCAGATCACATCTTGAACGGATGGTTAAATTCAGGTTGATATTTAGGAAGAGAAAGAAAATATACTACTAAGCTATAAGACTTTTCACATTAAGTTGTTCTAGCAGAATCGTAATCATCTGGCACAGCAGATTAATTAGTGTGGACGGCTATATTTTTCGGTGGCTTAGCCCAGACATAGGACAGATGTTTTTGTAAGCAGAAATATATCTGGCCGCGTAGCAACTTAATTGTCAGTGCATTAATTGTATAACATAATAAGAAGCTTGAATAAATCACATGGGTAATGTAAGAGGTGACTATATAAACAATCATTATATATATTACGGCTTATTATTGCTGTGACTTTCAAATACTTTGATATGCAACATGGTAGTTTTATTGAAATGTTATTTAAGATAGATATTAAGTTAAAATTATGCTATCTTCTAAAATCATTTATGCTTTTACATTGAGTCTTGATTTAATTGGAATTAAAATTTATTACATTACAAATTTTTTATCATTCATAATGTTTTTATTAAATAAACGTTATATGTAGAACTCATTCCAAAAATTCAATCAATCAATTTTGGTGAGTGAGTGAGAACTTCAATTTAGTGTTCATTTCAATCGACTGATCTAATCGACGAACCTAATCATTACTAAGAAAAATTGTTGTTTTTTGAAATATATGCAAGAAATTCATTCTGCGTACTTTAATGTATACGGAATTAACTGTCCATATTTTTTTGCTACAGGTTTGCAAAGTTAATATAACAGTTAATAGTTTAAAATTTTAGTACACCTTTAAAAAGTTAACTTGCATCAATAGCGTTTTTAATTAACTAACTACTTGTTTGTCAGTGTACAATATGAATCATCATCAGATGGATGAACTCATTCACTGAGTGAAGCTGATTCTAATTCCATTAAAAAAACTCGCCATGATGGTTACAAATTGCATTATGTTTCAGACTAAAATTAAAGGCTAACAATAATGTATTTTGATTTTTTTTCATGTTGCTTTCAAAATTAACATCATTTTGTAAGTGAACTCACTGATGTAAATAACAATTAGCAGAGCATCATTTGTCTTCCTTAAGTAAATCAACTCACAAAACGGGTTGTTCCCATTTGGGTTATGATACATAGTCTGCTTATGACACGGATATGTGGCAAGTTTAACTATAACATGCTTTGTATGTATCACCACATTGGTACTTGTGAGCGATGTGGCTATGAGGCATCCCACAACATTGTCAATATAGAATAAAATTTCAACGACAAAGATCTTGAGCTGAAGTACGATAGATCTTATTAATACATATTTTTTTAAATATTTACGTTTTGTAAGTAAAAATTACACCAGAATATAATCATGTATTTCGTATGATGCATACATTTCGACGTCGCGCCATCAACAGATATAGCAGCCATCAGAACATAAGCCGAAATGCTATAGCTACCAATCAATACTTAACCTTTTGGGAGTAACTAATTAATTATAGCCATGCTATGAGGAGTGAGTTTTTTTACATAAAAATACAATGAATGATGCAATATTTCGGAAAAAAAAGAATTCTGTAGTTTATAAGGTTCAAACCTATTTTCAAATAATGAAATAATATGCTCAGAAGTCCACAGATGACATTGTCATACTTTTTCAAGCTTAAATTACACATACAAACACATCTTACAACACTGACGTACATGTACGTCCATACTCCTTCACGGAAAAATCGCGGAGACTTACAATTACGTCCATACTACCAGAAAGGTTAATTGTTGAAAAAGTAAGTACTTTGGTATTTTTGTCATGTTGCCCTTTGAATTATGACTGTCTGGTAATTAAAAATTTTAATTATCAGACTTAATTAATATTGTAATGTGTCATTATTATTAAAACATTAATTTGACTAATAAAAGTAAAGTTTAAAAAGTATTTAAAAACGTTTTCATTCAAATTTCAATAACTTCAGTATTCAATTTAAAAGTACAGTAAAGTTATTAAAAAGATATAATTACATTTAAGCTATACAGTAGGTCGTTTTGGTAGTAAAAAATTGAGTAAAGATGAAATGTATTCAGAGAAAAACAAAATACGCAGTGTATTCATCAAACTATGAAAACATAAAATAAAAGTCATGACGCCAAGCATAAAAAAGTGATATTTTCTTTTTCTGAAATGAAATAAATGGTAAACTGAGAAAGCGTTTGCCCCTCTCCCTAGTTCAAATATCAAGAATTATAAATTAATGGTTTTTTTTGAATAGACATAAATATATTTTAATGTGCGCAGTTACGGATTTCAACATGAAAACCGTAAATATTAAAATCAGTTTGCTTGATTTAGTAAAACCGAAATTAAACGTTTTTAAATGACGCATTATGATGAAGTGTTCTCGAAAATAAATGATTATTCAAGATTAAGCGTCTGATACAAATGAATGTATTAATCATTTAAGATAAATGTATTATTGGTAGTGATTTTAGTATTGACGATAAACAATACAAAAGTTTAGAGCTCACATTCCTTAGTCGTGTCGGAGTACGGTATGACATTTCACATTACGATTTAGTATACGATACACTGGATGGTCCTACCATCTTAAATTTACACTTTGCGTGTAGTTGTATTATATCATTTTATTAAAAATGGTATGCTTAGTATGAAATAAGAGTTTTAATATAAACAGAAAATAATCACATAGACTCTGTTTTTAAGAAATTTACATATTCAAAATAACGCCAATGAATCGCTGATTCCTATCAAAGTGTCATTTAATATTCTTTCTAATTTGATTATTTTGTTTTCAGCTTTTAACACTACTTATTATACATTTTTATCGTAGGATCAGCACCAGTTTTACTAATCGCGAGAATTTTCGCCTGATAAAAATCATAATATTATCTTAATATTTTTTGTTCAGTATTAAGTATCAGTAAATTCTTTTCAGTAAAGTCGGCGTCCGTGGCGCAGTTGGTTTCGTCGCTGGCTACGGTTACGGATGTCTCGGGTTCAATTCCCGGTGCGGACGGTTCTCATAGATTGATCTTTCAATCGATTTATGGGTTTCTGTTCGTAGTCTGAGTCCTCCCTCCCACCTATCCCATCCTCACGGGGCGTAACGAGAGCGATATTAGCTAACCACTAGTCCTATCATAGCCTTATCCTTCTATCCCTACTCTCTTCGAAAAAAGAAAAGAGAGGTTGAGCAACTGAGTGACAAGCAGTTCTCGTAGAAAAAATTCTGTCAAGATACCTCCATTAGGAGACCATATGCTCCACATTGGGAGCGGACATGGAAAAAAAAATCTTTTCAAAATCTTACATACATTTTTATTTAATATACTTTCTCATATCAAAAAAATTTATTTTTAGTTATCAGAAAATCTGAAATATTATTTAAGTTATTGTGTACCTACAGTTTTATAAATTAAAATTTTATTTTACTTTTGCCGATCTGGGTTTCTGGTTATAATATTAACATTGATTTCTGGAAGAAAGTCGTATACCACTCTTATACTCAATTGTTTATTATATGGATATTGACGGTTTTTTTCCAGAATATTGACTACTTTTCCTACATATAAACGTATTTTGTTCTTCTTTTGAAAAATATACAAAACATATAAACTGAAAACCGAAATGAACTGATTTCATTTAAAATTTTCCGGAGCAATCAAGTGGCAATAGTTGTTCAGGAATATCAAAATCAAGAAAATAAATTCAAGCTTTTATGCTAAATCAGTAATGCGCAGGGTGTGTATATAAATATGTAGAAATAATATAATTGTAATATAATTTGCGAGCTTGGTAAAAGATAATACAGTAGAAGTCACAACTCTTGGCCGTACCCATACGGCCATACCACTCGAAGGATTAAATAATCTTCTATATATTCATGATGCAATTAATGGAGTAGAATAATTGCTTGTTTGTTTATTAGGAACCTGATTTTAATCAGATCAAAAGAGAAATTCTAGCAGTTAATTAACATTATTTAGCCATTGTTTTCGTAATTTAAGTGTCACACTATTATTTGATTCTCAACAAATATACATAAATAAGAATAAATAGTGAATGCATAAATCAAACAATCGCTAAGTATGAAATATTATTTAAATCACCGTTTGAAATTTAGGCGCAATTATTAAATTTAATTATCATCGTATGATATCATATTGCTCATTTCAAACTAAATTCAAATCAATTGGATAAAATGATACATCTGTCAATAAAACATGTGCTGTATAGACACAATAGAAAGGTATAAATAATAATCAACCTGTGTTATTATTAAGAAATTTATTCATAATCATCGTTGACTATTTAATGTAATTATCTCTATAAAATTTCTTTTGAATTTATAGATAGTATATATTTCTCAACCGGACTGTGAAAATAACTGGTGAATATTTTGATATTTTAAGGAATTTGAAGTGAAGTAAGGGCTCTTTTTACAATATAATATTATGTGACTGCAGTGTTTGAAAAAAAATTAAATATGCCATCATAATGTTTTAAAAATTACCATTTATTTTTTTTACATTACAAGTATTTATGATTTACTGTCTCCAAACATCGTTCATATGATATTATATCATGAGGTGCAATGTTCAATTATTTGATGAAAAAAATGTATGTTTGGAAACCGGTTTCTCAATCGTACATCGTTATTATAATACAATTGAAAATTAACTTTCGTATATTCTTGAAATGATATTCATGAAACAGCAATTAAACTTAAGTGTCAGTGTGTAATTGCTTTGTTAATAGTGTTGCCCACTGTTTCATAATCTCCACTAAAATGGTCAAAAACAATGAATGGAAGATAAAAGTTACAAGACATAATATACTATATTATTTTAAAAACGAAGCAATCAGAAATAAATGTGTTATTTTAGTTTAATTATCAAAAAGTGCAAAAAACCCTCTTTCAAGATGTTGGGAGTTAAATATTATTTTTTTACGACACATTTCTACGACTGGCTCAATGAAATAAAACTATTAATTTCGTTTAAAACTACGAGGCGAATGCTCATAAAATTTCCCAAGACTCTTAATTAAATAAAAGTTTCAAGTTGGAGCGCAAGTTTTGCATTATGCACCTGACAAGGATTTAAGCACAAAATTTTTTAATAATATTAAATTGTAGTTTTTAAATTCTGGCGATGTGCTTATTACCTTAAACTATTTAGTAAAGAAAAATATTTTGCGGAAATATTGATGCAGATTAACATGTTACGTCATTAAGTAGTTATAAAATTGCAATATATAGGACTGAAAGATGATTATTTGATACATTATGTAGCATGAAAAATTATTAAATATAAGAAAATTTGAACTAATTTTTTCAAATCAGAGCTAATTACGCTTTTATTGTAGGTTTTTAAGGTGTTAACTGTCAATTCTTGGTGGAAAGACATTATATTTTAAAAAATAAAACACAATTCATTTGTACTACTTCCACATATTTATAATGATCAGGACCGCTGATTATCAACTGATTATCAGTTGATAATGCTCGTGATGAGCGAAACCGGTCCTGATCATTATAAATATGTGGAATTAGTACAATGTGTTTTATTTTAAAAAATGAAAAAATATTGTAGGTGTTGAATGAGAGTTAATACTATCATATTCAAATTTATTATTTTTTTACGATCATTCTGAGTTAATGCAAAGTAATGATTATTATGTAAGTAAGTACAATAAATATATAGCAACAAAAAATTACGTTGTATTTATACACAATGTTAGAAAAATGTTATTGTATTGACCACTCACACATTAATATCATATTAGCGAGGTAACTTTAATTTATTGAAGTTTGCTAAACATCAAAAGTGATACAAATTTTAAATATTAGCAACTAACTAAAGCATGACTTAATTAACTCTGACAACCTTCAAATACCACATTTTTTTAACGCGCTCTTTGAGTTAAAAAGGATGCCACTAGCTGTTGACGACAGTGATGATGAAAATCAATAGTGCTTGACATAGTTAACACGCAACGTTTATTTGTATTTTGAATAGATTTCACTTAACACAGGTTTGATATTTATTTTACGAACTTCCTGTGTACATATTCGTAGAAGGTCCAAAGTTTCCAGCCAATTGTTTTAACAAGTCAGTTTTAAGGACTAAAATTAAAATTGATAATTTTATTCGTGGTGACTACCATTGTTTGTGTTACAAATTGTGACACGTGGTATATCTATTTGAGAAGCAACACGTGTACTTGTAACATAACCCGTAAAATAACAAACCTAATAATTTTAATTTTATATATTTTTAAAATGAGTTTTCACAAAGCTACCACCGAATCCATAAAAAAAATTTTTTTTTTAGTGGTATAGAAAAATTCACTAATCGTTCTATTTATCGATTGGAAACACTGGTTTTATCGAAAATCATGGCTTTTGTTTGTATCAAATATAATAACTATAATTCAAATAATAATGTATAATTTTTATTTGTGTTTTATTTCAGTTTCGTGCCAAAGCAGTGATAACACTCCACCTCTACTGCAGCTTGACAGAAATTGGATAATACCATCAACTGAGACTGTGGGGTCAGTCGTTACGAGAGTAAGAGCTTTTGACGTTGAAGACGACCCTTTGATCTTTGGTTTACAGCCAGTACACCATGGACCGAAAGATACAGAGCTGGAAAACTTGCATCTACCGTTCACGATTGACAACTCTACCGGAGTTGTTTACCTAAATGAAAGCCTCAAAGACCGGGTAACGTTATAGTTAATTTTAATATCAATATAATCTTACTCATGATGACTAACGTAAGGTACTTATCGATTGACACATATGTGATGAATTTTTGCTCAATACGCTTACTACAAAAATCTCAATTTTAATTATTTTGTTTCCTTTAAGAAGAGAACAATTATGATTGAAAACGAGTGTTTAAGTTTAGATTTTATGTAAAAATTGAATTTATAATTTAATTTCAAAAGGGTAAGACTTTTATCGAGTTTTTTCGAATTTTATTTTTCAATGTGATATTTACAAAATGATAGTTCAAAGTATGAAGATATTCCACATAATTTTCTGATTTTTAATAGAATCATGAAAAGATGTTGACTTTATATTCTTAAATCAATGTATTTATAAAAACTGGAAGGTAAAATGAAAACACAAGTTTTATATAACGTGCAATTTTTTGATCTGAAATAATGATCTGTTTTTGCTTACATACTGAGTAAGAAATTTCTGATAAGACAAACAGTAAATAGTTTCAATCAATTTTCCATAATTTTATCTATTGTACCTTATAACATAGCATATCCAATATGTTATCGCGCTACCTAAATAAATACTGTTTCTGTCAATATTATGTAAGAAAATAGTGAAAATTATATTGGAAGTCAAATACTATGTAAAAGCTTCAACAGATCGAAAAGTTTTCTACTGAGAAATCAAGAGGTTTCAGGCTAAAAAATCTTGTTTTATCTGTTGTAAATACAGCGTTTATTGAAATATATATTATTTAGTAGAAAACATCCCAGCTAACTATTAAATTTGCGATTGTGTTGTTGGGATTACATATTAATTAGTATTTTCGAGCTGTATTAACATTAACTATCTATTCTAAGAAAGCATTTTATTTCAATTGTAACACATTTTTTGATTTCAATCAAATGAGAGTCTTGGCGAGCACATTGTTAAGTGTCAACCCTCCTTTTGCACAGTTACACAGGTTACACAGTCTAGAGCGTAAATCCACGAATGTAAGCTTATGTCGATACATTTATATCTATTGAATTTTCGTTGCATCTTACCAGCCGCCTATTTGGTTGTTACTTAGTTGCTAAAACTCATTTTCAAATTAAAATAGGGATAGTATGATGGCGTCAGAAAAATAATGTACTTTTGAATTCAAGTTCGTAAATCAACTAAAAAGAAATCTTTCCTTTAGGGATTAGAGTTTTCCACCCCATGAATGAGATAGACACTCAGCGACTGGGACCAACAATATAAACTATCTATAATAATGTTAGGAATATTTGTAAACAAAAAAATATTAATATACCTATATTACTTTTATAATAATGCTACTGTAAATAGTATAAATCATATAAATTTTCCGAAAAGTCTATTGTGATCAAATCAAATTAAAACGTTGTTTAACTATTTATACTATTTGTATAAGAAATGTTGTAACAAACTTCACTTTAATTTAAATAACATTATAACTTGTGTTTTGGAATAGTTAAAGCAAGCATTGGATCATAATTCAACCTCGATACGGTTACTATAAGAAAACACGGCTTCTATAAATAGGTTATATTAGGAATGAAGTTTCAGGCCTTTACATTAGATTTGCATTTATAGCATTTGGAATCTCTGAATTATAAATGTTAAGGTGCGCTTAGTCAAATTGGATGTAATACAAAAATTATTCTTGACAGTGTGTTCCCTATATCTTATAAATGTAGACGTATTTCCCGTTTTGCGTTAGATAAATGTGTAAAATATATTCACCTCTTTAATAACATACTCTAAAAGCTCAAACATCGACATCTAAGGAGTCACTTATTACTTTTAAGGTGTTAACTGACAATTCTTGGTAGAAAGACATTATATTTAAAAAAATACTGATCAGTTGATAATGCTCGTGATGAGCGAAACCGGTCCTGATCATTATAAATATGTGGAAGTAGTACAAACAAATTGTGTTTTATTTTTTAAAATCTAAGGAGTCAATAGTATTTGTTTGGTTTTTAGTCAAGACAAAGGTGTAATTATATGAAACAGCTTCACCACGAATCCTTTTTTTATTTATCAACGATGTAATGGAATTGCATTGTATTTATTTTTTACGCGGTATTTTGGAATGTAATATTTAATGGAGCGCCTAAAAGAATATATTATTTTGATACCAATTTTATACGATCGTAGCAAAGTTTAAGCAACCATGTAAATTAGAGGTATGCACGGGCTGAAATTTGATGAAATTACCCGACCCGAGCGTGTTCACTCCAGGCCCAACCCGGCTCGAGCCCGAGTCTTAATACCACACTCGTTACCCGAGTCGGAACCGAAGCCTAAATTTATATATCTCGGCCCGAAAAAAACCCGATTTAAAAAAATTACAGTAGCTTAAAATTGATTGAAATTTAACACACTTAACGTACCTACGCAACTTTTTCACATGTAGGAAAATCTGTTATTTCACGAAAGTATTTCCACACATCACCAGTCACCACTTTTTAACATTTTCTTTATATCCTTGAAACTCATTTTTAATGAACGTGTTGTATTTTTTTTAAATGAATTTTTCGGCACATGAACAGTCGACTATCTAAAATGAATAGAAAGCAGATACTGAATAATATCACATTTTATTGATTAACTAACTATTTGAACTTACTATCGGTGATGCTAAAATAAATAAAACATTGATTCACGGATCAATAACAACTTTATGAGCTCAGTTTCAGTTTACCAAAATATAAAATGATGTCTCCATACTTATCAAATAAAAGACTTTATTTATTGCCTTTTTGTTATCAACAGTATTTAGTTATCAAGAGTACTCATGATCCGAACATAGTCCGAAATATTTTTCTGAAGCACAAATCGCTTACCCAGCCCACGGGCCGAGACCGGGCCCGTGCAGACCTCTAATGCAAATAAATATTTAAGTAATGTTTTTAAATCCTGATTTTTTTTATTAAACTCGTGCAAGAATGCATTACAAATTGATTAAATCACAAAATAACGAAGAAATGATAATTTGTGATTATTATTTATGTACAAAGAACAAATGGAACTCTACCTAAGTAATAGATTCGTAATGGGTGGATATTGGTGGATGGCAAGTGATGAACACGTACAGAGATCTACGTCTTTGGACACAAATTCAACAGTCGATTGAAAAGTCAATACGTGAAAATGGGGATTCGAACACTTGACAGAGCGACTTGTTAAAAAAAGTTCTATGTTATTAATGGGGTAAAAGACCGACAATATGATATTGTTTTACAATTAAACCTATTAGTACCTATTAAACGTAGTAGTTAGCTACTGCCAATTTAATTTAAAAACAAAACTCCATTATTATGCTGTCTTTTGGTTCTGTATTTGATTGTATATTTAACTCTTTTTTTGAAAATTTATTTCTGACGAGAAAGAATATTTAAAAAATTGGTAACTCATATTTTTTTGCAAAGCAAGAATAATTACATAGCTTCAAAATGGGCGAAACGCTAAACCCTGAATTAAATGTATAAAGTAGACTTTGGTAATGTGTTCATAGACTGTGCTTCAATAATTTTTGTGAAATAATAGTTCGTAAAAAAAATACGCAGAATAAACACAAAAGCTTAAAAATGGTTAACTAAGATGATCTTTCATAAAAACAAAAACAGGTGATGTAGCTCAAACGTTTCATATCAATATTATATACATTGATGGAATATAAAAAGAGCTTTAAATAAACTCAACGTTTTGCCTGGAATGAAGATACGTTTTTTCAAATAATTGTTTCCAAACTGAACCGAATTAGATTTTTTGGAAAATGCCGGAAGCGTATTCAAATAAAATCCGTCATTATTGTTGACGTTTCAATTGTGTTCATCTTGTTTTGATATGCTAAAAGGATCTTTCAAAAACATTCATTTTAGTAGACAACAAGTTATTCAATTGCATCTGAAATTTTTGTGAAAGTCAAATTGTTATTTACAAGTTTGAAAGAGCCGGATATCGGAGTCTTGTTACAATTTGTTCAAACTATAAATATAATGTTTTTCAGTAAACTTTATGTTTATTTAATTTAAAATTAAATTAAAAACGATACTTGCATTTATAAAATATTTTATTTTTCCGTAGCCGCTTAATTAATTTAATTAAATTTAATAGATGGCAATCACAATCGGAAAGTTATATAATATCATCATAAATATATATGAAAACAAAAATTTGTTTATTTCTGTTATACAGCATTGCTGGAATTCGTATATTAGCTAAATAAAAGACAAGGTTTATGGTTTATTGAAATAGTTCTTCAACATTTCGTTTGCTTCCAAAACGTTTAATGTAAGTGAACGAACAAGCGGTAAAATATGTCCACAGTTGAATATACGAAAGAATTCTCTTCACACACAGTTACTTTTGAATTTATTTATTGTATTATGAGAAAAAAACTTTTGTATATTCCGTACAATTGGTTAAACACTACCACATAAACATACATAGTTGTCAGAAATATTTTTTAAATATGTGTATTTTTTCGCTTTGTATCTATTTACCAGATTTTTTAAAAAAGATGATTTCATCCTTAGCAATGCATTAACGTTTTTTTTTATGGGAAGATGTTTTTTTAGAAATTTAAAGTAGTCTTCTAATAAAAAAGTAGTTAATTAAAATAAATTAACTTATCTAATATATACTAAATTTTGTTAATTATTTACGCTTATATGTAACTCCAAAAATACATACGATTTTTACACACATTGCGCGATATATTTAGATTGATTGACACTAAAGTGTTATACACTTTGGTCACATAATAATTGTATTACTAAAAAATTTAAAAGAGTTTCATGAAAACATAAAACTGAAAGCGAAAAGTCACATTGTAACAGTTTGACTTATATATTGAACATTAATTTAATCGGATTCTCACTACAATACGCTTTAAAAAATGTTATGACGTAGTAGAAAGCACATTGTTGTAATAATAGTAAGTTGAAAAAGTGGAATTTTGATTTATTAAAAAAGAATAAAGTGTCAAACATCGTTTGAAGCTATTTTGACATCACTTCAGAATTCAGAAACTTGCTTAAAATATTTTTACCTGCTAATGTAAAAAAATATTCACTTAGAAGAGATAAATATGTCTTCAATAAAATTTCCATATTCCATATATTATGTAGCTCAATTTAAATTTTATATTGGATACATTTAATATTAAAATTGGTAACTTTGATATTCCATTGTTCGTTTGAGAAACATATTCTGTCTGATCATACAGATAGCTTACACAAGCGGAATAATTATGTTTTCAAATTAAAATTAATTTTTAATAAGAATTTCAATATGAAAAACTATAATAGAAATACAACTTATATTTTAATTTAAGATGTTCTGTTCTAGCCATAACAAATGTATCTACATTCAAATCTGAATAATAAAAGCTTATGAAAACAAAATAAAACCCTTCGTCTGTAATACATTTTTTAATATTATTATATAAGAAATGGCTCAGTTCAGTCACTACTAGACAAGTCAAAGTGTTATATCACATAATACTGTTTCATGATATTTTGAAACTATTTGTAACTTTGTTCTGTTGGTTTATCTCGCGTAACCAAGCTGGTTAATGTATTTATATAAAATGAAAGCATTTTCAGGTAAATCTTAGTACACGCGTCAAAGATCTTATTAATTAGTTTATAATTGTACTATAATTATTGCTTTTTACACACACGTTCCATGGTATTTACGGAATGAATTTACTATTAAGGTGCTGTGTAAAATATAAATATATATATCTTCTATATTTTGTAACCTTACTTTGAAAAGGTTCTAGCTGAAATTTTGCTCTCAAGTGACCTTTTTATTGGAAAATGTTGTATTAGCCACATTCTGCCATATACGTTGATTTCAGAGTCATATATTGTTCAATGAGGGAGTTAGCAGTATTCTGGAGTTCTATTCAAACATTTTTTTTCATACATTTTTTTTATACGGTTCTATAAATCGATATAACTACTTATTATCATCTCACAGAAAAAAACAAACATATCACAGTTGTTTTTTAAAAGGTTTTCACGTCATATCAAACATTCTTCACTCCGATGGTTGGTGTGTTTTACCCTTTACTTATACTGTTCTATCGATGTGGTCATTAACGAATGTTAGCTGAGTTCGTTCAAACAATCAAAGTATATATGTATTATTATTATATTGTATTATTGTAAGATTATATGGTTCAGCAAGTCATGATAATATATACTGTTAATAAATATGTCAAAAATCAGAAAATTCTGTTTGATAAAATTGAAATATCCGATAAAACTTTTTCAAATAAACTATTGTTATCAATTCTAACTAAAACATTACATGCTCATTATTTTCTAATATAAAGGCTTTAGTTAAAATAATTTATATGAAAAACAAGTAATATATTTATATATATAAATATATGCTAACTCACTAATTAGAAATACATTTTTTCCTTCAAGATACAAAATATGATCAGTCAAAACTTCAAACGCTCGTATCTCAAAAACATGGTCAAGTGCAGTTAGAACCTTTTCAAATTAAAGTAACAATTTGTTAATCAACTTATGATTCATTGAAACATTGGTTTTGCCTTTCAGTATTTTCAAGACTTGGATTTTCAGTTATAGTTATTACGTACATCCACTCGTACTTTAATCTAATAATGTAATATAATGACCAGAAATTCTATGTCCCATGCCTATTATTTGTTATAATTCTCGTGATGATTTACTTTTAATTTTTTTATCCACCAATTATGGACAAACAAAAAGAAGATACAGTTTTTTAATTATAAATGAAAAATGGTTATTTGCCTAGAATCAACATTAATTTACATTTTTTGATACATAAAATCTATATGAATATGTTGTAATTTAAGATTTAATCATGTTTCAGGGTGGAAAAGACATATTCCTGTACGTGACCGTTTCGGATGGAAAGCTTACGGCGAAAAATGAGGTGTGGGTAAGAATAGAAAATGGTACAGGTGGAAATTCGGGCCAAGGAGGCTATTTCCCGGGGAAAAGTGGCAACACTCCGAGAGTGAACCCTCCATTTTTATCCCTCCCGGGATTTAACTCAAGAATTCCACCTCCACCTCCGAACTTTAACCTGTTCCCAGTTAACAACAGGCCAAATATACCCGACTATACGAGACCTGTTGAGCGACCAAATAACTCTAACCACAGAAGAGTTCAAACTAAGACTTATATCGAAGACGAGCCCGACGTAGCAAATGTTACCGAATCAAGTGTAGAGAATAAGACGACTACGCAGTTACATGCGATAAATCCATTAGTACCAAGGTTTGAGTTCCCTCCCGGGACGAAGCCTGTTTTAACAAAACTTGATACTGATAAAGACAATCATTTGTTAACGAATGAAGTAGGTGGCGAGGGAAATGCATTCAATGCAACGGAAGGCGCTGTAAAGTCTGCCACAGACCTCACCGCGACAATTGTACCCCTCATTTCCGTTTGTGTAATTTTCCTGATCGTCGGATTCGTTGCGCTGCTTTTTAAAAAAAAAATATGCCCATCCAGGTCAAAGACGAAGAAAGCCAACATGGTGAGAAATAATTTTTTTTTTATTGCTTATTATATAACTAATAAATTTATTTTATTACCCGTCAAATTTAAAAGATCAAGAATAGTCTCAATTCAAAAGTTTATATAAAGATAAAGGTTTATATAGAGAGTGAATTTTAACGTCACAATATGTAAAGATTTTTAAATAAAGTTCAGTTCAATGACGAGATACAATTAATTTAAATTTAATGTCTCAAAAATACACTCGAAGATGTTTGTATCTTAACATCAGTTAATAAAGTTACAAAAAATAATTCCTTTTTTATAAATGAGTCATCTTAATCATGAGACCCTCTACGTAATCTATTAAATATTCCCGATTAAGTGTTGAAGTTCAAGATAAGTCATTTGCATGTGCTGATTTAAAATTGTTTTATTACAGTAACTTTCTTCCGTTCAGAATAGGACTATTTTTGAATTAAGTAACCCTGTAATATTAACCTTTCGTAAAAAGGGTTAAGCGGTTGACTAAAATATTTGCTAAATTCCATCAGTCCAAATATTTCATTAAGGTTCAAACATTTATCATTGACAGCGAAACAAGAAAAATTACCTGACAACATAATACAGATTAATAGTGTTGTCGATCAACGTTTGTAATATAGCCGATTCGTCAATATAAGCTTATAACTGAATGTTAATTTACAATATTTCAAATAATTATTATTATTGTGTGTAACACAACTATGTAAGTTTTCTTTCAGGGTTTGTTTCAAACAAATAACTACATTGTATGAATGCCAACATTTTCTGTTTATCGATACCAAGAAAAACATCAAAGCAGTCAAATAGCAATATAAAATACTTGTTTGTAACTTCACAAAGACTTTTTCTAAGTATGTCTTTTTTGTATGGTATATTTGAAAAATAAACTCTGTTCGATTGGGTTTAGGATAAACGCTATAGCTTTTCAGAAACTTTTCTAATAACAAACAAATAGTATACCAGCGTTCTCAAACTCAAATATTTTGATGTGTTGCTAACTAAAACAAGATTCTGAAACAAATTTTAAAGCAAATAAGTTTTAATGTTGTCTACAAATGCGTAATAAACTTTAAGGAATCGTGTACATTATGGGCTAAACAATATTATTTTTTTATTATTCGTAGTATATAATTCAGGAGAGATGTAATTAAATACAGAAATTAAGTAAATACTAATAAGATAAAATATTTTGTAGAACTAAATATTTTGATATTTTATCATATTAAATGGATTTATATCTAGTAGATGCAAATTCCATCAATAAGTAAAATGACTTTGTTCAAACATTACATTTGTTTCCCTAATATTTCAGCTTAAACGAAAAAAAAAAATTTTTGAAATATGCGACGCTCTTTGTATATATCAGATTTTTCCCACTCACCTCAATATGGAACATATTGGATCATAGAAGAGGATTACAACACATTTTATTTAAAATGAACTTGTTGTTATTCGTCTAGAATATTTTGTGCAAAAATAAGGAAAGACGAATGGATTCTGGAAAAGGATTGATAGATAACTAATTGCCCCCTGTACACCCCGTTTACGATTGGACACAGTGGATGGAAAGTGACAAATCCAGTTGATGATGCAAAAAGCTTTTGTGATTACCAAAATATAGCAAAACAGTCAAATAGGTTTTTTTAATACTATGTAACAGGCTGAAGATTTTAGCTACATACACCTTACATCAAAAAGTATTATACCCTGTAGTTAGCATTATATAAAGATTACATTAATATTTATTCATTAACTATGTAGTCGAATGCTTTGGTCATATTTTTGTTTGATGCCTACAGCTTTTTTAAAATATTATCTTAATCGGTTTTGTAAACCGAAGTTTTACTCGCTAAGCGAAGCTGGTCTTAGTGTAATGAAAACGAAATTTAAATAAAGCTTTACACATTAAGCTCGATGAAAACAACAGGTTTTAAAGTTATGTCAAATTGCAGTGTGATTTAACTAAGCAGTGAGGGCACAACCATATCCAAAGAATAACAAAGGTTTTAATAAAAAATAATATGCATTCTTACTCTTTATATTGCCAATGACAATGAATAATAAAAAGTTATTAAAACAGTGTTTCTAATAAAAGATTTCGTAAACAACTTCCTATAAAATAAAACAAAATTATAACTTTCTCTTGAGTACTAAAACTGCCGAAGTATATCCGCAACGCTAGTTGTGCTACTTTTACGTTAAATCTTAACACTTTCGTATGTATACGGTTTGGATACCCTATTGGTTGCTCCCAAGGGCCAACTTTTCTTGCCTTTGAATGTTATGGACACTCAATTTCGAAAATCTTTCGTATTAAACTTTATATCACAAAAAGCATAACACATAACCACGGTCCTTTTCTAACCCTCTTAAAATATATCACGACTATTGTTTTTTAATATATGTATCAAGGCAAAATCATCGGAAGACAAAAAACGTTTTATACTTTAAGATATTTCAAGAATTTGTGATCATTCACAAAAAAATGGTTTTCAGAAAGATAGCACCATGACAATGCAGTGTAAATTAAAAATATTCTAGAAGTCATATAGTTTAGTCCTAACTTCGAATGCCTATTTTTAAACTATGCTACCCATAAAATAAAGAAGGATACGCGATTATATTTATTTTATATTTTTCCTTTTTTTTATTTCAATAGTACCTACATGTCAAAGTTGTTGGGCTTCCATCCACTCGTTTACAGAATCAAGGGCTTGAATCAAGGAATTGAAACTTATGCATTGATTTGTGTGCAAATTAAAATATGTTTGTGATATTTTCCATCCCATATCTGGTTTTAAAAACGAGGTCTAGTGAGAGCGACTACCTTACTACTAATCATTTTCTTACGTCTTCCTTATTTACTCAACTACTTGGAAGAGAGAGGTTGGTCAACTGACCTATAAACAATTCTTGTAAAAATATTATTTGTTGAGATGCTCCGTTATTAGAGGATACGGTTTAAAAAAATCGTATTCTGAAACACATAAAACAATTGAAATTCTTTATTTTCTCTTATGGTGTTTATTATTTTACACGCTTTATGCAGTAGTTTCTATTAAGGCGTTTAGTAGACAAAATGTTTATGGTTCCCATTTATGTAGTCTCAAAATGAGGCTTTATGATAGGAGTTCTTATTAAATTCGGAAAGAAAACAAGAGAGCCGACTAAAAAAATAAAACACTTTACTTTAATAAATGTGCTATAAGGAAGAGACAGAAAATAGAAACAAGAATGGACAAACACAAGCAAATAGAAGGACATTGTTATGCTAATGAAACATTTTTCTTGACTGACAAACGACATTAGCGGTAAAATGTGTTACCCTAGTCTACAGCGCTCAATTCGACAGATGACAAAGAATTTTACGGTTTAAGTAGAAAAATATGCCTAGAAATAATATTGAAATAAGTCTTAAATATGGTAAATAAATGTTTTCCAAATGCGGTGATTTTAGATTGTTGATTAATGGAGAAAAATTGAATTTAATTGTACTACTTTTAAATATTCAAAAGAATAAATTACCTCCATGAAGATTAAAGTAAAAATCACTTTTGATTGACAAATTTCTTCAATCGGTGACGGGCTTTTATTTTAATCAATAACCAGAATTTTATGTCGTGCGTACTAAGAAAATTAAGCATACGGACTCTTAATTGAGCATCGTAGCAGACTTTTAGTGTTTTAACGAGAACTAGTTGTAATTCAGTTGTTCAACCTCTCTTTATTAGAGATGGTCAATATGTGTCACTATGCCCTGTTTTTAGAATCGGATGATTAAAAGGGTATGTAAAAATCACAGAAATCCATACTTATGAACTCAAATCAGTAAATCGGTTGAAAAAAAAATGTACAGACTTGAAAAAAACATGAAGCACTTTGTCACATTTTTATCAGTATTAATATCTAATATTAAATTGTCTAATAAAATTGTTCCTGCTGTATGAAATATTATATGGGATTTGTATTTTACTACAAATGTTAGTTTTCAAATGATATATAACATATATATTGTCTTAATCGGTGATATTTTTAGTATGAAAATAAACTAAAAAATTTATTAAAATAAAATTCAAACAGAATAAATTATTCTAATGTTTCGGTTAGAGAGTAGAAATTTGAAACTGACTTATATTACATATTTTGTTATTATTCTCAATGTATTCAATTTCAGAGCAAAGAAGCAAGTGGAGGAATAGTATTGCAAGAAGCACCCCAACTAGCGATCCAAAGATGGAGAGTACCTAGAGCTTTCAGCAATCGATATGAATCTCAATCAAAAACAACAAGCGATCTGCAGGTAATTAACTAATATTTGACACACCCTGGTTTTTGTTAAGTAAAAGTTTCATTAGTGTCCAGAACTGAAATCACCCAGCGGCAGCGGCAATAATTCGCAGAATCGGCCCAAAACTTGTTACCATGCCGTTCAATAGCCGCCGGGTACGCCCGCTGGACGAGTCCATTTAGACGGAAAGGGGTAGCTCCGACGATGCAGGGAGTTTTTTTAATGGTATTTGTAGACAGTCGATTACGATCTGTCGAGCCGGACGAGTGAGGTCTCGTCGCGGCGGAGGTGACGTGACGATGTGAATTGTTTGTTTTTTTGATTTGCTTTGGACTTAATTTAAAATCGTTTGTCGTGTCATTTGTATAACAACTTAAAGTAAATTCAGTTGCTAAGTAAATGTAAATGTAGAATCAATTTTATTTGTTAGGATTTATATATTTGTGTAATGTAAACCATTGCATCTTTGATGGAAAAACAAATAAGTTTTGAACCGGATTTGAAATGGTGTTGTCTGAGATCACAGCCCTTCCAGGACTCTGGATAACCAGCCGTTCGCCTCTCTTCGATCCAGGGTTTTCTCATATTATTATTGATATAATACATATACTTAGCCCTTCCATACTCATGATGTAATAATGAGTTACTTCGGTCTTTAAACCTTTATATCATCTGTGAAACAGGTCATACAAAAAAATTGAAAATGTTGCCATTTGTAAATAAAATAGTTCTACATATTATTTAAAATTACACAATTCATTATATTTTACGTCTTTTTGTATAATTAATGGTAATTTTAAAACCTCGTCTATTCTACCATCAAAATATACAAAATTATAGTGTAGTAACAATGCAACCGTTTTGTAAAAAACGGCACCGAAACACGTCTCGAGCTTGTTCTGTTATGAAAAATTTTGGTTCTTGCGTCATGCGAAATCATCGCACAGTTTGATTTGTATTTCTTTTACGCACAACATATGACGTAAAATAATACTACATACAACCGTATTTCACTTTTTTATCATTTCGCTTTATAAATGCCGTTATATGACAAAAACCTCACACGGTAACGAAATGTGACTGCATGAGATCGGAAGAAATTTTTTGAGCATAAAAACGGGATGGTTAGTTATTTAGAAAAACAATCAAAAATCATCAACTGATTGCCAATTATCGGATGGTTATCGCTTATCCTTTTTTTTTGTTGAGTGCAAGCTACGTTTATTTATTATGTGTCAATAAAAAAATCATCTGGCAATTATTGAACCTTTTGTGATCTTTTGAATGACGTTGACTCCACATTTCATGTATTGAATAAATAGTTCAATTGATAATATGATATCTAGTATACTTTCAACTTAAATATTTGAAGGTATATAATTTTATATCATTAATATCATAAACAGTGTTACAAAATAATATCAAATATTATACAGAATGACTCGCAATATTATTTAAAATATTTGAACATTTTTAATTCAGTTGCACATTAAATGGACAACGTGTTCTACAAATCTCTTATGGGACTCGGTTATAACAGATTTGTAACCAAGTCCAATTCAATTGAGAATATATTTTATCTAATTCAACTTCCTTCATCAAAAATAAATTAATTATACTCAAGGCATTTAATTATGTCATTAATTCATAATTTCATTAATTCATAGTTTAGCATTATTAACTATTTTATATTCCAAATTAAATTCGGATAGAGTTTGTATTCATCAACGAATTTCCCCAAACCATGAATAATTAATAATTCAATTCGTCACAATTTTTTATGTATCGCAAAGCAAAAAAATACAAGGGGCTGTTTATGGCTTATCCCTTGGGTAATCAAGAAACGTCTAAAACGAGTTTGGAAATCTTTTGGGAACAAAATATACTTCAGTCGGCTCCAATCTATCCAACACTGACTGAAATCAGTTTTCGTTTATCTGAGCGGTTATAGAGCCGGTTTATAAAAAACATCCTTCAGCGCTAATAACACCTTGAGAAAAATACATTTTTAATTTGATAGAACTTTTATCGCAAAACACAGTCTACTATTTTAAAAAATAGCAACTTGAAATGATAAACAATGTGATTTATTTTTCAACGTAACTACTAAAATTGCAAAATTCAAATTTAATTTTAGCAATTTTTTTAATGCTGTTCAAGCCTGACACTATCAGTGAAAAATGTGTCACTCAATAAATTAGAATCGTAAATGATAAAAATAAAGTATTTGGGCTTTGATGGTTTTAATAATGTAAATTATGAAGTAAAGAAACATTGATGCTTAGCACTATTTATTTTATTACTACAAATGATCTTAAGCGTTTTTCAATATTTCATGACTCAGGTTTGATTTGAATCAAATTGTTTAATTTTTGGTAATCCGAAAATAGTTAATAAAAAATTTATATTGATTTGATAAAAGTTTTATAAAAGATTGTATATAAAAAAACGAATTCACTATATCACACAACGGGATGCATATCATACGGTACACAATTAGTTCACCCTAGTGACATATGGGGTTTGAATTAAAATTTTCACGACTCAACACCTGGGACTCATTTTTTATCTGTTGTAATTGAAATCCCGGAAGCGAATAATTAATTTACGTAGCTGTGGCTACCGCTGAGTTACATGTAGTAATGAAACAGTTTTGAGGTATACCGGTATGGGTGAGATATTGGTTGGGCATTTATAATCGTCAATAACTCTTTCACAAAAGTAATCACGCGATTTTGTGAAATATTATTCAACTCACTTATTTGTTTTTTTATTGAAAACTGTGTTTGTTTTGTCAATGTTTGTAGTGAAAATATTTATAATATAGAGCATAATTAAATGTTTATTGTAAACGCCTGTAATGATATCTCAGTCGTCATTATAAATGGAACTTTTATTTTTATGAAAAAAAAATATTAAAACGTGTTGGTAGCTTAAGAGGTTATTTCCTTTTTAAAATTTCTATTCGTTAAAAATGTATCGCGCAGGAATGATCCGCTACAATTTGGTTTTGCTTAGTTTATCTCATTTCAAAAAAATACGTATAACTGAATACATGGACGAAGTGGCAGGGAAATAAATGTATTGACAAAGTAGTAGCATCATAATGGTTTAATTACAAAATTATAAATGCGAAATAATTTATTAATTTCATTTAAAAAATATTTTTTTTTACACTTCTGTCACCAATTTTATTACGTTAAATTTTATCTAGTCATCAAATACTTTTCCATATTTCTTTCTTTTTGGTAACATTTAATTTTAATTTCACACAATTTACAAGATCATTTTGGGTTTTTTTGAAGCCGTCGTCATAATAAAATATTGTAACGGATGAGCCTAAAAATGCATTATATTCTTTTCAATAGATCACTATTTTAATTTTGACGTTGCACGTGTGCATTTAAACATAAATTTGCAGTCATAAGTCATAAAGTTCACATCGCTCACGTTCGTATGCATGCAAAGTAAATTTCATTTCCATTACAATTTTATTCACGCTGAAGCACAAAGCATAATAAGCTCAGGTTTCAGCTAACATATCGAAATTTGCATAAGAATAACATTTCATCACTAAGAATTTTCGCATCTCTTGAATATTTTTAAGAAAATCATTTCTTTATGCAGCTTTCGTGATAGAAAAATTTGTAATATATTAACTGAACGTTAGTTCAATGGAGCTTGAAAGATTTATCGAATCCATCATACAAAAATATCTAACACATGTTTGTAGTTTATAAAACTTTTACTTCTATCACAAGTACATGATTATAATAAATTCAAACAGTCGTATGCTTTCATTCTCATTTTAAAAACTATGAATGTTTTCGTTTTCCAATAATTCAATATATTTTTAAATCAAAAAACAATAATATAAAATATGTTGGCATAATAATAATATTTGTATAAAATAAACATATTTGATATCAATAATTCGACAAGTAAATAGTTTAATTAGCACCGGTTACGTTCTGAATCATATCAACTGTTCATCATTAACTTATATGTTGAATTTTTTCCCTCGCTGAGTGACAATATAAAATTGTGGAATAAATACAACACATTTTTTTATCTTGTTAAAAAACATTTACAAGTAAACATCATTCAAATCATTGATAAAATATATTTGTAAAGACTCACTAAGTCACCAGTGTATTTTTTGTTTATTGAGTGGTCACAAAGCGTTAATGACTGTTACAAAGAATAGTCGGAGTTAATTCGGTTAACTTTTTTATGTTCGTAGACGCGATGAGTTAAAACGTGTCAGGAAAATAGCTAAGAAGTTAACGTATTATTCAAAAGAACTCTTTCAAAGAAGTTGCTCCCGTTTGTCTTATTATTATTTTGCGAAGCCTCACATCTCTGTCATTTTAAATATATCCTTTGTATTGTTACACTATTGTTTTATTTCCCAAATTTGTTTGTGACGAATATTGAGTGTCTAAGTAGAATAACAAATATTTTTACACCTCTATCGATCGACAAAAAGAAAGTTGTCTTTTGTGTTTTCATAACACAAAGCTAAACTTAACTTTCCTTTGAATTATTAGAAACTATCATATAATTTTCAATTAGTTTTGAGTTGTTCACACAAAATTTATAAAACCTAATCAATTCGTTATTCGTTTTCTTAGACATTATTGCAGGCGATGTAGGAAAAAAGGCATTATTTGCCAAATTGAATGTATAAGAACAATGTTTGTAGGCTCCTCTGAAACAAATTGATTTCAAAAGACTTTAAAGCAATAAATTGGGCTGATTACTATATTCTTAGCTACCTTTTACAGAAAAATATGTGATATAACATAATTTATAGACTCGTTGCCCACCTAAAGGGCTAGTTTTTGAGTTTTTTACTCGATTAAAAAATGGCTGCTTATAACTTATTCTTTTTGATTGAGTTGGTATTTATTTATTTTTAATTTATGAAATAAAATCATTGTTTATGTTATAAATAAATAATCTTGCGATATAGTTAGTCTGAAGATGCTTCTTAAAGAGGCGAAACTCGTCACGCTTGTGACAAAGCCAGTGGAATAACTAAGTTACCAATTTTAGTTTTATATCAAAAATGAATTTCCACTAAGCTACAGCCGAATCCATAAAAAATATGGTATTTATTCCTTTACAATAAGGTGAAAATACTTTTAAAAGTTTAAAAGATTTTAATTCTACAAGAATTATAAGATTCGGTTGATAGCTCTTTCGACCTCACAGCATTGTCAAAACTATTCTGTCTTATGTAGCTCTTAGGTCTATGTAGGTAGAAAAAATTCTGTTCTGTACAATTCTGTCGATGGTATGAAGTCAAGATAGAAACAATCCAAATCTTATAATTTTTTTGGAATTGAAAATTTTGGTATTCGTATCATATTCTTTTTATTTAACCATTTATTTGATCTGTATTGAGGGAGATATGATGAGTTTGTGGCAATTCCACAATTGTCTATAATCCTCGATTTACTTAATTCGTGCCAAGGCATGTTAGAATCCTTTATTATTACTGAATATATTATATAGATAGTGTACAACGTTATTCTACAATAACAGAATCCTATCGGTCTGATGAAGATTTATATTTTGAATACAGAAGTATAAACTTGTTTTTGTCGGTTTTAGCACATCTTGCAAACATACTTTTAATATCCAACTCAAAAATATTGATGTTGGACAGAAAATTGTTCAACACCACTTAATAATGGTTAATTTCAGTAATAAAATTGTGGAAACATGAGTATTCACAATCGCAATTTTAAAAGTGATTTCATCACTTTTTTTCTCCCACATTCATCGTATATGTAGTTTTAATAAAAGTGGCTGTATGATGGCCATCTAGATGACATTGTCTTAACAGATAAAATGAGCAGCTCAAACTATATAAAAATATCTAGAGATACTGAGCGTTATGTTTCATTAGTTATCTGATAAAATAATTATGATGTTTTTAGAAATGTTATCAAATATGGAAAGCTTAATTTGGAAATTGATAAATTGCTAAAATAATTACATTGATATTTTAAGCAATGTTGAACTTTATTATGCAACTTATATGTTTGACTATCAATTTTTGGTGGACGCCCATAAATAAATATAAATGACTGAAACCGGTAAAGAAAATTTGATTGGTAAAATTTGGTACTGTGGTATTAGTACAAAAAATGCATTCCTTGATTATAAATATTACATAACCTAGATGAATAAATGTTTCAATTTAAAGAATTAAGTATTTTAAAGAAATACTGTAACCTTATTCTACATAAATTAAACAAAACTTATAAAAAATAAGTTATATAAAATTGATATTCAACGTGTAATGAAAGAATCAAACAAACTAAGCTAGCATGCTTAAATTGAGCTTGGAAATAATTTTTCCACAAAGTAACCGTAGAGTTTATATACAATAATCAAACATTAATAAAATTTTACAAACATAAATGTTGATATATCAAGTTTTATTCAGGTATCTTTTCTGGGAATACACAGAATTTTTCTTTTCATGAAAATATTGATAAGTTCTTCTAACCGGATATAAAACAGGGATTTCTGAGAAGATAATTGTCAAACGGCATCAAATTATTGACCTTAAAAGAGAAAAAAAAGCCGAGGCCAAAAATGGAATATTCCATTTATTTTTACGTCAATAATGAGTGATTCTAAATAATAAACATGTTTTTATTGTAATATTGTTGTTATGATTTGTAGACTACTCCAGGATCCATTGAAGAAAAAGGACCAGTAGATCGATGGGAGTTCCCAAGGCATCATCTCAAAGTCTTTGATATTCTTGGTGAAGGAGCTTTTGGGCAAGTCTGGCGATGCGAGGCTATGGATATTGACGGTAAGAAACTTAGAACAAAAAACGTGATTTCATAAATGTGCATACATTAGTTGAACTATTTACAGTCATAAAGTGCTTTTTGAATATAAGTGTTTATTTAACACATAAAACGTAAAATTATTGTAAATTTTATTACTTAACGGAAAACAATTATTTATTTATTATAAAAATGAAAATACAGATTAAAAACGAAGATCATTTAAATAGAATTATTAGCATTTTTGTTTAATAATTCGATCATCAAATCGTACAATTTTTCGCTTTTCACAAGCTTTTCGATCATTCGTAATAATTTTCTACAATCCGAGGAAATGTTGCATGTAAAATAAAATTTCTCTGCTGCATGGAGAATGAATGCACATCAACAAGCCTTTTTATTATGAATACTTTAGTGGACGTTTTTATGAATATTTATGAATACAATTTCTTCACAAAACTTTAAAACACGTTTATATTTGGCACGCTGAAGATAGGCTAGGTCCGATAAAAAGGATGTGAAAATGTTGCGGTTGGTTTTAGATACGACTTTGTTGACCCTTGGGATTGTAGAAAATAACCTTCTTTCGATTGTATTTTTTTGATTCAAAATCGTATATGCTCAGAAAAACTAATCCTGATATTTTAAAAATAAAACACAACTTCTCTGCACTACTTCCCCACCTAATTGTGTAATTAGTACAAACAAATTGTGTTTTATTTTTAAAATATAACGCCTTTCTTTTCGAGTCCCGATATTTTCGAAATAATTAAAATAAATAATTAAATAGGTGTCATGTTTGCTCCTAATGTATAGCATAAGTATTCCTAATGAAGTTTATCTCAACAAGGGAGTGCTAGAACTGGTCGTTACTGCGTTACTCTCTCTCTCTGTCTTTTTCCAAGAGAGTAGAGATAGGATAGTAAAGTTAGGTAAGTACTAACATACTCTTCACCCCATTTCTAGGATGGGATGGGCGGGAGGAATTTCGATCAACACAGACATACATTCCTTCAAACAGAAATCCATAAATTGATTGAAGAATCAACTTTTCACTGTCCGTAGTTATATTCGAGCCTGACATTGCCTACGACGTTGACCACTCAACCACGGACTTAGCATAAGTCAATTTATAATAAATAATTATCATGAATAATCACACGAAACCAATAAAAACACAATGATAAGTGAAGAATTTATCTGAACATGCAGCAATGCATGCGTATCACTGTAGAGCATAATTTTATTAACAATAAACTATTTCATGTCAACAATCGGTATGTGAAAATATTTTTTTTGACACTACTAATCGTATAACCGAACAGGTCGAATATTTTTCATTGATTCTACATATAATAATAAATGCGCAACGTGTCAAAAATCATAACGCAATTGCGTGCAATCAAATAATTAACTCGATTTGTGTAAAATGGCGTATTATAAATAATATTGTAGAAAGTTTCAACTGTTGTTTCATAAATCTATTGCTTAACACCGCATAGGCATACAAAAAGAGCCGCATGTATATTGATGTCATAATACGAAACATACTAATATATTCTTATCATCAGGGTCATAATGACATGCGCTATTTCCGCAGAAATACCCTTTGGCTTGATCAAAATTACCTTACTTATTTATTCTATTTGGTAGTAAGTAATCCATTGTTATGAGTAAAAATACTTATTTACCCTATAATATTGAATCACATCAAGAGTGCGGTTCTGTAAACTCTTTGTCAAATGTATGGATATATCACTAGTACATATTGTCACTATTGAGTCAAAGGCACGAATATTCTGTTTTGGCTGATCTATGCTATTGCATGGATAGGTTGGAAATTGACCGAATTCCACTATGGCAAATGCAGAGAATTGAAGATCATTAGTTCGCTCATTTCAAGTCCTTATCGAGATTATCTCAACAGTTGTTCCACGAGAACTGCTTGTTATTCAGTCACAAGTGTCTCTAACTTTCATTTATAAAGAGATTAAGGATATAAAGAAGATGAGGGCTAGTACAGGACTAGTTATTAATTAATCATTGACGCTCCGCTTTCGGATGAGTGAGAGGGAATTAGGATATTACAGATTTACATGCCGTCAAATTCAAATCCATAAATCGATTGAAAAATCAATTAAAGAAGCAGTTCGTACTGGGATTCAAACCCGTGGACACTGCAACCAAAGACAACAATGTTGACTACTCGCTTACAGACCTGAATTAAGTTAATACATGGTGATTTAAAGACTTATATAGACGCAAATACATGGAAGTGTACAAAATCTCAATAATCCAAATTTGATATTGAAGTTCCATCAAGCACCCTCAGTCGATGTCTTAAAATTATAAAGACGTATAGTTTGTTCGAAAGCGCGTTTAATATTAACGAAACATAATTGAATCTATTTTCGAAAAAAAATAGAAAACATATTCTTTGAATGAACTATTTCTTTTTTTTTCTTGTATTATATAATACTTTCGAACTTTTGAAACATATTCGGTTAGTCAAGACATCTCTCAATATAAAATTGGAAATTAAAAAAAATATTTTTCACAATTCTGCTATAATTATTGGTTACTTCGCTTTGCTTCTTTGAAAAATATAAAAAACATATAAATAATAATGTAATAGAAATACAAGGTGTGGATATTTTAACGTTGGTCGTGTATAAAAGAGAAAAGGGTTCACTACCAAAAATACAAATTACTTGCTTGGGGTCATTTAATATTTTTATATTATTATTTATGAAGAGCCATGCTTCGTTTGCATACAAATTTTATAAAAGTTGTGTTCTTATAGTATAAAATTTGAGCCTGAGATGCTTCCGTAAAGAAAAAAGCACGTTTCGTACTTTGTTAATGTTATAGAATTGAGAAACACTTTTAATTAAAGTTAAAAGAGAAAAAATTTTAGATATGATTTAAATTGATGGGAATTCATTTCATTTATTTTTCATTTCAGTATGTTCAATAAGAGCCACTCTGCTTTTATATCCCACCGTTGTATTTTACCTCCAGTCTGACAAAAAGCGTTTCAAAATTTATGTTTGTAAAACAACGTACATATCTAGAAGAGACAGGTTTTTAATTTTAATCATTAAATTAAACGCTAGTTAGTGTTAATGGAATTTAATTACTTTTACCTTATATAATTTATTATTAATTGTTTATAGATAAATTAAGATACCTTAAGTAATGTAAGGTATCTCTCTTTAGGCCACATTAAAGAAATCATCTTAATGTTTTAAGCGTTAAGGTGGGTTTTTGTAAACAAAAGGGTTTTAAAGAAATAATGTTTAGAATTATTTCATACTTTTCAAAACAGCTATCGCTAATGAAAGGTCATTTCATGTAATAAAGTAATTTAGGCTATGTCTGGATAATATAATTGAGAATTTGATTAGGATTAATAACCAGATTACAATTTGTTATTAAAGATTATATTTTTAACATTATTAAATTAATAACTCAATATTTCCAAGTGTTACTTTTTATACCGATCGATGAAATCATCAAATTATAAAATGATACTTTTTTTTTAAGAAATTTATCACTGAAAATATGTAATTTATTTAACAAAGCTCAGTAGAAGAGCAGTATTTTTATAATTTTTGTGTAGAAAATAAATACTACCACATTGGAAAATGTTTTTTTTTTGAAAAAAAAATGTGTATATTAAATTCGGAAGTGCCATTGCTTTCTAAAACCAGTAAACAAATAATGAGAAAACAAAAAAGATAGAAAAGTTATACCCCTTGGTAACTTTTGTTGAAGGTTCTTTTTGGCCTCAAAGAAAATATAGAAAGTAACAAATCATTATTTAATATGGCAGGCATTTCATATATATATATATAAAATAATTTCGAAACGAGTCATGGAAGGAAATTACATTTTACGTATTTTATTGCTATTGATACCATTGATATTTTTTGACAAATTTATTTTATAAAACACATTATTTTTAAAACACAATATTTGTACAAAAGCTTGGCTTCCTAAGTGGTGAGTCTGGATGAGAACAATTTTCACCAGATGTATGAAAGAATTTTGAAGGCTGGTTTGTAAACGAGAACTGTATTTATCTATATTAATAAAATTGTGGGAAACCTTGTAAGTCTGCCAAACACAATAACATAATTTATTTTTGACCTTGAATATAAAGTGTAACAGTTATGTTGACGCTTAAAAAAATTACAGTGTATATTCATTTTGAAAAGCTCAAAATAATCTTGCTTTATTCATCACGAACAATTCATTGTTATTGTGAATATGAAAATTTATTTTATATTTTTTTTCAAGGGAAAAATATTTTCCAAACAATTATAAACAAATTTGCTAGGCCAAAATATATTTAAATACAAAAAACTGTTAACGCCAGTTAGAAAGCAAGAATGAATAAAAAATTGAATTTTTCAAGATTTATAATATAATGTCGTCTTGATGTTTATTTTTTTATTGGAAAAATTAATGCGAGTGAGAAAATGAACAAACCCATGATCATAAGATGCTACTGCTGCTCATTGTTTACTAGCATTTTCCAGTTTACCTGCTACATATAAATAATTTAGCCAACAAATGTAAAAGAATCTTCATATATTCAAAACGACGACTATTTGGGCAATTGATTCAATTGATTTGGGTCACAAACCCTTATATCTACATTCTTGGGAAACAAATCTATAGGGAAAATTGAAACGTGTTGCAATGTGAAAAGGACAACTAAGGTTCCTCCAGTGGACGATTACAGCAGCAGGGAATTTTCCAATGGCACCCGTTGAAATAAAATTGGTAAAAGCACGAAAATTTTAATAGTAATAGATTGCGTCTGAGATAATATTGATCGTGCCAAAGATTTTATCTTTACTTGTTAGTTAAGTTTGGTTTGACTGTATAGTCCAATATTTATTCATAATTATATCGTTATAACTTTTCAGTTAAAATTTATCTTGATATTTTTTTTCCGCTCCATGTCCGCTCCTAACGTGGAGAATATGGTCTCTTAATGGAAGAATCTCGACAAATTTTTCTATGAGAACTGCTTGTAACTCAGTTGCTCACCCTCTCTTCTTTTCGAAGAGAGCAGGGATAGAAGGATATTGCTAGGTCAGGTCTTAGCCCATGAGGATAGTATGGGCGGGAGGGAGTTTTAGACATCACAAACACTCAAACTACGAACAGAAATCCATAAATCGGTTGACAGATTAATTTATGAAAACCGTCAGCACCAGGAATTGAACCGGAGACATCCGTAACCGTTGCCAACGACACTACCAACTGCGCCACCGACGCCGATGTATTTTGATTGTCATTTATTGAAATGAAATTAAAATTGCAATATTTATTTTTTGATTCAAATATCCTTTGGTCATTTTTCAATGAATGGTATCTAAAACGATATTATTTTGAAAATAATATATTTTTTTAGCATTTTCCGTGCGCCATAGGAATCCAAATTGTCGAAACAAGATGAGTTACTCTCATTTTGCAAGCTTTACTGTCCTAATTCCTAATTTGTTGACGGAAATGATATCAAATTATTTTCAAGCTGACTTGCGTAATTTTATTTAGGATCTAGTCATGCGTTAGGTCAAAATCTTGTATATTGTTCCTCTCATCTCATTACAGTCAGGAATAAATTTCGTAAGAAGAATATATTTCCTCATTGATCCATTCGGATTTATCAGAATTTCGGCATTGACACTTTTTCCTCGTTCGTTATTTGAAGGGATTTTACGGCGACGAGCAGAATAAAGGGTATAAATAATATTAAAACTATATCTTTCTTATAGTTTTAATATTATTTTGAATCTGTATACATAGATGAATGTTTGTTTGTTTGTCCTCTATGTGTTCCTTTACCATTCGTCCGATTTTGAAGAAACGGGAGAAGGGGAGTTGTTGAACGCATACCCTTAAAGGTTTCTGAAAAAAAATTAAATCTAAAATTTAAAAAAAAAAAAGAA
Organism: Himalopsyche phryganea; assembly: GCA_022494535.1. Taxonomy (NCBI): domain Eukaryota; kingdom Metazoa; phylum Arthropoda; class Insecta; order Trichoptera; family Rhyacophilidae; genus Himalopsyche; species Himalopsyche phryganea. The sequence continues at coordinate 1,496,120 of JAGVSL010000089.1, read as the reverse complement.
TCAAATACGTACATACAGCGACATCTTGGAAAAACCTTCTGATTTATTTGTGTAAGCACCAGACGAAAAACAAAAATTATTGTGTATCCAAAATAGAGGTCTGCACGTTTCCGGCCCACTCCGTGGGCCAGGCTCAAGCGGACTTTGTTCGGGTCATGAGTTAGCCACACTGCAATATTATTCATAATTGAAATATTTTATTTCACATGTGTTATGAATTTCGGTGGAAATATGGAAACAATATGATATATTGTTTGAAAAGTATAAATGAATTTCTATATTGAAAAAATCGGGCTTTTTTCGGGCTGAAAAAAAAATCTGGTTTTCGGTTCGGGTTCTGGTAGAAAGTCTGATATTGAGGCTCAGGCTCGGGCTCGGGCCGGGCTGTGTTTGAAGATGTCGGGCTGGGACGGGGTAATCTTATAAATTTTCGACACTTGTAGATCTCTAATCCAAAATCATTTCAATAAACAGAATTAAAACAAAAACACTTTCTTTTTTTGAGTGGCATTGCAACGCATGCCGGGTACTCGCTAGTGAAGTTATAAGATTTTCGACATTTTATGTAGAAACTAAAACAACTTTGCAAAAAGATATTTTCGCCTTTCGTATGCTACAAACAAAACTTATCTATTTTTAAAAATGGCTGTCAAAGTATAAATGAATTTACATTATAATCGTATGTTTACCAATATTTATATTCAAACCTGAATAAGATTTGCATCATACAGACAAAAATTAATACGATAATAAATGCATGTTGATCATTATCATAAATACTTATAAACGGCGTACCCTGTCTTCTAGCTTCTTCCAATTGCATATACATAATCAAAGTAAAACTTAACAACTAAAGTTTTATTACAAATTCAAGAAAATTTTAGAAGTTTTTTAGAGTTTTTACAATAAGATGTAGTTATTCAAAGAAGAACCCTTATTTTGAGATATTTATAATTATTAGAAAAAGAAACAAAAAGCTGGTATTGTCAACTTCAACATTACTTTGAAATTAGCTATTAATTTTGAACGTTTATTGTATAAGTCTAGACTACAGACTTTCAACATTTCTTGAGTCAAGAAATGTTGTGAAACTTGCAAACACCCACAATTTTCATGAAAATGTATTTGTTTTAACTTTGTAACCACGTGCTGTTTCAAATTGAAGCCTATGAACTTCTAATGGAGCTTAACTTCAGCTGATCAGGAAATTCAACATCCCTCATCGTACCAGTGCAGTTGAGTTTCCTTTAAAGTTACTATTTTCTCCGCTAACCTTCACGTTCAGATTCGTATTTTACTACCATTACGTATACTATATCATAACTCCTGTCAAGTCTGTGGTATAGTGGTCAACGTCGTTGGCTACGGTCACGAATATCAAGCGTTCATGTTGCGATACGGACAGTTTCATAAATTGATTTATGGATTTCTGTTCGTAGGCATGTATGTTAAAATTCCCTCTCACTCATCCAATCCTAAAAACGGGGCGTAGCAAGAGCGATTAACTAACCACTACTTCTATCCTAGCCCTATCTTTTTCGAAGAAAGTTGAGATAGAATGAAAATATTTGTAAAAAATTTTGTTGAGATACCACCATTAGAAGGCCATATTTTTCAAATTGGGAGCGGGCATTGTTAAAAAAATGAATGTCGTACAGCAAAGTTAAAATTTAATTTTTAATTATTTATAATTATGCCTGAAATTGAGATTACATTGCTCGAGATGAAAGAGCAACCCGTCTTTATCAGGCAGTTTTAAAATAGCATCTGCAATTAAAACATTGACTCACCGATGGAAGAAAAAAAGTTTAATTTTATCAGTAAATAAATTTTTCAGATAAACATCGAGTGTCCTTAGAAAACACGCTGTCAAATCTTTTTGCATTACGACCCACTGTTTGAAAATTCTGGGTCTAGATAATATTAATTAATTTTGCAGCATTATTAAATGTGTCTCAGCTAGTAAAGTGTTATTTCGGAATATTATTTTAATTCCACTAAAACTGCGCACAATTTTTTTTATCATGAAATAATTCATAACATAAATGTCGACTAGGTTGTATTGAACGTGTTGTATTGCTGCTGATATGTGATACTAACAATTGATCATATTCTCGGAATTCACTTCAATTAAATAAATAAATATATATATAAAATTTGAATTGTTGAGTTTTTTTATTCGGATGCCGGAATATGCCGAAAGGCGGAGTCTGAGTCGTTAGTGACAAAATATATGGAAATTTGATATTGAAATTCCATCAAGCACCCTCAGCCTTAAATTAAAAAATATATATCTTTTTGTGGACAAATTTTGTGGCGTGTGGATAAGGATAGAAAAAAATACTTGCGCACTGAAAAATATAGCGTAGAAATTTTTGGTCGAGTTTTGACAAAAATAATGCTGACAGCAAAGTAGTTGATTCCTAAATATATTATAGCTTGAGTTGTAAAAAAATATACAATGAAAAAAGTTCAATGTTCAAAATAACCTGATGTTATTTTCCCTTTTAAAACATTACGGTGAGTATTTTCACATTTGTTATCGTAAACAAATGCTTATTTTCAAATTCTTGATATACGTATTTATTTTATGTTAGTGAGAAGTTTTTGCCAAGCTTTTGTGTGACCATACATAAAAGAGTTTTTCGATACTAAAGGAGAAACTAAAAGTAGCTCAAAGGAAAAAAATATAATTGCCCTTTTTCGTTTGTAAATCACAATAAAAAAAATCATTGACAATTGTTTTTTTATGACTTTTTTGTAATGGAATTTTGCTATTAGGCCCACTGTCGACTACGAAATAACTTCTTATCTCAGCCGTAAAATTTGCATTTGTTTGGTAGAACTGAACTGCAGAAGTAAAGTAGGTAAAAATAGAAAAGTATTAAGCTCCAAAAGAATAATAATTTGCTTTTAGCTATTGTCAAAACTATTTCTTTATATTTCCGGACCATTGTACTTAGCCTTTTTAAAGTTATTCGTTAAATTTGCTTACCTATCACTTAATCATCATTGTTATAAAGTCAATTCTTAATCTACGGCCGTAAAGGGTTTGGCTTGTCTTTTTCTGTGGAATTTTATTTTTGTTTATATTTTTTAGAAGATACTTTTTAAGTTTTCGAAGCGGAAAAAATGTAAATTGAAACATTAAACGATTCAGCGTAATCATTTTTTTCTGCTGCTGTAGCGAATATTATTTGATTTTTGAATTATTTTTATAGGAAAAGTTGGTCCATCTACTGTCGCCGTAAAGACGCTCAAAGAAAACGCAAGCGAGAAGGAGCGAATTGATTTAATATCGGAGTTGCAAGTAATGAAGACCCTTCAACCACACCCTAACGTTGTACGTCTTCTGGCGTGCTGTACTGAAAAGGTAAACAAAACTTGTTCTTCTAAGAATGTCAAGTGGTTTTTCATAGTGCAGTCTCAAGATTTTACTTTGAGAATCAATATTCCTAAAAGTACTATCATATCTAACAATAGTTTTGTAGGTATCTAAAAAAATGAACTCAATGGATCAACGTATTATTATTTATATTATTCCAATTCGTATGAATGAAAATAAGTTTTCACTTGAAAACTTTCGATTACCTCCATTTAATATTCAAATGTCAGAAAACACGGCAGAAAATTTTAAAATTGCAAAAGATATTAGTTTATATTTTTCCACGATATTTTGGATGACATCCGCAGTATTATTTGCTTTTCATTATTGCGAGGCCGTCACTATAATACAAAGTAACCAATTTTGCAGGGAAAAATATTGCCTATTGAAAAAGTATTTTTATGACTATACTGAAAAGCGTCTGCAGGTTTTTGTTTAGCCCGTAATACTTGGTGACCGAAGTTGTTTTCCAAAATAAAATTTACATTTGAAAATATTCAAACAACTATCTCTAATTGAAAAAGGGTAGGTATTTTATTTTACATATCTAATTGCCTAAAAGATATGATGCCAAATTAAGTTGAACGAAAACGTAAAATAAATAAACGTTTCTAAGATGCAATCTAAGTTGAATTTCACTTACATTGAAGTATATGACAAGTATCGACTGTGGAAAGAAAAAAGAACGTAAACCACACACAAAAAAGATTGTTTTTAACCCAAAAAAAACATGTATTAAATTGTAGACATTGTGATTATTGAAAAAAAATATGTTGAAAAGACGGAAGGATACGTCTTTTTGCCTTTCTACAGTCGATATATGATAAATTTATAGTTGATAATGCTCGTGATGAGCGAAACCGGTCCTGATCATTATAAATATGTGGAAGTAGCACAAATGAATTGCGTTTTATTTTTTAAAATAAAAATTTTAATTGAAAAAAAATCCTCTTAGAAATCTAAGAACTTTAATATCAACATCAAACATGAAATGTAAATATTATTTAGTTTATTATAGTCAATAAAAAATCTAAGATAATCATTAGATATTATTTTTATAATAAATATTATCATAAATATTAATCGTTTATTCAACATTTGTTTTATTATTCTGATGAAATTCACTTACGACAACAAGATTGTATTTAAAAAATAAAGCTACCAAAATATCTTGATTGTACAAGGATTTCAAGATAAATAAATAGCCACATAAATCACGTATAAAAGTGAATAGAAAATTGCATAGGTTTATTAAAGTTTAATATTAACCCCCCACCAATTAAGTGCCTAATGCAAAATACAGGTGAAGAAAACTCATTAAACAAGCTGTTTTGTACGAAACTATATAATTATATATTAAGCAATACGAATGTTGTAGAATGAGAAGAAATACTATTCATGAATAATTTATAGTATGTGAAAATACAATTTTGTTATAGGAGCCTGTTTTTGTGGTTATGGAGTACATAAGTCTCGGAAAACTTCAAGCTTTTCTGCGGGCGTCTCGCGCTGAGCGTCATTACGGGAACATTCATGCAGGAAGTGATACTCTAACATCGCGAGACCTCACTTCGTTTGTTTATCAGGTTGCCAAAGGAATGGATTATCTCTCATCTAAAGGGGTAAGTCAAGTTCACAACTTTAAAGGAGATGATAAAATTTAATTTTCTTTCTCATTATGTTGTGCTAAGGCCAGAAGTATATATCGTTATCGGTATCACAAAAATAAATAAAAATAAGCAACATGATAATTATTACAAAAAGGGACAATTAGGATCGAATACTTAGCAAAATTGTTTGATATTATTATTAACGATCGTCACCGATAAAAGATGAGCACCATATTGATTAACGATTTGCAAATCTTGCAAGGAAGAACGCGTGACTGAACGCAGAATACTACGATAATGAAACTTTTTCAATTCAATCAAAAACAGTCAAATTAACATCTCATTTTTACTCAATTTTCAATTCCGTATTCTTTATTTATAAATACAGGGTGTTTTTTTTAGAGGCATGGAACTATAAAATGAAATGAAACAGTTAATAATCGTGGTTATGCTCATTATATTGGATTTATTGAAAAATTTATTAAATCCCATTAGCTTTTACAAATGATTTCTGACATGTGGGTGCCACGGCTGGCTCGAAGAATGCGTAATCTCAACCTCCAATTTTCAAGCACATTCTGAAGCAGCTGCGACCGTATATCGGCGATAACGCGGCGAATTTTGGCTTCAAGATCATTAAACTTTGCTGGTTTATCGACGTAGAATTGTGACTTTACATACCTCCATAGAAAGAAGTCAAAAGTGTTAAATGACATGATCTCAGTGGCCAATTCACAGGTCCATTCCGTGAAATTATGCGCTCATTGAAAGTTTCCTTTAGCAAATTGATTTTGGCGTGCGCTGTATGGCATGTCGCACCGTCTTGTTGAAACCGAAGCTCGTTTACATTATGGCAATTCAATTTTGAAACGAAAAAATCAGCAGCCATAGATCTATAGCACTCTCCATTGACAGTAGCGTTCTGGCTAGTAAAGTTTTTGAAAAAATATGGAACAATAATTCCACCAGTCCATAAAGCACACCAAATTGTTAATTTTTGTAGATGTAACGGCGTTTCGAAAATGGCTTGTGGATTTTCGTTGCTCTAAATCCGGCAATTTTGTTTATTGACGAAACCATTCAACCAGAAATGAGCCTCATCGCTGAACAATTTTTTTCGGCAAAAGTCAGATGCAATTTTTGTTTCGCCCCATTCACCGAAGTTGCGACGCACACGATGGTCAAACAGTCTATTTATGTTGAAATGGCAAACAAAACTGAGCACAGATCAGCTGTCTGGATCACTGGATCACTGATCACTGGAAAAAGTGCTGCCAGTTTAAAAAAAAAAAACCCTATACTTATATAAATATATTACATACTATGAAATTTTTATACATGTTGATTTAAAAGTATCTATAGTGTGATAAAAATACCATAGAATTTATTTGAAGCAAAGCGATTTGGCCAATCACAATGAAAATCTTTTTTGAGACGTTGACATGTATTTTTAAAAGTTATTCATATTTATATTTTTAATTCACACTTATATTGACCGTTCAATGAGATATTTATAAAGCCATATCAACTAGGCATATGATGGATTTATTGACTAATCCAAATGTCAAACTATAGATTTACCAATTTAGCTTGACCGCTAGCAAGTGCACCATGCTCAAAACAAATTATTTGTTTATTTACACACTTTAAAGATATAAATTAAAAAAAAACTTTAAGTAAATATATTCTCATTAAAATATAAAACTTAAAATAATTAAATGGATGAAAAAATTTTTTCAAAAATATTTTTATATGCTTTCATAAAAAGTGTGAACATTAAAATTATTTATAAAAATGGAATGACAACGTTATAAATATTAATTTCACCTTCGAAATGATTTTCCACAGAGTGAATGTTGTATCTATAGAATATTAAAATAGAATAAAAGAAATATCTGAATAATAAGTAACTTGGCAAACACTGAAAAATTCACTATATCTGTCATGGCAGCGGGCGCGATTTGAAACGTTTCTGATGGGAATTATTAAGTCTTTATAAGATTTTTCCGATTTCCAAAACTAACAAACTTTATATATAATCCCCCGGGTATTCTCACGGATTTGTTTTTAATTACTTAACATTGCCAAGCCACTCATTTCGATTGTATATTTAAAATATAACTATTTGTTGACATGCGTATGCTCACATTTGACAGTTGCAGATTCGTCTTGATCTAGGATAAAACTGTTCTAAATGTACGTCAACAAACTTTAAAGAAGAGCGCTTTTGAATTTTTTTCAGCTAAATTCTTGCTATATTAATATTAAAATTCATTTTACGTTTTGACATTATTATGACGAAATTTAATTACTTCTCATTCTAACGAGGAAATAGGCATTACTGAAAAAGTCATAATTTGTTTAAGGCTTGTTAATAAAAAAAAATACCATAACAATTTTTGATATTTATACACGTGCAAACAAAAGTACTCATAAATCAACTATAAAAGATCTTAACGTATGAACAATACTTTATTTTACCAAAATAAAAATAAAATTTTAATAAAACACTATCAAAACGTAAAAAAAGGTACATACTCTCTTTTGCAAAAAAAAAAAAATGACATTTTAGCGACAGTTATCAGAAGTAGATATAAATTTTTGAAAAATATTTATTTTTTATAAAATAGCAATTGGAGAAATTTATGCTAGACTGACAATTTTAGTTCCGAATTCAGTGAAAGCCAAGTGATGTCAGTAATACTCTCAGTATAAGTGAATATCAAAAATTAAAACGGTCATTAAAAATATACGAGTTTACTTAACACTGATGTTTTCAGCTTGCCTGTAAAATGCCCTTCTTTAGAAAAAAATAAAATAGCCCTCTCTCCTACCTTTAGTCTCTTTTATATGAGGGTTTCCTTTACCTACTTAATAAAGTTTGCAGTGATATGTCCACGTATTTTACTGATTTTTTTCTAGGGCGGCCGCAGAAATTTTTAGAGATGGCACGTTTATTGGAATTGTTTACTGTATTCAGACAATCTTTTGTAGACAAATTTTAATAAAAGCAGAAAAACATGTCCCTGAGAAATTGGCTTTCTTTGAATTCCATTATTATAACTTACATTATTTATGTATAAAACGTATCATTTATTAGTTTAATATACGCTGTGTTTTGGAATCCAACTGAATTTACTCTGTGAGGTTACTTTAAATAAATATACTCTTTTTTTTACATAACGTAAATCTCACGTAATTGAAAAAGAAGGTTTTTCATTTTTCAACAGCTAATACTTTGAATGAGTGCAATTTTAAAGCCATTCCCAGACCTGATGTAATGTCTTAAATGGGTTACTTGGGGTTCCCTTCCATGACTTGCCAGCATCCTTTCGTTCCACTGAGAATATCATATGGAAAGTTGACGGAATCTCACCTTGAAAAAGAAGAGACACGCACTGATTACTGATTAAAAAATTATTAAGCTGCCTATTCATTTTTTCAAACTCCAAATCATTCACCAAATCAAAACACCTTATATCTGACAAACACATCTTTTCTCAAAAATTGTAATGCGGTTTTCCTAACAATTCTTTCGGTGCTATCGTTCAATGCCGTAAAGCAGCATTGATATAATGCATTGGTTAAATAAATGAGCTAAACCGAGTACAACCGCGTATCCCCCAGACAGTTGACGACGAATATATGGCTCCAGCCATTTATGGAAGAAAAGTAAACAATTTCTTTATACTGTTATCTTACAAATATCTGAAGCTGTAGGCCTTTCAAATGATTTGTCCCATGCTGGTAAGGATATTTCCTTTATCGGATTTTCTCATATTTGTTTTCAGAATTTGATGATAGTACATAGCCTTTCGGCACGTGGTTCTTAAACAATTATCTTTGTAAAGTAGTGCAAGTTAGCTAAGAGTAGTAAAGAAGCCTTAACAAAGAAGGGATCAAGTCTAATTTAATAGGCAAATGTAATTGGCGTTTCTAAGAGTACCGTTTATTTAAGGATATGTTAATTCTTGGTACACCTGATTGTATTTTAGCCTTAAGGCAATGAATATATTCGTTAGATCTTCTAATGCCTGATACTATTCTACAGATAATATTAAAATAATGTAACAAATGTAAGTATGTAACGCAAATAGAATATTTATTATTTTCAAAATTAAAATTAATAATTTTTTTATTATTTTTTAATTATGGTTTACAAATGAATGAAACTAAAATAAAATTAACCAAATATTAATTAAATATTTAATTGAAAAATATTAATAGGAAATGGTCGATAACTATTATTCTTGTAGAACTATAACTTTGGTTAAATGTGAACTATAAAATTTTTATAATACTTTGGTATTTTTTCCTGATCATCTTCGAATAATTCAGAAATAGTGAATTTTTTTCACTAATGAAACATAAATATACGTATAAACAATAATTTTAAAATATATTTGTAATTCTTTAATGTGTGCTTTTGTATTGTTTTAGTATTATTTATAAAAAAAAGATTGAAATAGATCACAAAAGTTTTGTAATTCAAAATGTCTCTATGATCCTTGAGATACGTGAAATTGAAAGCTTGCTTTGAATATTAAGAACTACTTTTTTCATAAACGAAGTGTAAATTCAAAAAGCAAGCTGGGTAAAAACCCTTCAGAGGAAATCAGTTTGAGCACTCATTTTTATCTGCTGCCAGGATAAAAAAATGCCTTTGAAATTTGGTTCGGGTGCGAAAATCTTAGTAAAATTTTTTGGAATACAATATTTATATTTTATCAGATATAAAATAACTCGATAATAAAAAAATAGAATCAGTCCAGTGGATGTCGGTCTAGAATGGATATTTATTCAAAAAATGTCATACCATAATTGTATATATTTTTTTGAAAAAAAATATTTATCTTCTTTTCTTAGTCTTCAATATGTTTTTTTTAAATATTACAAAATCTCTGCCCTTAAAATAAAATTTGAATATTTCTTATGAAACTTAACATTTAATCAATTCGTTAAAGCGAGATTTTTATTGCCGACTAGCGAATACCCGGCATGCGTTGCAATGCCACTCAAACAAAGAAAGAGTTTGTGCTTTAATTCTGTTTATTGAAGTGCTTTTGGATACACATTTTTTTTTCTGGTGCGTACACGAATAAATGAGATAGTTTTTCCGAGATGTCACTGTTTGTAGGATTTTGATTTTTTTTTTTTTAGATTTTTATTTTCCGAAGCCTTCGTGGATGTGTACACAACATCTCGCCAAAGTTTCATCGAAATCAGATGAATGGTAAAGGAGCGCATAGAGGACAATCAAACAAACAGTCATTTTTATATATGTAAATAAGACCTACTGTAAGCTAATTGTATTATATCTCTAGCTTTTGCGCAAGCGCAAGCAATAACTTGACAAAGTTTTATCGGAATCGGATGAACGGTATATAAAATAACCAATTTTGTTTATCATGGCTATTGGATAGCAAAAAAAAGCAAAAGTTTCAAGATTAATGTTGAAGCTTTCTTGGAAATCAATGAGATCTTTAATAACAGTCCAATAACAACAATGGTGTGGTTGAACATAACTTTAATACATAATTTCTCTCGAGACCCAATATAAGAAACAACTAATGTTAGTAATAACTTAGTAATGTAAACTTTCTAAAAAATTCCTCCACACCCTTAATTTCTAGTATGTTTAATAAATACGAGATTCAAATCAATAATTACGTTATAGATGTTGTTTTTCGATACATTATATTTAGTCTGACGATATAAACAAGTGAAAAAACAAAGAAGTATCGTTTCAATAAGTACTACCTAACCCATAAAAGATATTTAATATTATTTTTTGCAAGTACTCAACCACCGATTCTATTTCATTCGGTCTAAAAATAATAAATGATTGTTATTGGTCTCAAATGTAAATGAATAAAATTTAACTCTTAAAATGACAGTTGCCAAAAAACTAGCTTTCGAACTAGTAGAATACGACCGTCGAAAAAAGTTAATAGATGTGCAAAGCCCGTTATCGTCGTTAAGATTCGTCCTAATAGATAATTTGACAATTTAATGATATCATTTTGCGGTACGACGATAAGGCTTACCTGTATTTTTCTCACACAAGGTACGACGCCTCGTAAATCTGTGGACTAGCCAAGAACGCTGTGCTGTACTCTAACACAACATGATTACGATTAGTTACACAGTGGCGCCTGTCGAAAGAAACATAGCCAATATAAAAAAGTATTATTTTTTATGTTAACATAGAAAAATGAAAACAAAATCGTAGCAATTCAATATAAACACTTTTTTTCTTTTCTTCTTTTGTTTTTGGTTAAATCATCATTTCGTCACACGTTAGATTCGAGACATTCAATTAATTATGAATAACCGATCTCACTTTTAGGGTGTAACAAGTCAAGTCTTGATAGAGAGACATTATGTTTCTAAAAAATTAAATTTCTTTTATATCTCACTATACATAGAAAAAAACCTGTGAGTAACCACTCAAAGAAAGAAAATGTTTCTGTGTTTTAATTCGGTTTATTGAAGTCCTTTAGATACAAAAAAATATTGTTTAACAATAATCTAGTGGGTACACGAATAAATCAGACGGTTTTCAGAGATGTCGCTGTTTGTACATTTTTGATTCATTTTTTTAGATTTATTTTTCAGAAACCTTTACGGGTGTGCAAATAACAACTCACTAAAGTTTCATTGAGATCGGATGAATGGTATCGGAACACATAAGGAACAAACAAGCAAACATTCATTTATGTAAATATATATAGATGTCGTAGTACAGAAAAAATTCTGTATTCTATTTTTTTTAAATAACCAATCTCCGTAGCTACATGGGAAAATTCTAGATGTTCACTATAATCCCGTTTTACGATAAAGCATAATTATTACTGAATGGCCATTTTTCCGATTAATTCATTTGAAACCACGATCATAAGTGAATTTTAAACATAGCAATGTTTTAAGTGGCACAAGAATATTGGACATGTTGTGTCATCATACTATTGTCAGAACTTATCATAATCATAAATTTCTATCTATTATGTCGTCATTCTTAAGTACCTTATTACAGTGTGAAAAAGAAGATTAAAAAGCCTATAAGCTCAAAACTAATCCTCTCGTAATTTGTTGCTGTAAAAATTTATTATTTTTGGAAAGCAGCTTCAAGCAAACGACTTCCTTAATGTGATATACCACTATGGATCAGGTTTATAGTGTAGGTGTACATACATTTGAGCAGAAACAAACATTAATTAAATATTCTCTTCTTAACAAATCACCAGCGACTCGGATTGATATTAAGTAAATAGACTTGCGTAGGTTGCATAGAAAAGAAAATTTTTTCTTATCTACGCCTCTGCTGCTCTTTTTATTTTCATTATCTGATTCGATAATTTATTAAAATATGAGCCTGAGCCCACTGACTTTAGACGATTCTAATTTCACATCTTTGGTCCATGGTAAAAATTTAAATCATTTTTAATAGTAAAAAATAAACCTGTTATTAACAAACAAATAAATATTTTCAATACATACACGCTTTATTTAGTTTGACCCTGCTAGAGATCTTGAACTTTTATAAGCTAATAATCTGATACTTATGTATAATATCGACTGTTATAGGTCAAATATTAAATATAAAAAAAATTATACGCAGTAAAATATTTTGGGCAAGAATAGCTAATCTCGATGTGCGGTGTGTTTTTCCTTTACGCGTGTACGTGTAAGAGTAGGTGAATCCGGTCAACCCTAACGTCCCAAAAGGATTACTCATATATCCTGCGGCCTTTTTCCTATACTACTTACCTCGGAGCTATCTTAGAATAATCCGTAGACACGGCAATATTCTTTTGCTTTTCTATTACCGGCACTCGATACCTACTTACCGTCAAGCGAGTTTGGTAGCTATGAAAGGCGCCAAATAATATAAAGCCATAGTTCATTGAGAAATATTCTATGAAGGCACTCCAAAAACAGAAACCTCGCCTTTGACGCTTGTGACTTTTCATTTCAATTAAAATTCGCTTAAAGATTCATAATATTTACTGATATAGTATTTGCGTTAAAATTTAAAGGGAAATATACTTTTAAAAGGTATAATTCACAGTAAACATATATTCATTTGACATATGACTGTATTTTATTTACTTAAAATATGTGAAAAGCTTGTTGTTTTTGTGGAGTTTTTTTACCATATCCGCTTCCAATGTGGGCCTCCTAACGAGAGTATATGAACAGAAATTTTTATCACTTTTAAGGTGTTAACTGTCAATTCTCGTTGGAAAGGCATTATATTCTAAAAAAATAAAACACAATCTGTTTGTTTTACTTCCACAAGTTTCTTACGAGAATTGCATGTTACACAGTTTCTCAACCTCTTTTCTTCGAAGAGAATATTGGTAAAAGGATAGCGCTAGGACGGGACTAGTCGTTAATTTCTTCCTCTTCCCCATTTTTAGGATCGGGCGACTGGAAGTTAATTTTAGACATCACAGATATCCACGCCTTAAAATACAAATCCATAAATCGATTGAAAAGTCAATTTATAAAACTGTCTATACTTGGATCTGAGCCAGAAAACACCTTCAGCGAAGCCAACGACGCTGACCACTCTGCTAAGTGCCAGTTTTCTCCCTATTTAAAACTATTATTTCATAATGCAAATTTAAGTGTTGGGATTTTTTCTTAAATAATTTGCTGAACAAAAAAATACTGACGACATATCAGTAGGTTTGTAGGTTGGTTTGGATATATCATATGCTGTGGGCTTTTCTAAAATTTAACGAATAAGATGCTAATTTTAAGGTTTCCCTTCGTAGTAAATAAAACACACAAAAAATTCAGCTAGCATACTAGGGAATGCTACTATATCAATTTTAATGACATTAGAACACACTTCAATTGAAGATTGCATACTATTCAGCAGAAATTAGTAAAGTATTACCACAATCACAGACGTTTTCGAATTTTTATTCTAAGTTAATCATACTTTACCAATGCAAATGGTCCGCTAACTGTCATCTTTTATATTTTGGAGTAGGTTCACACTGTTCATTATTTTTAAAATGCACGGCACGAGTACATATTTTTATTTTTAAGTCCTATTTCAAGCAATATTACGCCAGTCAATACATTATCCACATTATATGGCGTAGTTTTTCTTAAAAGGGTTTACCTTACACATAGAAAAATCAGTATTCATATAAGGTTTCGATGTTAACTGATATAAATAGATCGGATTTCCAATACTAAAATTCTTTCACACTCAACTATCACAGGAACTATCTAATAAGAGGTATTAAAAAGCAGTTATACTATATTTATATAATACTAGTGAGTAGGGCTTCCAATTAACCGCCCAAAAAGACTAACCGGTTTTCGGTTTTTTTCTGACGAAAAAACCGGTTAACCGGTTTAAACCGAAATATACGTTTTAATTATTTTCCAAAAACCAGTTTTGGTACCATGATTTAATAGTGTAACGATTGAAAAACAAGGTATTTTTCTTCATAAAATTTACTAATATGAACTAATAGGTATGTATTATACCAGAGATTCTCAAGCCCGTGCCGGCGGACATGGCGCCCGCTCACCGATTTGTGTGCGCTCGGCGCTCACAAATTTATCGCGGCAATTCTATAGAAATCGGTGTAGAATTACCGTGACAGATTATTTATTACTTCAATTTTATTTTCTCAACTTTATAAAATACTCATTTGATAAAAATGTTATTCGAACTCATTTGTCTGCATAAGTCGAAATGTTTATGTTGTCTGGCTGCTCTGCTAAACACTGGATGCATCTTTATGATTGTTTACTGACAGGAATATCACCAAGCTCTCCTTATTATGAAGCACTGGCCAATGAAATGCAATGTCAAAGATTATACTGACTTTGAGAATGATATAATAATTTTTAGTATATTTAATATATTTTGATAATTGATATAATAATGTACTTAAAGGCTGGGAGCCTCTGTATTATAATATACAAGTGAATTAAATATACACCAACACAAATACAAAATACAACGCACCACAACAAAATATTTAATCAGACGCGAAATACAATTGGTAATAATTCAATTATTATGTTAACGCATTGATGAAACATATACACACAATGCAAATGCAGAAAAGACAAATGCATTCATGATAATTGCGCACGGAGTAAAAAGAATACATATTTCGTATGTATTGCATTTTAAAGAAAAATAAAAATATGCTAGAATTTTATATACTTATATAGGAATGAATATTAAATAATGTGTTACGTTTTCAATGTAGTAAATACTATTATTTTATTAATTAGTAATCTTGATAATTTATAATCTAAATTATTTTTATTTCATTATTATGTAACTTAGAGTATATTATTACAAAAACAAAATAAACTAATTTACTCTCAAATAATAACTGACATAAAATTTAAATTTTGCCTTTACATCAAATCAATAATGTCACTTTCATTCAAAACTTTTTTTCATTGAATGTAAAAAAACATATATTATTTTATATGAATTGAGTGGTCAACGTCGTTGGCTTCGGTTGAGGTCATAAAATGATTTTTAAATCTATTGATAGATTTCTATTCGAAAATACCGTTGCCTCCTATGTCTTAAACTCCATCCCGCATATCCAATTCTTAAAGGAGATGTAACGGGAGCGATTAGCTAACCAGTAGTCCTGCCCTATCCTTGTATTCCTGCTCTTTTCGAAAAAGAGAGGCTGAGCAACTGAGTAATAAAGAATTCTCGTAGAAACAATTTATGTAGAGATAAACTCCATTAAGAGTCCATATGCTCCACATTATGGTTTTATTTTTATATAATTGTTACTGTATGCATATAGCTTTGGCGCAATAATTGTAATGTGTGTATTATATAGAACCAAAAATAAGTATTTAAACAGATACCATAATAATTATTAATTTGTATATTTTCATATTTATCATAGGTACTATGATTGTATATTCCAAGAACATTATTTGGCAATTTCGAACCATTTTTTCTTTATTGTTTAAAAACTCTAATGCACTTTGCATCTCGTGTTTCATTAAACTACGAATATTTGTGAGACATTATTATTATTGTTCCTTTCGTACTACAAGAGATTAAGTCTAAAGTAAAGGTTACTAAGAAAACGATTTATGATTTATGACACTTATTGTCGGAATACCAACAAACATGCTTTACAATTGAACTTTTGTGTTTCCGTTGACTCTATGGATATAGAAGCACGTGTTTGTTTATTTAAACTTTTTATTTTCCCAATAGATAATAAAACACACTATCCCGTTTGGCTTAGAAATCACTATACCTTTTTTTTTACACAACTTTCTCGATTTTTTTATTTTAGATACAGTTATGTTAGATGTTGATTCAACATTAAAAAACATCTAACAACGAAAAATCCTTCTGAAAATATTTAAGTTGATGTAATGGGTGTCGACGTCTGTGGCGCAGTTGGTAACGTCGTTGGCTACGGTTACGGATGTCTCGGGATTAAGCCCCTGAGCCGAGAGTACCATAAATCAATTTCTGTTCGAAGGAATGGGTGTATGTGGTATCTAAAATTCTCTCTCACCAGTACGATCCTAAAAAAGTGGTGTACTGAGAGCGCTACTCCTGTCCAAAAAAAATGCGAAATATAAGATAAGATAAGCAATATTATATTCCTCGTTATAAATATTTTTTTTTACAATACCAAGCTTAGGTAGTAATCAGATCTTTCTAATAAAAATCAGAAGTAATCGTGAAAAATTAGAAAAAAATTGATTATAAATATATATATATATTTTTTATAATAGTACCTACAAGGGGTTTTCCAAATTTTATTTGCATCTGAAAAATAAATAATAAACGTAGATGTGTCGTAAGTTCAATAAGAGCTATTGTGTAACACTAGTTTTATTCTCATCGAAAATATAATATGAGAATCCTTTCAAATTTTGGATATTAATTTGTATGTAACGTCAAATCGATTTAAAAAATGATTGTTGTTCATAATTTTACCTCGTTTATATTGCAGGAACTAGATAATTGAACAATATTTATATTTTTAAATAACTGATAACTCTACATATGAATAGATGTATTAAACCCTATTATATTTAATATGGAAAGAGAAATTTCTAGAAACCACGGTTAACCGAGGAAAATAAACCGGTTTTCGGTTTTTTTCAAAACAGAGAATAAACCGGTTAACCGGTTTCGGTTTAAACCGGTTTGGAAGCCCTACTAGTGAGTATCAGGCATGCGTCGCAATGCCACTTAAATAAGGAAAGGGTTTGTTTTTTAATTATTTTTATTTGAAGTGCTTTTGTATTAGAAGTTTGCACGGGCCGAAATTTCATAAAATTACTCGGTCCGAGGCCGTCATCTTCAGGCCCAGCCCAGCCCGAGCCCGAGTCTCAATATTACATTTGTTACCTGAACCCGACTCGAAGCCCAGACTTTTTTTCTCAGCCCGAAAAAAGCCTGATTTTTTTTAACATAGTAATTCATTTATACTTTTCAAAAAATATATGTTATTGTTTCCATATTCATAACGATTTTCATAGCATGTGTGAAATAAATTATTTAAGTTATGAATACTCTTGCCTTATGGCTGACTTATGACCCAAACATAGTACGAAATATTTTTTTTCAATTTGAATTTCATACCCCCGGGCCTAGCTCGAGCTCGAATTTGAATTTTCTTTACCCGCCCGAGCCTAGGCTCGTGCAGACCTCTATTATGGATACACAATATTTTTTTTTCCTCCTGGTTCAGATATGTCGCTAGTTGTACGTATTTGATTCCTTTTTTTAGATTCTAGATTTTAAATTTGTTTCTTCACGGGTGTGCACACAACAAATTACCAAAGTTTGATTGAAATCGGATGAATGGTAAAGGAATGAATAGAGGACAAACAAAAATTCATTATTATATATATAGATAGATATTAAACTTTAGTTATCTCATAACAATATGCAAGAAAATTCTTTAAAAGTTGACTTTGATTTACTCACTGGTCACATGGTGGAATGATATCAAAATAAAACATCAAGCAAGTTTCTTGACGTTTCAAAATTGAATCATCTCTTTTTCATAGACAAAAAAGTGTAGACAACAAATTTTGTAGAAAGAAATTGGCTTCTTAAGTTTTAAAAGTTTAGCTATGCTTGAAATGGCTGAAATTCCTTTCAAATAGTGTTCATTGTTTTACAACTTTTCCTGAGAAATTTATGCTTATTACAAAGTTTCCGAAACTTTTTATATAAATTAGTTTACATACGAAGATTGATTTGAAAATGTTTCGTAAAGTCTTAGTATATCTTTTACTCGTGAAAGTTTAGTATTCAATTTACAAAATGCTTAAAAATACACACTTATCCTTACCATCTGAATATCATTTGATTATAGTTGTCTATTAGATTTGGTTGAATTTATGCTTCTTCGTGAAAATAGTCGTACGGCAATCAGGTATTGAGTATATTGTCAAAGGTTTATGGTTATACATTTTGTTTATATATAAATTAGTAGTTTATTTCAAACCGTTTACCAAGAATCTTCATTATCAATTACCACATAGTATATTCTTTAATTGCACGTTTCCATTTAAATAAATATTCATGAATGTATGAGAAGCAAAATTTTTACAGAAAGCCGAAATTCAAACGTAATTGCCACATTTCTATCTGAAGTATTTATTTTCAATGACCTGTGGCAAAACAGTCGTTGTCTCTTTCGTTTATCTATTACGTTTCTTATTTTAGTTTCGTGTCCTAACAGCTTATATAAAATATTTTAAAGACCTGGCATGTATTAATATTTTTTAGCACTTGTACCAAAGTATTTTAAATCATTTATAAGTATTTAGGTATAGAATAATAATATAATAAAGTGGATTTATATTTAAACTTAAAAAGTATCAACTGTCATCTATTACATAATTTTTCTGAAATTGTATATTTGCTTTTTACAAATGCCTATTCGATCTACATAAATTCGTGTTTAAACAAAAAGAAAAAAGCGGTTAGTCGTGTTATGGTTAACTTTTAAAAACGTTTTTATCTTTAAAGCTCTTTCCTGTAGCCATGACCACAGTCTTCAAAAACGCTTTCGTCAAAATAATGTAAAAGTTATAAATTTTACTTATCGATTAAATAAACAAATTTGGATTATTGAGATTTTGTACACTTCCATGTATATTGTCACTAACGACCCGGGTTTCGCCTTTCGGCATCTTCAGGCATTCGAGCACACTAATGGACTCGAACTGACAGTCTGAACTGACAGTCTGAACTGCTGTCAGTTTGAGTCCATTCGTGTGCTCGAATGCCTGAAGATGCCGAAAGGCGAAACCCGGGTCGTTAGTGACAAAATACATGGAAGTGTACAAAATCTCAATAATCCAAATTTGATATTGAAATTCCATCAAGCACCCTCAGTCGATGTCTTAAATTATAGATTAAATAAACAATCCATAATTGTTTATGTAGATTATTATGTTTTCATGGCAACTATCTGTATGAATATTGTTGATAAGCCTAATCAGCCAGTTAATGAGTGATTACAACCAATGTATTCACAATATTATATTCATACTGAATAGTTTTACTGTTCAAAAAAATTTACGTACTAAACTAGTATTTTCAAAATTATGTTTCTTTTGCTTGAGCGATGACGATATTATTTTCTCAAATTGTAAGGTTACAAAGAATTTTTATTTGGTGTTTTAAAGCATTTGGTTAAAACTGTAAATTGGTATATATGACATAAAGACACTTTTATATAGCACACACGGGACAAATAAATCTATCCGGCGGTAAGGCCATAAAAGCCATCATCATAAACGATTACGTAAGCACTGTTATTTAAAACAATTTTATTTTAGATGTATAATGAATAAACTTGCCTGTTTTAATTCCAGATTATTCACCGAGACTTAGCAGCTAGAAATATTCTGATAACAGATGATCACGTCTGTAAAGTGGCAGACTTTGGGTTTGCGAGAGATCTCGTCACATCCCAAGTCTATGAGAGAAAAAGCGAAGGGAGATTACCGATCAGGTACGATTTTATTTTGTGCTCATAAAAGAATAGTACAGTTTATAAAAATAAAAACTGTATTATTATCGTAAAACTCTTTTTATATCAGTGCCTCAATAGCTTATATTATATTATAATTATTACTGTTTTATAATCTTAGTCATATTGCTGAAATAAATAAAATAATAATCGATAATTTAAAATGGTTTTATGGTTTTCGGTTTCGTAAAATCGTGTTATTATAAGCTTAGCTACTATCTATTTATCAATTGTTTAAACCATCATTTCGAAAACAAGAAACTATTCTTTTCAATTGTTAAAATTTAATTCAAGCATTAACAGCCAACTTTTTTTTGTTCATCAATTCATTTCTGGAAATTAAAATATTACAAAGGTGGTGGTGAATGTTGAGAAATGACAATGGCGGCTCGAGAAATATTTAAAAAAATATAATAATTAAACTGCCTAACTTATTGAAATGAATTTTATAAAAAAAGAATTATTTAGTTTTCACGAAAGTTTTCACAAAAGTTTAAGATGCTTTTTCATAATGAAGCTAGTTTTTATTAAATATAATATAATATTTTGAAAAAAATACTAAAAATCGTTTTTAAAAATAAAATAACATGCATTGAACATTCATTTGTAAATTTTAAAAATAAAATACGTGGCATTACAGTGGACATGAATGCGCCATGCATTTATAAAATACATCAATAATAATAACAACAATAATTATTATACAAACATTTTTAAAATTAGAAAACAGAAAAAAATAAGCCATATTATTTTCATACAAGAAAAAATATTTAGAAAATTGTACCACAATTATATATTTTGACTTCTCTTAAAGTTTTGAAAATTAAAGCAACCAAAGTTAACAATACTAAAATCTGAATTAGTTGGCGTTAATATAAATATGTATGATACAATAAAGCTTGAATATTAACTACTTAACAATCATTTATTCATGATTAATGCAACCTTATTGTTTTGAAGATGGATGGCGCCAGAGTCTTTGTATGATGACATATTCTCAGTGAAATCTGACGTGTGGAGTTTTGGAGTGCTCATATGGGAAGTTGTCACCTTGGGATCAACGCCTTATCCTGGATTATCAGCTGGTGACGTCATGAGAAAGGTATTTTTTATATATGTTATATATACTTTTAAAGCACTAATTCAAATGCATGTAAAGAAAGCTTTCAATTATTCGTACTCACTTAAGAACACGTATAAATCAGGAAATTGTTCTATATTTTTTCGATAAATTAATAATAAGATAAGGCATCTAACATATATTATCTATAAAACTGAATGTATGTTTGTATGTTCTCTGAGCGTTCTTTTACCATTCATTCAATTTCGATGAAACTTTAGGAAGTTTTTGTAGATACATCCGTGAAGGTTTCTGAAAAAATTAAAATTTTATATCTAAAAAAAGAATCAATACATACAGTAACATCTAGGAAAAACCTTCTGATTTATTCGTTTATTCGAAAGTTGTTGTATATCCAAAATAGAGGTTTGCACGGGCCCGGGCTTGGTCCGTGCGGACTTCATAATTTATACTGCAATTAAAAAAATATTTTGACACAGATGAAATTGTTTTCACTCAATATAAATACGTACACTTCGAAATCGATAGTTGCACGAAGCTGTAATGAAATGTCACTTATTCTTCTACCCTGTATTAGGCCGCCTATATTGTCTTTGTTCCAAGCATTAGAATACATTATACAAACCAAACCAAACCAAACCTAACCTACTACAAACTTAACTCACTTTGTTAAAAAATCCGTGACTAAGTGGAAACTATTAGCATCAAAGTTTGAGTGTACTAAGTCTAATCCAAAGTGCAATTATTTATAACCCTTTTATTAATATTTATGATATTCATGCCATTTATAATTTTTTTTTCTCAACCTTAAAAGCGTTATTTTCCTCGCAAATCAAATGCTTAATGGTCTTTATGCTCAGCTTTTGTGAAATACTTAAATGCGGAAAAACGTCACATTGAGTTTTTTTCCTCAGTCTCTATTTATTACGTTGAATACCACTTGCAACGCTAATTACATTTCGTATCTTCCTAATAATATACCTGGGGAAAATATTGCAGTAATGTTCAGTCACCTTTTCCATTATTTCTATCACATTTCTCTTACTACAATGGGCTTCAGCAAATGGTATTAAGCATACGTAAAAAACTAAAATCAAATTAAATTGTAAAATAATGGCGCACCTGGTATTTTTCAAAACCATGTGGTTTCGGAATCCACTGGCGGAATTAATAATAGGAAAACTCAACATCGGAAAGATTTCCATTTTCAAAATGAATTTAATCCTACCTTTCTCGCTCCGTTCCGAAGGATATTTTTAATAAAAAAGAGAAAAACCCAATCGCTTCGTCGGAAATAGAAACTATTCTTTTGTTAATAATAGCAGAAAATATTTCTGCCTTAAGAAAGTAAACTCAATATGGATATCGAGTAAATTAAGTGGAGTTTTTTTTCAAAAAAATGTACCGCTTATGTGGTAGATGAAAAATTATTTTGATAAAGTAGGTAAGCTGTGTTTTGAACTGACGAAAAAAAATGTCAACTATTATTGAAATCAAAGAAAAATGTTGGGTTGGGTACTTGGGTTCTTCACCTAACTACCATTTAATTAACATGTATGTAGATCTTGATGTTATTTTAAATGACAGCAGATCATAGTACCTGACGAAAACTCAATTTATTCGTCTGTATACTGATTTTCGGCATAGAATAATATCATGATCTTGTAGGGCACAAAGCGATTGGTGTAGGCGCTACATGGTGATCGTATTATTCTTTAAATAACATTGATAGAAAGATGTTAATCTGAATTGAATATTTTGTCAAATAAGAACTAGAGATTGTGATCAATATGATAAAATTAAAATACTATATGCATGTTAAAATAAGAAAGTATAGAGGAAGACTATAATATAAAATAAAAACATTATTCAATCAAACATACGTTATCGTATTAAATTAAATCGGTAATCCAGATACCTCTCATGTAAATTGCTTTGATGACTGACTTTAGTATGTTTAGACAATGCCTATTTGTTAACTAATCTTCCTTTTAAGAAATATTTGAATAAGATAATTAAATATTCTTAAGCAAGCTATTATTTTAATAATTTAAGTTTAATTTAAGACATCGACTGAGGGTGCTTGATGGAATTTCAATATTAAATTTGGATTATTGAGATTTTGTACAATTCCATGTATTTTGTCACTAACGACCCGGGTTTCGCCTTTCGTTTCGGGAAACTTCGACATTCGCAAATCACTTGCTAATGGAGAACCATACGTTTAATGCGGATGATGGGGTTAAACTGTTGCATAAAAACATGGGGGATCATAAATTATTTTATCAGGAAATTTTAGAAATTAATAGAGGCCAGTTATACTCCTTACCAATCTTGAATGAGCAACTGAACCTTCCTAATTCTCCGCTATTATATCCGATACGTTGAAACACCTAACAGATTTCACTAAATGTGGAATGATTGTATATATTTACCCATTCGTCGAATTACATCCCGTCAAAACCCACAATACTATTATAATTGTAAAATCACTGGTATTTCTAAAAGAAGTTGAAAAGCGGCAACCGCCTTCGGCAATCGCCACTCTGGTAATATGGTGTTTACAAAATAAGGATTACGACGATTTCCGAAATTTTAACTCAGGTATCGGTGTGGCTCTCAGACGTATAATGTGTTTCCTCGTAAATGATATTTGTCGCATTTGTATCTTCTATATAAGCGTTAGAAACTGTTTACTGTCTCTCAGTTCGAGTCCATTCGTGTGCTCGAATGCCTGAAGATGCCGAAAGGCGAAACCCGGGTCGTTAGTGACAAAATACATGGAAGTGTACAAAATCTCAATAATCCAAATTTATTATTTTAATGTTTTTAAGACTGCATAATGTTGCCGATATCTTTATTGGTATACGATAATATCGAATATGTTATTTCAATAATTAAAGTAAAGTTTTCTTATGGGTATTACAAAAAAGAAAAGTGTTTTATTGGAAAGACGTTAGAAGAAAAGTTGAAGGCGGCTATTTTCAGATAATAATATCGTTTCTGCGCAAATAAGTATTACAATTTTTCGCACAGTTTGCTAATTATGAATTCCTAAAGCGTCTATAAATATTAATTCATTAATATTTATAGACGCTTTACTTGAGCATTAAATATTATGACACTACTCAACGTATTTTCAGTTACTGTAATTTATCCAATAAATGTCTTTTCTTTTTCTATAATAAAAGTCTTTTTCTATAATTGAGTCGATATATTTCATACGCGCTTCAGCCACGCTAACACAATTTGGAAAAACAAACATTTTTAGTTTATAACGATTTTTCTTAAGCTGATATAAAACAATGTTTAATTATCACAGTGTCTTACCCACTGCAAAAGGAAACGAATCATTGTGAAATTCTTTTACAAATAAATCAACAAATTTGTGTGTTATATTTTAAATAAAACAGGATTTTAATATAGACTGTGGTACTTTTGGAAAAAGCTTCAATGTTTAATTTAACTTTTCAACGGAGAAAATAGACTTTTTTTGATTGTACCGAGTTTAAAATATTTTCCTGTATACATCGTATCGATTGCCACCAAAATTATAAAGAAAAAAATATGGTGTACTTAGGTGTGTATGTTATTTATCGACTCAATTTTTTCCGCCCTAGTGACCTAGTTTCTTTCGTTTCTATATTAAAATATTTTTTTGTCAGGAATTAAATTTCAAATTAAAACACGATCCTTTAATAATAGACGCTATTGTGAAATAAAACAAAAGGAAATTGCCGAAATACTTTAACGGTATTTTTTTAACATCGATGGGATATGTAAATGCCATGCTTTTAAGCTAAATCGTATGGTCATTATTATATTGTTTCTCCTATTGTAACTCAAAACCGTCTGTTATCCGGCTGGTAGGGTACATTTTATTTTAAATTTACTTCTTTGTATCCAGTTGCAAATATGTATTTGAGATTGTTACATTATTGATCCAATCACAAACAGTTTTGGTTTGCTTTTTTTATCGAAAATAAGCAATAATAATAAGTTTTCAATGAAACATAATTTTTTTAATGCAAAAGTATTTTTGATTGATTTTTCGCATTATTTTTAGCCGGTAATATTTTTTTTAAGCATTGTATGATGTAAAAAGTCAAAGATAAATATCTATAAAATTTATCATCCTCGTTTTATCAAAAATCTTGTTTTGAGTTTCAGTCATTTGTATAGACGAATTCATAATTACCTATATAATCGATTCAGTCAAAACTACTATTTTCGACTAAACTTTTTTTCCAAAATGACAATGGATTATAATTATTGCTACTATTTTATAGTAATTCTACAGAAAATTTATTTGTTAAAAACTTTTGCGACTTCTTAAAACTGTGACTTTTTTGACTGTTTGTGACTTTGTTGTCTGACTCTTTGATTTTTTTTACCAATAAAATAATAAATATATGTAGTGAGACTAGTGATTACGATAAAAATTCATTTATTTGGCGTAATTTTCCAATCAAAAATATTATTAATGTAATTTAAGACATCGATTGAGGGTGCTTGATGGAATTTCAATATCAAATTTGGATTATTGAGATTTTGTACACTTCCATGTATTTTGTCACTAACGACCCGGGTTCCGCCTTTCGGCATCTTCGGGCATTCGAGCACACGAATGAACTCGAACTGATTTTATTTTTATTTATGTGTTTTTATACATACTATAACCGCAATTCCAGTAGTTCGTATACTCGTCCGTAGTATCTTATTTTCAGATATAAACTTTACACAACTTAAAAAAATGATTTTTGGTTCCAACGCTACATTGACAATAATTTCTATATCAAATATGTTACGTTAACCAAAAAGGGTGCTGAATTTCCAATGATGCTTATCAGCACAATAGCAACCCAAATATATTTCAAACGTAAATTATATTGGCTAGATCTCAATTGAAATTTGCGAGTCGTGGGTATTTGATGTAGCGAAGCTTATTTTTGGTCGACGAAACAAATCGAAATGATACCTTAGTAAACGTGATAAAAAAAAAACATTACCTAAGGGTTGATTCCGTGACATATGTTTAAGAATACTGCTAGATACATATAAATATGATGGAATTTTATTACTTGAATACCTGACTTGGACATGTGGTAAGGATGCCCCATAAAATCTTAAAGTCCACCGGACTATTTTCTAACCAGATGGATACCGTTGTCCTGGAAGGTTATTGATAAAGGAGGCATTGAATGTATTCAGACTTTAGCATAACTGTGGAAAACAAAGCATCATCAACGCATCGTGTAATGGCCATACGGCAAATAGGAAACGTTTACGACCAAAAAAGACCACAAAAGAATACTACAATAATTATTACATTAGCAAATCTGGAATTTCGTGATTGTAGACTGAGTAAAAAACATTTAACATTATGTTGTCTTTATATACTGCTAGAACTTTAGAATAAGCCTTTACTATCCCTCCTAATCTTCGCGCCCCTTTATATATTTATGCTATCTATCTATCTAGCTGTCAAATTTATAGTATATCGGTTTTGCAATGCCATATACGCTTATTTGAATAAAAACGGGCCCACTACAGAGAACATCGAATGTAAAAAAGAAGTAAGAAATTTTATGCCACCAATTCAGTTATCAAAGAGTTTTCCACCCCTATACATTTTGTAGGCAAATAGTAAAATTCGGTGAGCCTTTGTGTTGGTCTCGCAGGTTGCGACGGATTACTCGATTGTTTCATCATGACAACCTCCCGTTTCGGCGTCTCAATTACCCTCGCCCGATCTTCAAAGATACCACATGGCAAATATTTCTGTCGTTTGCTCAACCTAACAGAATTTCGTTCAAATGCTTTCCTTTGAATAAGTTTCTGTCTCATTATTATGGCTTAACGATATACGACACGGATCCTCGGCGATACAAAGAAAGATTTATTCTCACAAATATTATTTCTTCCATAGCTCCCAATCTGGTGGTTGTTTTGGTTACTGAGTATCGAATTCCTGCCTTGGTGATACATAATTATACATATTAAGATCCTTATAATTACAACTTCATATATTGGATTCTAGCAAATTAGTTTGTTTTCTCAATAGCATTACCTTGAATTGTAGTAACTTAAAAAATACAGACACACTAGATATGACAAAGATATTTTGCAAATACTTAACCGTATTTTGTAAAATGTTTCTTTCATTCATGGTTTCAAAATTCAATTGTCATTATAAAAAAATAAAGCTCTGTTTTTATGATAAAATGCCTCTAAATTAATCAAAGTGTGAGTAAGAATTTTGTATATTGGAATGATTATTTTATTATAGTCGAAATATATTTGAGGTTTTACAATGTATTTGAAGCACCCATTTAAGAGAAAATAATCCATTTTCCAGCTTCTCGTTTCGGAAGACACACTACTCAATTGATAAAGCGATTACATTTTAAAATAAATAATGTGTAAGAGAGAAGAATAATCTGAAATGTTGAAATAATAAAACAATATATTACAGTTTTCGTGAAGGAAAACTTTAAATGTAGTATTATGATATTTAAACAATACATTGTTTTATATTAACTGACACACAAATATTCTATATATCTATCCACTAAAACAAGTACAATATACTACGTGTATTATATATCTTATTGTCTTTAAGGGTGACTTTAAACAAGAAGATATCCCTTTAGCTAAGTCTTAAATACATATATAGTGGTGCAGACTATGTGTTTAGTACGTGTATAACAATAATAAAATAGAGTAATTTCCCTTTCTGTCTCTTAAGAACGTAAATATTTTTCAAATTGAAATTTCATAAGTTAAAATGATTTAATGTAAGCCAAATTCTTAAAATGCTAAAAGTGTTTAATTTAACAACTCAAGAGGTATTTTATAAATTTACACGCTCTAAAAACAAACACATTATAAATCATGTAGATTATACGTTGCTTGAAATATTGGCATTAATGTATTCATTCTCTCTGTAAATTTTGTATTTACATGGTTGATATTTTAATATTCCTTACATGTTTCAGAGTTCATGAGTGATTACTTGCGGCTGTAAACTTACTCAACCATTCACTATTAATATCCATGAGATTACTATACTATAGAAAATATTCTAGTTGTTTGTTCTTATAGCACTAAACGGTTAATTTTAAATCGAAATATAGAAACAAACTTAAACATTTTTAAAATTATTTAATATAAAACTTTAGCAGGAACTCACTATTGAAAACTTGTGATTTTATAGTCATATTACAAGAGATGACAAAATAATTTGGTTTCTTTTTCTATGATAACATTGTATGATGGTGTTTGAATCTTAACTCACGACATAAATATTATGACAATCCCGGAGATAAAGAACGTATTATATATTATGACATCACATTAAGTGAAATATTGAAACAATTTTAAGGTGACCACTTTGATTCCGTGTCACTTTTTTCACAAAAACTTTGCCTTAAATCCCATTAGCACGGTATTATGAGGAATATAAAAAAAACGATAGTGTCTCTCAGATAGTGTCATAAATCATAAGTGAACCGATTATTAGATTAAAATAAAGAATAAAACACAATTCATTTATTCTACTTCCACATGTGCATAATGATCAGGACCGGTTTCGTTGATCATTATAAACATGTGGAAGTGGTACAAAATTGTGTTTTATTTTTTAAAATATAATGTTTTTCTGCCAAGAATTAACAGTTAACACCTTAAAAGTGATGTAATAAAGAACTCAATATTCAATTGAAATTTTCAATAATTTAGTTTATCCGCATTTGGATAAACTGGTTATGACACATGTTTTGTTATTTGCTGCCTTTTCTATGAACATCGTTACTTAATAAGAACTGATTGCTCTTAATACTGTTACTGATTTCCTAGAACTATGGGCGCTTCATATACAACGTTCACTGCTAACGCGATGTACCTAGCATTTCACACTAGGGGTGGAAAACCTAGAGTACGCGTGCCAGATGTGGCACCTACGAAAATTTAGCTGACTCGTGAACGATTTAAAAATTAATTTTTGTTTTTAAATAATTCATGCATAAAATTTTTGGTCTCATAGTTTTATATTTCATCTTATAACACTTTGAAACATAAGTATAGATATGCTTGCGAGTCATTATTTTCCGAAACGTAGTGTAAAAACTAGGTTTATTGATGAATGCAGTTGGGCTTATTTAGTACTAACGAAATATAAACCTGATATAAAAGATTTGGAATAGAATGTACAACAGCAAAAGCCTCATTGATTAATAACTGATATGGATTTTATTGACTACCAGTGAGTACCTGACATACGTTGCAATTTTTTATTTTCTGTCTGGTGCGTTCACGAATAAATCAGACAGTTTTCTGAGATGTTACTATTTATACGAATTTCATTCTTTGTTTTAGATTTTAGATATATCTGGATTGTGAGATTAATTTTTAAATATATAATAAGACCTACTGTAAGTAAAAAGTTAAAAAGTTGACAGTCGGGCTCGGCTGGGCCAGACCTAATTGTACTGTTCGTATATCCTTTGCGCAAGTGCAAGCAATAACTTGACAAAGTTTTATCGGAATCAGATGAACGGTATGGCAGTGCATAAGATACCAACAAACCCACATTGATTGTTATATATTAGATGAGTTCATTTTCATGAAACCATTGTAGTTTTTAAAGTTTTTCAATAAATTTCTGAAAACCTTTTTCTTCCACCAAAAACGACTCGCCACGTCGGACATTCGACGTATAATATTTGGAAATTTTTGGCACGCGGACATAAAAATGTTTGCCATCCCTGACTTAGACCATACTCACTCATTCGAGATGTATGCATTTAGGAGTCAAATACAAGGACAATATTTTAAAATCAGTGTTTACAACCCTCATAAACTGAAACTGTACTTCATTTCAAAATATTTTTAAAATCACTTCAATATTTATATATTTACAATGATAACATATATGTAGAAGGTGACAATGTTGCGAACTTTGCTTATATGTTTTTCTATTGAATAATATTGTTTGTTTTTTCAGGTCCGTGATGGTTACAGACTCGAGAAACCAGAGCATTGTAGAAGAGAGTTGTACAATATTATGTTTTACTGCTGGGACAAGGATCCTGCTCAGAGACCCACCTTTGCGGAGTGCATCACACTTCTCGAGCGACTCCTCATGACAGAGACTGACTACATAGAGCTGGAGAGGTTCCCCGACCACTCGTACTATAACGTTGTTAGCCTAAGTGGGGAAAAACTTTAAAAGTGTTATTATATCGACCAAATCGTATTACAATGTATATAGAATACCAATGAAGACTGGAAAAGCATCAAATATTGCATGTAGAAATGTTTTTTTTGTGTTATTGTCGTAGCTTGGTTACAAAACTTAATTTAACCAATCGCACTGTTATATTGTTAATATTATAACATATCGAGTAGGATAGTAAATATGTTGAATCGTTTTTAGTGTGGTAATAATTCTTGGGTATTAGAGTTTTTTATAACAGATTTTCAATATTATAAGTCATCAAACTGTGGACGAAGATTCACATTTCACAGATAATAGTTTTTCATTTCGTCGAAGCAAATCTACAACGAAGTATTTTTCATTTTTCTGTACCAAGACATTAGTATTTACAATTATTATGACATTAAAAAAAAACAGTATTTTTAGTATTTTCCATAATTTAGGCATCTATACAGATGCCTTATTCTCATAAAAATATCGGTCTTTATCAAATATTATGTATTAAAGAAAATCATTTTAGATCGAATATTCACATTACACATCATCATTATATCATTTTTTATTAAAATCTTAAGTTTACAATATTACTAAAAATATTATATTACATCCTTTTGGAGTATGTCTGTGAAGTTATGATTTTTTACATTTTGAAAAATCCTGATTGTAGAAAGTAATCGTCGTCATCTTTTGAGCCACGGTTACATAGTAATTCGAAGAATTAATAGTAGATAACTATGCTGTCTAAATGCTCCATAATAACTGTTCTATATACTCAACTGCAATAGATTCAAATATATTTTCAAATGGACAGCTTTTAATCCTATTTATATAAATACAAATAATTTCAATAATAATTGAAAAACTGCTTAACTTTTATTATAAATCGAAATAAGTCAACTGTATTCGATATGAATGTATTTTTGGAAGTTTATTAGATTAGTTCGTGTTCGTGTGAACCGATAGAGAATCAAAGCTGAAAACAAACTTAATTATTAGCATGATCAATTTAGATTTGGAAATAATTGCAGGGTGATATCACTACTCGACACGAAATCCATGCAATCATTTTGAGAATTCTCCAAATGATTTAGACATGTATTCAAATAATGTTTTGTCTACATGAATGCAATTAAAATCAGCTCAGCAATAGAAAGTTGTTATTTGTTGATTCAAAGTTGTTACAAAATTATAAAGAAATTATTTGGCCAGAAGTTTCCTACAAATATTGTACAGTAATCATGTAAAAGGATTGATAATTATTCCGAAACCAGCCAACATAAAGATACAAATAGCTATAAGAGTAAAACAGGATAATTGGTTAAGTAATCGCTTTCGCTACTCCTGTTTTTTAGCATCAGATAGTTGGGTGGGAAATGAATACGTCAATTTATGTAATGAAAGATTTTTTAAATACTCGAAAGATGTGCGATCCTTTTGGAATGATATGTGACGGCGGTTTTTCAAATAACCATCCTATTTTATTAGAAGATATATTTACATTATAACTAAAACCTGTATGTTTTTGTAGAATTAATACACAAATGTAAATGTCAATTGTTCGTCTACAAACACAATTTTACAAATAATGAAACATAAATAACAGATTATGAAAGGGAAAATAATTAATATTTTGCATGAAATGTTTTTCATCTGAAAAGAAAATCTAAAATTGCATTCAAAAGCTACCTTTTTGTTTAAATACTGCAACGGAGTGACATGAAAATTTAATTATGCAAATGCTTTCCTATTTTTGTTTTAATTAAAGTCTTAATTCTATCAGATCCTTTCAGAAAACGTTGAATATTAAATGTAATACCTGTTCTAATTTGAGAATATCTCAAAACATGAAGTTGGACATATTATATATGATGCGGTGAACTAGGTTAGAGTACTGTAAATATGTTATTACATAAAACTGTTTAAGGAGTTATGACTTAGGAAATTACGTTGTGAACATTTAGTCAGAATATATCACAGTTGCACGGTTATTTTGAATAAATTTTCAATGTTTTTTTATTACATGTCGGTGCTTGAGAATTTGAATTTGTATTAAAAAAAGTGTTTCACTATAACTAAATGAGTTTTACCCAAATTTTAAGAATTAGATTTATACTGTGATGATAATATTGAACTCCGTCCTTATTCATAAATTTTGATAGATGTACTGCAATATACTTAATTTAAAATTGTTGACAAAATTTATTTTGACTTAAACGTAGGCGTGAAATAATATTTTGATTTGTTTTAATACTCAGTATGAGATAATTTAGATAACACAAATTTATTATTGATATCTTATTTATAAGTACATGATTTAGCGGGAGTACAGATGCACTTATAAAGGGAAATATTTATGGTAAAGAAATTGAACAACAATGAATATTTTTTTGTAAATAAAATAAGCTATAACAATATAATCGATTTTTAATGATATACTTAAGGAGATCTATCTTGAAAAATTATCTGATGCTTTAGCCATGTTATTATTGTACTCTAAACGCAATAATAAATTAATTTATATACCATATTACAGAACGCCGTTTCATGTAAACAAGGTTCCAACTGCCGTTTTTTCACAAAATCACTTTTAAATGCAGTTTTATTCCCATTAAAAATATGGTTTTATCTACATTTAATAACCTTACAATTGTCCGTCAATTCAACAAAATTCAAATTGAAAAATATACAAATGTTAGTGTATCAAGGTTCAATCTCAATATATAACTCGACATACGTACATTAGGAAATCACAGTCTCAAAAGTGGTCATCTCTTTCATTCACGTATGTGAATGCATAAGTGTTTTTTCATTAAAAAATTGCATTTTCTGAAATCTAAAATTGCTTCTCCTGAACAGTTTTAGTTTTTGCAGATAGGACCTTGTTTACCCAAGGCGACAAAAAGTTATAATTTAATTTATCTTAATATGCTGTAATACTTACTTTGTACTAAATAAAAAAAACCTTTATTGTTGGAACAAAGAATGAATATTAAAAATTTTAACTTAACTTCTTTTAAAAAATTACTTAAATATATTAAATAAAAATATTTCTCTTTTACAAAACGGTTATAAGGCTTTTTTATTAAGTAACAAAGAAAGAGGCTATGATTGAAATATATACTGTAAATTATAAAAATAAATAATTTTGTAGATATAATTATAAATGTGTAACACTTTTTGTGTATATAAAAAATGATAGTTTTGATTTAAAATTAATCTTTATCTAAATGCATTTACGGTTTTAAGTCTCAATACGTACCTTGTATTTTTACTGATAAATCATCTACTACGATTTATATTTAACAAATACCGTAGTTTTTTCTTGTTAATTATAACTAAAACCTAATTTTGTGAATATATTTGATGTTGTTAAATATCGTATAAATTAAATATAAACAAATAACAAAATGATAAAACTTTTTATTTTAATATTCGAAATTCAAATATCAATACAAAAACTTATTTGAATCAGTACAAACGATTAGAATTGTTATAGAATTATTAGTTATAGACATATTTTAACGAGAATTTTTTTTAAATGATTTGTTTACAAATGTTCATGCAACTGCTAAAATCTAGCATATAAGAATTTTAAAATCATTTCATTTGATTAATGCATTCCTTAAAATACTTCTCCACTAATTTGCTTACCTTATAGGGCGCCAATGCTCATATAAATTCTCATTAACTAAATTAATTATGTTTTTGCAGTCTCCGATAACGTTCTGGGTTGTGGTGGAGCATTACTATATGTAGCATGTAGACTTCTATCAGAAACTCTCAGCACAACTTCTTCTACAAGAACTGGTTGTTATCTCAATCTCTAAGCCAATGTTATCTCAATAGATTAAGCAATTTTTAATAGGACAGGACAGGAGTTTTTGGATGAAATGGGAAATGTAAGATTTTTTTCCGTGTAAGGTAACGTTAAACTACTATTACTGTTTTTCATATTGGCGTTGGCCAGCTGTTTTTTTAACATCATAATAAGAATTGCTTTTAAAAATGCTTTCTTGCATTTACTGAGCTTCAGTAATTTTAATAAACTAATTATCAATCATTAATGTTAATGAGGTAATTAAATAACGATTGTTTTCTTTGGCTCATATTATATACTTGAAAATTTGAATTGTCCAATTGACAGTTCAAGTAAATCCATGAAGATACTAAAAATACATCTGTAGAGCATTCATATATTATGTAATTGACTATAAAAGTTTTTTAAATACTTTTATTATCTCATAAAAAAACTTTCTATTTTCATATAGCACTTCTAGCAGTAAATTTTTTTTTCTATAGGCGTTTACTAAAACTCTTTATTAATTATTTGAAATTATTAAACTTTACAATATTGGTAAATAGAAAAATAAATGAATGTTTCATTTTTCAGGAAGTTTATCTCAAAAAAATATTATGTAAAGCCAAGTGATTTATGTTAATTAATTATTATGGTGATGACATACAACAAGAAAATGAACATAAAGCCATTTCAATTTCCACGTGAAAAATAATAGATTTTTCAATAATGACGACACTCGTTGTTTTCAATTTATTCACAAAACTGTCGCTTTTTTCTCTGAAATTAAATAAAAATTTAGCTTATATACTTTTATTTATATAACAGGTGCTGTATTTACTTTTTAACAATCATAATTTTAAATGTAAATATATTTAACACAGTACGTCTCGTATTTACGCGGCAACTGATAAATATTATATCCATTCGTGTTTGTAAATTTTAAAACAATATAATGTATCGGACGCCATAGCACAGTGGTAGTCGGTAAAATGATACTTTAAAAACTAAATAATTAATAATTATTGTCATCATTTTTTCTGTTACAAAATATGGATTGTTAACTATGTTTCTTCTTATTAATGTTTTAGTTAATTCAATATCTTCTATTATCGTTGTGAAAGATATCAGATTGAAAAATGAATAACTAGGAACTATCAATACAATGCAACCGCTGTTTCACGGCCGCCATCCAAAACGCAATAACAAAGAAAAGAAACAAATTTAGTTCTCATATTCTTGGCCTGATCCAGAGATGTACGGGACCGAACTTTTAACCACTCACTATTGTGATTAAGAAAAAAAATATGGAAAATAAATAAAATATCACTTGTTCAGCCACTTAGCTTAAGCGATATTAAGTATCCTGTGTATCAGTATACTGAGAATTCATCGTATCACTATAGTTTAATCTACTCCGCGTTGAATCGAGAATATGCTGCTCCTCACATGACGTTGCAAATTTATCGAATGCCTCAAAATTGGCCTTGGTTGAGTTATAACCGGTCATGTCAGGTTAAACGGAACCATCAATAGTACAGCATAAAAGATAGCATCACAAAATATGTTATACACACTAAATAAAATTTAGCCTTCTCACTAAATATGACCAATATTTTAAGTCCTGACTTATTAATCATTATGTACATACTTTTGTATCTGACATTGAATTTGATTCAGATGTCAGATTGATAACAGAAAACCTATAAGGAATCCACGGAATGAAGTTTTACGAAAGTTTTTGCTATAATTCACGTACTCATTGCTTTGAATTGAAAGTATACAATATTTTATGAAATGTGAGTCGAATGCTCAAATCTGGAGCCATTAGCTGATTAGCAAGCAAAACTTATCAAGCTATACAGGTCGCATAAGTTTATAGCTACGAGAAGGAGGGCTGTTGTGTGGTTATGACAAATTCTCCGCTCATTATGACGGTAGTTACAGCATATTATATGGTGGTTACAGCCGTTAATATTGTGTACAAATAGTGTTTGTAAAATATTTCAGAGTTCTCCTCTTCTCTTAAGTGTTTATATTTTTTTATCATAAAACATTATTCATATAATGGTTTGATGCTATAATTACTGCAATCATTGGAAAATGAAAGGCATAAATACATTATATATATATTGGATGTCCCAAAATTCTTGCAATATGTAGTGTTGATAGAAAACAGAGGTTTTTAATTATAAATTGTAAATTTTTATCGATTTATTAAGTATACAGTATAGCAGAAGGAGCGAACCTAAAGAACGTGTGCTAGATATAGCGCGTTCAAAAATTTTGCTATCACTTAACAATTAACACATTTTTTTAAATAGATAACTTATGGATAAGATATCTGGTCTTTATTTTATATTTCATTTTTTCGTAAACAAATATATTATTATACTGGAAACACTGCCATTGACATTTTTAATATTTTGAGGCTATGTTTGTTTTTTGCTATCAAGCTCAGTTGATGTTCGCCGTAAAAAGTCTCATTATAGACAAATTCGTGTATCTCTAAAATCTTGATCTATCCTTTCAAAAATTTTTTGTAAAGATGAATGATTTAATCTTATCGGGCCAAGTTGCTTGCTGTGGCTTGTTAGGAAATTACAATTAATGGTACTCGCTATCGTGACATGATAATCCAGTTTTTTTGTAACAAAATTGTAAGATATGGATGTGGCCGACATGTGGTTTTAACAAGACGGTACCATATGCTATACAGCCCGAGAAACAATTCAGTTACTGCATGAGTCATTTCCTGAAATTGGCCACCCAGGTTATGCGATTTAATGCCATTAGATTTTTTTTGGGTTATTTGAAGTCTCAGGTTTTTGGCATCAAGCCCACGACCACCAACGCCTTGAAGGAGAAAATTAAGCGTTGTGTCAACGAAATTCAGCCACATTTATGTGCAAAACTGTCTTGGAAAATTTTGCCAAAAAAATGCGAATGCGTCTGCAAAGCTAGGTAGACCATTTACCTTATATACTACTTCATACATAGCCCTATACTGTATACTTTATGAATCAATAAAAAGATTAGAATTTTCAATTAAAAACCTATGTTTTTTATCAAAATTACTTCTTGCTGAAATTTCGGGACGTCCTATATATGTAATAATAAAACACAGTTTATTTATTTTACAGTGTGTAAATGTGATCTAGGTTAGCTTTGCTCAGCAAGTAAACATTTTCAAGTGCTGAAATTTCAATTATAGAATAAGTCGGAAAAAGATTATGAAATAGTATTACGAAGCCAAATAGCTCTTAGTAATATTTGAAATTTTAAAGCATTTTCTGTTCTATTTTCAATGAATTCAGCGGTAGGTAGCACTTTGAAAATTGTCATATTATAAAATAGATAGATAAAAATGAGATAAAGAAATGTGAAAAACGCGTATGGATCGATCGAATGATTTTACGTTGAATTTAGACGGATAATTAAGATGAAGGAAAACAGTACAGTGGAAGCAAAATGGTTTACCTCCACTTCGCACTATATGCTATCATCATTAATTTAAAAGAAACTAGCTCGTCGAGAGGCAAGATATTACGACAATAATCTCGCGGCGTGGGATGTAAGTACCCTTCTACTAGATATTATAAAGTTTATATGACAAAAATTGCCCTAAATAAAAAAAGGTTATAAGAACACGGGTATTTAGAAAAACTAATAAATAAATGGGCGCCAGTCTGAAAACAGACTTTCAGACGAAAATTAATTTTTAATTAATAAAATGCTAAGAATTGTGACAAATTAAATTTTAATATATAACAATGAATTATCACAAATTAATACAAAAAGTTAGAGTAACCTCGTGTTTAACAAAAAATAAGATTTTACATTTAAATGTTGCAATATGCACAACATATGGAATGACCATAGCTTAAGTTATTACAATAAAAATAACAAAAAAATATAAATATGATACTGATCGAGATGTTGTTGCTCCATCAGGATCGGATGACTTCCATCAGTGCGCTGCTCGGTTGGGTAGCCCTTGGAGGACCACCTCTGCGATTGAACGCCAGACCTGAAGTATCTTTAAATTTCGTCGCTCCTATTCTGGCTTAATTATCTTTAATTTGAAACGACCTTATTGGTTCTTTCTTGTCCACCACGGCACGACTTGATTGGTCGCGCCGCCGTTATTAACACAAAATTGCCATTGCGTGGACTTTCAATTTTTAAATTTTAGTTGGTATACTTAATCCAAACTATTCCATATTTATATAAACAATTTGTAATGTACAACATTACAAAATTCATTTTTGATATAAAATTAAAATCGATAACTTAGTTATTACACTAGCTGTGTTACTAAAAATGAAAAGATATTTCTTAAAGAAACGAAACGTGTTACATTTAGTAGCACAGCCAGTGAAAACTTAGTTATCAATTTTAATTTTACATTTTTTGTTCATTTACAGGGCTTAGTAAATAATCATATTCTTCATAAAAAGTGCTGGTTGATGATTATGCAAAGAATTAAAACAGTTTCATGAATAGAGTAAGGAACGCGCAATCATTTATTTATTTTTTAATATTGATATATTTGAGTATCATTGTATTCATTAAATACGTTTTAATTGTGTTTAAGCCACGTTACATAACACTGCAACCAATAAGGTTTCATTAGTTAGTTCAATATTGAAGTTTTTTCATACAAATTCATTAAAATTATGCTGCTTTAATTGAACCAACGATTAGTCCGAGCTAGGGATTCCAACTATTTGAATATCGAATAGCAAAACTAAAACTATTCGAATAAATTCCGATTTTCAAACAGTTTTTTAAGTCTGAAAATATATTCGATTTGAATAATTAATATCATAAAATTATATAAATACATATTTCAATACCGTTCCATTGTATTACAATATTTAAAATTTGTAGCTGTGTAGGATTACTACAACGGTATTTCTTCAAACAATGAAATTACGGCATGTTAAAAGGGTTTTTTTTAGCCCCGAGTCATTCGTCAAGCTGAAGTATTATATTAAGATATTGAAAGCGCCCGAGTTGGGTGAAGGAAAAAAAACATCTTGGGTATTCATTATTGTTCTTGAAATGTGGAGAAATTTTGTTGTGATATATCGTCAATTTTGTAAAATATTTAAAAAAAAATTATTACGAATACTATTCGAATAGTTCCCTAAATAATCGAATAGTTAAAAAAGACGAAATATTATGGCTATTGCATATTCAAATATTTGGAATAGTTGGAATCCCTAGTCAGGACCGACTCAATTGTAGAACTAAAATAATCCTCCTATCAAAACGCTGTAATAATGCCAACTTGATTCCAATACAAAATATAACATTTTGCATAGCTTAGTTTTGAAACTTTAGCTAGACTTTGCATAATTAAACTACATTCAGACTATTAAGAATAGGAAGGGAAGTATAATAGCTAATAACTCAATTTCAGTACCTACACAACAAATTGACTGATTTTAAAGTAAATGAAAAACTCACCAAAAGACGCCAAAGGTAAAATATTTGTTTACGTGTAATCGTCACTTTATTCGTTAATCGAATACTTATATCAGCGTATCGAAATAAATCTGAAACATATAGCTCTTAAGTCATGAAACTAGGATTATTTGTTTTAATTTAAACAAATTCGTCGTTGGCTTCGTTAACGGATCGAATCACGGGCTCAAATTTTACTTTGGACAGTTTCATAAATTCGTTTTTGAATCGATTTATGGATTTCTTTTAGTAGACATGGATGTATGTAATGTTTGAATTTATCTCTCACCCATCTGATCGTAAAGACGGGAGGTATCGAGACCGATTAGCTAGACACTAGGCTTGTCTTAGTCTTGTCCTGAATCTCTTCAAAAAAAAAAGGTTGAGAAACTGAGTTACAAGCAGTCTTATAGAAAAACTTTTGCTGAAAAACCGTCATTAGTAGGTCATAAATATCACAATTTTCACTTCACTATACGTATTTATGAAAACAATTATTAATGAAATACGACATTTCTGCTTGTTTAAAATATAGTCTTAAAACACTTGTATTCTTTTGTGGGCAAAATGAATTAAAAATAAATAAGCTTCGTTTGATGCACCTCTTATCACAGCGCAAAAGAAAAAAGGAAGTGGCGTTTTCTGTTAGATTCTCAAGAGAGTACTAAGCGCAGTAAAGGCTGCAGAAACTACCACTAAAGAATAATAAGGATAAGATCTGTGTCTTTGGTAAAAATTGAACTGACTTGAGCTTTTGAATGCAGAAACTTTTTACTTACTCGGGATATATACGGTAAGTTTGCTACTGTAAAATTATTTCGTATTCATACCATATTTTGAAATATAATAACACTTAGTTTAATTTATTTCTGTTGAAATGGTCCCACTGTATTAGAATTGGTATTTGAGATTTTGAAAATATTACCATACATACAAAAAAACTTCACAAAAACAAGTGAGAAAATAACATGTTTAAATATAATAAAATCTCCAAGTAATACATTCATTTGACATGTAAACGTGATATTAAGCTAAAGCGATACATTAAAGCAAAGATGCTTAAGTATTTAGTAAACAAAATTACTGACAAACTTAATGCTTGTAAACTATGCTTCAAATAAATATCCGAAAATAGATCGAAATATTATACATTTTACATCGGAGCATTGTGAATATTTTGTACTATGACTGGTCAAATATTTTGTCACATTAATATAGTTGCACCTTAAGTCATGATTTATTCGTTCTGCACCTTTTTTCCTATTCGATTGCGCAGTCAGAGATTCGAATCCCTTAATGAGACGAGTTTTATATAAACTTGTATCCAATAGCGTTTTTTATTCATGTAACAAAAGCAGTTGAAAAAATATTGTTTTCATTTTATCTTAGCTCGAGCAAAAAATGTGAAAATTTTTTTGTGTTTAAATCGACGTGTACTTGGAGATTTATTAAATATACAGTAATATATTTTCAATTACTATTTATTATTATTTCGGTTCCAATTTATGACGATCTGTAATGTGTAGTTAAATTATATGCTTATTTCGTCTACTTATTGAGAAATGAGCTATTTCCCAAGTAACTGTAAAGCTGTAACAATTTATTTTCTCATTTTTTCTTCTTCAACGTTAATCAATAATACATCTTAATTGAAAGTTTCGTCATCTGGTACTTATTAAAATTTTACTATCACTACCCATTACCAACAGAATGTTGGTTGAACGTCTATCGCAGTGATGGGGAACGTTTCCATGATGGAACATTAGTCCCATCATGTTTGTTACCTATTAACTAAGAAAACTTCAAAATGAACATTTTTTTTAAATACCGTCTAGTATATTAAAAATACATGTTCTAAAGTCTATGTTTTGTTAAAAAAAATTAATATTTGACTGCAGCTTAGAAATCCACATAATAAGTTGATTCTCAAGATGGGAATCCATCTTTCACGACCTCAAGGGTGGCTTGATTTGGTTACTGTAGAAGAATGTTGATTTGCACCAATAGATGGTTGAAATGAATGAATGCATTTTCAGGACATATTACTGAACACGTGGGTCTTTGAATAGTTCATTAAACATTGATTTTCATCCGCATAAAGCTCAATTCATTTCATCTCAACTTAAGAGATTACAAATTTAGCCCAAATGGCTTACTAATATTCTAAGTTTTGTACTCGTTAATCTAAAATATCTAAACGGATTATTCCATCGAATCTCGTTTTCAATCTGAGATGTTTGTAACAAGATCAATTATTATGTATGTTTTGGAATCGTTTATTTAATTAAAGGATAGACCTGCCACCGACCTACTGCAGTTGACGGCCAGTGACAAAGCAACCATAAGTTACAAGCAATGCTATAAGAAAATTTGCAATTTACATGTAGTCTTAGGAGTCCCAGTCTCTACGAACAAATTGTCTGGCGGTTGTACGAAGATTGTCTCTCAACTCCGTTTTTCGTCAAATATAACATATATTTGAAAAGATTTCTTGTGAGTTTATTGAATGTTCCTTTACTATATTCATCATATAATTTACAATTCATCGAAAACCAACATATATGCATGTTAAGTAATAATTAAATCGTCTCAATAAATTATATCGTACAGTCGTCATAATATATGTAGTGAATGGCACGAAATGCAATGTGGGTAGATTTATTAGAATCGTAATTTATTGCAAAATACACACTTTGAATTGTCGATCAATAACAATCATTGATTAAGACTAGGCTTTATGATTATACTCTTTCAAAGTAAGTAAACAACTTCATTCCTAATATGAAATTAAAATTGATAACCTAGTTATTCCATTGGTTGTGTAACTAGATGTGACGCGTTTCGCTTCTTTAAGAAGCATCTTCAGACTAACTATATCGAACCATAACTAACTATATCACCTCCAAACACTAGTAGTTAATTTTATAATCAGTACTATCATTGTTTAGGTTTAC
Organism: Himalopsyche phryganea; assembly: GCA_022494535.1. Taxonomy (NCBI): domain Eukaryota; kingdom Metazoa; phylum Arthropoda; class Insecta; order Trichoptera; family Rhyacophilidae; genus Himalopsyche; species Himalopsyche phryganea. The sequence continues at coordinate 1,453,567 of JAGVSL010000089.1, read as the reverse complement.
CCCCTCCCCACTTCCAGTAGAAGGAAACAAACCCACTCTACTCCTCATATTTAATTAATATGCTTCTTAAAGAAACGAAACGCTTTACATTTAGTAACACAGCCAGTGGAATACCTAAGTTATCAACCTTAATTTAATATTAAAACACCAAAGTTTCCGCCGAATCCATCCAAATTATCTTTATTCCTATAAACATTAAAGATACTAAATTTAATTACCCACTATTTCACATTATTAAAATATGCTAGAATCCATCGTAATTAGTCCAAAATATCGATTTCATGACTCCGCAGTAAATGTAACGGACCATTCGTCTGCAAAAATACCGGCTGACGGGCAGTTCAACATGGCTTGTAATTATAGGGGGCTTTGCCAGTGAGGAATTATAGTTTTCTAGTAGGTTGTGTTTTCTAGTAGCTAGTGTTTGCGGCTCATCTGTGTTATCATTCGTATTTATTGTCTCCCCACATTAATATGTGTGTAATATAAAATTTTTTAAAAATATAATTTAAAGAATTGAAGGAGAAATATTATTAATACTCCCATATGGCAATATATTGAATATGTATTTTTTTTTATTTAGTTAATTTTAGATTGGTCGTAAAATATTTTTAATGACACTTTCAATTGTTTTTATCATGAAAACGTAGTAATTAAAAAGTTTAATTACGTAAGAAGTATTTATTTGAAACGATTCCGATTGTCCATTAACTTCATTGTCACCATGTCGGTATTAACGATTTGCAATCTATGAGTAATGGGAAATGTTATTTCGATAACTATTATATTTATATCAATGATTTATCGGTAAAACTCACACTCTCTATGATTAATGAATATAATATATGACGTATATTTGCTTTGGTCATTAATAGTACTTTTTACAAATAACATATTGATACAGAAACACCGCCAGACATTGGATAAACGATTAAAGAAATTCAAAAAAAAAATGCTTGGTTTTTATATAAGTTATCTAAGTTTTATTTCACCAGTAAAAAATGTATGATAAGCGAAGAATATCGCTGCTTTGAAGTGGCCAATGTTTTTGTGTTAATTTCTTCAAAAGATATAATTGTTGTGGTTTGATTTGAATTTGAAATTCAGCGAAAATATGTTTTTGCTTCATTCTCAGGTTGTATTTAAATTATTTTCTTGTTTTTGATTGGAAATTTTCAAGATTGAAGAGAAAAGAGAAATATTTAAAAAAATTCTTGCTAATGCAGAGCATTAAGTTCCGTAAGAGAATTTAGAGATGATTGTCAATTTTTAATTGAAGTATAAAGCAGTTGAACGAAAACGAGTTTATGGACAATTGGTTTAAATCAAACAAATTATATATATCAACAAAATTAAATAGACTACAATTAAAAAATTAATTACCTCTATCAAATCAGTTACTTCTTATCTGATATCAAAAATAAAACCACATTATAAGTCAATTATGTGATAATTGTTTAATAAATGAAAAAAGTAATTCGTACATATTTATTAAAAGAAATAGTAAATGGAAAATTGTAAACCAAAGTTGTGATCCACTTAAATAATTTAATAACATTTAATGAAATATTATAAAGGTGTTTTTGAGATATAATGCCTTTCCATCAAGAATAGATAGTTACTGCTTATAATTCAGTAGTTCAACCTCTCTTTTACCAAAAAGTGATAGTACTAGGAGTAAATTCGTGATCACCGCAATTCGAGACCAGACACAGCAATATTTACTTAGTGAGATAATTGCATTACTTTAGAAAGCGATTTTCACAATCATTCTTTACATATGGAAAAAAAATTACATACGTAGGTACGCTAGTAAAAATATTCTTACGAAAGGCAATGTATGCTTTGATTTAGTAATGTTTTCAAATTATGAAAAAAACATTTGAAAATCACAATTTATTTAATAAGGAATACACAGTAAACTTCGAAAGAAATAAGAAAAAAACTTATTGTGCTTTAATTAACAGATTATCAGAATCCCACATTCCAGCCATTACCCAGAGTAATCGGGAGTTAATGTAATAAAATGTTTCACCTTTGAAAAGAAGAATTCTATTTTTCTTTATTATAGTGCCTAATCGATCAATTCTTATTACATTTAATTAAGTTTTCTATTATTGAAAATGATGTATTTTGTGTATTGTACGTGTTTAATGTAACATTTTATATTTATAATCTGATAACAAATTAAAACTGGTACATCATTGTATTACTTATAAACAAATTACATTATTGCTTAGAATAAATTTCATAAAATTTTATTAATGAATAACACATAAGTTACTGATATTGCGAACGAATAAATTACTATGTTGCCCGTTGGTTGTATTTTCACTGACAACATAAATTATTATAATTAAATCTACCAATATATTTAGCTAAGCTGAAGAGCTGAAATAAACGAATCCTTGATTTAACTCGAAATATTTTATTTATTTGAAGTAAAGTAAAAGAAGCTATTTTAAATAATGATATTTAGTACTATTTTGGCAAACCTTTAGCTTCATTTATTAGATCAATTTTTAAATTATAATTTAAAACTGGTGTAGCATATGAATCTTTTTTATTTCTTTTTTAAGAGAAAATTTTTAATTAAAAACATTTATCAAACTGATTTAAGTAAGAATTAGAATGACAAAGGTGAATATTTAAAATCTGTTTTATTATTTATTAGACTAATATCCAAAATATGTTGACTTGGTTGTTAATAAGAATATAAAATCAAACAATGTATAAAGATTAGATTTCATATATTTCTGTTCAATCACAAGCTAAATTTGATGATGAGGTTTCGTTTGTTGGCTTAAAATTTTGGGAATGAGATAAAATTGAAGAGAGTTTGCGCAAATGCAGCCTGGCAGTCAGATACGAAAGCTTTCCTTCTACAGTTTGCCGACCGACAACCGACCGTCGACACCTCCCGCAAAAGCTCTACGACAAAAGCTCTACAATTGCTACGAGTTGTACTGTAAAGAATTTTAAATTCTTTAAAAAAGTTTACTTCGTACGACAAGTTACTAAAAATTATAAAATTATTATCGTAAATAATTTGTTGCGATATTTTTTTTAAATCGTGTATGAAAATAAAAAAGCTATTTAAATTTTAGAATAACTATTATAATATGATAATACTCAAATAAAATAATTAGTGGTATTAAATGACGATTAAGCGATCATTAAACACTTAAAATGAGTAAAATAATTACAAACAAACTAAGCAAAAGTTATCTTGAAAACATGATGTGACTTTTAATTAAACTCGTTGATGAGTAATGGAGGTTTTTAACTGAAAATGTGAATGAAAAGTGCGTGTGATATTTTACCGAAAAACAACAACAACAAGAAAGATACACAAAAAGTAATTTCAAAGCTTTCGAAATGGAGGTGAGTTGTTTAACTTTACTTGAACGATTTTCTTTAAGTGAGTTAATATTTTTGTAGGATTTATTTAAATATTTTGACTTACAAAATTATTGAATTAATGTTAAATATCATAATAACTAAAATGACAACGTTTTATTGTTGAATAATCGAAGCAACCGATGATCAAAAAAAAATATACATCGTAAAGCTGATAATATGGAATATTTTGCTCTTTATTTTCCATGACTTAATATAAAGAAAATGGTTTAAACAATTGTTTCAAGATTGGTTTAGGGGCGTGAAAACACCTTATTCAAACCATCAACACAATATATAACAGTAAGTGTTATATTAAAAAATGTAATAAATTAGAAAGATTATGTGAATTATGATTTGTCCTTGTGGTATAATAATAGACTGAGCTCAAATGTTTAAGTCATAAATATTGTATCCATCGCATGCATCAACACAATAATTATTTTCTAAGGCAAACAGTTTTAATAATGGAAATGATTCACCTTTGGCTTTTAACGTATTAAAATAAACTATAATGGGCTATAGGAAGGCTTCGACTTCAATCAATGCATTTGATTCGAATACGATACCAAAGAAAGAAAATATAACGAAACTTTAATCAAATCATTGATCTAAAAATAACTGCTAACACGGAGTACAAAATAATATAATATGAGCTCCTGACGGAGAATTTCAATAGCTATGGAAAAATAGTACATAATTTTATTTTGTTCTCGTAGTCAAGTGCTCAACGCTTATTAAATCTTGTCTTAATCAGTTGCGCGGTGAAAGGGTTTTAATCTCTGGTTGATAATTGTTTTATGATATTAACTGCTTAATTTACTTATAGTTCTTGGAAACGGAGTATAGAAAAAGCGATTATTCAACAAAATGTCCTCAATGAACTACAATATTCTATATTCACTCTCTCTGAAAATAAATGTTACGCGAATGACTTATTACCCGTTAATTTTTTTTACCATGTTCGCTCCCATTGTAGAGGATGTAGACTTATAATGTATATATCTCAACGGAAGTTGTTTTCTATGAGAACATCTTGTTACTCAGTTGATTAACTTCTCTTTTTTGAAAACAATAGGCGTAGAACGATAAGACTAAGACAAATATATTAGTTAGCTAATAATTAATACTACACCCCGTTTTTAAAATCAGATGAGTGGGAAGAACTTTTATACTCTGGTTAAAACTGATTTTTCCCATTATTACAATTCTGAAAAAACATTCCACAATTGTATAAAATGATTAAAACCGATTTCATTCATCGCTGTATTTTTCAACTACTTCAGTTCCAAATCTATGTTCAATAATAATATTATAAAAGAAGTGGAAAATAATATAAAATATAGGTTCCCGTTAATTTACTTATAAATCGGAATATTGATTATAAAACTTTTCTTAAATTACTTAAATTAAACTTTTCATTGAACAAAAAAACTGAAAGAGTATTTTAATGTTTTTTTACTGAAAACTAATCAGGTTTCTTTGAGACTAGAATCTACAGCTACGATAGTGAAAAACTCTTAAATACTTTTCATTACAGAAATTCGTGAAGGAAATTAATTATTTTTGAGTAGCCGTTGTAATAAAAACACAAATAAAAATTCTAATATTAGTTATTCGTCGATAAATTTGAATATGAGAAATAATTTTCATTTAAAAAAATCAATTTCAATACGCTGTGAAAATAACAACGTATATAATAGTTCTGCATGGCTTGTATAATAATAAATTTGATAACTATTTTAATATCATGCTTTCGTTAGAACTATACTTTAAGGTGTATTATAATTGCTCACGTATCTACTCTAACTAAGTCCTCCTATCCCGGACTCTTTTTATAATCCCAAGACTGATCATTGAGGGTTACATCATGTTTTAAATTATGCATATAAATTTTAATTTGTGACGATTGTTGCTTCAATTGTAGTGAATATTTTATTTGATATTTTTTACTGGGCTTGGAAATTGTTTTTTATATTTGTTCAGATGATTTTATTTATACAATTTATAATATTTGCAATTGATTGTAAAAATCGTGATATGAAATTATGAAATGTGTACAATTTTTTTTATGTTACTTAAAAATATTGCTTTTTTAATAAATATTTAGAAGTACTAAAGAAAATTTACAATATCTTAAAAGCATTCGTAGTTTCATGCAAATTTCATAACCCCCTATTGTAAGTATAGTTATAATTATTTTTTTTTACTTTTTGACTGCCTGACGTCTACATTTTCTTTGTTTAAAAAGCAGCAGTCATGGCCCATTGCATATTCTTTTTAACTATCTAGTAGATACCTGCTTGTATATCATATTTCATTCTGTAACTATCAGGAAAGCATAGAAAATTTTTTTTAAAAAAAGGAAAAATTGAACGAAAAATCTCATTATTTTTCTTTCCTCATTTTGTAGGATATTAAGTATGATAATTTATACCTCACAAAATACTTAAAAAAAATATATGAAATTTTAATTGATGATATATTTAGGGGAAAGTACAATTTTATTTAATTTAAGATATAATTTAAGACATCGACTGAGGGTGCTTGATGGAATTTCAATATCAAATTTGGATTATTGAGATTTTGTACACTTCCATGTATTTTGTCACTAACGACCCGGTTTGAGTCCGTTCGTGTGCTCGAATGTCTGAAGATGCCGAAAGGCGAAACCCGGGTCGTTAGTGACAAAATACATGGAAGTGTACAAAATCTCAATAATCCAAATTTGAAAATTTTATTTGTTAAAAGGCGGTTGTATTAAATTGCAAGATTGTCCTGAAAAATTTGTACGTATATCATGAGAAAATACCCATTTTATTTTCTCAGTTACAGAAGCCTCTGATAAACATAAACAATATATCATCGGCGTTTTGGCCAATTGATGTAATCCTCAAAATTGAAATTGTTCAGGAGATAGTAAAAACTGTTTTTATGAATCTTTGAAATGCACTCCTGTATATTATCAATTTTGCAGATACGGGATTATACGTAGGGAGTGTTGATATAATAGTGGCTTACATCAAGTGGCCGGGTCAGAATTTTTAAACCTAAAAACAATGTAAAATGATTTTTCCTTTCAAAAATGTGGTCAATTTATTTTTCTAGTTTACACCATTTTGCTGAAACATGCTTTGTGGTCTTTAAAATGAGATCCAATCATTAACTCATTTTCGTATTTTTTGAGGATTACATCAATTGGCCAAAACACCGTCGATATTATTAAATACTATAGAAACTTTACCATTAACAATAAAAATTAATCTACCATTTCATATTTCTAATTGTTAACACCGGTTCTGTAGCCGAGTGGTCAATGTACTAGTGGTTTTGTTCTAGCACGAATTCCGAAATTGAATTTAGAATACTGGTAAATATAAATAAAAAATTGACTTTCAACCAGGTCTTGTAAAACAATTTTCATAAGAAGTTCCACATAAAAATGTTTGTGCAAAAGTTTATGCTTATTATACAGAAATTATTTATACAGAAAATAAAGCATTAAAATTTTGCTATTGGGACATATTTGTGAACAAATAACATGAAATTAATATGAGATAGAAAGCTCTGTCACCAACGTTCTGTCACGGTTGAGCGTTATAAAATCTAGTGGGAAATAAAAACAGAAGCTTTTTCTTGGCAGAGTATTAAGTGTACTTATTGAAATTAAATTGTTCAAAAAAATCAGTGTTAAATTTAACAAACAATGACATATTTTAGGGTATTATGTGAATAAATGAAAAACTAATGGCATTAAAGAGATGCATACAACGAATTGATAAATAGCAAAAATCACCTGCCCTACATCTAAAAACTAAAATAAATAACTATATAAGATGTATTTAAGCAACTCATTAATCAGAGTTTGCAATGAATCTTTTATAGATTAAAAGCTTTCAATGTTTCAACAAAAAGTTTTTGGTAAATAAACTTTAAAATGAGACGACTTGCTGACTACTTTCAAAAAACCCTCCACCCCATCACAAGTGATTGTTAATCTTAATGGTCATATTCACTTTATCCTTATTAGTCAACGATAAAATCTTGACGCATCTTCGATTAAGGGATTAGAACCATTCTTCTATCAAAGAAAAATTTTACTTGTGTGAAAGCTTTTCGAATAAGTGAAACACGTGCCACATTTAATTACACAACAACTGGAATAACAAAGATATCAATATCATAACGCCAAATCCATAGAAAATAGAAAAGGTAGTGAAACTTTTAAAACTTTTATAATAAGATAACGAAATATTTTTATTTAGTTCGTAAAAATTACACTTTCACGATTTTTTCCTAACCATACTAAAAGAGGATGTTAAGCAAACAACTTAAAACAAGTTTCACAAAAACCTTCATTAAACAAAACCCACATTAGCTTTAAAATTATATACAACTGAATATTTAAAGATATTTTTTACATTAGTATAGAGGTTGAGACCAACCATTTTGTACTAAATGAAGCCACATCACGTCGAAGTAAGAAAAAAAAATATTGCAAAAGGCACCCTGGATTCTAAGCTTAGTCTGGCAGATTTAATAACAGAAATTTGGATTTCCCGTAAATGATAATTAAAATATTAAAAGAGTATGAATTGAAGCAATGGCAAATGATTATTTTTGGTCCTCTACTTTATATTTAAACCTCTCGTAAAAAATATGTCACAATAAATTTATATTATTTATATAAATTAATTTAAATTATCCTTTTGACATTTAATCGAATACCTGACTTTGTAAGACATTTTTATAACATGCCAGTAAAATTCTTTGGGTGATCAGCTTAGACCATAAAAGTTTTACTGTCAAAGAAGAAGCCTCATTGCAAAATTTTTCTTTCCTACGGACAGCAATTTAAGTACAAAAGAGTCAAACTGTTTTTGAAATATTCTGTCTTCAGTACATCTTCAATAAAGTATAACAATTTATGGTAATTTCTTTTAACCTTTTATATGAGAACCATTTTTTTGGTGGATTGGATGGATTACTGTGCAAAAATACAGCTTTTATTCTTGCCCAGATATGATATCGTTATAACGATAGAGTACAAACAAATAGTTATATTTATTGTGATATTAATTAGAAAGAATTTTAAAGGACACGATTTTATTTAAGGATTTGAATACATATTTATTATCACTTTTAAGATAACTGTTACTTATTGTTGGAAAGGAATTATATTTAAAAAAATGGCATACATTTTATTTTTCTTAATTCCACAGTTTGTATACAATTATCGACCCCGGATTCTCACATGATATTTAAACTGGCATTACCACCTGAAAAACTGACTTTGAATAATGACATATTTCAAACTGGCCGATAGAAAATGCTCGTAATGAGCAACATCAGTTCTGATCATTATTTATAATTATGAAATTAGTAAAATGAAACCGATTTTTTTTATTAATTATAAAAATTTGCGACAGCTTTAATTATGTATTTTATCTGATAGTACTTCTTTCGACAATGCTTAAATTTGACTGTTTACCACATATTGCTCTATATTGTGTAATTTAAACAATTATTCGACCTCATGTTTTACATATAAGCTTCTTCTGTTATTAAATATTTGGAAGATGTAATTAATACCGTGAAAATGATATTCTTTGTTTTTCCGTCATTTGCCTATCAATAACGTACAGTGAATTATTTTGGCAGCATAATATAGGAGATACATAGAAAACTATAGGAGATTATAATGCTTTTACTAAATTTTGTCTACCTATGTGACACACTTTCGTGGTAAACAAAAGAGTAAGTGAATCTCCCATTTATTTTTCTAAAAAAGTATTTTTCATTTTTAGAATAAATTTTCGGCCTCCATTGTAGATCCCGGCAATCAGATTTGTCATAAAATATATGACATTAAGATAGCGTCGGCCGAGTTCTTGATTGTTCTAACAGCATTCTGTAAGTATTTTCATGTTTTTTTGATTTTTGGTGAGTTGTTACTCTGTTCTATATATTGTGACTGAATAATAGCCCAGACCGCTCTGTAGACGTTTTACTCTTATAAGATTATGTAGATATGAAATTTTTTCATGACCTAAGCGTTCGCGGTGGATAATAAAATAAAATGTTACGCAATGCAGATACAGTTCCGACGTACTAGCTACTTTAGACAGTACTTCAATTTCAATACCATCATTCAAACGAGTACAGTTATACTAGTTTAAATATATTATGACTAAATAAAATATATAATAATATATACAAAATTAGAGGTTTCAGGAATAATACACCATTGAAGTACAAAGTAACAAGATTTGATTGGAATTGTTGATCAATCCGAGTTCACTTGTGTGCTCGAATGCCTGAAGATGCCGAAAGGCGAAACTTGGGTCGTTAATGACAAAGTGCATGGAAATGTACAAAATCAAAACAATTCAAATTTGATATTGAAATTCCATCAAGCACCCTCAGTCGATGTCTTGAATTATAAAAATTCTGTAGTAAAAAGTTACAAAATTGCCAATAGAACAATCGAGCACGATTTATGATCATGGGTATAGGTTTTGTGTGTGATTAAAGATTATCTCAAGTTCCATCGAGTTTATACCATGTGATTTATGATATCGACTTATGGTGTTTTATAGAAATTCAATATAAAATTTGAATCTTTCAGATTATGTCGTTCATCTTTTTCATATTCATTTGTTTAAGTGCGTAGATGGAGTCAGTTTGTTAACAGCTTGTTTCGTTTAGACGTAAAAAAAGTATTAAGAAAATTATATTACTACAACTAAGTCTAGGAACTATAACAATTTATATTTGAATTTATTTTATTATTTATTGATGCTTAATTGTTATGGATGACGAATAATGTTAATCGGGAAAATATGTCTATAAATTATTACAGAATCTGTAGTTTTGGTAGGTAGGAAAAATTTATGGAAGTGTAAAAAAATTATATCATGTGAGTTATAGTTCCTAAATATCTGATGCGTAGACAATTATTACGGCACAGTGCCAAATATTAGACAAAAAGAAATTAGTAAGAAACTTATTACCTTTCAAGCATTATCAGACAGTGAAATACCTTCGAAATAACATTTCGTTTATCCACATTATGAATAAAACAGGTAAAAGTCGCAATATCCACCAACTGAACTGAAAAGTGATCATTATGACCTTTTTGACACGCACAGATAAATAAATGATTTAACACGTTTTTCGATGAATTGCTAATGGACATTTTTTTCTTGAAATTTTCATTACTTAAATTTTTCTGGAATATGGGTAATGTATTTATAAATACCGCTCTTTGGTATTAAATCAAAATTATGGTAAAAACGTTCTATAATTATGTATCCCTTAATAATGGTTTCAAGTATCAATTCATATGGTGGAAAAACGGTGTATTTATATGCACCAGTTGTAGTACGTTTTCCAGAACTTAAAAATATTATTAAACATGGATTTTTAACTGATATAAACTGATATTTTTATGGAATCAGCGGTAACTTAGTTGAAGTTTATTTTTAATATAAAATTAAAATTGATAACATAGTTATTCCAGTGGTTTTATCACAAACGCGAAGCGTTTGATCTCTTTAAGAAGCATGTTCAGACTAACCATTTCCCAAAGTTATTTATTTCAAAGGTAAACAATGATTCTAAATAATTCCTACATTAAAGATTTAATTTTGCATGAGATATGAACTGATTTTCACATTTTGATACACTCCTTCGTTCAATGGACCCGGTCGTATTTTTCAATAAAAATTTTGTTTTTCTTAGTACTAGTAAAAATATTTCAATTGAAAAAACTGATGATGAATTGTACCATTGTATAGGAATATGTAATTAGATTCTAGGTATCGCTATTTTGAAATAATTACATTAATCGTTCTCGGCGAATTTCAATTCAAAGGTAATTAAGCTAATTTCACCTTTTGATGAAACCTACGTATTTTTATGATAATAATTATTCCTATAGTAGTATTGAAATAATTGAATATTAACTTAAACACTCTTAATCCGTTCACTCACTTTTTCATTGTCGAAGTATATTAAGTCTAACATTAATTCAAACATAAATCCTTTATAAGATAGATAAGCCGAGAGGATTTAGGAATATCCGAAGATTTCCAGTGCATTGAGAGATAATAATTATTTAATGAGAAACTACAAGAATATTGTTTTAATTCTATTACCGGAAATCAGGAATAAGTTTTAATTTCGATATTCTGAAACTACTATAAACATTTGATAATATTTCTGTAAACAAGGTTCTACAGAAAACATTTATCTTACATTAATATAACACTATAAATTATCAATAATATTATGAATATTTCACTGTTATTTGGTGGAGATAAGTTTAAGTATTATTTTAATACAAAATTAAAAGTCTATATTGTATATTAAGATAACAAATGATTGTTTTATCAAAAAATGATGAAATATCAAATAGTTGAAAGTTGTAGGAATAAAATAATATATGTACACTTGCTTAGTGAATCCGGTATTGATGATATTAAAAAAAAAATATTTGGTCAGTAACTAATTCCATAAATGGTTAGTTAGTAATTTTGTTTGGTTGGTAAATAATTGACAAACAAATAAATGTTATGTTAGGTTTAATTTAAAAATTGACCGTTTTATAAAAATATCTGACAATTTAGTTTAATAACTGATCATTTTATATAAATTACCGACCGTTTATTTTTTTAACTGACCATGTGTTACCATACTGACTATACTGATCAAAAATTTAAATAGTTTCTGACTCATTAATTGGGTCTTAAAAAGTATGGAATCAATAATTTCGTATACAACAAAAAAATATTTGTGAATTATCTTACGGCAAAAAAAACTACTATTTGATTAGGTACCATAACTATATCTTGAAATATCTTTCTGATTTATGAATTGTAATAAAATAAATATAATAATAGTACAAAAAGTAAATAAAATAATGTTTGCCCAGAATGAAAATGAAAAATGATCGGTCCAAAATGCTGGCATCTGATGTCAGAATATTTTTCATTCCAGCTTATTTTCACTGATAGCTTATTCGGTAAAGTTTCAAAACTCAATATTTCCATTCACCTTTTACGTTCGCTTTGACTTGGTTCGCATGCTCTATTAAACCTTTTGTAGGGCATATTCATATAAATTACTAAACCTTTCATAATCACTAGGTACCGGAAAGGTCTTGACGTGGCAGGTTGTTCATATTAACTGGGCACTTGAAAGTGAAATTATAGGTGCTTTAATTTCAACTGCTGTAATGGTAAGCTTATCTGTGTTGTTAGCGACATTTATGTTATGATTTTAGATATTCTAAAAATAGTTTAAACGTTAAATTGTAGGCTATTAGATGACAAAACTCTTTTTGCAAACAAATTAACGATAAAAATTTGGAAAATAATACAATTTTATGAAACGTTTTATTGTAAGATATAAATCTTTTGTTTGGAAAACTTAACGTTCCTGTTAATAATTATCTGAGTTATAAGCATTATTCGGATATTTCCATATTTTTATTGCGTTTATTAGTGAAAAAGTTGAAAAGAATACTGTGGGCTGTGTTTTAAAAAAGATTTTGTCAAAATCTTTTCAGTAAGCTTTCTTGAAAATATATTTTTTTACGTTTGTATGCACGGCCATATTACAGAAGCATTTTTTTAAGCGTGTTTACCAAAAATGCGGAGCATATGACGTCCAAGAACTGATTGTTTTTCAGTTGCTCAATTTCTCTTTTTTCGAAGAGAGTAGGGATAGAAGGATAGAGCTAAGACAGGGCAGGTGGTAAGCTAATCACTCTCACAACTCTCCGTTTTTAGAATTTGGTCGGTGGAAGGGTATTTCAACCATCACAAGCATGCATGCCTTCGAACAGAAATCCACAAAACGACTGAAAAAACAATTTTGACACTACCCGTATCGGGATTCAAGCCAGTGAGATTCGTAACTGAAGCCTACGAGTTCTACGACGTTAACCACTGCACCACGGAACCTACAAAACAGAAGCAATATACTGATACTCTGTATAGTTAAAAAAATTATATTAATAATCTGAATAACAAAAAAAATTTGTAAATATTAAATAAAATTTTATCTTTATAGCTTGTATGGTCTCTTATCTTGTATAATTATATTGTATACTAAATCCTAAAGAAAATGTCTGACGCCTATAGGTAAGAGTTCTAGTTAGTGATAAAATAAAATTGGATGTTTAGAAAGACTATATGTATGTTTTCAAAGAAATATTTGTATTACATTCTTCTCAGATTGATATCATGTGAGAGTTTATCGCTAATTTTCAAACATGATTTTCCACATTTCATCGAAAGCTTAGAAAGTTTCGTTTTATAAACGGATACCTACGTGCGCACATTTGCACGTGTTAGTGAATTCGGGATGAAAAACGAAAGGTAAAAAAAATACGTAAGAAAAACGAAAAATATAAAGGTTTACCGCGCACCATAAAAATGTACAGAAAAGGTCGCGCATTATTGTTTGGCCCTTAAGAAACCCTAACTGAGTGTTTAGTATTACTTCAACGCAGCTGGTCTAGAAATAGTTTCAAAGATTGCATCAAAGCGTTTTGTGTCGTTTGCTTGCATATGAAAATGAAATTATTAACACAGTGACTTAACATACTAAAAGTATTTAATACTTCGGTTTTAAGAATGTTGTTATAATTAACCTAGAAACCTTACCGTGATTTTATCGTTATATTATTATTATGCCTAATTTCGTACAAGCTCGTATTATATTCAATGGATTCAAAATATTTGTAACAAAAATAAATGAGATTAACTTTTATTACACTGGAAAAAACGTTTATGGCAAATAATCGTATTAATCTATGTTTCACTTAAATAATTTTGCAGGCTTACATAGAAAAATAAAAGAAAGTTGTTTGGGAAGAAGTTATTATACAACTGGTAATTAACTGAGGTTTCGAAGCCGTTTTTAGTTTTCATTATAAAGGTTTGCAAGTTTTAATAAAATTAGGAGAGAATATAATGGAGCTACCAAATAAAGCTAAAGATTGCTTATAGAAAGAACGTTTAAGTGCTTAATTTCACAAGAATTTTAATAGTTTATTGATAACTATATCGATGGCGTTTTTGCCAATTAATGTAACCCTCAAAAAATACAAAAATGAGTTAATGATTGGATCTAATCGTAAATACAACAGATAAGGTATCCGCTATATGATGTGACTTGAAAAAATAACTTTACCACTTTTTGGAAGAGAAACATCATTTTACACTAGTTTTAGATTTAAAATGTTGTCCCGGTCAATTGATATGAGCCACTATTATATCGACGCTCCCTACGTATAAATCCGTATCTGCAAACATCAGAATTAACAAGAGTGGATTTCAAAGATTCATAACGCAACTCACTATACAATGGTTTCCATAAAAACAATTTTTACTCTCTCCTGAACAATTTCAATTTTTAGGTTTATTTCAATTGGCCAAAATACAGTCGAAATATAATAGGCAAATTAATTTTAAACATTGTTCTGACGGGGGTGTGAAGCCGAAATAGTTGTTAACGAATTGATAAAATTCTTGTGGAAAAAATACTTTGTTATTGTTACCGTAGTGTAATAAATAGAGTTCAAGTTAAGGGCAATTCAATAAATACACATATGCTTTCTTTAAATTTATTAATTCCTAAGCAGAAAATTGTATTTCGTGGTACATGCTAGAAGTCAAAAAGTATTCAAAAAATGCTTTTCATCTCTAAAACAATTTTTTTTTTCAAGTTTAAAATTAGGTTATATATAATATATTATTATACATAACTCTATTGGTAGTATATTGTTGTTGGTAATGGAGGTTGTATAAAATTGTAATAGGAAAGAAAAATTTACACAAAACAAAAAACTTATTGCAGTAACTCGTTATAAAAAAAGCCAACTAGAGTCTTGGCGAAATCCAAACGAAACCAGTATTGACAAAAACAATAGTTTCATCTGTCTTCCACTTTTAGAATTGTTAAAGTTTCAATAAACAACGTAGCAACCAGAGCTTACGTGTTTTGCGGTTATCAAAAAAGCTCTCAGAAAAGATTGAGAAGCTTTAATGTAGTTATAGATACCTGACACAATGTAGCATAGAGAGTGATGATAACGGTTGGTATAAATAATGTTATAAAGTACAACTAAGTAAAACAAGTGTCTCGTGGACACCACAAAGACAGTGGTCACCAAACTTTTTGAGAAACGGGTCGAATTGAATAACTGAAAAACTTGAGGAGGCCGGACCACACTGAATTCTTATTTCAATCCAATTATAATATCAATGTTTATGTGCTTGTATATATAATACGCGGCACTCATCGTCAAGTTTCATTTTCTTTGACATCAGTATATTGAGATACCAAAATTAAAAGAAGTGCGATCGAAATTTTAAATATAAAATTTGCACATCCTGTTTTATATAAATTGTGGGATTGACTACCATAACATACCTCAAATAGAAAAGTCTCTACTAATCCACTTCAAGTAACCACAAAAATCAATGTCTACTCTACAAACTTTGAAATACAAATGAATATTTTCGATTGGGGTTATTATTTGGACATTTCTATTGATCTATTTTGACTATACATTTTTAGAATTTCAACAAATGAAAATATCCGAGAAATTTTCGAGTAAGCGAGCATCTAGAAACTTCCATCAATACGTTCTATACCTATCTTCTTTCACTTTGGATCCACTACCTGATAGTCTTATCCCAATTGATGAATTTAAATAAGTTGTTTTCGTGAATTCACAACCAAATCATTACATTTTATAAAATTAATATTTCCATTATTCATATTATATGACACTAGTGAGTACCCGGCATGTGTTGCAATGTCACTCAAACAAAGAAAGTGCTTATGTTTTAATTTTGTTTATTGAAGTGCTTTTGGACACACTATATTTTCTGTTTTCTGTCTTTTGTATACACGAATAAATCAGAAGGTTTTCCGACATGTATGTACGAATGTACGAATTTGGTTCTTTATTTTAGATTGGATATATATGGATTGTTAGATTGATTTTTATAAAAAAATAAGACCTACTGTAAGTTAAAATTTAAAACATTGAGAGACGGGCCGGGCCTGATTATACTATGCCTATAACCTTTGCTCAAGTGCAAGCAATAACTTGACAAAGTTTTATTGGAATTGGATGAACGGTACGACATAAGATACGAACAAACAAACATTGATTTTTTTATAGAGGATATAAAATTTTTTCGATACAATTTTGCGTTCTCAAAAGCGAAATTGCGTATGAATGAGTAGGTAATATTTCCCAACAATCAATTTCAAATCTAAATTTACCTCAATCGTAATTTTGTTACAATCTACATGTTATTCTTATGTCTTGATTTATTTGTTTATCTGCAACAGAAACCACAGTACATCACATACACACACAATCTCTCTCCGCGTCAAGCACATTGAGAAAATGTTGATAGGTGGCACTGTTAGCTGGTTTATTGAAAATAATACTATTATAATAAATACTCGCTTAAATAAATAATAATGTAAATGCATTGCCCAGACGGAACGAAGCTTGTGAGAGATTTTAGAATACAATAATGATTTGTGTGGTATACACGTTATTTTTGCTTTTGTGGTTGAAGACTTTTCGAGTTTTATTGTATTTTGGTGAATTTTGAATTATTATACATAGCCGAGCATTGAAAGACAGATATCAAAGAAAGCAACAAAATCACTCAATCAAATAAAGTAAAGTGTGGTTATATCAAAGAAAAAATTTGAGAGAAGCAATTGATAATATCTTAAGAAGAAAATATACTTATGATCTTGTAAACTGTAAATTTAATATCGGTCACAGAGTGTCTTCAAACCTTCTGACCGATATTAAAACTTTATATCAATTTTTTTCCATGTCCGCTCCCAATGTGGAGCGTATGGTCTCCTAATGGAGGTATCTTAACAGAATTTTTCTACGAGAACCGCCTGTTACTCAGTTGCTCAACTTCTCTTTTTTCGAAGAGAGTACGGATGGAAGGATAGGTCTAGGACAGGACTAATGGTTAGCTAATCGCTCTCGCTACGCCCCGTGAGGATATGATGGGTGGGAAAGAGGACTCAGACTACGAACAGAAATCCATAAATCGATTGTAAGATCAATCTATAAAAACCGTCCGCACCAGGAATTGAACCTGAGACATCCGTAACCGTAGCCAGCGACGCTACTCCACTGCGCCACGGACGCCGACACTCTACAAAAAGGGATATTGAAAAAGAATGAAAAATGAGCGTAAAATAAATGGTTTCATGTTAATATAACACAATATAAGGCACCTAGTATCGAACACGGCCAAGTCAAGTTTTTTCCAATGTTCATTTTTGAATTGTTTTCAGCAGAGAATTTAAATAACTACAATTAAATATGTATTTCAATACCATATTCCAACTTAAAGTACGTTAATTTACTTTGAAAAGGTTCTAATTGCACTTAACCATGTTTTCAGATACGACCATTTGAAGTTTTTACTGATCATATTTTGTATTTTGAAGGATAAAATGTATTTTTAATTAGTGAGCATATATTTATATATATAAATATTTTACTTGTTTTTGACATAATTTATTTTAACCAAAGCCTTTACATTAGAAAATTATGAGTATCTTAAGTTTTAATCAGAACCGAAAACAATAGTTTCTTTGAAAAGGTTTTATCGGATATTTCAATTTTATCAAACGACATGTTGATTTTTGAGATATTTATTAATATTATAAATTATCATGACTTGCTGAAACATATAAGCTAACAATAATATTGTAATACAACAGAATAATAATACATATATACTTTGAATGTTTGAATGAACTCAGCTAACTTTCGTCAATGACCACATTGATAGAAAATAGAAGTACAGGGGAAAACACACACCAACCATCGAGCGAAGAATGTTCGACATGACGTTAAAACCTTTTAAAAAAAAACTGTGATGTGTATTTTGTTTCTGTTAGATGATAAAAATAAGTTATATCGATTCATAGAACCGTATAAAAACAAATTTACGAAAAAAAAATGTGTGGATAAAACTCCGAAATACCGCTTACTCCCTCATTGAACAATATATAACTCTGAAATCAACGTATATGGTAGAATGTGGCTAATACAACATCAAAAGTTTATTTTAGGTCGAAGTGACAATTAGAACCTTTTTAAAGTAAGGTAACGAGTATATAAAAATTAACTTTGGCCGCTTTTGTATAAAAACGGCCTGGTTACTGAGATTCAATTAAATTGCAGCATTTGAATCAGCTAATTGAACATCATTTAATATTTTGTATGGTGTTATTCTTGCCTGACTGATTATAAATTTAAATTTATTGCCCTCGTTTTCATGCTTTAAAAAGCTAATTATCGTTAAAATTGAAAGAAGTAAACATTGTGGATTTTGTACTATAAATAGTGTTGCATTGTTATCTTAAATTTTATTGTCAGGATAACTTAGGAAAGCAATAACGCTCTAGATAACAAGCCAAATATCTTATTTGATATTTTTTGCAATAAATTCATTATACCGCGATTGATAATTCAAACCTGCTTTAATACTATATGTCATATGTAAAATATATTTTAAAATAATTATCTAAACTAATTTTTGTTTCAAAGAGGCTAAGTTAGCGCTTTAGGATCAAAAACGGCCATATAATATATTTAAAATCATTTTTCGGAAGAAACTGGGCTTTTTTGTATGAATTTAAGTTTTTTAATATCATCTGGAGTTTATATTGTGAAAAAATGATCAAACAAACTTTCTGCTTTCTTGAACTAAAAAGTGAAACCTACTTGGCCATGTTTGATATTGAGTGCCTCTTACATGAAATGACGTAAATAAAATGTCTTTACTACATTATCATGAAATCGAGAATCAAAACGTATATTTATTTTGCATTATATTATATCACCCTCAAATAAAATTTATTTTACAGTCATCTTAGATTGCTTATGTAGACACACAGCTACACTTTACGATTGTTTATGGATATATCTCCAGAACTACTTTCATTTATGCCATATACAGGGGTGCACAAAGGATTTTTTTAGGGGTGGTCCAGCCGATATGAGATATTTTAAAATTCAGTAACCAAAGTAACCTACTTTTAAATGAGAAAAACCATCACATACGAGTTATAACTATTTCTGAGATAGGTAGGCTGAAAAAAAAGTTTTTGATTTTAAAAAACAAAACACAATTCATTTGTACTACTTACACATATTTATAATGATCAGGACCGGTTTCGCTCATCACGAGCATTATCAACTGATAAAAATACAAACATAACAGGCTTATTTATATAAAATTGAGTGTAAAAATGAAAGAATATAAGGTGTATTTTTATCAGTTGATAATGCTCGTGATGAGCGAAACCGGTCCCGATCATTATAAATATGTGGAAGTAGTACAAATGAATTGTGTTTTTATTTTTAAAATATAATGTCTTTCCACCAAGAATTGACAGTTAAGACCTTAAAAGTAGAGTTTTTGAATTGTAATTTATGGGAAAATAAAAAAATTTCAGTGCTCTTAACGAATTGAAAAAATCGCGACGTCTACCACATAATCTCACATCCATCTACATTAAAGCGTCTGGTATTTTTCCTATCGTAAGTTAAGCCCCTGATTTAGACACCGATTGTAAATAAAAATTAGATTATAGTAAAAAGAAAACAAGTTTACTGTACACAATAAACCCTTCGCTCTTCACTGAGAGGTTTGAGGTCCCAGCTCATGCTTTTGAAACCTACAAAACTTTTAAAGCAAAAGGCTTTAAGAGTTTTGTATCATTATCAAATAAGCAGTATTCGCGGAAGTGAGTCACCTATTTCAGCACCAAATATCAATGAAAACTTAGAAAAACCACAATATTTTGACCGTATTTGGAATAGTTTAAATGGATCAATAGAACGGTGACCGTTTCGTTCCAAGAAGTCATAAGACAAGTAGATATCCGAAACCCTTCTGTATTATGTTTGGCGAGGGGAAGTGATAGAGAGAAAAAGAAAAATATTTTCAAATCCTAGGGGCGGACCTACTGGACCACCCCCTGTGTGCGCCTATGGCCATATATGATATAAAGAAGCCATCTCCAAGACAATAAGAACGATATTATGAGGGCGACGCAGTTAGAACTACAAAAAAAAATATTCAACCAGACCTATGTGTGTCTGAAGTACATGGTAGCATACACGTCCGCTCAATAATAAACTTTTACTATCCTTCCTAAAACATTCATATAACAGGAAACGAAGCTACGCATATCGCACATCCAATGGATCGAATGAATTATTCAGTTGAGCCGTCTTTTCTTTAAATGGTTCTGTTTTCCGTACAACGATTCTAACTTACACTTTGTTTAAATAACCGAGTCGTGGGTCAGGATTACGACTCACGTACACAACTAAAACAAATAAATATTTTATTGTGATATCACTGATTTAGGGGTGGTTTCTGTAATATGTGTTTTGCCCGTATTCATATTTCAATACGGCTTTTTTTGTTTCATAAGCGAATATAAAAATAATAAAACACATTTTTACTATTCTACTTACAAATATTTTTTATAGGTCTGGACCGTTTCGCTCGTTGTGAACATCAAATCAACTGATGACAAATAAATTTAAACATCGCTATGTACCTATATAAAATTGAGTGTGACTAATTATCTGGTATATAGGTAGTACAAATAAAATTTGTTTTATTTTTTTAATATATTCGTGTTTCATCCAAGAATTGACAATTATCAACTTTAAATTGAATATACATATATTATTATAAAAAATTGTTTTTTTCAAGAATATCGAACAGCAGATTTTGCTTAAGGCCTTATGTTTAAAAACACAACTACAAAGCAATCTCAAGAAAATAGACACTTGACCTTGAGAAGAAAAGACGTTGCAAACCCATGTCGAGATTTATAATTTAATTTTTTATATATTAATTATATAATTAATATAAATGTATTGTGGTCTCCCTCCTTCTCATATTTCGCCACAGTCGTTCTTAACCAATTTTGAATGGAGGACAAATTAGGACCACTTCTTAAATGGACGGAGGACAATATTTTAAAAACAAATTAGTTCTTTTTTGGATACCACCTGGTAAAACTTACCTTAATAATTCAATAAATAAAATAAAATATAAAACCAATTTGATGTTTTTTTAATTCTATTTTTTTCGTTTTTTTTGTAAATATCTGTCTAAAATCATTCCAAATTACAAAAAATTCATTTCAATTCACGCAAATTCAATTTTAAATGTTCAATTTAACACACGAAATTACACTTTATGACTAATTTCGGAATCGAGAAATTCTGAATCCCGAAATCCCGGGTTCATAAAAAGGGTTTGAGATTGGATGCCCTAGCTCAGCGGTTTCAAATCATAATTCAACAACGCCTTAAAAAAAAAATTCTCAGCGCCTCCCTACTTTTTATTTTTTTAATTGATATAATAATATAGACACGTTTTAAATTATAAAAACTTTATTAAAAACTAAATGATAACTATAATTTACAGAATAGTAACAAGATTTTTATATAACGTACATGCAGTGGATTAGCTAGGGGTTTTGCCGTTACCCACCATTTTTTTCGAAAAATAATTTAGTATTTACAATAGTGTTGAATTAAGGGTATCTTTAAAAGTACGTACTATTTATTTTATGTCATGAACTAGGCGAAACCAATCGCAGACGCAAAATTTTCATTTATGAATATAATTTCTTGAAAAATATGTGCTATATTTTTACAATTTGTCATTTAAAAATGACATATTTAATATTAATATTGTAGAGTCGCACAGGTTTGTTGTTCTTGAAATATGTCGATAAATCTAGTCTTTAAAACTATTTTTATATTTACTTTTTACATAAAAAATTACAAAATTATTGGTGTACAATCCATTAATATATTGTAAATTAATTTAGGACAAGATATTCAGTAGATTGTACTAACACAACATTTTTTTGCGAATAGTTTCGCAAAATGAAACAAAAAAATTATATAAAAATTATTTCTATGCTTTGTTCTTCGCAACATTATCAAAACCTATTTTATCTGTCATTTGTTGTTCTATTGAAAGTATTGCAAGACTTTTTAATCGCAAATTGCTCTGTCGATATTAAATATTTTTCTTTTTATTTCAACCACAAAATGATAATTCAGCATCTTATGACTATTCACAATTTTTTTTCCCTTCTGCCTCGACATTTTTTCTTCAAGATTATTCTTAGATTATTTTTATTTGTTTATTACCTACAGTACTTTCTGTTCATTGTCAAAAATGCTGCGTCCAAGAGTATATTTTGTCAATGAGTAAAATAAACATTCATTTACTGAATTTTTACTGTTATGTTACGATATGAAGTATTATTTGTTTGTAGATATTATGGTATGAAAATTGCTTTTTAATTAAAATATTTGGAGCCTCCCCGGTTGGAAACCACTGCCCTAGCTACAATGGCAAACTCCCTTACAACGTCCGATAGAGATCGTGCTAATAATAATTATAAGCATGTATTTTACCAAGAATTGACAATAAACACATTAAAAGTGAAAGATGTATTTGTTTACACAAAAAGTATGATAATTAAAAGATACAAGCAAACTCCTATCAAACACATAGTAAAATTGTTAAGGCATATTTTTGCATAATAGGTTAATTTTTTATTAAATTAAGATTTTTTCAAAAATTATATTAAAAAGTAACACACACAAAGAACTTCACTAGCTTATATTAAGTATCAGTATTTCAGCTAACCTTTACAGTTTAAAACAAAAAATATTTTGAAGTCTTTTGTAATATTAAAGCTCGACAGCACCTTTGTTAAATATTTATAATAATTTCACCAACGCTGTGTTTATCGTTTTTGACATTAACTTATAAATTAATTATAGGAAGAGAAATGTCTATCTGGATACTCTGTGTTGAAAAATATTTACCACAATTTAAAAATTGCCACTGTGAAGTTATTTATCTCATATATAAAAATATTTTTAAAATTTCCCGGAATTTGTATTTTTTATACGCTTGTTTTCATATGGAAAAGCACGTTAATAGAAGACTAATATTGTTAATAATGTTTTCAATAACCAATTTATTATTATGCTTTCATATCAAAGAAGGCTTTATGCTGTGACGAAAATATTGGAAAATAAACCTGTTTTATAATGTTATGTAATTATTTATATAAGTTTTACAATATAAATAAATAAATATTTTTAATGAAATTGGATAAAAATACAATGAACAAGAAAACTATGAATTAGTATTACCTAATTTATTTCTTAATAAATAACTTGGTGTTTTTGTATTGTATTTAAACCGTTAACAATATAATGACCATTCAAAAAATCCATTGAATGCTATGAATGAAAAATATGTCTGAGTAACCAATTAGTAACCCTTTATGACTTTTATTTCAGTTGTAATTCTAGTAAATTATGAATTAAATTCAACTTTTCACTCACTAATGACTTCATTTTGAAAATAAATTGCATTTTTTTATACCAGTGTTCCACGGCCTAGTGCCGGGCCGCGAAGAGATGTCCACTGGGCCGCGAACAGTATGCCAAATTTCAAAAAAATCCCATGCAAAAATATTGAATACAGGATTTTTTCGCCTGCACGTTTACTTGTATTTTTAGTTATTGTTAAATAATAATAATTGGTAGGATGATGCGACACGATGGTCGCTGGTTTTCTCAGAATCGACAGTAATAAATCTTCTCAGGTACACTCAGGGAGAACGGAAATATTTTCACTTGTATAGTGTACCCAGATGCAAAACTCTACCTAAATATGTTTCCAAGAATTTCATATGCATATTTATTACTTATAGTTATGTCTATCTGTGACAATATAAGATTTAAAAAATATAACATAAATCATTTTTATTTCAGTATAGTGGTCTGCGAAAATTTTCTATTTTTTTACAGATCCGCAGGTGTAAAAAGATTGGGGAACACTGTTTTAAACTACTTCTGACAATTACGTTTTACTTTTAAAATATAATGTCCGACAGTTGAAACCTAGAAAGTGATTATTGTTTTTAATTAAACATTTTAAAATCGGTAAATGGAAATAAACTTGAATGACACGACTAAAATATTGAAAAAAAATTGACTGGCATATTATTTTGACTTTTTGTTCTTAAAAAATAATTAAGCCGTTTTACATATTTTTATAAAACTATTTGAAAAAAGTTTTATTCATCATTTAGATTTTAGATACTGTTACTATTTAGATTTAGGTTCTGGAGTTTTTTAATGTAATTTTGTACTGACATTTTTATCTACGTAAATATCTTTCGCATTTTGAGATTCGAAAGCTTGACACACTAGGTTGACATTTTTTTTTGTGTGTTACGTATATCAACATCATCATGGTAATCCTTATTATTCACCAAGTATGGTATTCAATCCGTCTGAAAGTCATTATTTGGGAAATCAGAGTTTTGAAGAGGGGTTGACAGGACACAGACCTTTTGGTATAACGGTACTGAAAAGTTTTTCTAACACAAGACTTTCGGAAATGAGAATTTTTACTCAAGCATAAATTATTATGACAGGCTTAGGAAATGTTTTGTAGGGGCACATAATGAAAAATGCTTTGTTCGTAATAAATAAAAGAATTTTTATCTCGTAATTTTTGAAGTTTTCCGATTTTTTTATATGGCACTAAACGAATCCGTAAAAATATTTTTCCATGGACTTTTTGCTTTCGACATCATAATACCGCCGAGATCTATGCTGTAGAAATGCTGGTCCGTGGACGAGTAAGGGACTGCAAGCGAGCGATAGCTATTCCTCAGTCAATGACATAAATATTTAAATAGTTGAAATTGAGAAAAATAGTTAAAATCAATTTTGGTTTATCTGAGGGGTGGCAAACCTTTTCCTGTTGGTAGGCTGCATTCATTTATTTTAAGTCAAGTAAGGCCACATTTAAGAAAAATTCATAAAAATGTATGTATTATATTTTGTAAACGAAGGAAAACAATGAAATTTATTTACAAATCTTCAAATTTTGAAAATTTTGATTCAGTCAAAATGCCACAATTGAGACCCTAAGTGGCCGCAGGTTCGTCACCCCTGGTTTATCTCTTTCCACCAAGCATACCAGTTATACGTGATGGTCTACAAAATTGACAGCATAATTTCCAGATCTGTATGGACTTTCTCTGACAATTCTTTTACCATTTATATTAACTTACCTATGCGAGGCTGGTTTCTTGACCATCAGTTTAATCGAGACAAAATATCGTAGAAGCATTGATACACGGTGTCATAGCCGATGAAACCATGACTGGATTAGTGATCTAAAAACGATCATCGTGATAATAACATAAATGTGGATTGTAAGTTTTTGTTTTTTATGCTCCCCTGAAACAACGGAAGAGACGATATTATGTAAATCTAGCAGAAATTAGACATCAACACTAAGTAGGGGTATAAAACATATCCTTGGATTGCTGAATAAAATTGTTTTCATTAAATTCGTTCAAGTTATATTTACAGCACACATCATACTTCTTACTTACAAAATGATTCTAGTCCCACGGCAAAACTGCTAAAAATATCTACAGGTTCGCACACCAAAAATATTTTAGTAGCACTGGTTTAGACAAAATTAATTCGGCAATTGAAGCTTACAAAATATTTGGTTATAACGCTCGCAGTGAATATCAAAAAATACATTGTTGTATATTATCGCATTAATATAATATATTTAAATATCGACGTAATAAAATATTTTATCGGTAAAATTGAGCTGAATAAATACATGTATTATTTCCCTTTTCAAAGCTCAATTAGTTTTACTTTTCAATTATATTGTTCTTAATTGAAGTAAAATAAATTTTAATTTAAAACCATTCGAAAATTTTGATAAATTTTTATGATAATCAAGTGTTTGAAAGGTGCCTGATGCATTATTATTCAATATAATAAATTTGTGTGTGGGTATAAATAAAGTGGTTTATCAACAATACGACATCTTTGAAAATATACTTTTTTTCGTATACTGACATCTGTTGATAGTTGATGACAGAAAATTTATTAAGTACTGCCATCTATAAATAAGCAACATTTTTTTTATGTCAAAGTATTAATAATCCAAATATTTACTTTAATGAAGCGTTGTATTTTTTAAATTTATTATAAATAATAATAATCTAACATTTTTAAGGTGTTAACTGTCAATTCTTGGTGGAAAGACATTATATTTTAAAAAATAAAACACAATTCATTTGTACTACTTCCACATATTTATAATGAACAGGACCGGTTTCGCTCATCACGAGCATTATCAACTGAACAGATCAGTTGATAATGCTCGCGATGAGCGAAACCGGTCCTGATCATTATAAATATGTGGAAGTAGTTCAAATGAATTGTGTTTTATTTTAAAAGAAAAAAAAAAAAATCTAACACCCATTTTTTCAAAGAATTAATCCCTTGACGTAAATTAGCCAAGTATGGCTAACCAAATACTAGGATTTAAATTGATAGTATTCAGGGGCTAACAAACTTTTTAGATTAAGGGCCGCACTGACTAATCCACTAAGTCCCAAGGGCCAAGACCTAGCATGCTTATCATACTATCATACTGTAATTTTGAATGACGTGCTTGGTTGGTACTTACGGGCAAGTGTCAAGGACATTTCATTAGAGATTCATTAGAGCCGTACATAGCCGATGGCCAACAAGGAGAAAAACAGGTTCTGCCTGATTTATACACTCATATTAAGTCCTTTCAATGAAAAAAATTGTTTGATCAGTTGCATAAATTTGCTCGTGGCTTTTTTTCCGCTTTCGGCACTACTTATCTGTGTGAAAAAACTATGGCGGGACGGATTGGTGGTGCTCGCGGGCCAGGGGGTAGTTTGGAGACCCCTGGTATGGACAATTTATTAAACAAGAAATGTTTTAAAAGACAAGTGAATTAAATGACCCTAAATTAAAATTTAAGTTAAATTACACGAAACATAATGTTGAGGAACATAAGGTATTTTACCACCACTCTCTTGATTTACTCGGTCAAACACTGCATGTGCTTAAGATTAGGTACATAATCCATTTTTAATTACTCATTACTGATGATGATTTTTCAGTCAATAAAGAAATATTTCTTTGTTATCAAGTGATAATGGTACCTAAGGATTTTTTTGGCCTATTTTTTATACATTCACTTTGATTAAGCTAATGTACATAAGTACCTTTTCCAATTATGTTTGTGCATTAGATCAGTGTTACTTAGAGATTTTTGATGTGAGGATCAGTAAATATTTTTCAATGTTACCTGGAGACCAGCTTTATTATGTAAATACAATAAAAATAAGGTAGTAACATATGTTTGTTGAATTCAAGGAATTTAAATTCAGGGACATTGATATAACACGAGACACGCGTCGATATTAATTATTTTTCTCATTTTTAACTATATGATCAACTGATGATAATGCTCGTAATGAGCGAAACCGGTCCTGATAATTATAAAAATGTGAAAGTAGTACAAACAAATTGTTTTTTATTTTTAAAATATAATTCCACCAAAAATTGACAGTTAACACCTTGAAAGTGTGATATTAATAATACAATAGCTCAGACCGGTCTGTAGGTGTTTTATTATCATTACATATTACTTGTAGGTATACGTTTTGATTACAATAAAAAATAAAACGAGCTATTTTAGACATTCAGTATTTCAATGTCAATACCGTCATCTATGACGAGCGTCCCACTAGTATTGGAATTTTTTTTTAACCAATCATTTCAAAAACAAATAATATTATCATGATTTACGCCTATTTTTATGACAAAAACATTCTGCGTAACCAATTGACGCGTTTAAATTGACTCTAAAGCAGTGGTTCTCACAGAAAATTTCTCCGTGGCCACACAATGAACAACAATGGTCTTTCGGAAATATCTCGTGGCCGCACCAAATTTTTCAATTGTGATTTAAAATGGTAGGCAGTTTTTTTTTTTAAATATTAATATAATTTCTGTAAAAATATGTACTATATTTTTACAATCCTGTAAAAAAAATGTTACAATCCTATGTTATATTTTATATTAATATTATATTCTAACTTGATAATGCTTCTGACGAGCGAAACCGATCCTGATCATTATAAACATGTGGAAGTAGTACAAATGAATAATGTTTTATTTTGAAAATAACAAATCCTGCAGGTTATTTTTCAAATATGTACAAAAATATATTAATCTTGATTGATGATTTCTTATACCCATTTTAACTCGGGGATTGTATCAAATTCCCTTCAAAATTAGAAAAATAACGAATAACGTAATATACAGATGCTTCCATATTTACAAAAAAAAAAATCAGAAGGTAATCACTGTTATACTTTATGTATTTGGAAAATCTCTCGTCAATGATAATTACACGATTGCAAGATGAACAGCGTTAGTTATCGTACACTAGACCGAATTACTTAGTGCACTGTAGCACAAATTAACCCGATGGGGTTACTATACCGATGCCGATGAATTTTTATCGAAAAAAAGGATCCCTATTTTATTACAAAAGTGTTTTCGAGCCGCATACGTACGAAATACGGATAAACAAATGTATTATGTTACTCATTTTTTTAATAACAATATTTATTACTGTATAACCGTTGGTGGCCGCACGAAAATCCTGAGCACATGAGAACCATTTCTCTAAAGTATTTGATAATGTTTATGGAGAAATATAAACATCGCTTCTTTATTATTAAATTTTCAATCGAAAGTTATGGTAATTTTTCACAATTGGTGCTGAAATAATAAGAATATAGCGTTACGTAAATATTGTAATTTCTCTATTAGGATTTTGTTAAGCGCAAAAAATGAAGATTTATTACGTGTGAGACACTCCTTGGTAATGAAAACGAATGACATTTCAGCAAGACTAAATTACTCTGCCATACGAAGGTTATTTTTCACATTACTGAGATTATTTTTTTCCATTTTTCTTTTGTAGAGTTCAATAACGTCTTGGTCTTGAAAAATGGTTCCACGTATTTATAATTTCATCTAAAATAAGCTTTTATTATAAATCTAAAAATGAAATGTGTTTTATATTACCATTAATAGAATGCCGTCGTAACAAAATCCGTATCGCGCTTAAGAGTATTACTCAAACGTCGTAGGTAGAGGGTCACAGGCTTAACCGGTGAGCGCTGGGGCTTAAGCCTCGCTAAAATCACTATTTTTTAAAATTAGATCAGACATTTCGAACAGTAAAGTTAAGAAGTAGTATACAAACAGAAATAAAATGCTGCACATTTTTACTTTTCACAGTAGTTTGGTCAAACTATTGAATATCTTCAAAATTATTGTTAAAAATGAAGCAATCTGATTTCAACATTTTTTTGTGTTTTCTTCGAAGTCTTAGTGATACTTTTGATTCATAGCAGTATTTATAAGGGTAACTGAAAATCTACAGTTTTTGTGGGATAAATTAATCAGAAATATTATTTACCAATACATCTTGCTAGTAGTGTCACAAAAACTTAAGCGGTTGGCTCAATCTTTTTACAAAAATATTTTTTATTATTTATTATCATTGGGCAGTTTTTTTCCAAAAGTAAACAATAATGCTCTTTCGACACATTATTATCTTCACAATATGTTTGTAGTTGAAAAAATAAACGTACTTCTACGATATAAGTATTTATAAAAATTCAAGTTATTCAACTAACATAATATATATTATATTTGAAGCAGGAAAGAAAATTCCTTTGTCAGATAAAACCAAGAAGTTTTTTCTCAATTTCATTTTATTTTGAAGTCTTAAGTTTGTTGAAGATTTAGTTATGATCGAAATGCTATTTTTCTATATTTTCACTGTCTTTTTTGTAAAGAAGAACGACCTTAACGAAGAGAATAAGATGAATTTAAAACTTGAAAGCTCAATTGTAAAAACCACATGTTAATATGAATTAGGGTCTTGCCGATATATTAATTTCATAAATATAGCCCTGACCACCCTATGAATACTTTAATATAATAACAATAATTATTGTTTTCAAGCATATTTTAAGTTGAGGAGTATAATAAAATTCCAGTTAGATTTTTTAAGACAACCTCACAATTCTTTTAATGTTGAAAATGTCAATTAAACGTCCGATATTTAGATTCGATATAGAAAATAAAAAATCTTTGCTTTGCGCTAGTAAAAATATAATTCTAAGTAAAGACACTTAAAGTAGATAAGATAAACGACCAGCTAAAACGCTATAAACCATAAAATATTTTTCTCTACCTTATTATTTATTTGTGGCTTCATTTACATCTAAACAACATATGTTACCCTTTTCAATATGTCAAGTGTATAAGAGAGATCGCTTCAACTAATAAACCCTCAACAAATCCGAATTCATTATGAACTAATCTTTTATTTAAAAAATACTCCATCCACTTCAACTACGCTCTACTAAGTATTCTTTTAAGTTTTATTTGTGGTCATATATGATTACTTAATCATTCTTGGTTTTTTAAAGCAGTCAAAACTTAATGTAGGTTATGGTTAAAATAAATTTTTGGCGGTAATGGTTTGTTTTGCTACATAAGTTTTTAACGTTAGATTCGAACCCTCGTCAGATGTCGTCCTAAATTTTCGCCAGTCCAGCCGAAAAAATAGCAGCTTACATTTAAATAATGTAGACATACCACATAAGTGAAGCCACTTTTCTAGGGCCCTTAAAACAAAGCCGTTGCCTGTTATGGAGATACATTTGAATAAAAGGCTACATATAACCTTTTATTATAATAATCGCATATTGATACTATTTCAAAGGCGTGACCGTGACTTGACTATGAGTTATTTAATAATGACATTACAGGTGGGATTTCAAACATAACTCTTTCACAGTTTTTTAGAAATCGAATTTCACGGACAGAAATCACGTCACGGAAACCACTATAGGAATCGAATTCCAAATATTGTATAATTAAAGAGATTGACACTAGGTATAAGATGGTATTTTAAAGTGACGATTATGTGGTTCTGGATAGGTGTTTGCACTTCTGGGCACGACGACAGAATTTAGGTACCATTCTATAGTTTTCCTTTTATACTGACCATCAGTCATCACTTGAATTGATGGCTGCTTTTCCAGGCTTTCACCTTTATAATTAATTGCGTACGCAGAATTGGCGTATTCTTTATTGATAAGTGCCCATAGATTCTGCACCAGTCATAGAACTAGAATTACTGACTGCTTTGCGGGACGGTAACTTTTATAATTACTTAGTATGCGGAATTTAAATCATCTATATTGATTACTCCCCACAGCTTTGTACGGTTACAGAAAAAATATACTGCAGTAGACTAAGTATGGAATAGTGGTAGGTAATCCCGAGTCTCTCACTAAAATAATTAAGCTAACAAGCAGAATTTTGACAAATCTTTTTTTCTTAGATTCAATTTTAGTGTAAGCAGGTTTTAGAATCGAAAAATACTTCGAGCACTTATTGAATCTCGTTGTTATCAGTGGTTTGATAGCTTCAAGCATTTCTATCTACTCCAACTATATACATACTTTGAAGGAATTCATTTGATGTTGAAAACATAGTTAATCTTAATTCTGAATTGTATGTAAGACAGACACGCGAAAACATTTGTAAATTTATATCGCATTCAAAATGTGATTTGAAACTTTACGTTGACTGTCTGACATGAAAAGTCAATGCAAATTTAAGTACTGTCATAAAAAACCCTGCTGAAACCATTTTGAAAAATTGTTTTAATGGATGCTCCATGCTCATCTGTTCACATCGAATTGTCAAACATTAGCATGTGATTTGGTCTGTAATAGTCTGCGTCAGTTAAATTGTTCACGTCAGCAGACAGAACATAAATAGAGATAGATGGCTTTAGAATATCCAGACATTTAATATTGAAGAGGTTTATATTGCCAAAAAAGTCGCACTGTTACAAATACTTCTTTTCTACATGGTTTCATAAATTTAGCAAAGCATACCGTAGCTAGATTCGCTGAATAGTCTTCAGAAATTCTGTCTGCCTGTTAACCCTCTTTCCGAAATCAAATTCGACTTGTATTAATTTTTGGCATGTTTACATACCCATGATAACGAAAGGATTATTATGGTATTGTTTATATCATTTTAATTCAAAGTAGTAAATATGTCTTGAAATAGCGGACGTGCTTAGTATTTCTGTTAACTATGTATGCTGCCTTTAAATAACAATTAATAATTCTTTCAAAATATTTAATATATAAATATGCCCATTAAAAAATGTACGAATAATATTGTTAACTAATTGATTCTGCAATGTAAAGTATAATAAAACAAATCAAATCCTGGCAATTGACAAGGAATTCACGCGAGTAAGTTCTAACAACATCTTCTTTAAAACAGAAAAAAAGTACTCGTCTGAACTCACTCACGTCCACGTACTATTGCACAATATCAAGAACATAAAGTTTTACATTCTCAAAAATAAAAAAGTCTCATTTTGATTAAAGAAGTAAGTTACCAGATGAATTTCTCTTGTAAAAAATAAATAACCTATACTAGAACATTCGACCATAGTTGATTAACAACATTTTGACG
This sequence comes from Himalopsyche phryganea, assembly GCA_022494535.1. Classification (NCBI taxonomy): domain Eukaryota; kingdom Metazoa; phylum Arthropoda; class Insecta; order Trichoptera; family Rhyacophilidae; genus Himalopsyche; species Himalopsyche phryganea. The sequence goes on along the minus strand of JAGVSL010000089.1, from coordinate 1,420,563 downwards.
TAAATCAGCCGTTAAAACCCTTTTCGGATTAGGTAAGAAACAAAGGATGAAGTTTGAATAGGAAGTAGTAAGCTTAGTGCTTTCTTTATCCTGTCTTTACACTTCAGGAACGGATAAAAGGTGAATGATCTTCATTCATGATCATCACAGAAATCCATGTCTTTAGATACAAACCAAACAGGACGAAAAAAAGAGAGCGTAGATCATTAATGTTCATTATTTTTAGTATAAATAAACATTATATTCGTATGTCTAGAGGTTTTAGAATATAAATATTTTTAGTTCATAAATGCTTGCAAGGCATTTCATATACCAAGAAAAGAAGGCATTTGATGTAAGCATTTTTCTGTTTTTTCATTTTTTTTTTATTTTACGTCTGACATATTTTATTCACGAGACATTGAGGTGTGGTTTGAACTTCCTTAGTTCTCTCCCCATATATATAACACAGCCTACAATAAATCCTAGAATAAAATTAACGGCTGATACCACTAAAATAGCCGAAAGTGAAGGCATGGTCAATTTTTTATGCTTGAAAATACGTTTAATAAATCTATGCTACTTTTTTCATATAAAAATGTACAAAGATTATCTTCAACCAAAAATAATTATTAAACTTATAGCAAAATGTTCTTTTCTATACTCTTAATTTACACATTTATAATGCTTAATATATACTTAAATAAGATCGTTTATTCATCAATCGTATAATTTATATATTTAGTTTTCCTGGAACGACACTTTGTTGTTGTAGATAAGTTCCATTTAGGTTAAACCTGCGATCTTTTGGATGAGTTCAGATCCTTTTATTTGAAAATCTACCCCGGTTAGCAAAGGTTATCGACGAGCACGGGAAGATTACAGTGAATATTTTAAAGAATTTGTTGTTCTTATAGACTAATCTATTTCCAACCTATCCTGTATATACGCACATTATTTGAGAACGAATTGTAATGATACTTGGTTGGAAAACGCGATATTTTTCTGAATTTCAACAGTAGGGTTTTTTTATCATCATTTTAAATTCTGCAAAAGTTGTCAACATAATATGATTTATCGTAAATTTACGATTCGATGGTGTGCAATTCGCTAGACATAGAAATGGTTAATAATTGAAAATAATCATAATACTCTTGTCATATTCACTAATTTTACAATTCTGGCTTGAAATCGTGATATGTACAAAGCTCTTAAATTACAGATTAGGTAAATTAAAGCATCACTAGATTACATTGGAATTTTGAAAATTATTTACAATAAGACCTAAATTAAATATGGGAAATGCGATAGAATATTAATTTCGAAACACGCATTTAAAATGATGTTACTCTTTTCCACCACTGTTGTTTCAAAATGACATAACCCTACATGACCCAAATCAAGACGCCCTTAAGGTAGATTAATGACGGGTATCCAACTAAAGGATTATCCAAAACTGCTAGGCTTTACGCTACAAACAAATATCCAAATTATTTCTCTCATGAAGATACCTATCATAATTAAGTTAAGGACATTAAATTTAATACAAATATTTCAATATGCATCTCAAAATCAATACTAAAATAAATCACCAAAATATTGGCAATTGAAAGAATAGTTGTATTCAATAGAATTTGATTAATCGTTTATAATTTATTCCTTTTTTTATTTATGCAAAATAATGTTTGAGATTCATCTTATTGAAATATCTTGTTTGCGACAACATGAAATGGTTGTCTGTTTTTGGTCGCCCAGAATAAAGTTTTTCTCTCAACGAGTTTGCAGTTTCTTTCAGTTTAATTTTATTATCAAAAAACAACACATTCTTTTTGAATAAGTACCGTAATACATGAAAAGTTATATTCTTACGATTGAGATGGTACTATATGTAAATATATCGGTCGCATAATATGTAAGATAAGAAATTCGCTGGTCTATTATTGGTATTTAAACGTATTATTCGACAACGTCTCTAAAAATACATATTTAGATAATGTGTCTACTAAAGAAAGGGTAAAGCTGTGAATGCTCAAACAAAGTCTATTTTTTTTCATTAATGTTTGTTACGATAGTTTTCAAACAGTAAATATTTTTTTTATGTTAACACTATTTTTCACTGCAGAACATAAATATTGGAAAACATGGATTGAAATTTGAAATCAGCTTACAAACTATGTTTACGGTTCTCTTTATAGCACCATTGAATAAAAAAATAAAACGTGTATCGGAATAAATTAATAATAAATAAACAGCAAATTACATAGGAGAAAAATAGCCCAGAATAGAATGGTTAAAGGTTGCTTTCATTATGGTCGTTAACGTTGCTATTTTTCACGATAAAATCAATCGGTGTTAATGTTGTATAATAAAATGGTGTTAGTATATACACCTAATCTTTTTTTTGCACGGGTATACGTTCCAAATATTTCCGTGCAAAAAAAAACGTGTAAAATAGATAAGGTGCCCATACAAAAATGGTAGGTACGTTCCATTACTTAAAATAAACTGAAAATACGAAATTCGTTAACACAAATATAAGTCGAATTTATTTATTATTTACACATTATAATATTTTCGTATTATAAGTTATACAAGATACATACGTTAAAAGTAATAAATTTTCATAGTTTTCGATTTTAATGAAATTTAATACAGTTTTTCGCGGTGAAAAATCACTCTCATTGCTTGGGTATATTTAACGGAGAGATATATATCTTCAGGAGTATCTTGAATAATATTATAATCATCTTGTGTTTGTCTTTTTCAGTGAATATGAATTTGGTTATCATTTCTTAGTTCATTGTCTTTCTTAGTTTCTTGATGGCGTCCCATAATCATTTTTAAGACACGTTGAAATTGCAACACAGCGTTGAACATTGTCATCAATTTTAAAAAATAATTTCCAAGTTTACTGGATAATTGAAGACCTTGTAGAATTGAACTTGCAATTGAGCCCATATGCGGAAAAAACAGCGTTTGTCTTTATTTTGTTATTTTTTGTCAACGCATTTATTCAGTAAAAGATTTTTTGATCAATAAACCATGTTCTCAATAAAATAACTCAAAACCATTTTCATTCATTAAAGACAAATATTTTTGAAAAATTGTATCTCTACAACAACCAACCACTATTATCTCTGAACAATGCTGTTTTTCCGCATAGGGGCTCAATTAGTGGTACCAGATCTTCATTATCACTAACATGAGCTCACATGGAATCATTTACATCGTCTGAAACAATCTCTCGAATTTGCTTTTCATTAAGCATTTTTTACAGATCGAAACGCTGCCAAAAAAGGATCGGGTTATATTCTTTAAGAAAATAGTTTTAAGTATCATCTTTTTGTAACAAAAATAAATTAAATTTCGCTTAAATTGTGGTTTTATATCGACCTTTATATCAACCACTTTAGTAATCGTTATCATGTCAGTCGGTAATGTATTGCCTTTAGGTTATTGAGTCTATCAAGGGCTCCTTTGTTAAAAGAGAGTGAGCACTTTTCCAGACGGTATTCTTAACGGTAGCTTCATTCAAAACGAGCTGACCGTCACTTGAAAAAGCTACCAAAGGCTAGATGTCTCTACACCCAACATTTACTAAGTAAGAGGAATTTCTTTCGACAATCGTCACATAGCAAACGACGAAATTGTTTGCTCCGTCGCACAGATTTTATATAAGTCTTAAGTGTTTATAGTTGTACTACCGCACTGTGTTTCAATATCACTAAGTATCTCTTAGAATTACACACAAAATTATAGTCAAATATTATTTTAATAAACTATTACAGTATATTTTTGTTTGCGCATTGCATGAAACTTTTTACTAAAAATAATTTTTTCGTGATTTTATCATACAAAAAAAACATTGATATTTTACTTTTTTATTTTACAATTTATCCATTAAAGTTAATCTTAATATTAAGCTAAACCTTCCGTATTCATGGTGTAACAGTGGGTTACTTCGGCCTTTAAACCTTTAAATTATCTGTGAAATGTGTGACACAAAATTTAAAATTTTACTATTTTTAAATAAATTAGTTCTACATAAAATTGAAATACATTACGGTTTACGCCTTCTTTGTATAATTAATCATAATTTGAAAATCTCGTCAATTTTACCATCGAAAAATACAAAATTATAGTACAGTATTAAGTATAGTTTAGTAACATTCCGAAATTCATGACCGTACCGTATGCAACCACTTTGTTTCAAACGGCAACGAGACACATCTCAAGCTTGTTCTGCTATGAAGAATTTTGATTCTTGCTTTCTTCGATAATTTCGCATAGTTTGATATATATTTCAGGTTTCACACACAAAATATGAAGTAAAATAATTATTTTATACTACATAAAACAATATTTTACTTTTTGAAAATGTAATTTCGCTCTATAAAGAGTTTATATGACAAAACTCACACGATAACGAAATGTGACTGTATGAGATCCGAAGGGACTTTTTTTTGCATAAAAACGGGAAGGTTAAAAATAGTATTGTAAAATGTGAAACACTTTTAGTTCTTTTGCAGTATGAGTTTTCTTTCAAAACGAAATACCTAATCCTTCATAATTAAACGGAAATAATCGTCCTTTATTTTTTCATTGAATCTAGAAAACATCTAAAGAGTTGTAATTAAATACATTTTTCAATTCTACACCCTGTTTTATATTAATTTACTTAACAAGTTAACATGTTTAACTAATATTTCTATTATACATTTTAAACATATATAACATAAACAACTGACTTTTGTTATTTTAAAGTTATTTATTATTAAATTAGATTTAAATATTAAGACAGTAATGTTCTATTCAGGACGTCTTGATATTATTGGTGGTAACTTTGAAAAAAAAACATTTTTAATCTTATATTTTTATAATACCGCTATCGTCAGAACGTCAGAACCATCATTTTTTTGTAAATTTGTCGAACTAAATATTATACATAACGTTATTTAACCGTATTTTAATTGACCAAGTATATTAAATTTGGATTATTGAGATTTTGTACACTTCCATGTATTTTGTCACTAACGACCCGGGTTTCGCCTTTCGGCATCTTCAGGCATTCGAGCACACGAATGGACTCGAACTGAGAGACAGTAAACAGTTTCTAACGCTTATATAGAAGATACAAATGCGACAAATATCATTTACGAGGCAATACATTATACGTCTGAGAGCCACACCGATACCTGAGTTAAAATTTCGGAAATCGTCCTAATCCTTATTTTGTAAACACCATATTACCAGAGTGGCGAATTGCCGAAGGCGTTGCCGCTTTTCAACTTCTTTTAGAAATACCAGTGATTTTACAATTATAATAGTATTGTGATAGTATTATAATTGTAATAGTATTATAGTGATAGTATTATAATAGTATTTCACTAAATGTCGAATGATTGTATATATTTACCCATTCGTCGAATTACATCCCGTCAAAACCCACAATACTATTATAATTGTAAAATCACTGGTATTTCTAAAAGAAGTTGAAAAGCGGCAATCGCCTTCGGCAATCGCCACTCTGGTAATATGGTGTTTACAAAATAAGGATTAAGATTCGAAATTTTAACTCAGGTATCGGTGTGGCTCTCAGACGTATAATGTATTGCCTCGTAAATGATATTTGTCGCATTTGTATCTTCTATATAAGCGTTAGAAACTGTTAACTGTCTCTCAGTTCGAGTCCATTCGTGTGCTCGAATGCCTGAAGATGCCGAAAGGCGAAACCCGTGTCGTTAGTGACAAAATACATGGAAGTGTACAAAATCTCAATAATCCAAATTTAATATTGAAATTCCATCAAGCACCCTCAGTCGATGTCTTAAATGACCAAGTATATGCCAATTCACGAATAAGTTATTAATTGAAAAGGTTAAAAAATAAAGATTTATTTTATTTATGGCTTACAGCGGTAGTTTTCAACAAGACTCATGTAGGCTGTGTAGTGATTTGGAAATATTTATTATACACTTCTAAGGTGTTAACTGTCAATTCTTTGTGGAAAGGCATTGTATTTTAAAAACAACAGACAATTTGTTTGTACTACTTCCACATGTTTATATCAGTAAAATTTTTTATAAATTGGGATTCATTATGTCTTATAGTGTCATTCTATTATAATTCATTTTTTTATTAATAATTACGTTATAATAATGCGATTAAAATAAAAAAAATAATGTGATAATTGTTTAGTAGGATCGAATAAAATAAAATGTTTGTTTTTCAACGTTAACTTATTATCCGCAGATATTTTTTAATAAAATAAAACACTTGGATGAAATATTTTCATGTTTTCATCCAAATTTGTATTATGTATTAAAAACGTTTTGCCACGGATACATTTTGTAATGAATGCAAATTTATTACGAAGAATCTTTCATTTACATAAAATGGCAGTGACATTTAAGGTTTGAGCAGGTGAAATTAAGCGAAGGAATTCGGTAAAACCTCGAGAGTATTATAAAGTTATTCAACAAAGAGGAAATCCTTATCTGTCAGCGAGAACAAATAGGAGTAGTTAATAGATAATACCAGTAGTAAATGCTTAAAGTTTTTCAATTAAAGCAGCTAATTCGTTTTATCATTGTTTTCTATATAATAAACGTTAGATTACAATTCTGTTTATTTTGTTTGGTGAAATATATCAGAAATATCATCAGTCGTCGTGTTTATGTTATCTAGTAATAAAAAGATTGCAGAAAATAGTTTAACTGAAATCTTGTAATATATATAATAACCCAGACCAGTCTGTCGGCGTTTTATCATTTTCAAATCAACAAATAAAACTAGCTACTTTAGACAGTCAGTATTTCAATTTAAATACCGTCATCTACGACGGGTGTCCCACTAATAATATATATATTGTATTGTTGTAAAAATTAGTTCAATAAAAATTGACAAGACAAGAGTAGTTATGTATCCTATTTAAAAAATATATTTTTTAAAAATGTTTTTAATTCCAATAGAATAACCCACTTCTATTGGAATCAAAACTGTTTGTAGATAACTTCTCTTTCCAGAAATGGTGATGTTTCAGTAAAAACAATGAGGTTGAATTTTTGAAATTAGACAGAGTTGAAAAAAATCACAAAACCCATGCCTTCGAATACAACTTTGACTTTCCCTAGTGTGAATGCTGGGAGGCATTCAATCTATCTGTTGTGCAGTCAAGATTGCAAATCTCACAAGCGAATGAAAATTTGTATGAATTGATATTCAATTATTTTTTTAAATATGTATACATATAATTAACGTTCAATGATATGCAAGAGTCTTTTTAGATATATACTTAGGTGATACTTTTGCTAAAAAAACTTATAAATATAAAACACAACGTTGTTACCCAATAGAGGATATATTATATGCATTTATTTAATGGATTTTGATATAGTACTTTTGATTGAGTATTAATTTTTCTAACGTCTACTCTCTCGAGCAGAAACACAACAAATTCTTCTTAAAGTATAAAATGTAATACTAAAACTGTTTTTCTTAATAATGCAGTAAAGTATTAGAATCTTACTAAATGGTATTAATACAATATAGCCGTATTAAATTCAATGAAAATTGGTAGTTTCAATATATTATATTTATTTAGTTGCCATTTTGTTTTTTGATCCGGATAAACTTCCTCATCCACATTAAAGGTCACCCGCATTGTATTATAAAAATTTTGTAACATTTATTTGATTTATTAGTGCATATTTTTCGTAGGTTAGTCGCCAAAATGACAGAAAGCTTTAAACTGACTTTTCTTTTATTCGTTATGCTGGATTAACTCTTTGACAGTTAACAATATAGTTACTGAACTAACTATCTCAATATAATCCTGTGGTTAGCAAAATCATTTCAAATATGATATTTAAGCTATAAAAATTATTATACACCATATTGTGGAATGATCAACTAAATTAAGGGTAGGGAAATATTGGACTTTCTGTGACAGAAGCATCTTTTGATAAGAACAACTCGTCTAAATAAAGGATGGTGTAAAATATAGATTGGTTTGTTGAATAGTATTCTAAAACAATCCCATTCACAGTCTTTTGTGTCAGAGATATAAGGCGCAAAAGGCGTCCTTGTTCGGTGACCTATTAAATATTTTTTTTCAATTGAAGCGATACACCGCGGATCTCTAATCTATTGTTCTTGCATTGATCGTTTTCCTGCAAATATCGTTTCCTACATCCATAATTTTCTTTGGGCGACCATTAAAAACGGTAAATCGTGGTGCCAATGTATTTAATTTTAAAAGTTATTTCAAAAATAAAAGAAAATAAGTAACTACTTCTTAAAATCTCTTTTTTCATATTTTCATACAATGAAACCAGTGTTAAAAACCGGTGACACTGTATAAAATACAAAAAAGACCTTAGTAAAGACTAGATAACTTTGGTTTTTCCTTTTGTATGATGCATATTTTTCATAAAACATTCATTATGTAAATCCACGCCATTGCAGTTTGTACACGTCCTCACCACCTGTGACGGACTTTTTCGATTCCTCTATTTTTGAAACATCTAGCATGTAAGTTGAATTTTCGACGCTCATTTCTTTAACGTTTTTTTTTATTACAGACCAAAATTTTAATAAAAGGTTGATCTATAATATCAAAGGCATTTTGGTCAATTAATGTAATCCTCAAAAATGAAATTGTTCAAGAGAGAGTAAAAACTGTTTTTATCGAAAACATTATACGGTTAGTTGCGTTATGAATCTATAAAATGCATTCCTGTAAATTCTCATGTATTATACGTAGAAAGTGTCGATATGATAGTGGCTTATATCAAGTGGCTGGGTCAGAATTTTAAATCTAAAACCATTGTAAAATGATGTTTCCTTTCCAAAAAGTGGTCAAATTATTTTTATAATATCATTTGGCGAGACCTGATCTATCGTCATTAAAATGAGATTCAATCATCAAGTCATTTTTGTATTTTTTGAGGGTTACATCAATTGGTCAAAATACAATGCAATTATGATGGTAAAACCCATGACTAAAATAAATCTTTGAATTTTTTTTACTCTTACTTTGCAAAGAAAAATTACAATTTTCGTACTTTTTCAACGAATTCACTACTTTACTACTATTTCACGGTTCTTATTGGTTTAATCTGACATTGATTTTCATTGAATTTGATGGTGATGTTTCTTTTTTATTCCGTATGTGTGCAAATAAATACATTTTGGCTATTAATTATTAAAACTGCTTATTTTACTTTACTAAGCGAGTATTAATTAAGCATACATCGCTGTTACCAAATATTCACCTACCTATTATAAATATATCATCGTTTGTACTATTCCAGAGACACATTTGACTATTGCGCCATCTGTCTGTAAAACCATTTTTAAATATAAATAAATTTAATTGACTATCATTCTTTGGATAAGATTGTAAAATCTTTAAAATTTGAGAAACAGATAAGCTAGTAAGAGCAAATTGAGCTACGTTGATTTTACTGACTTACTTGCTTTTCTACCCCCACTTTTTTACTTTTCCCTAGATATTTAATTTGTACACCTTATAATATAATCGATACAAATTTTAAAAAAAAAAGTCTTTTCATTTTAAATGGTCACCACATTTCAATTATCTAAAGATTATTTAATCGTTATAAATGTTTGTCTTTATTTATCTCGTTACACACACCACAACACTGAAGTTGCGCACGATGAAAAGAGTGAGACGAATACAGAGAAAGTGTATGTCTATGTGTCAAAACGTGAATAATAAGCGAATGTTGATAGGTGGCACTTCCAACAGGTTCGTATTATTAATCATAATATAATTCAGTAGTGTAGTAAGCAATGTCAAATATTAAATAATTATCAGTACGTACCGACAACTTGGCTTGGTAATTATCGCGTAACATTTTATTACAAATGTTTATACTTCAATAAATTTCTTAGTATAATATAAATATTTACAAATGTTCCTTGTTTAAATAAATAGAAGATTATCTTAACTTTGAGAACCATCTGTTGGTATACAACTTATTCATATTTTATGATTGGGTATATGAAATAGGAGTATTTTACCACAAAAAAGTATTTGCGAGACGTGACCTCAACGGTTCATCAAAATAGAGTATTCTATATTATGTCAAGGCTCGGTAAAGTTGGATCTTTGGAAAATCATTACTTAAACCTTCTCATATATTCAAATATCCTCGATTTGTTTTCACATACCAAACTGACAAGGTGAGAGGTGAAGCGTGTATCTCTGGATTGATCACTTATTCTCTTTTGAGATTACTTTCGTCTGTCTTCTTGGGTTATGAAAAAAAGAAAATGAAAAATATACCTGGACGTTTAAATGGTATTTTATACCCACGTGGATGGTCTCATACTATTGAAGCATTTAAAATAAATCGGTTTACTTCCGTAGTACGACTTTAAAGATAACAAATAAGTGGATTATTTTCAGGTTTCAGTTAGTTGATTACTAATGTAAGATTAATCATTATTTACATTTTGTTTTGTTTAATTTCTATTCTCAATATAGACAATATTAATTTCAAATGGATCTCATTAAATTTTTGCAGATTTAAAAAATTGAAAAACACACAGTCGGAGAAATTTAAAGATGTAATCAGAGGTGAGCGCAGGAGTTTGTAATTAACAAAGCCATCTATGAAACTTTTTTACAAATCCATAAAACGATTGTAAAATGAATGTACAAAAGTATATATTCCTTCACTCTGTCTTTTTGCAATCGAGTGGACGAAAGCCCAGTAACGACAACAAAACCGACCGCAAAAATTAATTAGGATCATTATTTTTAGACTTCTGAGGTTATGCAATGACCTTCGCTTGGATAATAAAATATTGAAATTTAAATCTGTAAAATAAGTACTCCCTTCTTAGGTTGCAAAATAATTTTACTTCTGTAAGGGCTTGTATAATATCATATTTCAATCGATAGCGTTGTCTCGTTTTCAAAATCTCTGATTTAAAGTTGATCCATTAAGTATTAAGCCACAACAACGTCAAAAAAATGAGACTGATATGTTGGGACAGCTAAAAAATGTAATTTATATTATCTAAATTTTATCGTTAGCCACGTTAATTGAATTTATACTAATGAGCTTCTTAAGTTTACGTATTGAATTAGTAAAAATATATTCTGTCATAGATTAAACACACAATACTCAAAACATTTGGATTAATTACATGTGTATTAAGATTACAATTTATGTATAAACGGCATTAAAATAGACTTTAATTAATATGTTAAGGACCTCTTACAAATCAAGAAATACTAATCTGCAATCAGACCACATTAAAAACCAATTATGTGAGTAAAATATAACGAGTTTAAAAATATTTCATAAATATTCATTAGCTAAAATAGCAAATGGGAAATTTTGCAATAAAGTAGGGAACAACTTTAATATTTTAAAAACAATTAATAAAATATTAAAGATATAATTAACACTAACACTAAACAGCCCATGAATAATTGTGAATGAAGATTTTTTCGGTCAGGAACACCCAAAAGATATCAACTGAAAAACAAATTTAAAGAAACCAAAAGCAAAATTTGTTGATAAAGATGTATAGATTAATGAAACGGATATAACAGCGGCGAAAACGAGAATATATATTTTTTCATTCAACAAATTTGAATTAAGGAAGAATTTGTATTTACTTATTGATTTCTTATATTTTCACTTTCGCTTAATCTTCATTTCAAGTTTACTTTATTGTCAGACTATTCAATAGTTTCCATAATCCTGTTCTTTGATAATAGCTTGATGCCGAAATGATAATCAGCAAAGTTTGATAGTGCCTAAAGATATAAATAAATTTCTGTTTACCGTAAAAATATTTATTTTTCATTACTTTCATTTATCAAAAAAAAAAGTAATAGCAAAACATAAACAGAAATGTTATTTTTGAGAGAAGGATTATTGAATTAAAAAAATGAGAGGTGTTAATGAATTTGTATTAAATAAATGTTTTTATATTCAGAGGTTGAGAAATATAGAGTTATAAATTTGGTGTAGAGAACATTCATTTTACGAGAGATTTACAATTAAAATCAACGTTAAGTTGATCGGTTGTATTACTATATTAATATATAAATAAAAAATGAAACCGACCAAATATCTTACTGCTAGTGTACGTATGTATATATTTGTTTATGATTAGTTTGTTCTCTGAAACTATCTCATTTGTATTACTTGGTATTGATTTTATTATTTGTTCTAAGGCATATAACTTCCTATAACACTGGAATCAGCTGAATGTCTAGCTAGTTTCTTTTATAAAGAAAAATGCACAATAGCATAACTAATTCATTTTCAGCATACAAAATATTATTACAGACTTTGTATACATTAAATTTGTGTGAAACACTAGCATAATACAAAAACAAATGACAAAAATCCCATGAAAATAGCTTGGGTGCTCTTCAAAATAATACGCGGCCTTGATCCACTTCATTCAACAAAGGAGTGTCATATTGCTTTTAATTGAGGCTTTTCATATTCCATTTTGCCTAACATAGTTTGCTTTCAAAGATAGCACTTTTCACTTGACCTAAATATTCTATATGTCGCTTAAACCTTTCGTTTTATTAAAATTTCATATGATACTTTGCATTTATACAAGCATGATTATCTATGTAATATTGTACTCTTTGTATTGTACTACCAGAGCGGGCAGAGTCGTGGATTTTATGGTCTCTTGGGCAAATTTGAAAATGTTAAAAATCAGCCAACTCAGGCCTTTTTTGTAAAACTGGTGTACATTGGTGTACATTTGCATACAATACATTTTAAGCATAGGAAAAAAGCTCGTGTATACATTTTTTTTTTTTTTAAAATAAAATTGGAGTTGGACTCGAGTCGTAGACGGTGGGTTATTTAAGACTGAACAGTCCTGCTTTTTTCATTAAGCATTTTGTGAAAAATACCCTCAATATTAAATTTTAAAACTTAATTTTCGTAACTGTAGTCAATGTTGTACGTCTATACAACAGAAAATACTGAGTGTATGAAATAACACAGGATTAAAGACATATCAATAATTTCCGGGAGTGTCTTAGCGGCAATTTTCCAATATACGATTGATTTTATTAATGTCAGTTTCTTCATTGAAAAGCTTTACTTGGTTAAGATTTACTTGCTTTAATGATTATTTTCATTCACTTTCAATATTTTCAGAAGACGTTATGATAACCTGTAGTATTACGGTTAAATTGAAGACATCTGAACTAAGTTATAAAAGTTTGTCTCATCATCACCTTTAATGTGCATGCAGCTGATGATTTACCACCAGCGTCCATTATATAATAATAATCATGAAAATAAATGAGTTTTTCACTGTTAGACTTTTCCTCGATAATGAAATGCATAGACAGATCTTCCAACCATACTCTTTTTTACCCAAAAAGATGAGAGTAGGTAATTTAAAAAATAATAAAATTAAATACTCAGGAACTATTGCTATCCTGGGAACAAGTCAAAGCGTTAGAGAAAAGATTTGGAGATAATATCTCTTTCTCTATGTGCCATTACAAACTTATTGAATTTACATCAATGTTGGCCTTGGTTCAAATCAAATAAGTAGTGGCCGTATGGAGACAGACCGCAGCAAACATCTCAACCCTATCCTCAATACGTGATTAGCGTTCTGATTACGAAGCCATTCAACCTACTTGTCCAACACAACGAATTTTCAATTGAAGTTTCACGTCTGCTGAGAAGTTGTCCAGGCTATAGAATTTTTTATTTAGCTTCCGAAAGAACCAATTTGTAATAACAATACACTTAAATTTCAATATAATTTTAATATGTAAGTAATTCATCAATAAATCTAAACGCAACCAAAACGATGATATATAGCGAGTGTTCTTAATTCTCCTGTCAATTTCTTATACCGGTGTTATTGCTTTTATTGCTTTTTTACAAAGACAAACAAGATTTACTAGGCCTATTACATCAGCAATGTAATTTTTTAAGCCGAGAAGATTAAAGCGCATATCTCTTACTTTGTAATAATTGTATGTAATTAAAATCCGATTTATTTCATCTCATAATCCAAGTAATAATCGAAAGCAATAAATGATTATATCAAAATTGGGTTTGTCAACTTCCTATGTCCACAATATCTAATACATTGGAGATCTAATACGACTGAATCTTGATATAGTGACTCCAACTTGGTTTCCAAACATCGATAGAATACGAAACGCAATGAAGAAACTAGACATTTAGTTACCCCTCATTTTTAAACATTTAAGAGCCCCTTTGGTATGAATTAATTCAGAATATTCAGAAGAATATAATGCGTTTTATAAATCTACTCAAAATAAATAAATTAAAAAAATTACGTCATCACTAATCATGATTATCTTCACATTCCATTTTTTATAAGTAAAGCAAAATATCATTGCAAATTACTTTGCGGAAATAATAAATTTAAGGTAGTACGCACCTAAGTGTAATTTTATTTGTAAACATCTCAACCGGTAAATTACAATTTACTTTGTAAACTTACAAAGTAGTACCTAGGTATCTTATACAATTATTAATGCAAAGAATTTTTCGTATGTGTATGAAAATTAATTATTAAATTTGACAAAGTAATAATTAATTCATATACAGTGGCACTTTGTCAGTTTTGACACTAGATTTATAAGAGCAAATAATTTTATTTAAATAGTTGTAAAATAATTGTTTAAATTCATTAAATTAAATTAGAAATATATTTTAAAACATCGTCTTCTTTTATAAGTAATCAGATTCTTCGCTTTTCATGGGAATTTCTGATGGGCTTCCATATTTCTTTGTATACTTTTTCACGTTGCAATTTTCTCTATTGTATATTATGCATTTTTCTTTTTTTACCAATTTATTGGTTTGTAGCTCGCTATTTATTAATTATTGTTCATTGTAGTGATGAGTGAATGGCGTTAATTTTCAGTGCATCTGTTCATGCTTACATGTTTAATGCTACTTATTTGTGATTTTGTATTACAATCGTTAAGCATAAATATCCAAATTAAAATAAAAAACTGTTGTTTAATTTTTAGTTCAAAAGGTATTATCCTTCTTCCTTGTATTTTTCTTCCCTACAAAGATATTCTCCTAACCTTCAAGCTACAGATAAAAGAGTACAGCCCCCTACTAGATTACATTTTTTTGAAAAAATTATATAGAAAACCGAGTCTTAAAAACTCGATACAATATATACTTTAACTACAAAACTTTTAAACAAAACTTCTCGCTCTAGTTTTGAACAAAGTGAAATAATTTATTTTTAAATTGTGCTTTAACAATGGTGTTACACATTATATGTGGCTGTGGTTAAGAGGAAGTGTCATTCGTGCTATATGCAATGGGATGTCTATTAACCTTAGGCCACGTAAGCGCATTGAAATACTGTATTCCAAAAGAATAAGATATTTCGTTTTGAATAAAATGACACACAAGTTAGTTGCCCCACCTCCAACCGTTATGTGTATGCAGCCGCTGTTTCAAGACAGCCTTCCATAACGCAATAACGATTATGAATAGAAACGACTTTACTCCTCATATTCTTGACCCGATACAGAACTGCACGGGACGGATCTTTTAACCAGGCACTATTGTGCGTAAGAAAAGAAAAGATAGAAAGAAAAATAAGAAAATGTCACTAACTTTCTCAGCCACTTAGTTTAAGCGATATTAAGTATCCTGTAGCGCTAGAGTTTAATCTACTCCGCGTTGAATTTAAAGAGGAATCGAGAATATACCGCTTCCCATACCATGTTGCAAATTTATCGAATGCCTCTAAGTTTGCTTTGGTTTAGATCAAATCAGCGTGGTCTATTGGGCCCGTAAGAGAACTGGCCACAGCAAAAAGCTCTGCTCGTTCGGCATTCATCTCCATGATTAGCGTCCTGATGGTTGTGTCCACACGTGCAATCCGGTTTTTGAACCAAATTGCCCATCCCAAATATTTTACTGTTGAACTTGTCATGGCCGGTTATGAACTGGCAAGCCAGATGAAAGACACTAACTCGTGCCTCCAGATCATGTCCGGGATGAATATATATGTTTGGCGGCCTTTGGTGGATCTAGACCACCTAATATGCCAAGCTGCTAGGGCTGTTTTGTACACCAGTATATGTACAGGCGGCGTCAAAAGGACGCCTTCAATATTCGTGTAGATCCTCTTCAGAAGAAGAGTTATTCCACCACGTGCCTGTATGTGCAGGCTTAACGGTAGCACGCCAGCCAGAACTGGTAGAGTATCCGTTGAAGTCGTTCTGTAAGCCTTAGTGAGTGAAATCAGTGCAACACGTTGTCCTCCTGACAAAAATGAGATACAATAATTACAGTCAGTAAGATTTTTACGATTTCAATATTACTTGCATGGAACTGCATATGATATCAATCGATTTTAGTACATATAAGCCGAAAGTTAAGATTAAAGGGATCGGGTAATGAAGAAATATGATATTCAAAATAGTTTCCATAAAGGGATGGCATAATTTTGACCTAAGATTCCCATGAACGCGTAACGTTCTTACACCTCAAGAAGGAATTATTAACCAAAGGGAAAATAATAAATTCACTTTAATAGCGACAGCTATGTGTGTGTATTATAAAGTTTGATCAAACGATAGCCCCTTAAATGGTAGTAAATATTGCTAATGAAAGCAGAAAATAATTTATAGACATAATTTACGGACAAAGTCTTCATCATTAGAAAGTACTGTAAAATAATAATAAAAAGGTTAATGATCAGTCAAAAGATATTAAAAAGAAAGTGTTCTTGGTAATTATTCGTAGCACAATTTGATAAAAGTATCTGAAAGAAATAAAAGTCTTTTTCTTGAATGTTTACCCTAATTCAGGGATTCTCAAAACCGTGCCCACGGACGCCATAATGTTTGAGTACGCTCACCACTATTCGACCGCGAAAGATTTTTTTTATTTCAATTGTATTTTAACGATTTTCTAAAATAATTTTTTAACAGATATGTAATATATCCAAATTTATCTGCATAAGTTGACATGTGTATGTTGTTTAGCTACTCTGCCAGAGCACTGGATGGGGTGAAATCAACTTGAACTCGATATCTTTGACATTAAGAATGCTATTATGTTGAAATTCTTAATATCAGATGAAAACTTCTGTAATACAGTAGAAAGAAAAAAGCTACTATTCTTAAAAAAGAGGCATATAAGATTAAATCTTTTTTTTCGGTTCCACGCTGTTGTGTTTATAAAAAGATATTTAAAATTGTAACTTTGAAGCAATTGAATGGCATTTTAGCGAAGTACAAAGAAGAATATGGAATAAGGCGACAGAAAGGATAGTATCACAAAATATGTAAAAATTGAAAGCTCAGCGGAGAAATAGGATAGAATTATCACAGGGAAGTGGATAAGGTTTGAAAATCTTGGTACACTTTACTTTGCTCTGTAAGGAGAAATACATGGGTTAATTAAATTTTGGCCGCCAGGCGTTAGAATATACGTCAAATGAAAAAAATAATAAAAATTAAAATACGGTTACCGTTACAAAAACCTTTAATGGGGATGCGGAAACCATACATGCACAGAATTTAAATTATAAACAAATAAAACAGAAATTACACGACGAAGCAATATCTTTGAACAGATGGTTACACTTAAACAAGAAAACTATTATATTATATATATATAAAATTACGACCTTATGGATAATAAAACATCTCGGCGACGAACTCGGGTGTTCGAGACCAATCTCCTGCGCGTTACCGGCACGTCCTACTTGTTCCACATCCTGGCGCGTAAGATAGTTTTAACGCAATTCTTACTTAACTATTTTTGGTGAGGCTTCCCCTTGAAATCCTACCAACGACGCAGCGAGATGCGTATCGCCGATAGGTGACGATTGTAATGTTGCGACGAAATCGTAACAACGCACCTTTGCGAATCATTGTTTTTAAATATGAATTTAATGAAATCAAAATATAGATCTCGACTCACCGATGAATATCTTGTTTACTAAGATGAATAATATCATCATACTCTCTTAATTATGAAGCACTGGTCAATAAAATGGAAACAATCAAACTGACTTTGGGATTGATAGTAATGCCTTTCCTCCAAAAATTGACAGTAAACACCTTAAAAGTGAAATTCATAATTAGCTTAGAACTCTCTCATCTTTTTTCAGTAGAATGAGTTGGGTGTAGAAAACATCACCCACCCACCGACCCTTTCACCATTCGATACTTGTAGAACTGCTTATTATCATCTCACAGAAAAAAATATACATAGAACACTTTCCATGAAAAGGCTTTAACGTCATGTCGAACATTCATCGCTCGATAGTTAGTGTGTGTTTACCATTTATTTCTATCGTTCTATCGATGTGGTCTTTGACCAAAGTTTGCTGAGTTCGTTCAATCATTCCAAGTATAGATGTACTATTATTATGATGATATAGATGATATTATTTTTAAGTTATGTGGTTCAAAAAGACATGATTATGTATAATATTGATAAATATCTCAAAAATCAGAACATTTTGATTGATAAAATTGAAATACCTGAGAAAACCTTTTCAAACAAATTATTATTGTCAGTTCTAATTAAAGTTTTAGATACTTATTAATTCCATATATATAGGCTTAAGTTCACTAATTAACTAATTCACTAATTAAAAATACATTTTCTCTTTCAAAATACAAAATATGATCAGTCAACACTTCAAACGTTCGTATCTCAAAATATGGTCAAGTGCAATTAGAAACTTTTCAAAATAAGGTAACGAAATCTTATAAAAACTTAAACAATATTTTTTTAAATTATTAACTCAAGAACGTTCACAGATGTTTAAATATTTTATGAAAAACTGATATTTAACATGTGAAAACGATATTTTTGTATTTTGATGAATTCTCTGTATTCTGCTCAAAAGCTGATTTGCATAGAAAAATAAAATAAAATGATATCAAAGACAACGGTTTAATCTAAGTAAAAACATGTGATTTTATCATGAAAGGGGGTGCAGAAGATATCGTAAAACAAAAGAAACAGGAAAAGAATTCTTGAAAAGTTTATGAATTCACATTGAGAATATTTGAAAAGACGTGCAAGATCTACGGAATATTTGAACAATGAGTTTCACTCATTTATTTAAATTTCAATAATAACGGAAAAAAGTAAATATTTTTTTTTTGGTAAGTGATATTAAATATTTACTGAATCCATCTTAGCGGTGGGTTTGGAGATAAGTGCGTGGAAATTCAAAATAAACCTTTTTTACTTCTATTTTTAGGTAAGGTTGTGTAATACGGATAAATAAAGAACAAAATTATATCCTCATTTTTATCTGCTGCAAAATGATTGTAAAAACATTATGAAGGAAAACAGTACACATAATTATATAATATTCATTAAGCTAACATTACTCTTACTTTTAAATATATAATACAAACGGTTCACGATTTGTAGAAGAGTTTTTTTCTAACAAATCAACATCTCTGCTTACATAAAAAGAATTAATCCATTAGTTTACCGAGGCTTATAAAATGAAATGTTAACTAAAAAAAACTTACACAAAAACTCTTTGTTCAACTGCTAACTAATTAGACAGGAATATTCTCCGATGTATTTTTTGACTCATAATCATCATCATATGTTTTATTTTGCTGTCATTTATTCTCAAACCAACACTAAACGCCTGCTTGACGTGGATTTTTCTCTGGATGACTATTTAGACTTGGCGTTAATTCCATCGTCAGCGATTACAATCAATTATAATTCTATAATAAATATTTTACGGCAACTAACTGTATTAATAGTTTCATCACTTAAAGCCTTTTCTAAGGCAATGCCAAACAGAAGGAAAGTCAAAGCGTGACCTTGTCGTATGTCATAGAAGGTGTCAAAAGGTTTACATATGTCCAGTTGGATTTCAAACGAAATTTAGGGGTTGATGATGAATAAACAATAAATATAAATACCACCGCTTATGGTGTAGAAGGAAAAAATAGCGCCCAACTATGCTGTTTAGGGAGCTTAAATCCACAGTAATTTTGAACAATGTACATAACATGAAAAAGATTTCAAGAAATGTGACAGGTAAATATCATAAATAAGTACTTCTGTGTGATTTGGCTTTGAATATTTTGCTAATATATTACACTGAAAAAGTGTAATGTCATAAAATGACATTATGACATTACTTGACAGTTTTTTAAAAGACCGCAAGTGGATAAAAGCATTTTTGAGTTTGTTTCGTTAAAGAACACATCCATAAGTTCAAAAAGTTTTGTGTTAAATAATTGGATTAACTCATTATTTTGAAAATATTTTTTTATCTTATAGCAATTATTAAGTCAACACTTTCTCGTATGTAGTCCACATTCGAAACACCGTACCTACACTCACTAATGACAGTTTCTGCTAACAGTATTTTTATTTGCTGTTTAAAATGAAATAAATTATACTAAATTTTAATGGTTTACCGTTTTATAGACACTAAAAAATATTAAATGGAAATTATTTCATGACCACCATTTTCCACGAAATAAATTTCATCTTGAAAGTAATGTGCTACTATTGTTTTACCCCAATAAATCTTTTATTGTATTAATATACGAATAAAGAATTATTTTGCCATTGCCATAGTATTTTATGTCTTGATACGACATGTTTAATAAATGACCATTTATAAAACAAATTTCCAATTAGGTATGTTTTTCACCGTCATAACATACTTACACTTGATTCATATTTAAAACCTTAATTGCAAGACTAAAGTATACAAACGAGCAGGTATAATGACCCGTCTAAAATTAACCTTCTCGTTTTCACGCTAAAAAATCCTTTTGGATCTCATGCAATCACATGTCGTTACCGTGTGGGTTTTGTGAAAAGTGAAATATGGTTTTAAGTACTATCAAGTAATTATTTTACATCATATTTTGTGTGTAAACCCTGAAATACCTATCAAACTATGCGAAATTTTTGGAAGACACAAGAATTAAAATTCTTCATAGCTGAACAAGCTCGAGACGTGAATTGGTACCGTTTGAAAGAAAACGATTGCATACGGTACGTCGTGCATCTCGGATTGTTACTATACTATGCTAATTGTAACTATATTACACTAATTGTTACTATACTAAAGGCTTAAAAGCCGAAGTAACTCAAAGTCGCACCATGGATACGAAAGGATTAAAGTTTAGCATTTTTTAATAACACCCAGCGTTTAATTTCCTGCTAAAGTCACTCTTCATAGTAAATATTTGCTTTATTAATTTAAGTAATTGTATCTCTAATGCAAGCTTTTCATTTTTGTTGAGTCTAACAAATTGTGAATATTTTTCAATTATCAAACATCAAACTTCTAAAAGCTATGACTTAACAGTTATGATAACAAAAGATTATGATCTCATAACACATTTTTATTTTGCTAAGATACTTTGAAATTATTTTGCTCGTCAGCGTTATCAAAGTTTTTCCTTTCAAAGAAGAAGGCCTTCTATATTAACGCCAAAGAACTTTGAAAATAAAGGGTTTATACATTTTTATGACCAATAAAATTGCTTATCATACACAGTGTGCTGAGTGTTCAAAATATTTCAACTAATTTTAATGATTATATACATAAAATGAAATAATTTTAATTGTGTGTGGAAAAAATAGTTTTGTATTGAATAAAATAAACATTTAACCTTTGCGAGAGTAATTGAATTAGTCTTAGACTTTTCATGAGCAGTGAGACTTTTTACATCTAAATTGTATTATTCAACTATATGAGTCTTGATAGCAAAAAGGATTAAAAAAAATTTAAAAAAAAATTATGATTTAACGACTTTATCGTAAAAAAACCGTTAATGTCCAGGAGTTACAGATCATTAGCTCTCACGGAAACATGCGGAACATTTATTTAAAAACTATTGTTTTCACAACACCTTTTTTAAATACACTCCACTCTTTTTTTAGACGGTGGGTAAGTTACACAAAGAACCGTTTAAACAACGGTTTTGATTCATTTTGAAGGCATCAATGTTACACTGTACACAAACGTCGTACGGACTTACCATAGACGATTATGACGTTTTTCAATAAAAAGCAAAATTATGTTAGCCCTATTTATGGCATTGAGTCTAAAATAAATATTTATTTCATTACAATTTAAAAAGACAACTACTCATATTATTACAGATGATAAAATGCTATTTTTTAATTAAGCAAGGAAATGTGTTAAATGAATATTTGTTAAGCTTACAAAAAAATTTTTATTTATTGAGATAAGGTATTGTTTGAAAATTACGGTAGGTACTTTCAGACTCTATAAGGGTAAGGGTCTCTACCCTGGATCTCGAAATATACAGAATCTTAAAACTTAATTTATCTGATGGTAAACACAATAAACAATATTATTTATTACATAATATAACAATAATTTTATGATGTTTGTGCTGCATATTACTTAGTTGCTTGGTGTTTATAAACTTTGTAATGTAAACATATGGAAATAAGAGGATAAAATAAAATGTTCTATAGCTGAATACTTTGATATTTTATCCGAATTATAATGGTGTTCCACCAATTAAATGCCAATTCAATCATTAATTATATGGGGACAATCAATATTGAAGTAAATCGCCAAAAGATCGTCAGATGTCTTTAACTGTATTTGATAAGTGAGTATTATTTTATGATTTTTTTTTATATATAATTACAAAGTTGGGCAACCCAAATCCATTCAATGCAATTCTTGGAGATATAACCGCATTCACATTCTCATACGTGAGAAAAGTGTGATATTACGGGCACTTGAAAATCTATATTGTTACGCAAATTACAAGTCACAAAACACAAAAAAAACAAATATTCAAACAAAAAACACAATACAGATCACCATATAAAACCTTCAAAATTATAAAAACTTTGATAAGCCGCGAGATAAGTGAGGTATTGCGTTCGCTCGAAAATCCATAGTTTACAATATATGAAACTGTTAGAACTTGTTCGTGTGGCGTCATAGCAGTATCACGAGACTTACGAAAAAGTTAAATATCATCGAATATGAAATCATAAACTATTTTTAAATATTTTATAAAGTTCGAAAAGGTACCTAAAAATAGGCATAGATGAAATTTCAATACATTTTCAAGCCTATAAACACAGAAATGTACACGGACGATCATTGACGTCCACAATCCTTCACGGAAATTTCACGCGGACGATCTATATCGTTCATACTCACTTTAAAGGTTAAAGACGCTTTTTATCCACGAAATAAAAATATTATTCGATGAACGTGATACTCCTAATTCTTTCAAATGTCCAAATCACAATGATATGAATTTGATTGTGTTATAAATTAGCTATGATATTTTTATTTAACTACAGATATGTGTTAGCTAATAAGGTTAAAATTATTTTTTTATTTCATGGAAACATAATTCGCTACGTCGTTATGTTTTGTAAGATTACTTTTAATATTTCATATTATAAAGAACATTGTTCAAATAGAAGTCAACAACAAGATTACTAACCAAAGTTTAAAAAAAAATGATTTCTCTTGAAGTGATGAAATTGCATATTTACGTTCATAAAATTGAGTTTTTTTTACAAGTTTTATAAGCCCTTTTAAAAATAATTCTGTTTGATTACAACTGCTTTAAAATTCATAAAATTATATAAAATTTGGCGATAAGGTTCAACGTTGAGTGAAACTTTTATTTTAAACATAAATTGATGGAGACTTCACGACTTATCACTTTAACATAAACTTATATAATATTAATATCTGTTTTATACAGTGAGGGTTCGTAAACATGCAAACTACTTAAAAAAACAAAGATATGGGTATTACGTAATATGATGTACAAATTATTTCTTAGAATATTGTGATAATTGTCATTGACAATACCAATTAGATTTAATACAGCAAACTATTTAAACTTTTTACAATATACCTTAATATGTGGGATATATCAGGAAAAAGTAAATACAATTACAATATATAGTGACACACATAACGTAGTACATCAAAATATGAAGTCTGGAGTACAAATCTTTTTTTTTTTTTTGATATTTAAACGGCTGCTGTTGGAACTCACGACCACTTTTTGTTTTTGGAACGCTATTTTTAACCACATTTTATTTATTTGAAAGGAAAAAAGTATTGTTTTGACAACGTTTGAGATATCGATTGATGCATTTTTTTTCATATTCTACTTGCAGTGCATGATGATGTAAACTATTTTATATGCCTATTCTTTTTTTAAATACTGAACACTTTTACGTTTTCGCCAATCATAATAATTGTAAGTAATTCAAAGGTGTAATCATATAATAATCGATGGTGTTTTGGCCAATTTATGTAGCCCTCAAAATTTACAAAAATGAGTTAGAATGATTGGATTTCATTTTAAAGATGACGGAGCGATTCTTGGCCAAATGATTTAAATAAGAAAAATAAATTGACAACTTTTTGAAAAGGAAATATCATTTTACGTTGGTTTAGGTTTATATATCGTATAATGTTTTCGATAAAAACTGTTTTTGTTCTCTCCAGAAAAATTTCAATTTTTAGGGTTACAACAATTGACCAAAACACGATCGTCGATACGTACACACGAAACGATACACGAGCAAGTTGAGTTT
Source organism: Himalopsyche phryganea (assembly GCA_022494535.1). Lineage (NCBI taxonomy): Eukaryota > Metazoa > Arthropoda > Insecta > Trichoptera > Rhyacophilidae > Himalopsyche > Himalopsyche phryganea. Next base: position 1,395,958 of record JAGVSL010000089.1, on the reverse strand, counting down.
TTAACCAATTTATGGATTTCTGTTCGAAGGCATGGGGTATCCATGTGATGTAAGCTAACCACTAATCTCTCCCACACCTATAATTCTATTCCTGCTCTCCTCAAAAAAGAAAAGTTGAGCAACTGCGCTAAAAACCTAACCATTTTTTCTGGAGCCTTATGAAGATCATAGTTCATTTTTCATATTTATTGTAAGATCGATAATCTTAATGTATTATTATTTCTTTATTTTTCAGATAATTTCTACGTGGGAATTGGACTTCAATCGAAGCATGTTCGTGGTTGGGTCGACACCAGCTGCTCATTGGACAACTTTCCCGCCAGTTAGCTGGAGTTCCAGCTCAACGTCTTCTTCATTGCTGACCACCAGTGCATCAGTTGGTAGTCCAACGGCATCTGTGACTTCTTCCCAGCCTCAACCACTCATGCCAGCTTGGGCTCAAGCCTCGTGGGTAGCCCTATTTACAGGAATGCTTTTCGTTGCGATAGGTGGAAACTCTATCGTCATGTGGATTGTTATCGGTAAATAATTTATTATCTTTTGTCAGGTTTTATTATAATTTATTTACTTTGAAGTATTTTTAAAGTATCATTCACTAATCTAAACATAAGATTTGGTGTTTACCGTACGACATACAAATATTTGAAATGATCAACATGAAAAAATATTTATTGTTTTTGTGAGATACTCAAAAGCAACTCATGCTACAAAACAACGTCACACATTTAAACATAATAATGATTTTGTCTATTTAGTATCTAATAAACGAAACAATCTGAGATAACTTCATTGTTTTAGTACTTCCGTCGAAGCTCTGCAAGATATCTTTTGGGTAGGATAGCCATATCCGCAAGATAAGTTGGCAAGGGTCAATCGTGCGAAACCGGATAAATGAACATGACCGCACTTCAATTCTACTGAATCGTCAGAATATCCAACTTGTGAAATGTTCGTGTGCTGCATAGCATTATAATATACACACCAAACATACTAAAGGCATCGCATTTAGTCCTAATTTTTCGTTAAGTAATTCTGTTCAAACAAATAAAATTGTATCATCAAAGCCCAAATCAATTTACCTGTTAATTATTTCCAAATAGAATAATTATTTTATCGTACTTGGAGAATGACTGGAATAATTTTCAACTTAACCAGCAACACAATATATAGGGGCGTTATTATATATGCGTGTAATATATAATTATTTGAAACTGTGAAAATAAAAAAAACATTCATACAATTCATTTCATCAAAAAATACAGAAAACTTGAGAATATTTTCGTTTAAAAATATTGTCTCTCAACTAATATGCCTTGTACTATTTTGTAATGTATAATTGATTTATTTTCAGTAATCAGAATAAATCACATTATTTTTCAATATTTACTGGTTTACATTTTAATTAAATATATTATTTACAAATACTTGTTAAGGATTTAAATGATCATATAATATATTGATAGATTTTGATTAAAAGTTTTCTTTAAATTAACACAGTCCAAATCTGCAGAAGTTTTAAAAGCGAGGTTTTTTTACTCAGCCTATAGAAATTCAAAAGTTTCGAATTGAGAAATTGAGCAATTTACCCAGGAGCTAAAACCTTTAATAGTACGTCGTTTGCTAAGTTTATGTGATGACCGCATCATTTTTACTGATAACAACTGCAGAATTATCTTTTCCATCCTTTTCGTATTCTGTTTTACCTCATACCGTTTGTCATTACTACTAAAAAGTTCACAATAAATCTGTCTTAAAAATGTATTTATTTTCATAATTATTATAGTTATAATTATTATGATTATTATACTTATAATTATTATAGTTATAGAGCAGTACCCGTAGTATTTTTTTATTTGGTGCATATTTAAATAGGTAGTAACAATTTTTTACATTTTGATATTAATTAATGAATATAAATCCATAGCTCAATATAAATTGAAAACTAAGTTATTCGGGTTCATTGTATTTACACGTATTATGAATTTTAAAACATTGGATAGTCAATACTTTTATATTAAGTATGTAAAAAATCTGAGTTTTGCAATATTGACTCTTAGTTAATGAATGGTTTGAATCAAATAGTTCGTGAGAGCTTATGAGCTCAATTTGTACGTTTCGTTAGTACATTTTATATCTGAAATTTTTTTTCAGCAATAACGTGAGTGTTTCCACTTGATATAAAGTCTAATATTATCGGCATAACCGACTATCGGCTTTTACGTTTTATTCTGATAAAATGAAAGTATGCAGCATAGGCATTAATTGATTTTGAAATTACTTATATACCTACTGTTGAAATCAAATAAATTTATGAAAATGAAATAGATGATCTTTTTTGGATTCAATTGAAATTTAAAAAATATCACCAGAAATGCCAAATGGCATAGACCGTTAGTTGTAAACTTCATTTAGTTAATATTATAAGAAACATCAATTATTGAAAGCATTTTTTAGTAAAAAATAGGTTTTCGTAAAAGAGAAGTATTTTCAAGCAAGTGATCGTAATAACATTCTTATACCAAGGGATGAACGACTGAGATGGTTAATACCCTTCCACCTTCCACCCAATTTTTTTGAGTTTTGTTATATACATAGGTAAGCTAGTAATAGTTATCCTTTCCTAGCCCTTCCTTCTACCACTTTTCCTGTAATAATAGACGTTTAACGGATGACTTAAATTCAGTTTTCATTTAACAAATTCTGTTGAAATGCTCTTCAATAGTCCATATACTCTTAATTAGAAGCTTTTGTGGCTTAAAACATATTGAAAAAGTGATAGATCACAACAATTCAATAAACATTAAGTTGTTAATAAAATTTCTAAAAACACGTTTTATTTACGTAAATTTATTCAGTATTATTAAATTTCTCTGGAAAAACATGCTACTGGAGAGCCAGCGTGCATATCCATCTGACATTAAAAGTAAAGTTCTGAATGTGTTTAGTGAATGACTATCTTAGTTTTACTTCTTAAATTATTGCAAAAGTTATATCAAATAATATCTGACATAACATTTAAGATTTATATATGTATTTTTATTTTATTTGTAATTAAATAGGTCTTACATAAACACTGAGCGAATGAAAATAACTAGTTCTTAAGAAATATTCTAAGATATTCTAGTTTCTTTAGTTCTTCACTGACTTTATTATGTTCATCGCATTCATTTTTACAGCAAAGGAAATTAATGAATGTACGGGAATATTTGTTTTTTACTCTCTCTGAAGATTCCTTTTAAAGAAGAATATTTGGGGCCACTAGGGCTTCCAATCCCGAAATCCCGGGATCCCGGTCAATTATTTAATCCCGTAATCCGGGATTGATATTCAGACAATACCATTTGTTGGATACCATTTGTTAAAACCTACGATAATAATGAAATAAATAAATTAAAAAAATGTGTTGATCAACACGTTTTTATTTTAAATATTTCTCTTTTTTTTAATGTCTGTTTTTAAATCAAAAAAAAACCATTCCAATACCAAAAAAAATATTTAGTCATATATATATTCCAATTGAAGCAGTAATGGACAGAAATAAAATTTTAAATGTGCAATTTAACACATGAAATTACTCTTAATGACCAATCGCGAGATTGTAAAGGGCTCTGGGATTGGATGCCCTAGGTGCCATTCATTCTAGTCCAAAAAGTGTCCCTGCTTGTTCATATATTGATTTATATTGTATGTTATGAGAGGTTTGATAAATACGTATGTATTTTGAGAATCTAATATGGTTAATATGTTTTGAGTGCCCAGTTTCTTGTGTAAGGGAGTAAATACGGCAAATAAAAGATGTTATAAAGTTCAAATTATTACTTATTCATAGAATAATGAAAGAATTGGCTGATATTCTCATCGATTGCTTTGACTTATATTTTTATTTCCTTATAATATTCCTCTTTATGTGTTTTATGAGTCGTCTTCAAATTCAACAGTGTTGTATAGTGACACTATATGACACCTGTCCAATTCAATAAAAGGTTTGTAATATCGAGTAAAAATTCCTTGAAAAAATGCTTAGTCAAGCAAAAAATGTGCGAATAACGCTAGTAAAACACGTTTTACGTAAAAAATAAATCCATTTGTTATACTGAAAAGAGCATAAATGTATTTTTATAAAAAAAAAAATAGAAATCGTTTTATCGCTATGGCTTATTTTTCAAAAAAAACTTTGAAAACCCAGTTCACATTTTCAATATAATAATGACACAATACACACGTTTTTAGGGTTATTTAATGTATTATAGACGATTTGGTTCATGGATAATAATATTTAAACGTTTTCGTTGTAATTTTTAAAATATATTAAATAATAAATTGTTTGGTATGACATAAATTATATGAGTCACTTAAACATGCTCCTGGCAATTTTTCAATAAATAAGTTTTTAATGTAAGTATGTGTTCTATCGATAGATTTATCAATTTTTCTAGTTGCAAGTCAAAAATTTCTTCCTATTCCGTACCCTGTTCAAAATTAAATTTTTTTTCAAAATTTAAAATGTCGTTTTTTACACGATTTCCTGAATCCATGGTCCTCGTTTTACACGGTCGACGCACTCCGAGAAAACGACAGCGTAAGGGATTATTTTACGTTTCTTTAAACACCGGAAGAAATAAAATATTTAAAATTATACTTAAAACTACCATACTGCCCATAAAATTTTTTCGTGATTTATTCAAAACTCTTAAAACCTTCGGGAGCGTGTTTAGCGACTCAGTGACTTATATAACGAAAAAAGATTCTTTGCGTATCCATTCAATAATTTGTTATAATATTTACTATAAACACAAGGCTAAAACAAAGAATGTATTCAATATGTGAAAGATTTAAAAAATTTATTGATGGCGCTTATGGAATAGCAATATACATCAATGGATGATTTGACAAACATATATTTATTGTATAAAAAAATAAAGAACACCTTCACAGCAGTCAGCTAGTTAGTCAATATCTTTTCTGAGAAGATAAGAATAGAACGATGGTTTATGGAAAGGCTTTTAATAATCTTACCCCCTTTTCTCTTTATAATACAAATTGGTGGCAAAATGTTTATAAATCACATACAATCATGTACTTAGAAAAACATTTAATCGATAAATCTATTGAGACACCAATCTTGGATAGTATTCATTTGATGAATTAAGGCCCATTACCATGCCACTGACAAGCTACATTTCCGAACAGTATAATAATATTGTTCTGAAAAATGAATTCCAAATTAATAAATAAAGTGAATTTAATTGAATTAGTTCCTCGAAAGTGTCTAACGATCCTAATATTTTGTTTTGTTCACTGATAAAAAAAAAAAAGAATAACTTGCTGGGCTAAGATTGTAAGGCAAAATGAATGTGTTGAATTCTTTACGAAAATAAAACAGAGCAAAGAGACTACAACAGCTGTCATAAAAATATTCGTGTTCTTTGAAGAAGAAACAAAGTTGTTTTATTCTTTGCTTCGTGAGAAAACTTAAATTATTTCATTCCATGAGTCTTTCAGGCCAATGAATTTGCTTTAAATAATTCAAATGATTGAAGGACCAACAAGTAACAGCTGAATGGTAAATATGCTGAATGGTATGTTATATAAAAATTTTAAAATATGTTGAATGTATACATCCATTCATTATATTTTTCGTGTTTCGATGATAATATTCGATATTAAACTTTGGTATTGAAAGTAACCCAAAACCGATGACGAATATGTATTGTATTTACTGTTGGTACATAATTACAGTATGCTGTAATTAAAATTGCAAACTAGATAAAGATTATTTAGCATGTATAAGCCAGTAAGCGTCAAATGTTCTAAGCCAGTGTTTCATAAGCTAATAAACCCATCTTCCGGTTTATCGATCCTGCTAATCCTAAGAAAAAATGAAATCTTAAAAATGACTCTTTTACTTATGCGCAATGAATTTTTTTAAATATAAGCGTATTTATAATATTACACTGACTTGAATGCAGAAGAACTCGAAAACACTAATGCAAGTAAATGAGTGAGCTCGTATAACAAGGATTAAAACAGATGACTGATTGCATTATCCTAATATACAATGATGTAATTTTTGTTATTTCAACAAAGTCTCCCCCCCCCCACCACTTTACTGTGAAAAATTCTCTCTTAGTATTTAAAACGCCCAGAATGTGACGTTTAAGTCTGCGTTAAGATACATTTTAAATTAAAACTCAACGGAATAACATCCAATTCTCATTTAATAAGAATTTATTATTTGATTTTCCAACTTTTTCCAGAATCTTTAATAATTTTGTTATATATGTAGCATGTACATTTATATTAAACTAGTAAGTACCTGGCATGCGTTGCAATGCCACACAAATAAAGAAAGAGTTTTTAATATAGTAATTCATTTATACTTTTCAAACAATATATTTTATTATATAATTTAAAACATCGACTGAGGGTGCTTTATGGAATTTCAATATCAAATTTGGAGGACAAATAAACAAACAGATCTTCATTTTTATATACATATAGACTAGTGAGTACCCGGCATGCGTTGCAATGCCACTCAAAGAAAGAAAGTGTTTGTGTTTTAATTTTGTTTATTGAAGTGCTTTTGGACACACAATAGTTTTTCTTTTCTGTCAGGTGCGTACACGAATAAATCGGGAGGTTTTCCGAGATTTCGGTATTTGTACGAATTTGATTTTTTTTGTTTTCAGATATATCTGGATTGTGAGATTGGTTTTTATATATAATAAGACTTACTGTAAGTTACAAATTAAAACGTTGAGAGTTGGACTCTGACCCAGCCGGGCCTAATTGTACTATGCTTATTTTCTTCGTGCAAGTGCAAGCAATAACTTGACAAGGTTTTATCGGAATCGGATTAACGGTATGGCAGTACATAAGATACGAAAAACCCCACATTAGTTTTTATATATTAGATAAGACCTACTGTAAGTTAAAAATTAAAACGTTGAGAGTCAGGCTCGGGATGGGCCAGGCCTGATTTTACTATGTCTTCATCCTTTGCGCAAGTACAAGAAATAACTTGACAAAGTTTTATCGGAATCGAATGAACTGTATGGCAGTGCATAGAAAACAAACAAACACACATTGATTTTTATATATTAGATTTATATGATAGTTCAAATCAATAAATTTCAATTCACCCGCAGCGAATTCAAGCCAACAAAATTATGAATGCTACATGATTACATATACTTTACTATTATTACCATCTACTACGACAATAAAAAAATAAGCAAAAGCTCTGTGGCAAAAAATATTTTATTTGTTAGCACTAATTACCTGAATAAATTTATTTATATGAAAGGTTTTTTGACACACGAGTTTTTAAAGTGAATTTCAATTACAATGAATTCGTGTATTTTTCTAACACAGAGCTTGACAAAAGACACAATCGGAATGACGTGTAAAGAGAAACAAAAAATAGCAATGTACAGAATTGTCAATGTAGGTAAAAATGTAAAAGTCAACCAACACAATTAATACAATACAGAATGAAGTGCTCTTTTCGAAAAACGAATTAAATTGATGCATAGTCAATTTGTTTTAAAATTATTATATTGCTTTGTCATTTTATGGTTCTTTTTTTGAAAATATATTTCTTGTGAAAAACAAAATGTTGTTTTTATTATTTTCAGTTGTCACATAAAATTTTCTGCAACTGCAATAAAAGCTTCAATTAAAAATGTAGAAATCAAAAGCAAATATGCGACAATAGTTACTGAAATAACATTGTCTAGTGATCAAGTATTTTAAATTTAAATCTGTAAGATAAGAATTACCAATGCCAAGTTTTAAAATAACGTATAAAACATTATTTTTTTTCAATAAATAACATCAATCTAAGACAGGGCTTAAAAAAATATTGGGTCTGTATGCCAATCTCAGTGTTCCTCAAAATATATACCAGAAAATAAAACACAAAAAATTTGATGCTCATTTAATTTATAGTTGTTCAACATATCATCTAACCTACAAACTAATATAATCAATTTTTATTTTGTTTCAGCACATCGACGTATGCGATCAGTTACCAACTATTTCCTGGTGAATTTAAGTGTCGCCGATCTTCTAATGGCTGTACTAAACTGTCTCTTTAACTTTATTTACATGTTGCACAGGTCAGTAAATACACATACTAATTATTTATTCAATCATAAATTATTTAAAAAAAAAAGGAAATGATTTTTTAAGCATTTCCACTCCCAATGTGAAGCATGTATTTACAATCCCTACGTATAATCACGTAATTGAAAAATATGTGTTTCTATGTCTTTTGCATTTTCGTTGTCTACGTTCTTAGTTCTATGGGTAGGCATCAAACAACATTGAAAATTAGATTTGAAATATTAGCACTGTCTCAATTTTGAAAAAGATTGATGTAATCGCTATTTTGCATTTGCGTTATAAATCTTTGAAATGCTCTCCTGTAAAATCTCATGTTTGTTGATATAGGATTTTAGTGTTGATATGGGTTCCTTCCTAATCAGGGGTAAAAAACAAAATTTCCATAACAAGAACTCTCGACAATTTTAAAAAGTATTGCCATATCTTTTCATCAGTAAAGCCCATTCTGTTTTGGTAATAACTATTTATCAATTTAACGGAATATTTCCACACTCTTATTTTTACTAAAATTATGATCCTTTTTGATTAAATTATTCGCAAACTGAGAAAAATTATTGAACAATTTCACCCATTGTTTTTATTATTTAGAAGTTAAGAATTAAAATATACCTAAATAAATAACCATACTAGTAGAGTGTGAAGGTACTTCCCAAAGAGACGAAAACACTTGTCACACTTGGTAATACAACCAAAGGAATAATAACGTTATGAATTTTAATTTTATATTAATCCTTGGTTGGTTGATAACCACTGGTTGTTTGTTATTCAGTCTCTCAACCTCTCTTATTCGGAGTGTCTAAGGAAAGAAAAGAATATAACTAAAAAGAGACTGATACAAACTACAGGATAAACAGGTAATGATGTTAAGCAAGTTATTTTTTCTTTCTGGATATAAAATAGAAGTCTGATTGAAGACATGCCTTATTCTATTTAAAATGATGACGCAAAACTGTTCTTGCGTTAGTTGCATGTTAGCATGAAAATGACAATGACGAGAAAAGTGGTATGACATACCTTTGGCGAACCAACACAAAGCCCTTATGCATTAATTGAATTGGGCCGCAGTTCGAAGTTAACAAAAGATATTGTTGTGAGAAAATTGGAACCAGCAAAACCAATTTATTTACTCCGAGAGAAAATTTATCGATAATATCATAAAAAATCGGTAAAAAATTATAAATTTCTGCATTATATAAATAAAAACATGCGTTTGATTATATTTACTAACTTATCATTCAAGATAGAAAATACATTAATTAAAATTAAAAAGTAATACTCACTAAATATCCTTAACAGAATAGTTTTTAATAATATTCTTCTATATTTAGCAAGTATTTATTACCCAGCTCCACTTGGAGGGCACTAACATCAGTAACATTAGGTCATTTAGACGTTGGCTTTATTTTGGTGCTAGTTGATGTTGAATTTTGAAAATATCACCGTCTAATAAATACATCATGTTAGATCCACAACATATAGTTCATTTATTAATATTAATGTTAAAAGTTGAAATATAGCATAGTTGACCTAGAAATGGCAGCCTATTCTAGCGACAGACAGACAGATTGACACATGTAATTTCAGTTTTATACTATAGATTACTACAGAAAGATTAAATAGTGTTTACTTATACTACATATAGTTTAGTTCTGAAAGAGTGATGCCGTAATAGCTATTCATTATTTTGTATTTTAAAACTCTTGTGAAAATAAATTCTTTTGCTATTTTAATCTTATTGAATTGGAGTTCTTAAAATTAAATTTTAATCGATTAAATAATATTACATAAACATTTTTTAAAAACTATACTAGGTGTGTTTATACTTCTTCCACATTTTTTGTTACGTTCACGACCAGTTTTGCCCATCGTGAGTCCATTGACCAAACAATTTATTCATTCAACCGCATTGACAGATAATAATGTGATGGTACAGGTTAAATATTTTTATATCCTGGGATATATTTTTTGAAACAATTGTCGAAATTTAATTTAATTTTTCTTATTACAGGAGCAAATTCCATTTTTATTTTGAAATAAATAGGAGTTGTAAGAAATAGCTCAAAAAGAAATACAACTAGCCCTGTTAAGCTCCCAACGAATAATATCGAAAATCCACCCTCCAAATGTTCCAGCGAAAGGCGAATGTCATTATTCTCATCTTCAAACTCATAATCAATCGTGGCTTCACGTCGCACTGCTGCAGTCTTTCTGTTTGCATCCATATAGAATTCTGTGACCCATTTACTCATTAATCCATTGGCTTTTATTAAATTTATGTGCTCGTTGAACAAATGCAACAGAGGAAAACCTTTCCGAGTCACAATCTCCAAAGGAATTGAAAAAAAATTGTCCGTAAAGGTATGATACATTGGAGCACCAGTGTTGTCACTATATTCGATTCGTTTGGACGAAACATCTTTCAAGAACATTCTGCTTGCAAGAACAGAGAAATTTCTATCAACCGCAACAAAATGTAATGCTTCGTGCATATTTTCCATTTCGATATATCCAGTAGATTCTTCAAAAAGGTCGTTGAGTTCTTCAAAGCCACCGAATTTTAGACCACTAGCTAATAGTTCTTCTACTGTGTCGATATTTGGGTAATATCCGGTACTTGTTAACACCAGTATTAGCTTTGTTTGGTAGCTTGTTATTAATATAACGGCATACATTGAAAAAAATATGAAGAATATTTTAACGGAGTCGTAAACTGGTTGCATGTAAGCAACGCCTCCTATATTCACGCACAAAGTATTAAAGGCACAATGAGTGATTGATTTGTTATATTGAGACTCACTGCTTAGGTTTCCAAGAGTAAACCATACCAGAACACAAACAATGTACACAAATCCGCAAGCTTTCCATAAGTCTTTGTTGAAAATAACAACTAAAGCTCTCCATCTGGGTAAAGGCAAGGGACGTGGAACTACCCACGTATAAGAATCTTGCATGTATGAATTGGTAGCGTCAAAATCTTCATGTATACTGTTATCGGGGTATATAGCACCAATCCCAATGTCGCCATCTTTGAACTTGAGACGAGCCATCATACCGGTCCAATCATTGTCAACGAATTTATCTCCTCGGGCTGTATTATTTAAGTCTATGTCGATGATAAAATTAAGCTTCTGAGCAATTGTTTCCAATAGATTACGTTCCATGCCAAAATATTCTTCGTTTGGCGGATTTATGAATGGCGGCTTAACAACGGCTAATATTTTAATAGGGCACCCTTTCAAGTCACTTGGTACTTTACCTTTAAAGAAATGTCTCTTACTTAATAGTTTGCCACCTTTGCATTCACCATACAGTTCGAACTGCATCTCGGGTTATATCTGAATCTGCTCCACATCTTTCTGGAGGACTGTAAGGGTTCCAGCAAAATGCCTTAAAAGCAGACTGCTCTTTAATATCACGCAAAAATATAACACCGTATAAAACGAAATGCGACCATAAATATTTCGACATAATTTGTGAATATTGTTGCATCGATTCTGACGATTTTAATAATTTTGAACACAAAACAACAGCGTATGCTCTAGGGTTCCATGAATCTAATTTAACAAGTTCGTTAATCTTTTGTCGGAATATCTTCAAATTATCAACTATAAGCACGTAATAATCAGCCTTATCAGCGAAGAAATAAGATTTCTCTTGTTGATTTGTTGAATTGTCATTATTTAAATCAGAATTTAGAGTGCCTCTTTTGTTTTCAATTATTTGATTATCTGTTCCAACCACCATCACAGTCCACATAGAAAGCGATTGAATTTCTCTCATAAATATTTTCTCTATATCAGCTCCCGGAGCAGTCATGTTGAATGAATCTGTAGTAACTATGAGTCCAGGTTTTGTTTCGAAGTAACGTACAGCCAAGGATATAAGACAGTTGACAGCATTGTTGGTTACTGTTGGTCCTTTTGGATTTGTTAACGGTTGATACGTCGATACAAATTCAAAAATAGTAACTATAAACACACAATTAATAATTGAATTCTTCATAATTTTTTGTTGAACTAATTTTTCACTTTTAATAATGACCTAATGTTAAAAGTATTTTTTAACATTACCTCGCCTACTTTACCAGCTAATACGACAATTTACTGCATACAAGTTTATTTAAATTTAAGCTAATCAGTTTCTTCTCGTCTAGATCCATGTAGATATTATTTTAAGAAAATTGGATAACGTAAAATAATGTGCAAACAATGTGAAATACATTTTTATAAGGAAACCCAACGAAGGGTAAGTCGCGTATTTGTTTATACACCTCGTATAACCGATGCGAGATTTTTCTTGTATGTATAAATTCTTTAGTCTTTCCATTATTCTGTACGGCTGTAGTGCCAAATCGGACGTGATAAGCTTACTAGCGGATGGCTTGAGCAAAACGTTTTATCGATCATGGATTCGTAATGTATCGTGTTATCCATAATGTGTAAATAACGGCTTATTATTATAATATGTTTCATGCCATTAGTCAATTTTCAAATTAATGCAACACAGGATGAACGTAAATATTTGTCTTAATATTAAATTTTGTTTTAAGTCATAATTATAAACGTTCACCGATAGAATTACAAAAGTTTTATTTACCTAGAAAACAATAAATATTAATTTTGTTTCAATTACATGTTATTTTAAATGAAATATCATCAAAATAGAATGTAAAAATCTAGAAATTACTGTTTTAAAAAACGTAATAAAAAGTTCCCTATAAAAACTAATTTAGTTTTTGATCATTCTCGTAGTAATAATTAGAAGGCTTAATATAATATTTTTGTACTAAATAATAATTGAAAAATAAATTTCTGCCCACGAAAATCAAATTCATTGGAATTTTTTTATTTATATAACTAAGCTTTAAAGCGGAAATGAAGTCCCACATTCAACATTTTGGGAGTCACAAGCATTGCCGTCTAAACGTAGCAAAAACATATTTCATTTGTGTTATTTTGACGACATGTTTATTCAAAAGGCAAAATTAATTAAAGCATGTTATAAATATTTTAAAACAACAAAATTCAATTTGTTTGAAAAAGCTGCATAATAATTATAACGTTAATTAAAAGTAACTAAGCACACCAACGCACTGTGCCACAAATTAGGTCAAGAGGTAATAATTATTATCATAACATGACTAAATTTAGCAATAACGGGAAGCAAAGATAAATATTTTCGTTCTTTACAAAAGCATCACAATTTTTGGCTATGGCTTTGATTTGTCAAAATATCAGTGATATAATGAATACACTCGAATAAACAAACGAATTAACACAATGATAAATTAAAAACATTTACGTAAAGTTACTTTCAGGTATTTTGAATTAAACGTTATTCGTATTTTACAGGATATCATGTTTTGTTTGATGAAATTAAATTATAAAAGTATCAAACATGCTGACAGATTTTATCGCAACTCATTTTCTAACTGTCGACACGCGAATTTTTGGCAGTACCGAGTCAAATATATTTAATTATATCCAACGCCGTGTGTATCATAATATGTTACACAAATTAACAATTAATCACATAATCTACTGGAAGCGCTGTATAAAATGCGAGATTACATGTGAAAATTCAAGTATTTTAATACATTCAAGTTAATTCTAATCTGTGTAAAGCATTCTACTTCAGCATAAATAGGATTTGCAAATTCATACGCAGCTTACAGTTTATAAAACCACGTTTGATATTAATTTATTTATGATATTGTCACAATGAGTCAAAGGATTTTATTCACTTTATAAAGCAATATTTACAATAATAATTGATTTGTTGCATGTCAAATATGAAAATTTAATCAAAAAATATGTGAAATAAAATTGCATTGGGGAGACACCGGGGGAAGATTAAGTACGTTATTACAGAGCTAACAGCTGATGATGATGATGATGATGATTCAGTTTCATTGAGTTATATAGAAATACAGTGAATAACTTTCCAATGCTAGGAAATATTTTACGATACGATTCTTCTTAAGAACTCCAAACTTTAAAAGATTTCTCAGATAGCACTTTGTCATTTGGGATATTCATCGCACTTTATAGCCATTGTCTTTTTCGCTTGTATACAAAAGTTCCAAGCGGAAAAAGCCATTGTAACACTCCGAAAGCATTGAAATTCACAGACACCCTAATAACGGCAGCATGAGGGTTGATGGCACAGGTCTCGGAATGTCTATTAGGTTTCCGACACTTCTGACAAAATTTAATGTTCGGCACATGCTTCAATATACCAACGATCAAATCCTCCAATACTAAACGGTTCAACGACGGCCATTATCAAATAAACTGACATGAAATAAAGATACGGTGTGCAAAAATCTGAATTTTTCATGGTATGCAATTCTAAAATAATATTTTTTGACAACACTGGAAATAAATAAAATGTTTTAAGACATATTGCTCATCTTAAGCTTAAGAGGTATAACAAGCTGAATGTTCCACGAAAGTGACATTTTGTAATAAATAAAAAATGATTTCTGAGTTTCGAAGAGATAGGTAGTCATTTATAAATAAATCCACCTGTAAAAAATCTTGCTAGCCGGATTATTTCAAACGCGTTTATTAAAGTTTAAAATAATATACCATGAATTTACAGGTTGTCTACAGGTTGATTTGTGTTCACAATAAATTATTTCATCTCAACGTGATTAAGGTATATCTTATTTAGAAAACGATCTCAATAATTAAAAAAATAGCTTACCATCAATTTGGGTAAGTTTGCCCATCAGTCTAAGATTGGCCCACTACATGGAAAAAGGTGCTGTTTAATACCATGATAATGCTAATGACATATGAATATTTTTTAATTGAGAAAAGGTATTGAGTAGCCCTTGGTGGTAAACATATGAAATAATGTGCAACATAATTTGTTTTTCTGTCGAATTTGTAAGCTGTCAGCTTGGAATGATACAACACAATATTTCTTGAAATAAATTGGATTAGCCATATTTTCAATTTGTATAACTAATCTGTAAACCAAATGCTGTATATTTTTTCCCATCTCAATTTTGTACAGAATATACAAAAGCATAAAAAAAAATGTTGCCAAAACTAAAAAATCACTGATTTCATAGTAATTTCAGTGATTACTTGTATCGTGGGCCTAAGTTACCCGATTTTGATGAAAGTTTTGCCCAACTTGTTTTATCTATATTTATGGATCAATTATTACAATAAATCTATTTATGATGATTAAATTTCATCTTAAGACATTAGTTAATTTCTATGTAGGAAAAATGGCGAACCATAAAAATACAAAAAACTCTCATAACTGCGCCAAAGTTACCCAGATTGACCGTACTCTAAAACTATCATTAATATTCATAAAAGATTAAGGATTACTCCCCATCTCAACGCATCAAGTAATATTATGTAAATGTAATCAAACGATATTAAAAGAGTTAAAATGATATTTTGTATAAATAATAGTTATAATAACAAATTAGTTATCTCAAAAATGTTTTAAATATAAATCTAAAACTTGACATGTGCTGTTTTGTAACATAGTCATTCGAGATCAACTCGAGGGGACGCGACTCAACGTTGTGAGTAGCCTCAAACCTTATGATTGCCTAATAGAACTATTAAAACTAGAAACATGACAAACGGCTTGATTGGAACGTGAAGTAATTTTCCATCAACGTTAACTTAACTAACGACCTTTTTAAGGAATTTCTAGAAATTTAAAAAGTAATTTGAAGAAAGATACATAAAAAAAGTAAGTTATTTTAGTGTTCCTACTGTTAAACCAACTATTGCTAAGATTTTTAAATGACCGTGTCCCAAGATGACTATTTTCGTTTGTCTGTTAAAATCTTAACAATCTGATAAACTATTAAAATAATTCATTTATTGTTGTAAGTGAATATTTTGAAAGGTTTTGAAAAATATATGTTGTCAGTGAAGTCATTCCCGAAGAAATAAACTTTTCATCAATTTCTGGGTTTTATTTTCCTTTCAGTGATTGGATTTTCGGGATACAATACTGCAAGCTGAGCAACTTTATTGCAAACGTCACAGTGGCCGCGAGTGTGTTTACTCTTACGGGAATTTCTTTCGACAGGTTAGTAGTTACGGCATGGCGTTTTTTGTAAAACATCTTTTCAATTTATTTAACAACAGCAATAAAATTCTTAATTAGGTTTTTGAAGATGACCACTAAGAGATTGTTAAAGTTTGTTGTCTTTTAAATGTGCCTAAAATATTACGAAATATCTTGATCAGAATTTTACAGTTGAAACATACTATGGTAATTAGAATACAATAGTGAAACGCTTAACACTTTCATTTAAATTAATATATTATGTTTTATCTATGTTTATGAATCATTTCTCTACAAAGTAATGCGCTCATCAGCTTGATAGAAAACTTCCAAGTTAATGTCGATACTTTCTTATAAGATAAGTTTTAAGGACAAATTGTTCGGCAATTAACATTTAACAATCAGAGAATTCTTGCTTCGGGTAGATGGCTAGCTACTACAAGTAAATTGTTCATGCTATGCAAAAGGGAAAGGGCTTCCCAACGTTTCAGTATAATCTTCGTAATTTCAATCGATGAAATTGTGTGGACTTACATCTTTTAAAACGGAAAAAATTCAACGGTAACGTATGATTTAAATATTTATTAAACGTTTCAAACATGCTAAATGCTACAAGGTGAAAACAAATCTACTCACTATTAATATCTTTGCAAGTTTATGGCAATGTGAAAGAAGAAAAGAATATTGTCATAACAATCTGACTCTTCAAAAAGAATATTTTGTTATGATAAGTTTGAAACCCGCGGTCTTTTGACTGAATTCAAATGTTTTATTGATTCATAAAAAATATGTACAAAACAAAGATTCTTAAAAGAAGCTTTTTGTCATGAACAGGTTACCCACCTTAGGATTAGATATATACTTCTATAGAACTAACACACGTCAGAGAATTAATTTTTTCTTCAACAGGTTTATAATTAAATGTTTCAAGTATAATACTTGAAATTTGATTGAAGAAAATATGAAGGCTCACGTCGTAACCACTTAATAGATCGCATTCTACCGGTTGAGCTGTCCTGATATACACCGAAATATTGAATTGTCTCAAAAAGATGCTTTCAATCAGCGTATAAAAACTTTCAATTGTATTTACAAAGAATTACAAAAAAGCGCTAAAGAAATTTACTCTAAAATACATTTTTAGATAAATGAACTTTCCTTAAAATATAATTTGATAGTCGAAATTTTGAAATATGAGAATCTTTTCCTTTAACGTTAATTTATATTTATTAATAAATGTAGGCCTAACGTAATTTTTAGCAAAGAATGTATATAATACGAAAGTATTCTTATGAATAATATCATTTCACAAAAACCATTAATCGATTAACGATTTTCGTGAAAAGACAGAAAAACCTACTTAATTGCCTTAAGTTAGTAGTATTTAAACTATTACCAATATTCTTGAAAATTTTTTTAATGTATATCATTTAATTTATTTCTATTGTGACACAATAAAACAAGAGATTGAACAAATAATGTGCACGAATTACAAAAAAAAAAAAAACAAATCCCAATAATGGTTTTTTTTACTTTTTTAAACATACATAATATGTCTGAAGTAATACAAATACCAAGGAACAATCGAAAGCGAAAGCAATACCGTTGATCAAATTTTTAGTAATATCCTGTGAAAGACCTGTTTTATACTAGCTAGACACGATTGACCAGGTATTCACCAGGAATATAAAGATTGACAATCTCAAACATGTAAGAATTCTCATATTGACTTCGTGTGACCCGAAAGAAATATGTGGACAGGTACATTCCTCTTCGGGCGCTCAAACTATTACCCATGAGAATGTCTAAGAGAAATTCAGTTTGATAAAGCAGCGGGCATTTATTTGACATATTTAAGTTTGTGAAGACCCTTCTGAAATTATTTAAATATAATAAATAATGTTTTGATAATGAAATAAATTTGAACAAGATAAAAAAAATTCTGATGTGTTATTTCATTGAAATAGTAAAGTTGTGTGAGCAATTTTCAAATTGAGATCATGTGTATTTTTGAAAACATGGATACACTGAAGGTGAAAACCGAATTTTAAATGACAAAAAAATGAAAACTAACGCAATTTGAATAACTGAAATTGTAGTTAATCAAGCAGAAGCTGATAAGGAATACTACCAAGCGGTTACAATTTCTGCAACTTCATACAGAGATCGTGTAGACTTCAGTACATATAAACTTGATCTTGCCTTAAGGAATGATATCTTGCTCACAAGTGCAAGCGACCAATACATGGGTAGTTACTGCTGAAGCACTTCCAAATTCAATAAAAAACTGCAAATAAACGATACATTTTTTTTGACATTTAATTCATCATATTAAATCAACGTATGAAAAGCAATGGTGAGTGAAGGAAGGCAATTTATTTTCTCTTACAGGGGCTATTAAGGAAAAATTGTCGGCTTTCAAAACGGAGAGTAAGGAGACGTCAGCTCATAACAGCTTCCCTTGTACTCAAGGATATTTTCACTCGTGGTTAACTTTTTTTACGCCACTGTATATCGCCTTATAAAATTGCTGAATGGAAACGTGTTCCTGGACGAAAGAAGAGAAGCATTTATTATGTTTTTTTTTGAAGCTTTTTGTTACGCACTGCAATTTTTTAGAAAATTTAAGTGCATAGCAACCAAGTCGTAGGTTATTGCCCTTTAGATACTCTTGGTAACCATTAGAAGCATGAAGGGAAAGATTTCAAACCTTGCTCAAAAATGGCTTTGTTTGAAAAAAATAATTTGCGTTATGAGAACAATTAAAAGTTATTATGATTCTAAAAACCGTTTACGTGTTACGTTTAATTTATTTTTGTGTTATTTGCACACAATTAACGTGCATCTCAGTTTTAAAACAACATCGTATGCCACTCGTTTATCTTCTCCATCGTATCAAATTAACTGAGATAACTTAATTTGATTTCTGAATTATTTGGAAACAACCCGACTTATCTAGATACGCACAATTTATTTGGGTTATATACAATTATAATACGTAATGTATTCATTACCGTATACATATTATTTATATAGACCAAGTAAGAGATCTTCTGTTTCTAAACGAGACGCATGGTAGTTTTGAATACCATGGTCCTGCTGATTTAAAAGATAACAAGCATCGCAATAAAAATGTCTGATTATTTCAATAGATTTTTTAAAACTTTTTGCTTGATATAAATATGTTTTCATAATACACTAATATAAATAAAGTTACTGAAGAAAAGTGCTGGTATATTTAGTAGAACAGAGGCTTTTTTTCAAGTGTAAATAATTCAGTGGCTTTTACCTCCAGCACAGATAAAACAAACAATACGGGTTGCTGCTTTGTAATAAATTATTTTCAAGTGGTTTTTTTATCACCCAAAAAAAAACAACTATTGAAAGCCAATCCACTAAGCTCTAAAATATTTCTTACCTGTGCCAAATTAGATTTCCAAGCCATTACTGTTATTTAATATTTATACATGTATATTTATATATATTTTCAATTATAGTTGTCGTATTATCGTATTAATCAAATATTTTAAAACAAACTTAATTGTAGAAATGACGATTTTGTGTAGTCATATTTGATATTTTTTAATTATATATTGTATCCTTTATATACCCTAAACTCTTTCTATAAAATCATTGTGAAATATAAAAAATACCATCAAAAAATTAAATATTACTTTATTTATATTGATTTTTAGATTAATCCTCTAGTTGCAGAGCATTTTGCACAGGACTACAATGCAAGACATTTCGCGATTCCAACATAAATAATTATTAATATATATTTGTTCTACAGTTGTAAGTTATAAGCAAACTGTAACCCTGAAACAATATCCTACAGACTGTTGAAAATGTATAGGAAACTTTTTTCACTGATGACGTCATATGCAACGGATTCGCCAATTCTCAAGTAGTATATATTGCCGACATATATTGGATTTTGGCAACCAAAGGGTTAAGAAACTAAGCCAATTGAATGATATCACTAGTACTTAATAATTTGTTAAAGTTTTATGTAAGAAACTATAATATTTAGACGAGAGCGTGGTTATTTATCAGACCAGTTGACATAAAAGAAGCACATAGGTATATATAAATATATTAGACATATGTATTTGTAAATATTTTTTTAGAATAAAAGTATTATCAGCCATATTACTGGCATTTTTTTTTAATTACTATTTATTTTTGTTGGAAAATAATATTTCTCACAAAAATACAACTTTGAAATGACCGAGTGGCATTTAAAATTTTCGTTTTACAATCATAATTTGAAATGATTTGAAGAATGATATTTGAATGTAACTTATCAATTTAGAACAGACTTTAGAGATTATTGAAATATATTTTGACTGACGATATTACCATCAAATTGTAACTGAATTAACATTTCTCAATGTAAACTTTTTGTCAATAGGTACCAAGCGATCGTGTGGCCGATGAAGCCGAGGATGTCGAAGACTTGTTCACTGGTGGCAATTGGCGTCATATGGCTAACAGGGATGGCGCTTGCGGTTCCTTGCCTTCTCTACTCATCCACAGTTACCTACAAGTAATTCAATTTCTCAACACTACCTATTAGTACTAATCGATTAAAACCTGTGATATATAAAGATTTTTTGCAAATATTAATATGAATATTTTCTTAGATATAATAACATCATCATTTCTTATACGGCAGTACATAATATCGTCACTTTTCTGGAAGAAAACACTGAATCTAAAAAATAATATATATTAAGTTTATTATACTAAAATGTTCTTTATTTCGAATTCAACCGTATGGAAAAACACACTTATCTTTATAAATAATACCTTTAATTTAAAATGAAACAGGTATCGAATTTCAATGCTAGTATTTTTCAATTAGTGAAGATAAAATTATGTTGGAATATGAGTTCTTTCGCACAAAATAAACGTTTATACACACGATGTAACTGTACTATATAATTGAAATTTTATTTGTTAATACTCTAGATATTTATACAGGTATCTATTCCAGTTTTTTAACCATCGAATAATTTCCCATTATAACAGGGAAACAGATAAATAGTGTTATTAATTTAATACCGTGATTAGAAACTAAATGTTTTCTCGGTTTGCTTAGAAAATTTTACATGAACATACTTTTAAAAAATGGAATGTTGAATGAAGCCATTAGACTAATTCATGGATGTTGCATTATCACTTTTTTGGAATATCAACTTGATGGAGCGTCCTAAGACACATTAGCGTCATATTTCCTTGAGTCTGTTTCATTTATAATGTTATTTGTTTTGTTTCACTTCTATCGTCGCAGATAGAAGGGCGTGATCGCTGCAGAGATAAGCAATCCACAGTGAAGCCAATTCATGTGGGCACCATATGTATTTATATAAATATATCTCCCCGCATACCGTATCCACACACACATATACAAATGAATACGCACGTACACATATGCACATACAATACGTAAAGAAGCAACCCAAGGAAAGCCATTTTCTATTGCAAGGGGTCGTGCTTATTAAATTTAGAGAAGAAAAAGATTATCACTTTGTAATTTCATTCAGAGTGTGTACAATTTATGTTATAAGAAAGCATAGTTTGCAGCGCGTAATTTGCGCCCCTGCTGCTTCATATTTTATCAAGTTTGCAGGCAAATGCTGTAATCTTAGCTCCTCGATAGTTATGAGTTTGTAGCAAAACATTCATAGTAAATGGCAACTTTCTTGACTGTTTTATGAATCTGCTAGTGGACCGGTGTCACTTCAAAGTGCCAGCTACCAAACAGTCAATGCTTGATTTAAGATAGGACATTTGTATTCACATTTAAAAGCTTTTGATGTCAATTTTGTATGCAGACATAAGCCAAAAGGGAATTTCTTACTTTGTAAATAATTACAGATTTAGAATAATAATAAAAAATGTTGATTTTTTGAAAAATTTTAACTTATCAATTTATGACAGATATCGAAATTAAATAAAGATGTCTACCATATGAAAAAAATACTAATGTATTTGTTTGACAAAGTAACGAAGATTTTAGTGGTCAATTTTCTCTAATATTATTACACTCAAATACTACAGTAGTTTCCATGAAACAAAGTTACTGAATGCGCTTCAACTTAGCTGCCTATTTTGTATGCAAAATAAATCAATAACCATGCTGACCTGGCTGATGTTCTACCGTCCAGAGGTTACCGCAAAATAATTCATAATGACCTTTGTGGCTAGTGGTTACTAACCAGCTTCAAAATAAGCTTAAGCGTATAAAAATATTTTCTTTCCTTAAGTGATGATAAAAAAAAGATTTATTAACATTTTTATGTCAAATAATCTTCAATTATCTTTATTTTCGATATCTATTTATAAAATTATCTAATATTTTTTGAGATTTTTGAGTTTTTACAAATATTTTTAAAACATGTACATATTCAGAAATCATTTTCTTTAATTTAGGATAGTTTTGAATAAAATTTACAGCTTGCTTGAACATTTTGTGTCTGTATTATACCTTTATACTCAAATTCATTTTACTCTCCGTTTTGAATAAAATATTATTTTTTACAGAGTTCGGGGGAGAGTGAGGACCGCATGTATTCTTATTTGGCCTGATGGGAAACCCGATGTCTCTTATATGGATTTTATGTGAGTTGCGGTACTTCACTACACACATTTACCATAAAGAAATATGAAATGTCTGACAAAATAGAATAAGTTGCTTAATATTTTATTTCAATATATATATTATTTCAATATAACCTATAATAAAAAAATGTTAATCGATATTTTTTTTTTACTTGCCCATTGAAAAGAAGTCATAATAATGTATCACGTGCCGTTCTTTTATTTTCAAATATTTCATATGGCGTAGATATTTATATAACTGGTAAAAATACGTAATAAATCTTAGTGCCTCTAATGGAAAAAAAATGCTTCTAGCCAAAGTAATATTTTCATAATTGATGGCATTGTATCCAATAACCCAATGCAGTCCAGGCTTTCTCAGCTTTCTAATTTACGGAAATCGTCATTTTTTAACACATTTTATTACGTTACCAATCAACCAAACATGTACATAGTATTTTTTTCGATGTATTCCGAATTTTACCTGAAAAAACTATTTTTGTAAAAAGTACTATTGTCGTTTGACGTTCAGTAGAAGGAATAAACTCACTAAAATCTTAATATTTCAGTTGAAAATTTGATTCATTGTTTACCTTAGAAATAAACTTAATAACCTTGCGATAAAGTCAGTCAAAAGATGCTTCTTATAGAAACGAATTCATTCAATAACATAGTCATTAGAATAATTAAGTTATCAATTTTAATTTTATGTTATGTGCATCATAATTATTATTATTTTAAAATCGTAAGGAGCATTTTTTGGTATAAATGTAACGACACGTATGTTGCTTTTTTTTTTATTCTCTTATGTTATTATTTTTGACATTTATTTAATTATTTATTTCTGGTCGCTCTGATAACAATCGACAACAGTACGACTTGCGTTGCTATGATAACATCATAGATGTCAGATAATGTCACTTGAGGGCATGTGCACTGGGATGTGGCTATGGGTAATAGAAATTTAATATTGATGTCCGTTAATTCCGTAGGGAATAGTAACTTCTATACTAGAGAAAGAGATTATGTGTATATCTGTAACTTATTTATTTACGTCTATTTATACAAATATATTGACTATAGAAAGAAAAAAGGATGTAACACACACCAAAAACTATTTTGTGTAACTCACACAAAACGATGCTAATACACTATATTTATATACAAATATATAATATATCGAGGAAAAAGGACTTATTCCTCCGTCTTTTCAAATTATTTTTTTCAATAATCACAATGTATGAAATTTAAAACACGTTTTGTTTGAGCTATACACAATACTTTTTGTGTGTGGGCTACGTCCTTTTTCCTTTCTATAGTCGATATATTATATTAATACTTGTTGCCAATTTCCTAGTATTTTTTGAACAAATTTGTTTTCATAATAATAAACAAACCTAATGAACTAAAATCAAATCATATTGTGGACACTACAATAGAAGAATAAAGGAAATTGGGCTTTTGCTTTTCACGTAAAAATTTCTTTTATTTCTTTTCGTACTTCTATAGGTTGGTAACCCTTTTATTTTTATTGTTTTTTTTATAGCCGTAACGGATTTGTAAAACTGAAAAGAAAACAACTTCTCAGGCTTTTGTGTAAGGCAAATTAAAATAATTGTGTTAATATTTACCTGTTATTTAATTGTTTTTCACGTGAATTTATTCGAATACGCTTAAAAGTTACTAAATGCTGATAAAATTCATGATTAGTTATTTTTTATGTGAAGTTGTTAAGAATAATAAAAATTAATAATAACAAAAATAAGAAACGTATTATTATAGTCATAATATTTTTAAATTGTAGCTAAGTAATTCATAGACATTTTATATTATTTTTTAAAAAAGCCATAAGAATCATTTATTCATATTTTAAATCATATTCTTCCCAAGCCGAGCAATACTGTATTCTTTGTGCATGCGTAATATTTGTAATCTAACTATTTTAAATTCAATCACGTCTCATATTTATAATTCTTTTGCGTTAAGCTATCTCATTTAGAGGTCATCGGGGGAATAGCCAGTCTATTGATTTTATCGGCATTTAGTTGGTAGAACTCCATTGTAATACGATAAAATATCAAAGTGTTTAGTTATACAAAATTGTATTGTGGGTAGTTGAACGCCATCGTCATAAATATACTTAAACTTATTTCAGCTTAGCTAAATATGCTACTTAGAAGAAATAGACAATATTATGTCATCTCACGTTTTCAAATATCATAATATTTATTTAAAATAAAATTATTCAAGGTACTAATTGTGTTTTTGGAAATGGAGCTTACGTGGTGTTATTATTTATACATTGAAATAGCTATATCAGGTATTGATGTTACATTATAGTATAGTTCTGACGATGAGGGCTAAGTCGAAATAGCTATCAACTACCTAATAAAATTGTGTTGAACTAAATACTTTGATATTTTATCCTAAAATAGTTTGTGACCCTGCAACAGTGACCTTTTTGTATTAGTGAGACAATTGGTAATTTCTGTTTTTACAAAGACTTGTGTTATCGATAAAACCCCAATTGAAATATTGTAAGTTTAAAAACGTCTCAGTTGATTTAAGTATTACTATATGCTGTCAGAAGCTTCAGTATTTCTTTTCGCCTTAAGCGTCACTCCAATAAACTTTTTGCGAAGTTACTTCTAAATGGCAGATTTTGAAACATTAACTTATAACTGATAACAATAATTTAATCATATTAAATCTATTGAATAAATGAACTCTGCCCGTTTAAAACTATCACATTAAATGTTGTATCTTTTACTATTCCGTAAAGTAAATGCTATTTCGGGACATGATTTTTTGGTTATTTGAATAACATTGTAATGAAACAAAATATTAATTAATATCTTTCATTTTATTATTTTTCGTTACTCAAAGAATTGAAGATACTTTAATTTCTCGTCTAAATGAAAGTGTTCTACCAGTAACCTAAAAAAGAAATTCTCATACTCTTGATACGTATAACGATATAATAATATGTTTGTTTCATCGCCACGTAGTGTTAGATTTTATTTGTTTTAGTAAAATTCTAAAATGATACAAATATTATTTATATTACATCCAATATTTTCCGAATACCAATTAAGTGTACTGTAATATCAAAAACACCATTGTAATCAGGGCTACTTATCAACAGTTACCAGGTGCTATTCTTCGTTGTGACATACTTGGTGCCCATGTTGGGCATGAGTTGTTTCTACACAGGCATGGGCAGGGTCCTATGGGGCTCCGGCTCAATCGGCGAACTCACACAGCGACAGCTCGACTCCATCAAATCCAAACGAAAGGTATGTATTACAAGTAAAACCAGTTTTATACCGGATATTTTCCTGAACACGTGAACAACGATGTGTTTATAAATATTCATAATTCGAACGAATTCACATCGCTCGCCTATGAATAAATTACCACGGCATCATTCATTATCACGTTTTGTTAATTGATATGGATGAAAAATGTAACGATAAATTCAAAGTTGCTTAAATTTTCACCTCAATATAAGTATCACTTTTTTCATGCTGTCATATTCTTTTGCTTTTTAACAACCAAATAGAAATACGCTTCTCTCCATCCCGAGTCTTTTGCGTTTGAGATTGAGCCACTTACGCATGCTGAATTGTAAAGAGACTTACTGTCTGTAAACGTCATGTTACGTTACATTTTGCTTACATAGTCAGTTAAGGTAGATCGTATTTATTATTGCGGAAAATGTGACCAACATATGAAGCTTTTATTTTGTTTGACGGTTGTTTCAAGTTTGCTAGGTTCATTTTTGAAACATTTTGAGTTATTGAAAATCTCTGTCGACTAATCATAAAGATAAATATTATTGCATTTAAATGTGTATTATTGAAAATTATTTATATCCTTTATAAAAAAAATTATATTTAAAGGATACGAATTCAAACATTTTATCGTTTTTATGTTACGCGTAATAATGCGTAATGAGTTAAAGAAAATTAAAACACTTTTTTACGCTAGTAAGCCATTATAAAAACAGCTATTTCTATATTTAACTTTAAACCATAAAGAACCAGGAAACTTTAGTATGGTGTATCGAAAAACATAAAGCAATCTTGCAAATAAACGATGCTTGTAAATTCGATGAAATCAAAACTTTGTGGAAACATCATTCAGAAACATATTTGATAGTCTGAGCAACAGCTTGATCTTATTTAAATCACGGTTGTTACACTCGACGGGATACAAACAATTTCCAGCCGCTACCGTTTTCTTCATTAACAAATACAATGCGGTCTAATGACTTCAGTGCGATCATTCCCCCTCTGTCCATTCCCATTCCCAAGGTCCACAATGCGAAAGATTATGTTAATGTTACCACAGTTGTGTTCTCGCACAAGTGCAAACAACACTTTCTCTCACAGACAATGATTGGTGTGTTTTGCTTGAGTAGTAATATAAGTTGGTTATTAAATGCACCCGATTTTTCACAGCTGCCATCCATAGCGCAATGACGATCAAGAAAAGAAACGAATTTACTCCTTATATTCTTGGCCCGATGCATAGCTGCACGGAACTTTTAACCACGCACTATTTTGGTTAAAAAGACAGAAAGAAAAAAAAAGAAAATATGACTTGCTCAGCCGCTTAGTTTAAGCGAAATTAAGTATTCTGTGTATCCGTATACTGAGAATCCGCCGTAGCGCTAGAGTTTGATTTACTCCGCGTTGAATCTAAAGAGGAACCGAGAATATCCCGCCCCCCATACGATGTTTCAAATTTATCGAATGCCTCAAAGTTGGGCTTGGTCGAGATCAAGTCAGCGTGGCCTATTGGGTCCGCACGAAGACGGACAACAGCAAACAGCTCTACTTTATTCGAAACTATACATCGACTTGATAAACCAACTTAGAAAAGAAAAAAATGACTCGTAAAATCTTGAGCTACCCTGTAGAATTTCGTTTTTCAATATCTTTGCAAAGGGGACAGCTCTCGACGGAAAACTTATTTTACGCGCATCACGATATTATATGAGATTATTGTCAGTTCCTTCTTTACGCTTTCGAGAGTTTTCTTCTTGAACTTTTTTATTGAACGAAGTGAAGTGTTGTTGACATCACATTTATTTGTATTGTTCTTTTTGTGGAACCTTTCCAAAAAAAAATATCTAATACCAATTATAAAAATAAAATAATATTTTAAATATTTACATATTGCTTATTTGAATGTTTTGAAGAATCTACTATAAAGGTTTATAAAAAATATTCTGGCATTATACTGTTAGCATTATGCAAATTATTTTTTATTATGCGCAATAAACATTGTAATTCAAATATTTGTAAAGAATCAGCATTATTGCAGCAATTCGAAAACCTTGTGTTTGAACAGGACTATGCTTAAATGAGAGAAATTTTAAAGTCTCGTGATTGTATACCAAAGTATGATTAACGTGACCCCGATCTTGGCGGTGCGTGCCTTATCGAGAAATTTTAGCCTCACCTCTATGTGGAAACGAAAACACCTTTCGGTGCTGCGTCGCAAATTCGCGTGTGGTCCCGCTTGTTCAAACAGTCGACAATCTACGTTCAGCAATATTTCATAGTTGTACAAACCGCACCCCGTACACGGGTTGCCTGAATTAATGAATCATATTGGAGGCAAAGCAATTTTGATCCATCCAGGTTATTATGCAGTAGACATTACTGTCCTCAATCAGGCTTTTTATGCGTGAGGAAATATGGTGGATCTACAATAATTTGATCCCAATTCAGAAAATGATGTTGAAAATACAAATTTTGTGTTATATATCTATTTTTTATATACGCCAATAACTTAATATTGATTATCGTATAAGTATGTAGTCACCATACGGTAAAAAAACATTATGCTGAATCCAGTTTTGAGTAAATTGACGTTAAATATTGGATGTTTTATCACATATATGTCGGCTTCAGGTACTTGGGGGTACATATCACGGGATACAGATGGAAATCCGCGTAAAGATATCATAATTCAAGTAGGGATAGTTGGAGCAACCATTGATTTAAGTCTGCGACTCACGGTTGTACTCGGTCAGAACCAAGTGCCACCTATTCGACGTGTGCGTTCTGACGGTGCTGCATTACGGTTAGGCATGGCACATCATCAAGACACAGGGTAACCGTATACTGTGCTTTGAAAACGGATGCTTGCCGGCGATTACTAGGGGTACGGCAGTTTGATTTTGTCAGGAACTTGGAGGTAAGACCAGCCTTTTATTACGTCCAAAATAAAAAAGCTACCATGGACCTGGCTTGGAAACGTGCTGCGGATGCCCCAGGGAAGCCTGAACCCTGCCTGTCTCTTCTACCAACCTGATGGACTCTATCACCCTGAAAGGTAGCTGATGACCATCCGTAGGATGTATTCATTCGGTGGAGCTACGGGACGCTGGGAGGAAACGAATAGACTGGAGGAGGACAGAGAAGCTTAGAGGAACCGCGTGATGGCCATGTGCTGCGAATAGGGAGCGGATATGGTTGAAAAATACCCATAACAAAAGCTGAAAAATGAATGCACACGTCAAATGGTTATAAAAACACATTTAAAAAGAGATTAAATTACACTTAAAACTTCTTACGGAGAATTTGTATGTTATAATAGAGTTGTTAACCAAAAGAGAGACATTTTGCTTTGATTATTTATCTTTATTTTGCCAAAGTGGGAAAGATATTTTGCATAAATAATTTTTCAATTCTTGGAGGAAAAGCTCGATATTTTAAAAATAAAATAAATAGTCATATGATAATTCTCACGGTGAGCAAAACCGGTCCGAATGACGTAGACGTGACCTCTAAAAATGTAGGAGTAGTAAAAAACAAATTGTATTTTATTTTTATAATCATCTATAAATCAAAGAATCCTTGTAAAATATACGAGGTAAAGATGCTGTACGAGCTAATATGACATGGCTGATTTATGATGACGATGAATATTTGAACTACACATGAGGAAATTCATCGAAAGCTTTGATTACATAATCAAAAATTACTTATTTACGAATTAAAATATTTCATTGAATTTTTGTAAAAGTACATATTTCAGTATATATCTACATACATAAAAATACAATAGTATATTATAATGTTCATAATATATTTATTGTTTATTATGAGCCTAGATCGCTGCGGCTAATGGTAGGATGTCAAATAGATCGTAAATTTAACCGGTTAACGTCGAGCATAATTTTAGCAAGGCAATAAATATCTTCTGGTAGACGATCGGTAAACACTTATGATATATTAAGTGAATATCAAACCAAGTAAACTTCTTAGTGGTATCCTGTCACATTTACAAGAAAGATTCTATCATACTAATGTTCTTATTCCAGAAGAGTGGAAATTCCACTTCTACTAATAGTGTTAATTAAGTAACGCTGGTTTATGAATAAACAAATGTTGAAACAAATTAAATATTGATAAAGGGATAAGTCATGGAACCAAGCATGAATTTATTTCAGTTAAATTAAGTTTGTCAAGCATCTTTTTTCAGCTCAGTAGCCACGTGGTAAATGCTCTTGGTCTTTGGCCCTACTTAGTCGTCTGGTCCATGATAATTTTTGAATCGAAATTTTCATATGTAGATGTAAATCATCACATTGATTGGTAACCAAAGACATGTTTTTTTTATTTTTTTTATGACTGATGTTTTCATTTCTTCATAGCCTATTTCATACTCGATACTGAAAACGGAACATAGAGAGAGTGATTACTTAACTACTTAGTCGTAACCTTGGAATTTTCATAATAATATCCTCAACTTCTCTTAAAATATAAGTTGAGCGAATAAATTACAATCATCACTAATTAATTAAAATCTAATTTAAGACATCGACTGAGGGTGCTTGATGGAATTTCAATATCAAATTTGGATTATTGAGATTTTGTACACTTCCATGTATTTTGTCACTAACGAACCGGGTTTCAGGGAGGGAGGTCAGTTCGAGTCCATTCATGTGCTCGAATGCCTGAAGATGCCGAAAGGCGAAACCCGGGTCGTTAGTGACAAAATACATGGAAGTGTAAAAAATCTCAATAATACAAATTTGAATGGTATTTGTTAAGCCAATGCTTTTATCTTTCGATTGAAATTATATTATCATTCCGTCGTTAAGAAGAAAATGGCACTTTGGAATAATTTTGTACTTCAAATCTGAAAATCTTAAAAAAAGTATTCGCTTTTGATTATGTCATTGAATATGCTCGTTAGTGCTGAATGCCACTAGCTCTAGAGATTTTAAGAAATACTTAAAAAAACATTGCTTTTTGCGATGGAAAAAAAAGTTCTTTCGGACATCGTAAATGTTTATTTTACTAGTGAAATTTCTGAAAAAAAATAAAGGTGTATATTTGGCTTGTAGAACGGGCTGATTTGAGTTATTCTTCCGTTTCATTGTTCATCTCCAGACATATTCATACGGAAATAACCAAGACTAATATTTTTAAATACGTCTTATATATGTAGTACTTTTGCCAAAAGTTGGAGCAAACTTTAAAGCAAAATAAAATAAAAAAATATGTAATTATCTAACTAATGAATGACTACTGAGTATATTTTAATATCAATCGTTTAAAGCACACTATAACCTTAAAAATAGAAATATTTAGATTCATTCGTCTTTTTCTATAGTACATTAGTGAAATAAAAAACAGCTAATATTTATTATGATTTTAATCCATCTAACCATTATGAACAACGCTGAAGGTACAAACTTATTTACTTAATTTATATTTCAGGTTGTTAGAATGTTTATTCTGGTGATCATAATATTTGGATTCTGCTGGCTCCCCTATCAAACGTACTTCATCTACACTCATTTCAACCCAGGCGTACTGTACAAGCGATACATTCAACACGTCTATCTGGGTTTCTACTGGTTGGCCATGGCTAACGCGATGGTTAACCCCATCATTTACTACTGGATGAATGCCAAGTAAGTTTCAATTTATAATAAAACATAGCATTTACTTACGGAATGATTTTATTACAAACACGACACTTACAATATTATGTACCTCTGTTCATTTAATTATATCAAGGGCACCACACCTCTAAAATGCGCATTGAAAATTTTTAATTTGTAAAAAGGAGTGGTGGTCAAAATAAATTTAAATATAAACTTATTTTGATTACACAGCCACAGCTTCTTGTTATGGTAAAATAATATAAAGCTTTTAAATGGAAAATATTCTGTTGTATGAATTAAATTATACTTTCTAAAATTCTAGTTTTAGGCGAGACAAAAGTTTTATTTGTTTATTATAGATTTAAATATTTTCATGGTTGAAAAAATCAGTTACGTGGTAACGATTAAAACTCGATGGTGTTTTGACCACTTGATTTTAGCCTCAAAATTGAAATGTTTCAGGCGAGAGTAAAAACTGTTTTTATCGAAAACATTATATGGTGAGTTGCGTCATGAATCTTTAAAATGTACTCCTGTTAATTCCCATGTTTGCATATACTGGATTATATGTAGAGAGTTCCGATATAATACTGACTTACATCAAGTGGCCGGGTCAGAATTTTGAAAATAAAATGATGTTTCCCTTTCAAAAAGTAGTCAATTTATTTTTCTAATTTTCAACATTTGGCCGAGACCAGCTCTGTCGTCTTTAAAATGAGACCCAATCAAAAACTAATTTTCGTATTTTTGAGAGTTACATCAATTGGCCAAAACAACGTCAATATATACATACTGTTTGAAATTTTTGTTCAATGTTTCATGTTTCTCTGAATAAAAAAATATTATCTGTCTAGAAATGGTTTATTCATATTGACGTGATTGATTAAAGGTTCAGAAGCTATTTCAAAAAAGCCATCTGTGGATGGCGGTCTTACCTGAAGAGAAAGACGACGAAGAGCTGCGTTGCTGAATCTCCTCAGTACGCAGACAGACATTCTAACTCAGGATCAAGATCTCGTTCAGGTTTTTTTCATTTACTAATGATATTTATTTAATTTATGTAATAAAAGTTTGTGCCATCATGATAAGTTATTCAATTTAAGTCAACGCAAGCAAAAAAATATGCCTATCATTTTCGACATATTCTAATCCAGGGACTCCCAAACTTTTCTTGCGATGGAACACTTTGCAAACCCTAAAATTTTAACAGAAAAACTTTTATTTTGTTGGGTATACAATATGGATTTGAAGTCAAACGTGTTTGAATTTGTTGCAGCTGCAGTAGCATATTACACCATTCACAGTTTTCGCGGAACTCCAGTGTTCTGCGGAACATAGTTTGGGAAACCCTGGCCTAATTATTTAAGTATTTTTTTTTAAGAAACAACTTTTTTTAAATTGAACTGATAACAAACCTTAGCTTAACGCAGTGCTCCGCAACGTTTCTCATCCACGGCACACCTAATGACTCCTTGAAATTTTGCGGCACACAACAAACAAAAAAATTTGTATTTGTCAAAAACGAAATTCACATTTAATAGGTTGAACTAAAAATAGCCAGTATTTCTGAGTAATACAGTATGGATTAATATTCCAATCCCATTTCCTGATATTTCAAAAATTGAAGACTCTTGATTCGATGTTTATTGTTTTAATATTCGTTCATTATTTTTAATAAATCATATGGCTTTAATCATTAATGCTTCCCGATGTATACAGCAATGCTTCATTTCTAGTGCAAGATTTTTTCGACTCAAGACAAACCCCGTTTTAACCCCCATCGTTTGCAACATTCGTGAAAACACTCATAATACAATAATTCC
The DNA here is from genome assembly GCA_022494535.1 of Himalopsyche phryganea. Lineage (NCBI taxonomy): Eukaryota > Metazoa > Arthropoda > Insecta > Trichoptera > Rhyacophilidae > Himalopsyche > Himalopsyche phryganea. The sequence continues at coordinate 1,362,439 of JAGVSL010000089.1, read as the reverse complement.
ATCGAATGTCATAAACTTTGAAAACATCGTCTGTTGCTGGGAAAATGTCATCATTGGTAGAAACTCTGGAAACTTTTTGCGAAACAGATATCTAGCAACAAAATGGTTTATTTCTTTTTTAATATGAACATTTTCGATTTTTTCTCATTTTGAACGGATTGCACTGCGGCACAGAATCGTCTCGCGGTGCACTAGTGTGCCGCAGCACACCAACTGCGGATCACTGGTTTAACGTATTAAGGCTTGTTCTTCATGCGAATTGTAGTAATTCATTAAGACTGTAAAATCCAACAGCCATGTTGTCAAGTATTTTAAACAACGTTCGACAAATAGTGAAACAAAAATCAACGCACACAATGATCGGTCCATAGAAACAGTTGCGTTATACACACTAAAGATGTGAGAGATCCTTAATGCTATTTGAAACAAGTTGAGAAATACTCTTATTCTAACATAAATTTCTTTTGTTTTTATTATTTATTTTTCTCGGGTAAGTAATATTGTAGCGATCGTTAATGTCATTAAAATTTGTTTTTATTAATTAAGGCTTGGAGTAGGGTCCATAAGTCTCGCATTACGAGTCTTTATGTAGTAATAAAAATACAATAAAACAGCAGTTACAACATAATTATTAATCTACTGAGTTATAACTAAAATAAAGATGTTATATTTCGTAAGCATTTTATTACACAATACGGAGTAACTTTGTGAAGAATTTTGTTAGTATATATTATATATATGTAGTTATTTTAAGATATGTCAAACAATTCATTAGCTGATGACTAATGATAACTTATGACTTATATGAAAGTTAAACAACCATATAGACAAAATAAATTATTAGTTAATTAAGCATGTGCAGCAAACAGACATTACTTGAAATCGGTGAAAGATTTTTTCCTTAGCAATTTATTGAAATTGTGGAAATAAATTATTCATAACAGTACCTTCAAAGTTGACAAAATATTTTAATCTCTGCCGGGCGTGTTAGTATTGAACAACCATTGGCGTATGTCGTATAGCAATCCTCACAAGCGGCTTATAATCGGGCGTACCTTGTATATCAGTGGTGCACAACCTATTTGAAATAAGCGCCAGATTATTCATTTCTTAATTTTTTGGAGACCGTGGAGGGTAAGTGTTGGAAAATAATGATTTATTATACTACACAACATATGCAATCTAATATTTTTAATTTAATTTGTTGTGTAAGACTTTCGTCCGGCGAGCTAATGATGATGGGGAGGTCTCTCAGATACACTTAAACACGCTCGTTTACTTAGTCAAATTCACTATTTATTCCAGTTAGTTGTTTACATAAAGTGTTTAAAAACATAATTGGCATTTAGAAAAAATCAAGCCCGCAAAAAATTGGTAACCAGAGTGCCATAGGTTAACATTTATAGTCAATTCAATTCGCTCGGCCGCTCACATGCCCTTGCGTGGTCACTCTCGGTATTTGACTGGCAAAAAAATATTACTACCTGCACTCCTTCCAAGGAGTCGGAATGCGACAGCGAACGTCCTCGCCACTTTATAAACTCATCCGACGTTACCAAAAGACGATGCGCTTGACATATTACAACATATTTTTCCTTGACTTTGAACCACAAGAGGTGATCCGATGAAAGTTCTGAGCTCGATTCATAATGAATAATAATGGGTTGTGTCAAGTTACATAATGTTACTACTTATTACTTGTTCTTTTGGGCCGCATGCGGCCCACGGGCCACAGTTGTGCATCACTGTTGTATATTTTATTTCATTGTAGACAATAATTTGTGTTTATTACTATCATGGTTGTAGTCAAGGGGACGGTCCAATAGATTCAGACCAGCCCTAGGATTTCAACATATTTTTTTTCCACCATTTCCATCCCTGCCAAACATAATACAGAAGAGCTTAGCATATATCTACTTATATCTACTTGTTTAGTGACTTCTTGGAATGAAACGGTCACCATTCTCTCGTTAGAGCTATCCCAAACACGGTCAAAATATTGTAGTTTGGCAATGTTTTCATTGATTTTTGGTGCTGAAATCGAAGGTGCCTTATTTCCGCGGATACTGTTTATTTGACAATGTTACAAAACTTCTCTGTCTCAAGAGTTTTGTAGGTACCCAAGCCATGCGTTGTGATCTCAAATCTTTCTGTGATAGATAGAGCTAAAATTATGTGGAAGACCTAGAGATTTGGTCAATTCGTAAAAAACACTGACAAATTTTTGCCTCTGCCGTATTTGTTTTTATTTTAGCATAAATTTTAATTCTAAAGTAAAGCTCGTATGTGACGGTTTTTCTCAGTTAAGATTAGGCTACTTTGGTTAAGGTTACTTTGCTGATTTGGATGTTTTTATCGTATCATAATTTTAACTGTAGATTACAAACTACCAAGTAAGTAAATTATAAAAAAACAAAATGCGAATTTACTTTTCCTATCTAAATAATTTAAAAAAATTTCATGTCGGCTGAATCACCCCTAAAAAGTCTTGTGTGCACCTCTGTACTCCATATCACTTTGAATCTAATATGGAGGGCTAAATATAAAAAAGGTAAGCTTGCCATGGAAAGTCATTTAATTGAAGCGTTTGTCCACCACATTAAGCAGCGTGCGTGACAAAGTATGTATTATTTATTTGAATATAATCACAATGTAACATAATATGTAATTTTATTGTAAAACTATAATTTTTATATTAGAAGTCATGTTTAGAAGCGTGATATGTATGGAATCCAAACGGACTGCAATATTCAGATCTCATTTTTGAAAAATGAATCTGGCTTATTTATACACAATGCAAAAGTTGCCATCATTTTCGTTTTGCAAAATAAATCGTTTTTCCAATATTTGAACTGATGCTCTTTTGCATGACTACGCTCAATTATTGAGGGAGTAGATATTTGAGTTTCGAACAAGTCAGTTTGATTTTACATTTTGCGTCTAGGGATTGCAATACTGACATTACCTAATCCGGGATCCCGGTATTCCGGCTGATTTTCCTCAACCGGTTTCGAAAATATTGAATACACATATTTCTAGAATGTTTTTTAACAATGACCGCTCCCAATGTGGAGCATGCGAACTCATAATAGAAGTGTCTAAGCAGAAGTTTTTCCACGAGAACTTCTTATTACTCAGTTAATCAACCTCTCTTTTTCGAAGAGAGTAAGGACAGAAATATAGGGTTAGGACAGTACAAGTTGTTAACAAATCGCTCTCGCCACGCCCCGTTTTTAGAAATGAATGGGAATGGAAGGTAGTTCTAGACATCAAAAATTAATATTCATGTCTTCGAACAGAAATCCATGATAGATTCCAGCATTGATGAACTAGTCTTTTTATGTTGACAATTTCATTCAAATAAACAATAAATTTAAGGTTTTAGGAAAATTAACCTTCTATGCTTATGATATAGATACTATATTTTAAAAATATTTTAAATTCTAGTATTGATTTTTTCGTCCGATATTGCGGAATCAAAGTGGTAGTAATTGTTGTTTTTGTTAATTTTTAGACATTTTTTTAATACTAGTAATAATGTTTGAAGTACCGGTGGTTAATATGAAATAATGAAATGCCCTGATTGATGTTGGCATCCGATATTATTGCAATCTGTAACAATCTAAAAATATTAAGCGTTTCCATTCTCTTCAAAAAAATATAGATGGAATGGAACACTTGTAAGATGTATACTCTTATTTTGTATGCTACAATTCTCTTGGTTTGCTAATTCCCTCTCATTCGTAGACGTGTGCATTTGACGGTATGCTTTGCGGTCCTCAGGTGCCGTAGACGAGTACAAAGACGCAAACAATCAGAGCACCCAGACGTACGATATTCGTTTCAGCGTGACACGTCAGGGGTGCGGCAAGGGAGTGCAGTCCCAGGCCGCTTCGGCGTCGACGCTCGCCTCCCAGGGCCAGCTCGGCAGAGAGCCGTCCCGACGGGAATCGCACCGGGTTCGCTTCCCCCACTGCGAGGCCAACGGCATCCGCACACGCCGCGATACCACTCAAGTTTAACGTTGACATTAACTCCATACCGGTAGATGTATAATGCGATTTCCGCTCGGTTCAACTGAACACGATCGTCTCGCCGATCTGCCCAACCACTTCCGGTGCCATGTTGGAAACGGCCTATATCAAAGTGATACCAGTCAGTGTTGCAGGAAATATACTCATTCTACGGTATGGTTGCATGCACCAATGTGACATGAAAAACACACCTTTTTTACAGTGTTAAAAAATCACTAACGATTTGTTTTATGAGTTTTAAAACGTGTACTTTGTTATATAATAATTGTATAAAAATGTTTTTCGTTAATGGTGAGAGAAGGGATGTAGTTTCTTTAAAAGTGACGTCTACAAATAAAAAAATAATATCAAAAAGCTTTCCGCAAAAAAAACAGTTCAATAAAATCAAATTAAATAAGAGCTTGCTGGTGTTTGTTTTATTAAATGATCGATATAGTTTTACAAACAAAATATTCTAGTTGAGACGTTATTTGAAAACCTCACTGTCTTCCTATCTGACATTTCATACAGATGCTGGTTAGTGAAAAATGGCGGATTAAAAAATACTTTAATATAATAAAATGAAACATTTTCAAAATTCGAGTTATTTAAATTTTATCAAGTGCGTGAATTTTTGTTATTAACTCATTTACTAATTTGTCACATTCGGAGAAACTGAAGCTTCGCCCTCACCCTTAGTTTTATTGAGTAAATTGGCTTTTATTTGGTAATAAGTAATGTATGTATTGTTCATACATAATGAAAAAACGCTAAATAGTCATGGGGTCGTGAGACCTGAAAAGAAATCAACAATAAAATTATAACGAATCAATCTTTGTAAAACTGAATTCATTGCGTTGATCATCCTTTTTATTAATTAATTCTAATGATAACCTCCATACTTTTCTCTTAATTCTGGGGTGTTTCATTAAAAAAATCGTGATTGTCATGTTGAATTATCAAAATATATGTCATGAAAATAGTTTCAACCAGCTTTATTAATAAAATTAATATATTTACGGATCTAACGGAATTAATGTTTAAATTTTATTGAAAATAATTTTCCATATAAAAGTTCAAATACTTTAAGAGGTTCAAAATACAAACATGTCTGCAATATTAAAACATTTATGTACATGTAATTATCCGAATTATTCACAATAAAAGTTTAAATTCTCAAATAAAATATTTAATATGTTCGTAGATATAATTATATTTTATCATGCAGCTATTGTATAAAAACGTAATTTTTGTTGTTATGAAATGCATTTATATCAAATACATATGTTGGATTTCATTTCAAAATGCCTAACTAATATTTATTTTTAATGTTAGCTGGTAACTAACGTTTCTGTCAAAAAGAGCTTATATTAGATTTTAAGTATGCATAAATAAATTGTGATAAGAGCATTTTGTCAAAAATATAAAGTGATAAACATATTAAAGACTCTTGGAGTTGTCTTAGGAAATTTATATATTAAAAAAACACCGATTTTGCTTAAAAGAATTATAAAAATAAATAAAGAGTTGTGTTGATTATAAGAGTAATATTTTACAAAGTTAGTGGTTAAGGTGTATATAATACTTATAAATATTGTGTTGAAAAAATCAACCTCTTTCAATAAAAATCGAGTTCTTACCGCTTATCTTTCAATATTCACTATTTAAATTATAATATAAAACTTTCAATAAATTTATTTTGGAAAGAAGGATAATTCAATTTTTCACGGTGTGCCAAATTTTTATTCTTCTATCAATTTTCAAATCTCTCATATAGACCATTTCATATGTTCTAAATAGAATGCATACTTAAAAAATAGTCAAATAATTTAACTTTACAAAACCAAGAATATTCTGAATGAAAAATACAACTATCGATATAATAAAAAAAATTCAATCGCAAATTAAGTGTAAACCTTTTATATGATGTAAAAATCTTCTGCATATTACATATTTTTGAACACTTGCATCATTGAGACTACACTTTGTGATACAATTTCTAAGTATTCTTTAAGAATTTATAATTCATTCAATCAAATAAACATAAAGAAATAATCACAATTGTAATATTATTTCACACTTTAAATTACAAACATTATCATATTTTATGTATATTGTCAGACACATCCGCGTAAGTAAATATTTATTTGCTTTATGACTTCTTTATTATTCTCTGTGTAATTTAATTTTAGCAAAACAATGTCCTTATGTTTCAGAGATTCTACATAATTATAAGCTGAATCCGAATTCCAATCAATGCATTTGGAATAAATGGAAAATATTTTTTGACCAATATCCTAAAAAGCATCGAAACTCTTCTTGGTATAATTCAGTCATAAGATTAGTTAAATAAGTTTATACAGCTGATCTTTAATCATGATAGATAAATATGTGTATTAAAAGTTAATAATTACAAATAATTTTATTTGTTTAATATATACCAAAAATATTGAAGTATTTAGATCTCGTACTGTGATTTGAATAAGGCTATAATGTTGCAATTACTTTTTTCCCTACCATATCCACATTTAATGTGAGCATATAGAGCATCGCAATTGATTTTATTCTACGAGTCCTGGGTGTTATTCAATCATTCAAACTCTCTTTTTGGAGAGAGTGAGGAGAGAAGAACGGTACTAATTAGCAAATCGCTATGTATTTACATTACAGACATCCATGTTTTTGGAAAGCGTTCCATAAATTAATGATTTACAAAAGTTTCTGTACTGAGATTCAAACCAGTGGATACATCAACCAAAGAGAAAGACGTTGATCACTTGGCTATAGGCCCTCCACACGATGACACTATGTATAGAAATGTTTCTGTAAATATTATTCTCATTGAAAAGTTTCGAAATTGCTTATTGCGTTTTCCAAATTTTTCGTTTATGTGAATTATATAAGTCGTTTCCTGTTTATTGAAACTACTTTACTGATTTTTTGTTATAACGAAAAATACTTTATTTTATAAGTGTACAAAAGATAATTTAAATAATGATAAGCTAAGAAGTAATTTTTCTCAATGATAATAATAAAATTAAGAACAGTGTTATGAAGGAATTCAGGAATCGATGATGAATAGATTATGGAATTTTTTGAATAAAGATGCATTTATCATTGTTTAAAAATGTTTAAGTGTGCTTATTTCTCCCAAATCCTATCCTTCACTTCAGTGGCCACAAATTTTACCGTGGCATCCTGTAGCCCGGGAAAATAAATCACCATACCCCGGAAAACATTATAAGTCATGAAATTGTAGAAGGGCAGTTAATTTCCAATATACTCTAGAGTCTGGAGTGTGAGGGTGTTGTTATCGTCGCATAAAAATATTGCTGACAAAGCTTCGACATAAAATAATAAAGATAATCTTTATGAGGTCGACGGATACTTTGCACTTTACTTTTCATAAAAGTAAAATTGAGCTGTGTTATTACTTGGGAATCTGAAGTTTCGACTTTTTCACATCCTGGAACACGAGACAAAAAAGTTACCGGGAAATCAGAAAAATGAGACAATATTATCGAAGACGGAATCCAAATTCAACTTTCTTGAAAACGGTTTGAAATGAAAAGGTCCTTCTTCGTGTGTATCTTAGTATGCCACTTGTTTGGCTACTTTGAAAAGCATACTGAAACCTAATGTGCTGAAAAAATATGGTGAAAGTTATCGTGTACTGTGACTTACAACAAGAACTGCATTTTGTATCACGATACAGTTTGGCTATAAGTTAATATATTATTAAATAAGACAAACTCTCGAAATATTTTTAAACAAACGAAACATATATTACACAACAATAATTGGAATGAAAAGTAAATTATTTTTTTATCAAATTATATAACATATTATTTTTGATTTAATTCTCGCAGTATCATATAATTAATGTTATAAATGAATATTGTTTCGGGTTTCCATTTTACCAAAAAACATGTTTTTTCTGGCCTTGGATTCATATTTATGTTGTATTTTATTAGGGATTTACGTATTGACGTAATTACTCTAATATTTAATACAATCTAAAACGATGCATTTCCGTGTTATACAAGGTTAATAGGAATATTTATTTGATACTTATTCTCATATTCAGCGGAAACGTTACACTTTCGTTGTAAAAAAGAAACGATTAATTAAATAATAAAAATCTACAGATTTTTAATGTTTCAAATAAATTATCTAATAATATTAAAAACATGTGTCTGAGCAAACTACGCATTTATTTTTCTAAGCACAATTGTTTTTTTTATCGAAGGTAGCCGTGAATTGTCTGTTGTACACATATCGCTACATCAATGCAGCAGTAAGACATGTTGCAAAAATTGTGTTTTGAGTAAAAGCCATTTTAAGAAGAAAAAAATGACGAATCCAATGCAACAGTCGGATATTTTGTATCTTTAAAATTCAAACTGTATGAACATATGACTTACTATATCACTCGGCAAAATAACAATCTCAATAACTTTTTTCTCAAGAATTTAAAAAAATGTAATTACGTCTAACATTAAGCTAATTTTTTTCCATATACAATGCCTTTGATCTATAATAATCGTAATTATTTATGTATGCTTTATGTTTATGCGAAATCATCATACTTTTCCTTCAGCAATGTTGGCAATATTAAGTAATTGTTATGAATTATCAACCATTTTATTTACTCAGGTATTTTGAAATTTAATATGATTTGACAGTTTTATTTACTAACACAGCAAATATTTTCTAAGACTTGAAATTGAAATGTAACGCTGAGTTAACTATTAGTTGCTTTGTAAATAAAAATATTTTTTGCTGCAAGCATAGTAAATCTTTATGTAGCTAAGTTTATTAACAATCAAAATTTAATTTAATTATATAATTATTCCAGTTACTGTGTCAATAAGTAAATCACGTGTTTCGATTCATTCTAAGATCTTAAAAATGGCAATATCATAAAATTAGGTTATCTCTTTGTGTTAAACATAGATTGTTTTAACAAATTGTTTTAAATCTCAATAATCCAAATTTAATATTGAAATTCCATCAAGCACCCTCAGTCGATGTCTTAAATTATCTGAAGCAGTAAGGAAAATGCATTTTTTATGTTATACTCTGAAGTTAACATTTAATCAGGCAAGTTGAATACTTCCAAAATATCATTGATACACTGATGAATTTATTGAAATTTATCATTTTAAATAATCATTAAGAATACGATTTTAAATGATATCGATATCATGTAAAAATGAGAAATGCTAATTTAATCAAATTTAAATGAACAAATGAACTGAGAAAAATATTATTCAAATTTAGAAAAAATATGAAAAAGGAAAGTTATTCTTTAGGAGTCGAAAATTTAAATTATTAAATATTATGATACTGTTCGTAAATAAACATACTAACCCCAATATTTATACACCTTTAAACTTTAAAGTAGATTTAATAATCATGTGATTGTATTTTTTGATATTTTTAGGATATAAATCCTTTCGTTCCACATCGAATATTCAACCTTGCTTGTATTAAATTTTAATATTTTATTCTGTTTTATAAAAGAGTTGTGTAAAATGATTTCCGATTAGTATCTCATATTATATTCATGTGCTACGAACCAGTTACAACAAAGTCGAGTGCGGGTGATAATCGCATCGCAAATTTAATTATGAAATAAGATAACAGTGTATACTAAAGTGCCTGTTTAGAGTGAATCAAAATGTTTTCAAGTGTTAACGTAACAAAATTATGAATTGATAATAACACCAGAAGTTGAACGTGGAAACCAGTTAAAAATATATGGAAAAAATCATGGTGATATAAAAGTGAATTTTAACCACAATCAAAGTAATTTAAAGTTTATTATCGAATGTTTTACAATGGCAATAAATACCCACTAGCATTAGAAAGAAGCCGCTATGCATAGTTAAATAAATAGAAGTTATATTTAATACGAATACATCTGAAAAAATATTTAGTCGCTAATATCGTGATCGAATAATTAAATTTTGAGTATTGTACCTACAAACATGTCAGTTAAATACAAGAAATAAAATTATCTTTCAAATAAAGAAACAAAGATGACGTTTGAGTAAAGAATGCACCTACGTAAATTTAGCTTTAAAAATAAAAAATTAAATTTCAAATCCTTATTTATTTTTCCTCAACTGTATCATAATGTTTTCTGACAAAATGAAGAATAAAAATTTTAGAGAATTTTCGATTTTTGCCAGATAATAAAACTTAATTTAATTTAACACGAAAAATTTTAAACAAGACTTTTGCTAGAGCGAAAATTTTAAGACAGATTTACTTACGGACCTTGAGCGACGTCACTTTATGATTACATTTAAAATCTTTCTTCTTATTGGAAGCTAATTAAAAATAATTTGACATGCTCATGGATTATAATGTGAAAAATAAGATTTTTAATTTTATCTTTTTCTTACCATTGTTTATTTTAATGTTTGACATTATGGATGCTTTAAAACTACTAACTAAATAATGTAAAAAAATTCCAGTGAGGTCTTAGTTTAGTAAGACTAATTGCGTTGTAATAATACGACTTAATTATACAGATTTTTTATGTCTCATTAAAAGTTTACTGTTTAAAGGTTTAAAAAGAAAATGCATTAGTAAGTTTTACAATATGTGAAATTTTTTAAATCAATATTATTTTGAAATTGCTAAGTCTTTAAATAAATAAAATATATTAAATAACAGTAAATATTGAAATATTTTAAACCAATTTTGAAATTAACTTATATAAAAATCGTAAAATGTTTGTTTAACTTGTTGCAAATAATACAACTTAATTTTTATGATATTTTTACATTTTGAAAAGACATGAAATGTTAAGAAGATGAGGAATCTACTATTGTTGTTCATTGTTTTTCGGAAAACATCAGGTAAATAAATTTCTTATATTTAACAACGATTTTAGCTCTTATTTCGGTGTTGGTCTGAATATATTTTTTTATTTACTTTAAAAAAATGTTATATAATTGAAATGAGATATATTTTTAGGGTACGTTTATGAAAATCCTTATTACTATGTTGATGATTACGATAACTTACCACCAAGAGAATTTCCTTCGACCCATTCAGTAAAAGAATTTATTGCTGGAATAAGTTTTGCAAACCATCAAAGAATTGAACAACTACGAAGGTCTATACAACAGTCGACGCCGTGGAGATTTGGAAGATGGGGAAATACAAAGGTAAAAGGGTTTAATGGACCGTTTTGTAAATTAATTCGTTTCCTTTACAAGACTCATTAAAGACGAGAGTTATACTGATTTTGTTTACACAGTTAACTACTTTACAGGAAATATCTATTTAAAAAACATTCAATTAGTGAGGACATATTTACGATACTCTCACTTTATTTTAGTTTTTCCAACATTAACTCGAATTGTTTGAAAGTAAGCATGTTTTTTAATGGTTGCTAATGGTCAACGGCGTCATATATAGTTGCGGTGTTCTCGGATTTCGAATCCGTATAGGCAATCTATAAATTGATTTTTTAATCAATTTATATTTGTGTTTGAAGGAAGTGATTTCTGAATTTTATATCACCCATTTGATCCGAAAAACGGAGCGTATTAAAGGTGATAAGTACCACAAGTTCTGTCGTAGCCCTATCGTTCTATCGTCTTTTCTTTAAGAAAGAGAGTTTGAGTGACTTAATAAAAGCAGTTAATTTAGAATAGAATACATAGCTTATTAAGCTCCAATACGTCCACATTGGGAGCAGACATAATTTCAAAAAAAGTCTTAAAATCTGTATAAAGAAGAAGAAATATCTGTAACAACTTATCATTAAACAACGACGTAAAGATTGTAAAGAGTAGAAGTATTTATTCAACATACCAAAATAAATTCAATGCTAAAAAAATCCAACAATTTTTTTATTGTTTTCAGGAAGAAGAACTATCGCAAGAAACAGGTGTGGAGTTTCCACTTGAAACTGAAGTACTGAAATTTAGAAAAGGTTGGTTTTAAATTTGTTTTACGTTAAACAAAAAAGATTTTCACTTTAAAAAAATGTAGTTGACTTAATTTAATTGAATGCAATTCAATATGTATCATTATCAGTTATAAACGTTATCTTACTGAAAGAAAGCTACTTTAAATTACCTTGAAATTAACCTTCTTCAAAAATTTTATCATTCGTTTTACTTTAAACGGCATCCTGAAAATTTTTGAAAGTTCCCATCGTAAATATTTTTACTTGTCAAAACCTTTTCACTCATAAATTTAATACAACTCACTTGACAATGTTTGGCTATTAAGTTAAAAATACTATTAAACTGAAAAAATATCTTATTTATTACTTTATAGTGTTTCTCGTTCTGTAGATGCCCCTTAATTTAGGGCGTGTAAACTCATTCCATTTTATGCAAAATAAAATATTACAATAAAAATTATGACATTAAAGTTTGGACTTTTTTTAGTTGATTGAAATCTACCGGAATAAAATAATAAAAACTATTTTACAATTTTATTTCATAAAATAAAGTAATTTTCCTACAGCATTTATTATTTAACGGTTCATAAAATTTTATGTCTTAGAATTAAAATATTTAAGTGCAATATTTTACGTGGATTTTATTTCAATTCAATTGATAGCACAAATTTTTAGAAACCGTAATAAAAATAATGTGTATCACGATACAAAATTATGACATTATGTTTTTGTAATAAAAATATGCTTAATATGAACATTATTCATTTTAGATGTGGACGATAATAGAACATGGACGCATGAGGGTAAGTGACATTTAACGTGTAACGTTTTAAAAAGGTTGTTTTATTAAAAGATTTTTTTACTATAGTGATGTTAAACGTTTACTTATATAACTAGCCAAGACTTTATTATTCTAGACTCGTCCGCCAAACTTGAATAAAACCATTATTTTTTTAACAATATGACAAAGATTTTATATATTATATTATGAAACAATTCAATTTTTAGATACGTTTTTTCCCAACATATTCCTGAAATTTAATAGAAACATAATTTAAAAAATAATCATTAACCGTTCATATTTGCATTCGTAAATAATCAGATACGTGATAAAGCTAGCAAGAAACAGCAAACACTCAGCAAAGAAAAATGAACTACATTGTCAACCTTTATAACCAAATCACATTAATTTCGAGGAAGCAAACTATAAATTACAGTAATACATTATTACAATTCATTTTAATTTATGAGCGATTCTATAGTATTTGTGTAATTATGTAAAAATCAGATGAAAAGAATTATCTTGATTATGATCATTTTCTTGCTGTACCTGTTTATCGTAACGCGCAGCATAATAGTGCGCTGGTGCACGATACACAATGCAGAGAGGGAAATAAAGAGAGAGACAGGTCCACAAATTAATTTTTCAATCGATTTATTGATTTCTGATCGAAGACATGGATGTCTGCGATACCTAAAACTCCCTCCTACACGTCGAATCCTATTAACGTGGTGTAGCGGGAGTGATGACCTACCTGCTAGTTATGTCCTAGTGAACTAGCTCAATCTTTTCATACCTACTCCTCAGAAAAAGAGAGGTTTAGCAACTGATTAAAAAGTTGTTCTATTAGAAAAACTTCTGTTGAGACACCTACATTAGGAAGTCATATTCTTCACACTGGGAGCGGACATGGTTTTTAAAAAAGGTCTTTTTATTGAGAAAACGACTCACATTTAAAAACAGTTCAATTTAATTGCGTTTTAAACAAGTTTTAATGTTTATTGTATTAAGTTTTTATCTTGCAGATCAAACCGATTGGCCTAGAGTATACCCTCACTGCGGTGGAAAACGTCAATCCCCTATCAACTTTAGAGCACGTTATGTTAAAGAAAGAAAATCTTTAACTTGTCTTCGATGGAACAACTATAAAATTCCACAATCTAGTATGATGACCAGCCTAACAAGACATACAGGTTTGTCTTTTTTAATTGTGTTTGAAAATATTATATTCGTTCTATAATAAAAATTGAATTAATTTGACTTCCTGTTGGCATCAAAGTCAGTGCTACAATCTTTTATCACTAGGATGAACAATTTTACAACAATTTATTAGAACACCAAAAAAAGTTTTTTTGTTTATTGATTGAAAAGTAATTTTCTTTAAATGAATTCTTATAAGGTAAACTATAATTATTACGATGGCATGACATCAAAATATAACAGCTATTGATTATATAACATTAATCTTGAGTAAATAAATTGTTTGTTATTTTAGCTCTATTGAATATTCGTTAAAATAAATAACAATATTAAAAAAATAAATAAAATACCTATCCTAAGAGTAAATTCAACTATTGAAACAATCAGAAGAGAAAAATCATGCGAGTAACGATTTCTTTGGATCTGTATGGGCTATTTTTTGTTGTCAGAAAGCACATGTCTTATGGAAATTTTATATTTTTCAGTTGAAGTCTCCCTTGAAAATGCCACAGTACCTTTATTACGAGGGGGCCCTCTAGCTGGGAACTATAAATTTAATGGAATTCACTTTCACTGGGGATACGACCAATATGATGGCTCGGAGCATGCTATAAACTCTAAGAAATCATCTTTAGAACTGCATGGTGTTCATTACAACACGAAATTTAGGTAATTTAGCTATATTTTAATTGGATTACTTGATGAAAAAATTATAAAAAAGCATATTGCTTAAAAAACTGAAAAGGGTTAAGATCAATGCTAAAGCGTCCGTTTTATGGATATCTTTAAATAAGGAAACAATATTCACTATAGTTTAAGCATCGCTAGACTACTGAAAACGTGTTTGTTTTTAAGATTTACTAATATTAATTCTGACAGTCGTGTATTCAGCAGTCAAAGGTATTGAGATGCTTTTATCAAGAATTTTTTCATTAGTAATTTGTTAAGGACAAGACAGTGTTTACTATAGGATTCAATGGCCATTCTATCCACCAACCTAATATCAAGTATCAAGATAAAATAAGACACCATAGATGTTTTCAACTATCCAAAATGCTTGATTTTATCAGTAATATCAATATAAGTAATATACATATTATTCTCATGAATATATAATATATTACTTTTATAACAGCTCGTCTCCTTCGCAATAATTCTCATTAGGTTTCAATATCCATCGATATCGACATATAAAACGAATTACTTTAAATGACATTTTTTTGCGTTGCGTAAAGATACACCCAATTGTCTTTTTACGTGGTTCTGAAATAACACTGTCCAAAAACTGATAAACTTTTTTCTCTCTTATTGACACTGCTGGGGCTATAAAACATGAAAGAGAACATCAATATTATGATGATTATTCGTTAGTTTGTATTACTGACGATGAATAAGCAGTTCCACCAACTCCAAGTTGTATTCTTGAAGACCTTCAACAAGACCTTTAAAAAGTGATAATAACATTGAACTAGCCGAACAATGCCGATTATGGTACAACAGCAAAAATCCTACGAGTAACTAATGAAAATAAAATTTCAGCGAATGATAACCGAATTTTTCTTCAAAACCAGTAAAATAACACAAACCTGGAACATTCATTTCATTTTAGATACTCTCGGGAATGTCCCTTCAACAAAAATATCCAGCGAATAACACTCAGTAAAAAGGCAAACTTATCGTCAAACGATTCATAATAAAAAGATTTTCTTAAATTAAATTTATTTTAATTTTATTTTAATTTATTACTGTTATGTTTGTATCTTATGAACACAATGACATGTATATGTTTACTATTTATAAATAATTTTGTATTTTTAAGATCAAAAACTTTATTTTTGCAATTGATTTTAAGTAATGGAACCCATTTTTGAATTTACGTTGTTGTTTCTGGAACATGTCCTCCTTGCTAGCAGATAATTGGATTTATTTCGATTCGTAAAACATATAAATATATATCCGACAAAATATTGAATGCTTACAGAAACATCGCAGAAGCAATCAATTCTGGTGAAAGCGAGGCGCTAGTGGTGGTTGCTATTTTATTTCAGGTAACTAACTATATACAATT
Organism: Himalopsyche phryganea; assembly: GCA_022494535.1. Classification (NCBI taxonomy): domain Eukaryota; kingdom Metazoa; phylum Arthropoda; class Insecta; order Trichoptera; family Rhyacophilidae; genus Himalopsyche; species Himalopsyche phryganea. The sequence continues at coordinate 1,346,444 of JAGVSL010000089.1, read as the reverse complement.
ATTTTTTTTTAAACCATATCCGCTCCCTATTCGGAGCATATGGCCATCACGCGGTTCCTCCAAGCTACTCTGTCTCCCGCCAACCTCCTCGCTTCCTCTCAGGTTATCCCAGCGTCCCGTAGCTCCGCCGAATACATCCTATGGATGGTCATCAGCGGCCTTCCAGGGCGACGGAATCCACCTGGTTGGTAGAAGAGACAGGCAGGATTCAGGCTCCCCTGGGGCATTTTCAGCACGTGTCCAAGCCAGGTCCATCGTCGCTTTTTTATTTTGGACGTAATAAGAGGCTGGTCCGTCCGCTCTCTTACCTCCGAGTTCCTGACAAAATCAAACCACCGTACCCCTAGTATTCGCCGCAAACATATGTTTTCAAAGCGCAGTATACGGTTACCCTGTGCCTTGGTGAGGTGCCATGACTCGCAACCGTAAAGCAACACTCAGGATGCATGCGTTGAATAAGTGGCACTTGGTTCTGACCGAGTACAACCGTGAGTCCCAGACTTTCCGCATTGAGTTAAAAGTTGCTCCAGCTATCCCTAATCGGATTGCGAGCTCTTTACGCGGATTGCCATCTCCCGTGATGTGTACCCCCAAGTACCTAAAGCCGTCGACTCTCTCGATGTCTTGCCCCGCGCTCGTCAGAGGGTAGTCTGGGTCTGGACAGAAACTGTTGCAGAGCACATTGGTTTTACTCGCATTGACATTGAGACCAATGCGATAAGAGTTGCTCTGCAGCCTGTCCATTGTTTCCTGAATACCCTCGACAGATTTATCAAATATAATATTTGATACAATTATTAATAAAAGTTTATCCATAAAATTTAAAATAACACGAATAATAATTTTTAAAAAATTCTAGTAGGTAAACATGTTACAAACACACAAGACCTGAAGATTTTGTTCACACACATTATTGACTATAATTTAAACCCGATTTAAGCTGTTAATACTGACGAGTGCGCCTTGTTAACAGAATACATACAGAGTAGTGACAGATGGTAGTGGGTACAAAATAAATCGTATGAAGATATTAAATTAAAGACGATGATCTTGATTTCAGGCGTCCAGAAAATCGAACCTCGGCATGTCATCTGTAGTTGAAAGAGTCAAACGCGGATTTGCACAAAATAAATCACTTTCTCTTTCTGATTTTGGGTTTGGTTTTAGAAATAATTACTATTCATATCAGGGTTCTCTCACTACTCCACCATGCAATGAAGTAGTGCGATGGATTATTTCTGGAAATATACAATATATAAAGTATAAGGAAGTAAGTAGCTTAGTCTCTAATCACCTTTTCTTATACATAATGACCGCAGTGAATAGTAAATAAAGATATTAAACAATTAAAACATGCTGTATTGGCCCTAATTCATGATATATTTAAAATAAAAAGATGTCTGCTAATTTTTTTAAAACTTCAAATGTAACCTAATTGAGCAATGCTTAATATTTTAATAGTGAGACTTAGACCGATTACTTTCACACAATAAGTATTTTTATTTGCTGGATAACTTATTTTTAATGCTATGAAACAAAAATTTCGTTATAAATTTTGCTGTGAATTTAAATAATTAATGACAGATTATACCGTGTTTTTATATTTAATTATTAAATAAAGCAATTGATTATTACATACATTTAACATCGTAGATAATTACTTATGAGTCAGTTATTTATAAATAATTATTTTCTCAAATGAATTGTAAATCTTTCATTTTCAACAGAAGAAAAATGAATACTAAAGAGAATTTTTTTGATGAAATTGTTGTGTTATAAATTTCTTTTTATTTTTTAGCTTAAATTATTGAGGACTTTGATGGTGGATGATAAACCATTATTGGACAATTTCAGACAAATGCAGCCTATAAATGGAAGAACTATTGATCATTACAAATTTTGTTAATAAATATTTGACATAAAATAAATTATTTAAAACATATTTATATTACCTCATTGTGTTCTTTTTTCGAAATACAGTAAATTACTACTGAATCAGGAAATCTTTAAACATTTTGAAACATGTTGCTTTTTCACAGTGACAAAATTTTTGTGACCCAACGAAGAAGTTATTTAAATACTCATGACATCTATCTACCATACGCAGAACTAAAATGAAACTTCTCTATTGATTTCCTGACTCAATACCTCATATATTTATTTATATCGACTGTGTTTTTGCCAATTGATGTAACACTCAAAAAAACGAAAATGAGTTATCGATTTGATCTCATTTTGATGACGACAGAGCAGGTCTCGACCAAATGATTTAAATTATAAAAATAAGTTGGCCACTTTTTGGAAAGGAAACATCATTTTACATTGGTTTTAGATTTAAAAATTCTGACCCCTCTCCCATTTCACACAATTTATTCGTATGTAAACGGTTAAATACTACATTTAAATCAATCAAAACATAATATATAACTGAGGTTTAAAATAATAAAAAAAAATCTGTATTGAGAGACTAAAGATGATAATTCATATGTTGGGGTAGACGACGACTAAGAGGGAACTTCCAATACTCAAATATTTAAAACAAAAATTATTTAAATAAATATATAAAATAAGGATCGAATTCATTTTTTTATAATCATATCCACTCGCAATATGGGACATATGGACTTCTAAAATAGCATATTTAAAAAGTAGTTTTTCTACTATTGATTGTTATTCATTCGATTAACCTTCCTCTTTCTGAAAGACGGATAAGACAGATAGATGAATTTATAGCTTAATAAACACGATGTCCAAACAATGTCCAAATTTTAATGTTCCGAAGAAACATTAAAGTTTCCCACTGTGTACACCCTTTAATACTTAATGTACATAATATGAATGTTTACTATGAATATTAATGTTTTTAGTGGAAGATTAACATAGCCTACTCATAAATGTTAATCGTCATGCATAGATACCGATGTTCCATCACACTTAGATTCGCCAATCCCTCTTAAATGTTGGCAAACGGACCTTAAAATTTAAGTTACACCACTGAATATAAATACAGAAGGTCTCATATAAAATATCCATGACAACTATTGTACATTAGAAACACTTGACATTGTTATTAGAACGAGAGGTTAGATGTCAAATTGTATGTATGGAATATTAATTTAGTTTAACAAAATTATGTATAACCCCAAAATAGCATATATGGGGTAAGAAAACTCAGATGGACTGATCATCTTTTGAAACGAGATGAGCACAAAACTCTACCCAAGGTGTATCAAGGAACGTCAGAAGGTACTCCACCCATGAACCATCCCTGAAATATCTGGGCGGTCGACATCAAGAGGGATGCAGAGGGGCTGGTTGTGAATTATTGAAGAGAGAGCTCTAAACTGGGGTGCATGGAGGGCGAATGCGGAGTCGGTCATTGACCTATACTTTGGCACCGGCCAATCAAACACAAAAAATTCATTAAGTATGTGTGATTTCTATTATTAGTTGCTTTTGTAGTTTTCGTTTTGCAAATCCAATGAAATATGCCATTTTGAAAAAATATTTATTAATGAAATCAAATAACAAAAAAAACTGGTGCTTTGAAATTGTACCGCGTAATTGATTATCAAAATTACCAAATCTACAAAATATCATATTGTAAGAAACTGTCTTCTACGCTCTTGAGAAAGTTCAATGAAGATGAAAAATCTCTAACATTACGTGTACCAAAATCGTGTAGTAAAAAAAATATTTGTTCGCATTAAAATACCATACATTATCTATTCTTATGCATATATTACAGCCTACAAATAAAATATCAAGCAATACAGTGACATGTGCGCTCATTTGAATAAAAATTGTCGAGGTCAACATTCTTTTTGGCTATTTTTAATGTTTTACCATAATCATAATATTACAGTTATTGATTAAATCCTCTTCACAGATTAACCTAAACTTCAATTAATTCATGATATCATGACACAGGATTCTTAAATGGTCATCATGTTTTGGTTTTTACATATTATATTCAGTCATGCTTAAAATTAAAAAAAAACTTAAATTAGGTCATAACCATCGAATAACAGATTAAAAATATTTACAGGCATATAGATAATATTTATATTTCGATCGGTTTATATTTAATATATTTTTGTTTTTCTAGAATTGTGATGCTACTAAAATTAAAATCGTATCCAAATTAATTTATGGATAATAAAGTATTCAAAAAATATTTTTTGATGACTTGTAAACATACCTAATGAAACAAAATAATACGATTAAAGTATTTGAAACCCCGCAACAAATGACGCTGTAATGTCACAATGGGTATAATATGCAACATAAAAATATCTTTCCACAGATATAATGGTAAATAATATAAACAAACATTTAACGTATGATTCATCAGATGTGAAAATCTTTGATAAAACACATTAAAAAACTTGTTCTAAAGGCTGTAAAAATTTAGATAATTTATTCTACTAAAAAACAATATTTATGTTAAAACATCTTTTGATTTGATAGGTGATGGAGTGAATATTGATTTTTAATATGAGACGTAAAGTTTTTACATGCTTTCATGGTATAATTTATTATAATAAATACATTTTTTTGATTTATTCGATATAAAAAAAAAACAAGGAAACCTTTAAGAAATATTAACTGTAATAAAGTTATTTACCGTAACATTCACTATCAATGGTTTCATATATGTTCAATATTATAAATGCAAAAAACCAGCATCATCAAAGAGAATATTTTTCAATCAAAAAATTACATCGTTACACGAGAGCGACAAGAAAATAATGAATTTATCTTTAGTTTTCTTTTATTTTTCTGATTGCGTGTCATAGTTATATGGATATCATATCAATAACTTATAACTATAATGATGAGATTTCACGTCCTAAAGATATTTAAAAAAAAAATTAATTAGGTTAATACAAAAAAAAATACAAAAGAGTTACATCAAAGTATTGCGTAGGTATGGTTACTGAATATTTTTGTTACCTTATCCGCTCCAAATTTGGAGCATATTGACTTCTAATGGAGGTATCTCAACAAAAGTTTTTTCTATGAGAACTACTCGTTACGGATCGTTATATCGGATAGATATAAGGAAATTTTTCAGAAATCACAAACCCATAAATCGATTGAAAATCAGCTTATGAAACTGTCTCTCTCTTTGGACTTGAACCTGAAACATCCGTAATCGTAGCCAACGACGTTGACCACTACACCATGGACCCGAGATAAAAATTAACACTAAACAAAACGAACTACACTTTAAATAAACTAAACAAAACACCATTTTAAATAATTAGGAAGGATTAATTTAAATGTTAATAATAAGAAATATATTTAACTTTGCTTTTATTTTAAAACAAAAAATTTCATTGTAATTGTAAAAATACATATTAAAAAATAGCTCGAGCATAAAATTTATTCGTGTTTGTTTTAAATACCGAAAACAAAATACGCTAAAACCATATTTAACACTTTAACAGAAATTTTTGGTAACTCACAGCGTTATAGTTTGTAAAGAATAAAGGTTTTATAAATAATAATCTTTACTCGCTTTTTTACTTATTTACTACAACTAATTGGTATTCCTTCTTTACAAATTCTTCACAAAAATAATCGTCCGTTTTTTCGCAATAAAGATATATTCTCTAAAATATTGGGTACTGCACTGAAAAATAAGTGTGACAAAAAAAGCTTTGAAAGAAACGTTATAGAATAAATTTTTTAATTTACGCATGGGCGTAAAATATTAAATACGAGTTATCCTTTATCTATGTATTTATCAAGAGTTCAACCGGAATAAGTAATTAACATAAGAATTTATATAAAGGCGGGACCATTTGATATAAACTCAGTTTACCGAAATCTAAGATAGTATATTGTCCCTTTTTATTTTGTCAGGTGATTTTGTTTTTAAATTAATATAATTATTTTAAAGTGAGTTTTAATTTTATTTGTTCATTATGGAAGATTTTATTTTCACGTTGATAAATAGAATAGTTTTATTTACAATCACTACAAAATGTTGTCAACTGTAATCCTGGGTAAAAAAAAATTAATGAAATAATTATAATAAAAAATTGGATATAGTTCATATTCTATATTACTATTTCCATACAATTGCTATAATCGACGTATTTTTCGTTTAAAGATCAATGTTTTCATGTTGTTCTATTTATAATTCTGTTTTATAAACTTCGCCATTTTATATAAATACCATTTCTTTCACACGAATCGAAGATGCTCATTTGATGAACAAAATCGATGCTATATTCTTATATAAAATTGTGTTATATGTTTAACCATGCCCGCTCCCTACCATGAACTCATTTGAAGTTTTTTTCGACATCAGTTTTCTGAGAGAACTGCTTGTTACTTAGTTGTTCACCTCTATCTATATAGATATATAATATACAAAGTATTTTTATATATCTTACACTCAAATCATTGTATTCTAAGACCTTAAATCGTTGGAACAAACAATTATTAATAAATTAATTATCCGTGTAATGGTTTATCGTACGAGAGAGCAGAAATAAACTACTTTTAAGGTGTTAACTGTCAATTCTTGGTGGAAAGACATTATATTTTAAAAAATAAAACACAATTTGTTTGTACTACTTCCACATATTTATAATGATCAGGACCGGTTTCGCTTATCACGAGCATTATCAAAAAAAAAAAAAAAAAAACTATATAAAATTTATGATGAAAATTGCCGTACTTTGTTCATAAATATAAAAAAAAAAAAACATTTTTTTCTCTCCGGTAGTATCAGAAACTGATTCTAAAAACAAGTTTTTATTTACCTTTATTGTAGAAAGAAAATCTTTCTCGTTGAATTTAACTAAAAAAAGTTATTACAAAAACTCAACTTTCTTTCAGGAACGTATATATGACGGAAATTTTCAATTCAAAATGAAACTAGAGAAATTATGTTTCATTTTAGCGGCGACGGTTTCTATAACCACAGGTAAATATTTTTTCTTTGAAGTTTTTTTACAATAATATGACATTATTTTTACACAATTGTTGTTGCGTCAAATTTTACAACTGAATTATTTTGTCACTGGATTAAAAAGGTATGCTGTTAACACTACTTTTAAGTAAATCCACAATTTGATTTTTAATTAATGACAACATCATATGTGAAGTATTTTAATTTCACTTTAAAGTATTATTTTTTACTTTACTGCATCACACTGCTTTAAAGAAATAATTGGTACAAAGTTATAATCATACTTCTGTCATCAATACCGATTGTTCTATCAATGAATCATAATGAACGACACGTCATATTTTTTGACCTTGACAATTTTTACAATCAATTTATATTTTTATTTTAAATTAAAAGCAAGAAGTAGAAAATTATGCATATTAATTCTAATAATTAATTTTAACAAAAATAATTTTAGGGATAAATGTGGCTGAATCATATAGTAATGAAACAGGCATTATATATTTAAAAAGTGCCTCAGAGTTAAGGGATGAACATCAAAGAACAGAGGCTGGAGCACAAAATGATGCTGGATTAGAAGGACGTCAGCTTGTATCGAACATCAAGGTAACGTATTATACTAAAATGAATTTATCTAGTTGATGTCACAGTTTTTAAAATCAAATTGAATTTATCTTATACATATAAAAAATATTTTTATTTCAAATTTAATGCTTGAAAAATGTCTTCCAGTTTACTTCAAGAAGTAGGTGAAATATCATTTATTGTTGGATCATAAATTGATTTAAAAAAAAATCCATATTGCATAAACCTGATTTTAATTTTTGTGCATATTGTATTTTTACACGAATTCGAAATAAAAAAAATTATTGTAGTCCCCCAGGCTAGTTACTGCAAGCCAAATCACGAATAGTCTCTCAGATGATGTTGGTAAGAAATATTTTTAAATAGTTTTTTTATGAACATAATTAAGTAATATTTTGATAAATATTGAAAAAACAAATGAAATTGAGTTTTTCTTATATAATGTGAGTTGTGTAAGCATCAATCAAAAAACTATTTAAGCTGATGTTTGTAATAAAAAAAATTGTTAATTTATAATAAATTTTCTATTACAGTCGCCGACTGGAAGTATGACGGTGAGTGTGTATCATATAATATAGTAATGAAAACATAATTTTTAATAAATATACTGTGTTTATTGAATAAAATTTTACATTTAAGACATTGTAATATTTATTCACTTGGAAAATTCTTTCGTAAGATTTCATTGATGGGTGGATAAGTTTGTTAAGAGTTATAATAATGGATACTTGTATTGAGATTATTAAATATTTTTATCAAATGGGTTGTCATAAAGAATCAGTCAAACAAGATATTTTTACTTTATTTCTTATTACTTAGAAACTGTGTAATTCTATATATTTTTATGCAATAATTTGGGATTATATTAGTGACAAAATAGCCATATAGCAATTTCATTCGAATAAATTATTTCCAATTAATGATGTTGGATATAGCTACATTGGTTCTTTTTAAAACACAAATTTGGCATTTTATGTGTATGTTGAAAGAAAACCACAGTTTATTTTACAACTATTGTCATTTCACATTTTCAGAGCAAGCGGATTGGGGTACAACTTACCCATTGTGCTTAGGCCCAAATCAATCACCAATCAATATACGAAATAGATACATTACAGGTCGACTGACATCAACTTGTTTTAAATGGACAAATTATGAAATCCAACACACTGGTCTATCAGTTACTCAAATAGATAATACAGGTGAGCATGATAAACAAATTACTATCTAACTAAGACAAAATTGTCATAAACTTTCTTATCATCGTAACCTTATCGATATGGAGTTTTCAATAATAATATATATTACTTATTTAATTAACATAACATGAATTTCTACAAAGCTTCCATCAAACATGAAAACTGTTCACCGGATGTGTTTCGAGGTCGTTTTAGTCAGCATATTCATACTAAACTTCTCTTCAATATTTAATCATTTGAAGAATTTTTGGTTATTCCTGACTGATCTTCATTTCCCATTTACTATTGCTGTTTAGTGTTAATGTTAATTACGTATATAATATTTCATTTTTTAAATAGTTCACTAATTTCTTTTAAAAATTTCCCAGTCTGCTATTTTGCTTAATGAATATTTACGCATTAGTTTAAACTCATTATAGTTTGATCATTGAATGGATTTTTAATGTAGCTTTATTTTTGATTTCAGATTAGTATTATTGATTTGTAAGAATTAACATTGTCAAAATTTTAATTGTAGACTATTTAATTTCGTTTGTGTATAATTTGTTTGATCATCTGTAAATTTTTGTCAATGTTCATGAACCAACTTTTTATATACCTTTTAACTGCTAACATTCAATTTTAAATAAACTGCCCTGATATGGTTGTATTTTTATCAGTTAACTTAATGCTCGTGATGAGCGAAACCGATCCTGATCATTATAAACATGTGAAAGTAGTACAAACAAATTGTGTTTTATTTAAAAAAATATATTAAAACATTTATTAATAAGGTATATTCTGCTTTATACTATATAAAACATTAGTTTTTACAGCAAAAATCGCAACTGTGCTTCTTTTCGACTATTTTTTTAATTGTCAACTACCAACGCATACCTATAAAACATGTTACAACTTTTACTAAGCTGTCATTATAACCATTAAACTTACGGCACTGCTTTACAATAAATATTTATGTTTTTAAAACGAGTTCCATATTCGATCGGTGTGACATCATGATGATAATTTATTGATGACCCACCGTTTTCCTTTTATGATGATTCAAGAAAAATAATTCTCATTGACTCAGAAAATACAGAAAACTTTATCGGACTAACGGGCTAAGTAATGTGCTATGTGTGTTTTCAAATCACTGGCGTTTGGTTATACCTATAACATATTGGTTTTAAATTTTTATGATAATTTGGTGTACTTATTATTTTAACTTCAGTTTAGACTCTTAGGACAATTATTAAGACAAAACATAAATGAGATTTGAATTGGAGTTAACAAATGCCTGAAGATGCCAAAAGGCAACAACCTAGTCGTAAGTGACGAAAAAATGGAAATTTTAAAAATTTTAACAAATAAAATTTGATAATGAAATTCCTTTTAGTACCCTCAGTCGATATTTTAAATTACAACATATATTATGAGATTAAGGATGAATATTAGATGTCATTTCAAAAGCACAACCTTACTATAATTTATTCCTGATAAAATTTTTTAATAGATTTAAACAACTTTGTTATAAATATCGGTGACATAAACTAGAATTTGGCCAGGTGTAAAATAATTAAATGTTTATGAAAACAATCAATCTAAAACCCCCGAATTTTGCATTCTAATTTTGTTTTTGTCATTAATTTTAAAGTATAGGTATGTTACATTATGCACTTGGTCACTTCAACTAGGTACTTCTCTTCTTTTTTGAGTTTAGTTTACAACCAATAATAAATACATTATACATTCAATTCACGTTCCGAAAGAAACAGAACACAAATCAGGTGCAAATAATGCAATATTTGTTTTCGTTTCTTTGTCGGATTTATTAATGTAACTCCTTAATGCAAATTTTGCAAAACAAAAAAAAACACTTCTTTGTATATTGTCATAAACATATTGTATTTAATATTTATTATACAACTCACTGATATGCAAGTAGCTAATAACAGTTTCCTGAATAAATAATACTATAGATATTGAGGCATTCAATGCGAATGACTGGTATAGTGAATTATTATGACACATATTACCTAAATGAAAAATATGGCAATGCTAATATTCCTTATATTTATGAGATGTGTTGATTTACAGTGGAGGTGACTGCCAAATTTATCCCCGAACCGTTGCTGAGTGGTGGCCCGCTCACCGGAGACTACAAGCTTTCCGGCATTCGTTGGCATTGGGGTTTCGATGATAATGATGGATCTGAGCACGCCATTAATTCTCGCAAATATCCCTTGGAGATGCATGCCATCCATTACAACACCAAATACGTGTAGGCTATGAAAATTTGATGACATTTTACTGCAGTGGTCGGTACAAAATTGCAATTTTGAAAAAAATATTTGGTTAGTGGGTAAAAGCTTAAAACAAATTTTTACTATTTAAAAAAAAACAATTTTATTTTATAACCATTTTCACTTATTTTCTTGACGGGTAACTCAAAATGTTGCAGTGGATAATTCAATTACCCGCGGGTAGTGTGTTGCCGACCACTGTTTTAGTATAACAACATGCTGTTGATAAACTAATAACGCATGTAAGCATTTATAGTCCATCTATAATTAAAGTAAATTGTCATTGTGAAATCACTTTTTATAATGTTGAAATAGTAGATTGAAATCTTGAGAGCTGTCGGAAATCAAAGCCACCGTAAATTTCTTGTAGCATATATTTAAATATGTCTATGTATAGTAAAAACCTTAAGAAATGCCAAAAGAATTATGCATTGCTATTTCGGTATCACGCCATCATCGCAACTACTGGTGTTACAGAATACAACCACTCCTTGACTGACAACGACTCGCACTTACGATGAAAAAAAATAGAACATTATCATCATGAGACAAGAATTAAAATCATAAACACAACAAATGAAGAATTACAGATGAATGCTTATAAAAATATTATTTGTTGTAATTATTTACTTTTATTCAGCTCACTGTTATCATTGGCAATCATAAATATATTCATTTCACGTGGATACTTTTGATCTATACATATTTTTATTTATTTCGATTTGCGATCTAAGCGGTGTAAAGGAAGCACGTTGTAAGTAGAGATTTGACTGTACTTTGCTACTTTTATAATGGAGCTGTACCAAAAAATCAATTAAAAAATATATTTATTTTATTTATTAATTTATATTAGCTATTTTTCTTTGCATGCATATCTCTGTAACATTTATCTCGAATGCGAAAAATAGAATCATGGGAATTTGAAAAGCTATTAAAAATTATTAATAGATGAATTGACATTATTTAATGCTTTGTGCCAGATTTTTAACGATTCACTCAAGTTGTTTTTACGCATCGGTATAACATAATTACATCTAAATTGTTTATTATCAGCATACGTAAGAGCAATTCAAATTTAAATCTAAATAGTTAATTTTCATTTTAAAAATGTTGTTTTTGAATGAAAGATTGTATTGAAAGTATTTTTTCTATTCCAGTGATATAGCAGAAGCCCTTGCATCAGCCGATGACCCTGAAGCAATTGCAATTGTGGCTGTTTTATACATGGTAATTAAACAAATTAATTGTTGCGTACAGTTTTTAGCAAAAAGTGTTTTTAGAATAAATTTGATATAAAACATGAAAGTATTTTTAAAATATGGGTTTGATTAATCATTTAAACATTTTTTGAAATTGAAATTCATCTTATTTTTTTAATCTCGTAAATATTTTGAAAACAAATATAATAATACCAATAAAATAGAAAAAAATGCCGTGCTGATAAAACTATTTCGATTTATTACAACATAAATCAGCAGCGGCTTTTTTAAATAAGGAAAAAGGGGAAAAAATATTCTTATAATATTTCGTTTTTAATTGGAACGTTGATGTGGATTTTTGAGTGTCTTTATTCTCTAAATAAGATATCGTTTGTCATAAATATTTAGCTTAGTTTGTGTTTCAATAATTGTTACGTAAATACATTTTTAAACGCATTAACGTCATTTTTAAAGAAAACAGTCATTGGTAAAAATATCGATAGTAGTACAAAACGACGTAGTACAAACAAATTATGTTTTATTTTAAAAATTTAAAAAATGCTATGATGTTGAAATCCGCGAGATGGCATAATATTATTGTCTATCTCTTCTATACAGTTTAATTTTTGACGATGGCGTTAAGCCGAAATAACTATCAACGACCAAATAAAATTTTGTAGAATTAAATACTTTTATATTTTATCCGATGGTTCTTAACCAATGTTATCATGTAACATTACATTTGTTTTTATTTTTACAGATTTCAAAGAAGTCAACTTCATCATCCACAATCATTACGAATGCGATTGCCAGAACACCCGCTACTACCGATCCCATTATTTTGAATGAACTAGGACTTGGTTTCCAAAAGAATTATTACACATATCTTGGATCTCTCTCTGCCCCACCCTGTAGTCCAATGGTTAGGTGGATTGTTTCTGGAACAATTCAAAGAATAAGACCACTGCAGGTATGCTACTTTTTATTAATGTATTTGACATTTAAATGAATTTAATATTTAAATATGAACTTCGAATTTATTAGTTTAGTTAGGTATTTAAAATAGTATGATATTTAAAATTCAGGTATTTTTGCCTTATAATTAAATATTATCTGACGGTTTTGATTTTAAATAAATGTAACGCGTTTTTTTCTTTTCAGATGTCTAAATTCAGAAATTTAAGGGTGGGAAGTCTTAAACTGATTGACACTTTCAGAGAATTGCAGCCTATTGGAGCTCGAACTGTTGATTATTACAGCAAATGTTAAATATGAAAAAAAAATATTCCTTGAAATATTTATTTGTATTAAAAAATAAATACAAAATTAAATTGATATGTTGTTATTGCCATCTCTGTATTATTAGCATAAGCATAATGTCAGACGTGTCAGTAAAACAATTTACAGAAAAGCTTTTATGTTATATTCATAGATTAGTACGCTGTCGAATACAATTTTTTAGCTTTTTTATATTTTGTGAAGAAAGGTAAGTTAAAGTAAACATTCCGCATAATAAAATAACTTGGTTTTGAATAAGATTAAAATTAGTTGATATTCTACATGATAAAGAAAACAAAGCAAACAATACTTGAATACTATGAAAAAACATATTTATATCATAAACCATAATATATTAGGTCGTTTCTACGGTCCTCGGCCAGTTAAGCGACAGGTGTACTTTCAAAAGGGATTGTGAGTCAATGAATGATAAATACATACTTTCTTCGCCGTTATTCCATTAAGCTGAGATAAAGCAATGTAACCAACTTTAAATAAAATAGTTAATATTGTACCAAGCATAAAATTATAGAAGTTTACAAAAAATGCCATTTCTCCCAGTGCTCGGCCCTCAAAAGGAATATCGCGGTGACGAATATCATGAATTTTTCTCTTTCTCTCTAGTTCTACTTTGATGAGAGCAAAAGAGAGACAAATGAGACGCTATCGGTTCTCCTCTACATACGTACGGTTGTGTCACATCGCATACTTTCAAACAGGGCCCAATCGAAAACCAATTTATCTACATATTTTCAAAAGTTTTTTTAACTGACGAATTTTCGTAATATCGATACAATGTGCAAACACTTTATCAAAACTTATTTTTTTATCAGTCATCATTATTTAATATTTATATTTATTTAAAACCATGATTACAAACGGAAATAAGCGAACATTTACAAAGAAAGTAATTTCCTTAGAGAAACGTCAAAAATTCTGGATCGATTTGAACTCGGCGAGAAAGTCTTAAAAAGAGAAAGAATTTCGAAGTAACGTAATTTATTCGTAAATTAAGCCGGAGAGCTATTTCAAGACATAACTTTTCTATATCTCCCTATCAGAAATACTTCGTTTCAATAGTGAAAATCAATCGAAACATTAAAATTATAATGAAACACATAAATTATCACCTAATCTTAAAATTAGTTAAAAATACCTAGTTAACATAGTTCTGCATTCAACTGACGATTTATCCCTGCTTATTCGAAAATAAAAATGGTCTAATACCTTTCTATTTCTTACAAACGATATAACGATAATATATCAGTTAAAAAGAATCTATTAAAGATTCGTAAATAAATCACCAACCAACCAACAAATAGAACCAATTCGATCCTGGTAGAACGGATGTCATGAGCGCACGTCTTATATATACTTAGACATATGTACTGTCGATCAGATAATTTAATAATGCTCAACCGTAGAGCTGGATACAGAACACTTAGTGGATTTCATTACGCCAGTGGTCGGCCGTCTAATATCTAATTCAATATTGAGGTTATTCCATATTTTTATCTCAATATCCCTGTAAAATACTATATTATGTATAACAAAAGCACTTAACACGCAGAATTCAAGAAATGGTAGATCAAACATGCCTTTTCAAGTTGACCACAGCGGCTATTTTTTTGTTGGCGATCTCCATACAACATGAATTTGTCGAAACTTGCGAAGTAAAAATGTGCTTTTTTTAATTGCGTATTGCATCATATAGGTCAGTATAGTGCTGATATACATTGGCAAGTGGCAAGACTACCTACACGAATTTAAAAAAATCTTTTTTTTTAAATTTATCCGGTATTATTAAAGTTTTAAGTTCAAAGGGCCGACCCTAGCACCCTATATCGTCGTTGTGCAAGAAGACACTAACTGAAAAATACTAGTTTTGAGTAATTCGACTTTAAAGTTTGTCAAATGTTTGAAATGTCATAAGTTTTTGATTTTATTTTTTCGTACAAAACTGTTTTTAAGTAAAAGTATAATTTATAAAAATAAGTTTTTTCGTACCATACAGTTTTAAACAAGGAACATTTTGGTATAAGTAACTAAATATGTCATGCTTTCGATATTGCGTTTTCTTCCAGAAAAACAACGATATAATTATGGGAATATGGAAAAAGATGCAATACTTAACAACATAGATTATTATTAAAAAAATATTAATAAACTTGAAAACCAGCTTTATTGACAAAAATAAACGGTTAAACCAAATGTATTGTTGCTTAATTGTAAGTGAAAACCATCAGTAAGTGAGCACTTTTTCAAAATAAAATAAGGAAATATTTAAATCTTACGGACGCCACTGGTGCACTTTACGCACTCTTAGACAGTAAGTGGAATATTATCGCAAGGAAACCTTATTATACTAAGAATAGGAATTCAAAATTTTAAGTAGCTTGATTCCATTAATACCAAACAAGAATACCTGATATTAAAAGAATTACAATCTCTCTTACGAGTCCTGTAACCGAGTGTTCAACGCTCTGTTCCACGGTTACGAACTTATCTACTTTGGGCGTTGGTGCTATTACAGGTTCCAGATTGATTTTTATCGATTTATGGTTTTGTGATCAAAACCACGCATGTCAGTGATATTTAAACTCCACCTTTACTCATTTAATCTTCGAGGTACGAAGCAAGAGCGACTTTTTTATTCATGTCATCAAGTGTTGTTTTATATTATACAATACTCTTGATCACAATGCATTTCTTTTAAATATCTTTGTAATTTGAGTAAATTAATTATTCAATAATAAATATAACGGAAATAAAATCTACCGTTGTGTATGACCATTTACCAGATTGCTGCTAATGACGCCTAAAGACGTAAACGACGGTATTAGTCGCACGCCCACTGCGCTTAAATTTCTTTGCGATTTCTTAAATATTAATTATAGTAAGCTTATGATGTTGTTGACGAATACTGTGGTGACATCCATCCTTTATCAATGTATGTTAATTTAACTGTTATGTGTAGGCAAACTAAAAAATGAATTTCATTTAATATTGGGAAGATCGACAGCCATACAAAAAATAATGTTGCTATACCGCGTCAATTATTTTGATACACGACACAAAAGTAAAGAAATCATTTTCATACATATTACCATGGTCCTTAGAGACTACTTTCTTGGTAGTTTCTAATGGTTCTTATGGCAAAATTTTGAAAATAAATACTACACTGAGATGTTTAAATGGCTATTCAGTGGTATAGTCAAACATTTATTCTATGAAAAATGGAACAAAACAATATCGTACTTATTTGTCAAAAATGTCTCGGATTTTTAGTTACAAGAAAGGTAAGTAGTTCTTTTTGATATTTTATATATATATTTAGTAAATTATTAATGATTTTGCAGTGGGTAAGACACTTTCTGCGATATTTAAAAAAAATTTGATATAATTTCAGGAAATATCGTTATAAACGAAAAATGATTTTTATTCAAAATTGTGTTAGTGTGACTTAGGCACGTATGAAATTTATTGACTCAATTCTTTAATTGTGTCAATAAATGTTCTTGTTCTGGAAAAAATAATTTAAAAATTATCACACAACGTCTTAACCCTACAATTGATTTTTGAAAGAATGAGCGTGTGACTGAGACTGGCGTTTTGAGTATGGGCAAGGAACGGGTCAGAGAGCATCATTTGTAATAACACGTTAAAAACGAGTT
The DNA here is from genome assembly GCA_022494535.1 of Himalopsyche phryganea. Taxonomy (NCBI): domain Eukaryota; kingdom Metazoa; phylum Arthropoda; class Insecta; order Trichoptera; family Rhyacophilidae; genus Himalopsyche; species Himalopsyche phryganea. The sequence goes on along the minus strand of JAGVSL010000089.1, from coordinate 1,329,299 downwards.
GTTAGATGTTGCTACAAGTATCAGCATATCCCTAATTAAAATCATGTCTTAAATAAAAAATAGTCTTTTTTTACACCGTTCGTTAACGGAACATAATCCAGCAATAAATTATCAAATTTCACGTTGATAGTAACTGTTAAATTTTAGGCAAGAATGTGGGCGTAACTAAAATTTGGTGGTCCCTTACAAACTTTCGAGTAAATTCATGATCTACCGATTCAACCAAAATCTTGTTATGAAAGGATACAAAAATATAGTCGCGGTTGGAGGCTCCACCCCACAAGCTTTTAAGGATCGGAGCCCTGCTTTACGTAACTGAGTACTATGTATTTATTTACGATATTGAATGTTCGGACAAAATAACGAAATCGAATATATCAGATTCAAGATTGAGAAACATGTGACACACCCTGGTTTTTGTTAAGTATAAGTTTCATTAGTGTCCAGAACTGAAATCACCCAGCGGCAACAGCAATAATTCGCAGAATCGGCCAAAGCTTGTTACCATGCCATTCAATAGCCGCCGGGTACGTCCGAGTACATTTTGACGGAAAAGGGTAGTCCGACGATGCAGGGAGTTTTTTTTTATTGTATTTGTAGACAGTCGATTACGATCTGTCAAGCCGGACGAGTGAGGTCTCGGCATTTTGCATTGGACTTAATTTAAAATCGTTTGTCGTGTCATTTGTATTATAACTTAAAGTAAATTCAGTTGCTAAGTAAATGTAAATGTAGAATCAATTTTATGTGTTAGGATTTATATATTTGTGTAATGTAAATCACTGCATTTTGGATGGAAATAAATAAGTTTTGAACCGGATGAGATCACAGCCCTTCCAGGACTCTAGATTACCAGCCGCTCGCCTCTCTTCAATCCGGGGTCTTCTCACATGACTTTCAATTTTATGAACTGTGCTATATTTAACTATATTCAATCGGGATAAGCATTTTCCATTTTACCAATTCCATGAAAGTCTATTGTATCCATCTAAATTGTAAAAGATAACATTTTTTTTACTTTTAAAGTGTTTACTTTCAATTCTTGGTGGAAAAGCATTACATTTAAAAATATAATGTTTTACTTTTTACATATAAATTCAGTTTGAAAAGAATTTTCAAAGTAAAGATAAAGTAGATTAACATTCCTTTTTTAAAAGCATTTTTATCTGATTGATATGTAACTTCTATGTAGTAATTTAAATGGAAGTCAGTTGGAACACTTAATGATCTTGGACTATTTTGAGAAGTAAAATTTGTATCGCTTCAATCAAAATGTAATTATGAACACTTTTCACTGTTTTTATTGTATGAAGAGGAGACACAAGGATCGTTTTGGTTATCAACTGATAATATTCACGACAAACGAAACCGGTCGTGAGTATTACAAAAATGTGGCAGTAGTACAAAACAAATTATGTTTTTTTTAATAAATAGTGATTTTTGAATAGTGTCTTTTTTTTTGCTTTAAAACTTCCGTAATTGTATTTCTTATTGTATATATCTGCTAATAAATATAATTTTTTTTCTTGTTACACGTTGAGTCTCTTCTTCACAAAACACACCATTGAAAAAATAACATATAACATATCAATGTCGATAAAAAGTTTTGATAGATTGATACTTAAATAAAAACGAACCTCTCACATGTTGTTAAGTAGAAATTTGTATAAATCATAATATACTCAGTATTAAATAAACCAGCTTATAAGACTTAATCTAACATACCAACTAACTGAAATTGTTGAAGTTATTGAACCGCCCAGAGCAAATTTGAAATGATATATTATCTGTTTACCACTTTTGTATGGTATATTGTTTTGTATGGGACGGCAAACTCAAGTTTTCCAACGTGTATACTCAGAAATGTCGAATATACTCGATGAATGCCTTCAATGTATCTGAATTGGGTAATATATTTACTATTGGTACAGTTTATACACAATTTTACATGCTGATCAAAGTCTATAATTATAATAATCAGTTATCTGATAATCAACAATCAAACATACTTTTGAATTGCTGGAATTTTGTATATTACCATGTATTTCGTCACCAACAACCTGGGTTTCACCTTATGGCATCTTCAGCCATTCAATACAAATACATGGAAATGCACAAAATTTCTATCTATACGTCTGGTGCAGGCGTTTCATAAATTTATTGTGCAACGTCTTCCAAGATGCATAAATGCATTTATTAAAAATATTCCTATGGGCAAGCCACGCGCTCAGAAGCTACTTAGATGATTCGATACCAACAGCTTAAGGCCTTCACAATATTTTGCTTAAAAATAATTTCCATCGATAGCCAACCCCATAACCTGCGAGACAATATCAAGATTCCTTAAAACTTATACATATACAAAGGAAACATAATTGAAAACTGAGTTTACATGAGGAAAATATAATGGCTCACATTTTTCTGGTCAGAATTTTAATTCAGTTTCGGTCATAATTTTTAATACATCAGTCAGAATTTATATTAAATGGTCATAATGTATCGGTTAGAATTATAGAGGCCAGAACAAATAACTTATTTTCAGTATTTCTTACATAACCTAACCAAACCAAACTTAACTCACCTAACCTTTTATTCAGACAGTATAATAATTTTATTCAGACCATCAATAATTTTATTCAGACTGTTCATATTTTTATTCTGACCAAAAATAGATTATTCAACGGATAAAAAAAGTAATCAAAAGTATGAAAATATCATTAAGACAAGACAGAATTTTTTCTCGAGCTTATTTAACCGAATGAAAAATTAATAAACGTTTTCAACAAAAATAATATCTCTACCTAAGCAGACAGATGCAACTCCACTTTTTTCGAAAATGAGTTTTTGACGGATTCATCATGTTAAAGGCATTATTTATTAGTGGCAGAGAGATGAAGATGCTATCTGCTATAATAAGAAAGATAGCCGTAATATAAAGATGCAAGTGCCATATGTAGTATAGAAGCAGAAGGATGCAAGTGGCGTTGCATCCTAATGCATTAGTTTAAAAATAAACTATTTAGATGCAACTCCACTTGCATCTTTCTGCCTCGCAATAAATTTGTGTCGATGGGCACACTGTGGCTCGTGCGTCATTATTCATAAACTCAAAATATACGGTGCTCGACGTTTTTCGTACTAAAAGAATATCCCAATAACTACTTTCTACTGTTATTTTCGTTGCAGTGACATATATAATCTGTTTTTGTCTAAATTAACCTGATTTATAACCTCAAACATTCGTTTTGTATACAATAATGTCTTCGAAAGTTCGGAGTCTGAATCCTGCCAGTCTCTTTTACCAACCAGATGGATTCCGTCGTCTTGGAAGGTCGCTGATGACGTGGTGAATACCGAGTGACCAATACACTTAATAAATTATCACAATTCGACACTGAATTATAATGATTATTTATTTACTTGATTATTTTCCGATACTTCAATAGTTCAACCTGCTTCATCACCTCCTCACGATTCATCCATTCATATTGAGCATCAATTACACTCCAATTTATCAACACTGTCATTAACATCACACTTGATCATTAGTTGACGCTGCGTATTAATCTCTATCATCAGGTGAAGAGAATGACTCTGAATGGAAATGTGCATGACTCTGAATCATCTGTGAACGATGTTGACAATGATCCAGACTATATGTTAGATAATAACTCATCTAGACATAACGTTAAAATATGGAGAATGATAGAGATGATTTTGAAATTGAGGATGTTGCTTACTCATAATCAAAGAACAGAAGTGCACACGAGATTTTGGCAAACCGTCAATTTATTGTTTCTCTGATTGATATAACAGCAATTACTCGAAGTCGCCCGGAAAGCAACTCTAGAGCTGATATAAGAAATACAACGAGGCATTATCACGTTGCGGTTACGGTTAGTGAACAGAATAGAAGTGTGCAAGGTGATGTTTTAAAACACATTTTATGTATCGGACAAGTTAGTTACCCTATCACTATCTAAAAAAACTGTTATCCCCCAGTTCAGTTCTACCACCAGATAAAAGAGGAAGACATTGTCCCGTATTGCTGTATGTGGAATGAAAGCATTAGTGCAAGAGGCGCTAATTAGGTTTCATCCTGTTTATTTAAATGGACAGTGAATGAAAAGGGCCAGGATATAAAAGAATAACCATATGGTCTGACAACTGTGCGGGACAAAACCGGAATATAACCATTGCGATGCTTAATGTGTGACTGTATTACAAAATATTAAAAAACTGAAGGTGATCAACTATACATTTTTACTACGTTGTCATACACATTTAGAAGTGAACACAGTCCATCCACTTATTGAAAGAGCTATGAAAACATTGAAAACATTTGAGATTTTTTTGCCCCACGATTGGGAACAATTCGTAAGATGTTGTAAGACCAGCAATCAAAATGTAGTTCATTCCATGGGCCTCAAAGACTTCAAAAACATCTTGGGCCTATACTATGGTCTCCGTCTCCATTTGTGGCATGTAAAAAGAACACGACTGTAGAGAACTCTTTAGTGTACCAGGCTGTTTGGTTGCGTGCACAATCAGACATGCCAAAAACAACTTCATCGACAACTTTAAAGCTGTGGATCTCCCTAAGAAAAAGAAAGAAACTTCAGGGACTGTTCCACAGATACCGTTACTCAACAGAAGTCCCATTCCATTAAGTACGATTAAATTCATTGATATGGGGAAAACGCTCGAATAGATCCCACAATATCTGCATTATTTTTATGAAAATTTATCACATAAACCCAACGTTTCCAAGTATCCTACAGCAGATTGTGGACATAATAATTAATAAGCTTTAATCTTCTCATCATTTTTTTGAATTAATCTATTCTTTTCGTTCTATTTCTTAGTTTTTAAAAAAAATATATTAAAATAGTAATTGTTCATTATTAACATAATTTTGATTATTATTATACATATTTGAGTTCATTCGTGTGCTCGAATATCTGAAGATTCCAAAGGCCGAAACCCGGGTCGTTAGTAACGAAATACATGGAAATGTACAAAATTTCAACAATCCAAATTTGATACATATTTAAATTTTGAACAATGTTTTTTGCTTTATGACATTAAAAAATATATTTTTTAAAATTTAATTTGTACTGTTTTATTTAAACCTTCAATTTTTTTAATTTATACACATAAATTGCTTTATTTCGACTGAACTACAAAAAGAGAAATGACATGCAAATCCACAGTGACAAAATGTCTTTAGAAGCAGAAGGATACAAATCCATACTACTATTCTTGTTTATTTATTTTTACATTTAAAGATGAGTCCAATTTATTTATTTAATACATATTACGGAAAAACTTTAATTGAATAAGAATATAAAAATAATAATCGCATTTCGTATATTTTCTTGGAAGTTATGAGTATTTATTCAAAACATAAATTGTTTTTTGGCTCTCCTGAACAATTTGGTATTTGGCAGTTGCATCCGTCTGCCTCTGAAGTACAGATATATTATCTATACGAACAGTGTTAATTTCTTCAATGAATTTTTTACAGCAGAAGCTGTATTTTTCATTATAATGTTATAAAAACGTTTGATTTTAATAGATAGTTTCAAAAGACTTCAAATTCTTCAAGATTTCAAGACTTCGATAACAAAATTTCTTTAAATTTTTGATCAATTATTGAGAGAAGGTTTGCTATCACTATAGATTTGTTAACGACTGTTAATAAAAAAAATAGGAATACTATTATTTATATGAAATGCTTTAAATTTTTCATGTATCTACAACAGGCTGTAGAGTTATGTCAAATTCCACATTATTAAAAAAAACCTGTCGTATGACTCTTACATATGTGTGTATTTATCTTCCCAAGTAAAAGTATCTCGACCATTGAATATTAATTATTTTTTTGTATTTAAATTAATCGCTAGTTTAACGGGAATAGTTGAATAATAAATTTATATTCTAGCTTATATAAAGATACTGTAACTTCGCATTCAAGCAGTTAAAAAAAGTCTTCTGTTAATTCAACTGTCGATTTATTTCTGAAAAAATAAATGTATTTTTTTGTGTCTTATCCATATTGTCAACCAAAAGTGATTGCTTCGTGTTAAGCAGATATATTTAAGTGTTTTTCTTATTATTTTCGAGTAAGTTTTAACGATAGGAAAATAATTTTTCACATTTTTATCGCCGAAAACAATCATTCTTATTAGTTAGCTGAAAGAAAAAAATATGATATTCTTCATATTTTTATTATTGCTTAATTTCGATGGCCTAGAAAAACATTTCATTATATTAAATGTAAAAGAGAATGTATTTTTTTGAATAAATATTTAATTTCATGCGTCAAAATTCGTGCAAAAAAAAAAACAACTAGGCGTGTTTTAGTTGTAGGCATTACGGTTTTTTTTTTAAATATTAACTCATAATAAAAAGAAAGTCATCTGTATTGTTTTTAGCAATAAATTAAAAATTTAATACTACCGTCATGAGAAAAAGTCTGCTATTGACATAAAGCAGCCGTTCAGTCTTCATCACCTCCGATGTTCAAATGTTTAATAAACTCAAGTCTTAATTGAATCATTTATTTAAGAATGAGACTTAAACAATATATATAAATGTATTATTTGTTTTGCGAATAGAACTAACCTTTTAGACCAGTGCTCCACAACCTTTTCTCATCCACGGCACACGTAAGAACTAATTAATATTTCACGGAACACCATAAGCCGAAATATGTACATTTTATAAACAAAACTTACTATTTGATAATTAGTTTGTATGTATTTGATGTATTTGAAATAGTATGTAACTAATATATTTTTTAATAAAAGCTAATTAAAACTGAAATGGTAAAACACTTAGCACACAAAGAAAAAAATGCAAATTATAAAAATAGTGCGTATTTTAAGATCTTGATTTGATAATGTTTATTAATATATTCGTTAATTGTTTGTAATAGTTTAACTGGGAAATTTCGCCATCTCGCCATCAATGCTTCTCAATAAATATAGCAATTTGTAATGTCTACTGGAAGATTTTTTTGTTTTACGCACTAGACAAACCTCATTTTATTTCATATCATTGCAGTTGCACTATCGGTGAAAGCGCTAGTATCATACAATTATTTCAGTACATATAAAAATAATACAATATTTGTTTCGACGAGAATAATTAAAGTGGAAGTTTTAGCCACCGAATGGTTTTAATTTTTAATCTTATATAAAAATACTTGATTTTTTCTCATTTCGGACGTACTGCGCCGTGGCACCGCGTGCCGCGGCACACTGGTTGTGGAGCACTGGCTTAGACTATTGTTTTCTTTGATAATTTAGTTCTCAATAGGAGTTTCCAATTCAAACGAAGTATTTATTTTGTATTCAACATGACTTCACAACGCATTTAACCAATATAATTCGTACGATACAAGTAAAGAATATAGTCAGGTAAACTTTATATAGGGTGCAAGTCAGATCATTACACGTCAACTGTTCCCTTAATAAGCTTATTTGTATATATTCTTTACTTACTAGTCTAATATACGCTATCGTCTAAGTATCACTGCTGAATGAAATCAAAATTTTATTTCAGGATTACATAAAGGGAAAATTTAATTAAAAATGAAGTATATGACGATATGTTTTCTTGTATCGACATTCATTTGTACAATAACAGGTAAATAAATGAGCTTGTTATTACTAACTACTATTTAGATGGCAATTGAGATCTTTTAACTATTAACTATTATATATTTTATACAATCAACTATTCGTTCCTATCTGCACAAGTTTTTAATTCACAGGAATATCAATTATTGTTTTTTGTATTAAAAGTAACATCTTTATTCTATCAAACGTAAAATTGTAACTTTCTAGATTGTAAGCTGGTAAGAGTTCTTATATTACTATAAAAACGGCAAAAAATAATATTTTAATGTGTTCTATTTGCATTGGTTACTAAGTTATGTTACAATTATTTTATTATTTTTAAGGATTGGGAGTAGCTGAAATATCTGGCAATGAAACAAAAATAATATACTTAAAAAGGGCAAATGATTTAACTGATGGATATAAAAAGTCAGAAGATGGATTATATATCGATTATATAGAGGAAGGGCGTCTTGAAGTGCCAACGAAAGGAAATCTTTCCAATGTAAACAATTCGTTTATAATTAGTTAATATTTTCTGGAAAAATGTTTTTTATTTTTTTAGGAGGTTCAACCGAAAATAATTTAGAATACAATCTTTCTATAAAGAAAATTGCCAAGCAATTTTTTTATTGATACATTTCATAATCTGCCAATCAATTGCATAGGCTTGAACCTTGTTTTATTTTATAATATTATTTTTTGCATTCCATAATTGTTTGCTTTTATTAGGACGATCGGGCACGTCTACGGGAATTCGTATTTACTGACGTATTTCTTGATGACGCTGGTAAGAATTATATATTTACAAACATTATATTTCATACATTATAACAAAAACAAAATCCAGCAATGATACTGTGATAAACTGCCATTCTATGGTAATTTTACTTTTTCATTCAATCAAAAAAATAATTCTATTTCAATCATATAAAGTTGTCAGTAGGTCTAATTTCAAACAATTTTATAATATATATTCACCACCTTATTGCATACTAGTCTCTATATAAAGAGTTTTTTTTTTTTAATTGTTAAATATCCTTGGTTAATTTAATTAGCCCTGGGATTCTTAATATAACAGTTTAAAAAATAGTACTTTAATTTTTTCACAGAAGCAGATTGGACATATGATGGTAATTTGATTTTATATATACCCATTACTAATACTTTCATAAGTTGGATATACTATATGGCAGCATTTTGCTTAATCATTTTAATCAAGTTCTACAAAATTTAACATATTTACATTTCAATCTGTACGATAATATAATATGTTTTAAAAACTATATGACTGTAAACTTGCTATTTGATTACTTTAATATATAACGTACTCGTTTTATTACTTTAATTGATAAATTTATATCCCTTGTTGTCAGTGTGTATTATAAATATGTAGACTTAATGTATCATTGAGGAGACATGATCTTCGGTGTGATACAATCAAGTTTATCGAATAAAAAAAAACTATATGACTGTTTAAATTAAAATAACCAATAAAGCTAAATAAAGCATAAACTATTGGTGTTATAAATGAATTGCGTCACAGAGTCGTTAAACACGCCCACGAAGGTTTATAGAGTTTTAAGTAAATCACGAAAAACTGTTATGAGAGGATGATAGTTTTAGGTATAATTTAAGTTATTTTGTGTCAATATTCTCATGTGAAATATTCTTCTACACCGTCGTTTTTTTTGGAGTGCGTCAACCGTGTAAAACGAGGATCGAGATTGTGTAAAAAATGACATTTTTAACTTTGCATTTTTTTTAAATTTCGAACATAGCACGAATTAGGAAGAAATTTTAGACTTTCAATTGGAAAAACTGATAAAGTAGATACGTAAATTAAAAACTTATTTAGTGAAAAATCCCGAAGAGCGTTTTTAACGACTCAGCGACTCAATTATAAAAAAAAAATATTAATCAACAAAGAACTTACATTGAATTATACAAAATGAGTAAATATAATAGTATTTGTTATAATACTGATAATTATTTAACATTTTCAGAACAAGCAGATTGGGCTGCTACTTATCCAGCATGTGGAGGTCCAAATCAATCGCCGATAAATATAAGAAATAGATACATTACAGATCGAATGACATCGACATGTCTTAATTGGCAAAATTACAACGTTTACCAAAGAGGTATTGTTATCACTCCACTGCATAATACAGGTGAGATAATAAACTAGAATATCATATTAAAATTGTTAAATTCAAGAAATTAATTACGTTATTCCATTAACAGATAGATTTAATTTTACTTAAAATGACAGTCTATAACCACTTCCGTATTTTGAAATTAAATATTATCAAACAATAAAAAAGTGTTTTAAAACCATTGTATTGATATTAATTTAGACTAAATTTAAATCAAGTCATCAAAAGGCTATTTGTAGTATCCTGCCTTTGAACATGTAGGAAATAAAATTTACATCAGAACGTGTGCACTTTAAGTTGTCTAGTACCATCATAAATATAATGGAGTTCAATGCAAGACTCAACATATTAATGTCATTAAAATGATTTTTTTTCTCTGAATGTAAATTGTGAATTTTATCAGATAAAACAATCGTTTGATAATTATAAATTCATCGTATTTTCAGTGCAATTATCAGCAACCTTTAACCCAGTGCCGCTATTTAGTGGAGGTCCATTGACCGGAGACTATAGATTTTATAGTATTCATTGGCATTGGGGATTCGATAATAACGATGGATCAGAGCACGCTATTAATTCTAAAAAATATCCCTTGGAGTTGCATGCTATCCACTACAATACCAAATACGCGTAAGTTATCAATTTATCAACCAATTGTATGTCTTCTGTATATAACTTGTTTGAATGAGAATATACTACATTAAATTTAATTTAAGATTTTTCAATATTAGATATTACTATTTTTAGCACATTTTGTTATAAGAAAGTATTTAATCTCTTTTTATAATATCCATCTAAAGTATTTTCAAAAACAAGGATAATTGACCATTCCATGAAAAGATAATTTGTGTCTTAGTTAACAATACAATGTATTTAACCTTTCATGTGCCGTACACGTTTGATACAAATGTAAACGTCAAGCCAGATAATATTAGTGAAAATTAAACATGAAAAACTTTTTTCACAAAGCATAAAAAATTTAGTGAGAAATTATGAAATATTTTATTATAAGTTCAGTGTTGTCACAAATTAAGTTACAGCTGCTGTGTCTGTCAAAACTCAGTGAAACCTTTATGAAAAATTTTGCTGATATAAAATGACCGAATCCAAACTTAATGTTATTAGAAGATTTACGCAAATGTCTTTATATTTAATTAATTATAAAATTTTACCTATAATCACACGAAGACGCAATATATGACCATGAAGTCTTTACGGAATATCTCGTTTCTGGCACAGAAGTAGTTAAAAAAAGTTTTATTTATTTTATAGAGGTATAGCTGATGCCGTTGCAGCGGTTGACGATCCTGAGGCACTCGCTGTTGTAGCTGTCTTTTTTGCGGTATGTATATATTAATACTTGTTTTATTATAGTTTCGTTAAATGTAGTACGTATTGAAGCCTCATAATCATTTTACTCGGAACGGAAAACCCCACACACAGATATATTTTTTTAAATTGTAATGTTTTTAATCAATTCAAATCAGCTGTACTCAAAACTATGACGCTGTTATTGATAAAATAATAATTCAGTACATACTTTTATGTATAATTTAATAGTAACCGTTATTTTGAAGATAACGTTATAATTTAGCAATATGAAAAACGCATAAAACCGAGATTTAATAGAAAGATTTTGAAAGTTGTTTAATATAATGATGATGTGACATACTTAGATGAATATCATTTGTGTCAACGTGATTTTTTTAGTCGGATGGAGTTAATAAAGCCTTTTTGGACATTTTTAATTTCAGATATCCAAGAAGTCAACTGCAACAACCACAACCGTTTTGAATGCGATTGCAAGTGCACCCTTAGCTTCTGATGCTATCATTTTGACTGAACTTGGACTTGGTTTTCAAAAGAACTATTATTCATATCTTGGTTCTCTCACTACGCCACCGTGTAGCCCGATTGTGAGATGGGTTGTATCAGGAAATATTCAACGAATAAAGCCATCGCAGGTACAACACATACATATAAAATAACAAAACAGTTTATTATTAGAAACCTACCTTTTCAATATTGGATTATGATAGTATTACGAGACTGCGACTGGTTTATAAGTATTGTTTATACTTACATACGATGACTTGTATGTATTTAATAATAAACAGACTAAACAATTTCATGCACTTATACGATTCCACTTATTTATATTTAAAAATATTTGACATGTGCAAATACTATTTAAGACTAAAGAACTGTTTGAAATCATTTATGTAATTGATAACATCCAGCTCATTAGAATATTGAAAACCTCTAACTCGATTTAGTTATTATTATAATGCCATATCTCTAGCTGCTGAAGAAAAAATACTCAATATCATAATTATTTTTTTACAGATGTCTGTATTCAGAAATTTAAGGAAAGGGACAATAAAGTTGATTGACACTTACAGAGAACTGCAGCCTATTGGAGGTAGAAATGTCGATCATTACAACAAATGCTAAACTTAAGAAAAATATTAAGTGCATGTATTTACTTTTATAAGATAATAAATTAAAATATTTTAAATTATTCAGCGGTTTTACTCCCATCTATTGATTATTTTTGTAGGTACAATGAGAACGAGAATTCGGATAATAAATTATTATGCATAGTATTATACCACATTATGGTTTGTGTCCGCGATAATAACGATAAACTTTTGAAATATTTATGTAGATGACATTAAATTGAATAAAACGCTGATAAAATGATTGCAACATTCTAATTGAAATTACATCAGAAGTCTACGAATAATAAAAGTGAGATGTGATTAGATACACTTAAGTATGTAAATGAAGCATTTTTTTCTAATATGAAGCTGTGATTTTCTAATATAAAGCTAATATGAAGTGTATTAGCACTTCTTAAGTCTTAGAGCAAAACATCAAATTTCAATTTTGTGATTCGACGGTGTTTTGGCCAATAATTGACGTAACCCTAAAAAAATACGAAAATGACTTAATGATTGGACCTCATTTTAAATACGCCAGAGCAGGTATCGCCAAATGATGTAAATTATAAAAATAAATTGACCACTTTTTAGAAGGGAAACATCATTCTACGTTGGTTTTAGGTTCAAAAATTTTAACCCAGCCACTTGATGTAAGCTACTATTACATCGACACTCCCTATATATACTCCCGTATCTGCATACATGAAAATTTACAGGAGTGCATTTTAAAGATGCATAACGCAACTTAGCATATAATGTTGTCGATAAAAACAGTTTTCTCCTGAAGAATTTCAATTTTGAGGGTTACGTCAATTGGCCAAACCACCGTCGATATGGATTATCAATTATTCTGATTAAGTTTTTTAAAAGATTTTCAATTCAATATTTTTTGTTAGCAATTTAAAAAAAATATGATAAGATTTGAAGTAGCATGTAGAATGTTCGTAAATTTTAAAACTTCTAGCATTTTAAATAATGACGCTCTCTCACTGTTCTCTAGACGATTTGAAAATTTTGCGTAATACAAATTGCACAAGATTTTTATTGTAAGAATATTAGTTATTTAAAACGTGCAAAAAAAGTCATACCAACACGTCAGTATGTATTGGAAGAACGTTGTGTTGGAAACTTGTTGATCACTGTGGGTAGGGGTATTAAAATATTATAATTTTCAGCTTTCCCAGACTTTTTTTATTTATCACTACACCACTGACTTTACAACTATTTATATGACATGATATCTTTTTATATCACATAGCAACAAATTTTCAAAAAAAAATGTTCTAAGAAAAGTAAATTAATCATTCCACTTTGACAGAAATTTAAAGAACGTTGGAAAATATTGATCTATATTGCGTTAAACGAATTGCGTCAAGGCATCATTTATTTAAAATCCAGATTATAAGATAAGCTATTAAAAAAACATCTACACCAACTATGAACTTTGAAAGGGCATATGCACCCGATTTCTTATATAAATTATCGGATTATTTTTTGATACCATCATTCACATTGGAACTATTTTTAGAAGTACATACATTTTAATAGAAATATCAATTCTAAGCCACGCCTTTTCCCCAAATGTGGAATATAAAAATTCATTAAGAAACTTTTCAACATAATATGTTTGAACAAGAATTTGGTGAATGTCAGTCGCCGAAACACTTTCTTCAGATAGGGTACGGATGGGGTTAGCTGAAAAGCCAATCAGTCGTCGCCTTGGGTAAACATGGTTCCATCTGCTGTTTTTTCACAAAATTACTTTGTAATGCAGTTTTTTTCACATTCAAAATACGGTTCTATCTCCATTAGCTGAGCAAAAATTTTTGATGACATTACTGATGCATTAAGCATATAGTGGATTAGGAAAATTATAAGAAAAAATAAGTGAACCATTTAAAAACAATCAAATATTAAGTATGTAATTCATATTAACAATAAACCGCCATCTTAAGTGGAAAACGCAGAGCAGCTATGAGCATCGACCAAATTTTTATATCTGACAAACAAAAATTAATGAGAGAGAATCAATTCTTACAAGTAAAAATATAAAAATAACATTACAGGTATAATACAAATAAATGAATCGGATATAACAAAGGAGAAGATGCAAAGACGGTTTGTTCGTTGCTCATATGAATTATGAATTAAAAATTCTTTTATAATTTTAGAAACATTATTATCTTTTAGTGTATAAGTAGACGTCAATCAATCCAAATGAAGATACATTGCCGTAGAACAGGATATCTCTGGAATTCATAAAAAGATCAACTATTTATCATTGTCAAGTAAGTACAAGACCCATTTGCTTACATAAATCTTATTTTATCAACAAGTCCCAGATCTTAAGATAATATTTTGATTGTTTAATCGCATCTTTTGAGTGCCAAAATATTTTCCAAATTAATTTAAGACTTTGATCCCAGTAATTTTATATTAATTAATCATACAGATGAATTACTCAGTTCAGTTAATCTCTATCGTGGAAAGTGAGAGGTAGTGTTTATTATAATAATATGCATATTGTCAATATTGACATACGTACTAAAAAATACTTGCATTCAATTATTTAGTCTTTGAAAATGTAATTTAATAAAGAAATTTCTTATTTAAGTAGTTTATAGATTGTCATTTTAAACATTAATAATTATATTCGTACATGGAAAAAGATGAATATGAATGTTTTAGTTTTTTTATTGATTCAGAATCAAAAAACTATGCTGATTCATTAATAGTGGTTTGATTCTAAATGTAAATTATTTGTTCTAACTAAACATTTTATAATTATGTATGGGGCATATGAAAATTGAAAAGATTGGATGTATTGTCTTTGTACGTAAATATGTTTAACAGGTTAAACATTTTTATTAAACAGTAAAGTTAATTCATGTTTTTATTTAATTATTCTGCAATTATGTTTGAGAAATCATTCAATTCATATCGTAGTCTATTCTTATCTCTAAAAAACCTTTTCTGCTTTAAACGCGATGGTACTCACATGATTAAATATTTGGTTTTAATTTCTAGCCAAATTTTTAATATGCAGTTATAAATAAAACGAAGCCATGGGGAAAGCCACTAAATCGGCAGCAGCCAAAACGGTTTCCTTGAACAATAATAAAAGTGAAAACAACGAAAACTTAAATGGTGATAAAAAAATCAGTGGCCTCAATCCAAATACAAGTTTCTTCAAAAGAAAGTTTAAAGATCCTATGACAGAAGGTGTGAGATGGACAGAAAAGTACAGCGTTCAGATTGAAAGATTCTGGAACACACTTCCTGAATGGATGAGCAAAGTCATTGCAACTTTTGCGGTGTTCACGTTTGGTGCCACTCTTAAAGGTAATGAATGTTTCTTTAGTATTTGAAAAATTGTTTCATAGTACATTCCAATGCCAATCTGATATAATTTATTGCATAACTAATGAAAGCTAGTAAGAAATTAAATTTCCACTGGTCACATAATACGAACATTTGTTGTGTCTATACATCTGGCTTTTAGTTTTCCTGGGTAAAAAGTCTTTATTTAACTTTATTGCATTTAAAGTTATTTTTAACCGAAGATTATGTCAGCTGAAGTACTTTGTATGGTGAAAAAAAAAGAAATACCGCTCGCAAATATTGTCTGAGTGACAGTCAATAAACAGGAATGCAAAATTCTTATTAAGAATTGCTCAGAATATGTTTATAAACATAAAAAAACTTAACCTTGATCAATCTCTCTCTTGACAGTGATCTGAAGGCAAGGCCTCAGGATTTTCTTGAACGTATTGGATGAGGTATGACATTTACTGATTTTGTCAGCGTTGAAAGTTTACGCGAGATGATACTTTTCTTCTAGTCTCTCCATAAAGCAAGCACGATGAAGACGGAGGGTATCTTCGGATTACAGGGCCTTTGTACAAGACACAGAAACCTCGCGCTGGTTCGCAAAACCTTGGCAGAGATGATTCTAAGAACATGTCGGCTCACAGTTTATACAATATGTGCAAAGCTTGTTCTAAGTCTTATCTCGAGTAATTTCATTCATGCATTGCAGAGATCGAATACGTATTTTTTTTTAAATTAACGAAGATTAATTATGCAAAAGTTGTTTTTTCAGAAACTCACTAGTCGTAAATTCCTTTAAAAAAACGAATACCCTATCCACTATAATAAACACGAGACAATTAGTGAAATAGTCACATAATAAACACCTCTTTAGATATGTCGTTTTAAATGGGATGAATATCGAAATTTCTTTTTAAATGATTCCATTTTACATAAAAAATCAGTTTTCAAAGATGTGTAAGATTATTTCTTATCGTTTTAATAGTAATTATCAAATATGAATTATTAATAATGAAGGTGATCCTTTGTGGGAATATGTATATATATTTTTAATTAATAAGCTATCTTTGGATAAGGAAACGATTGTATTTGCAATATAATTCCATAAAAACGAAAAATATTATCTTAATAATAACCAGATAAAAATACTTCAGATAAAGTGCTGTTATTTATAAATATACCAATATGATGACGTTATTGCTAGAGATACCTTTTTAACCCTTGACATGGACAGACTGAGTATTTAACGAGGTCCAAAAATATAAAATAAAATTAATATTAATAAAAGTATGTACGAGATCAGTGGTAGCCAAAGTGATGGTCCGCGGACCACCAGTAGTCTGCGATAAACTTTCGGTGGTCAGTAGAGAAATCTCACATTATTTTAATTTAATAATCCACAGCAAACTTACCTACAACCAAATCATCTGAATCTCTTAACACGTCTAGCTCGCTGCATTCCACATGTTCTGCCTCACTCTCGCCTCATTTTACACTCTTCTCGGACTCGTTCCACCACGTCAAGGTCCGTCACATGACATAATACTTCAGTTGGCGTGATAAAAGTGCGGTTTACGGACTTGAGATTAATATATGTTGTTCCAATTTTTTGTTTAAAAATTGAAAAAGATTTTATAATTTAATTATATTAAATAGTTTTATTTTATAAAATAGGTGCATTTTATTCTTTGATCACTTTTTTTTCCAAACATAATATTTAACACAAAACTCCCGTTAGTGGTCGGCGATATTGAAATTATGAATTTAGAGGTGCGTGAGTCAAAAAGTTTGCCAGCCACTGTACTAGAGCAAGGGTCACCAAACATTTTAGCCTGAGACCCACATTGAGTCCTCCACTAAGTCCCAAGGCCAAGACCTAGCTAGCTCATCGTACCAACATACTTTTGTGTACTTACGGGCAAGTGTCATGGAAATTTCGTTGCGGCGGAGATAGCCGATAGCTGACAAGTAGAAAACTAGCATATGCTTGATTTATACACTCATAGTAAGTTCTTTCAACAAACAATTTGGTTGATCAGTTAAATAAATTTTCTCATGGCGTTTTTTTCCGCTTTCGGCACTACTTATCTCTGGGAAAAAACTAAGGCGGGCCAGATACCGATCATGTTGGGCCAGCTACCACGGGTTGGATTGGTGGTGCTCGTGAGCCGTACGTTGTACGGTAGTTTGACTTGAGTTTTACCCCTGTACTAGAGCATTAAAATTAACGTTTAATTATAAAATTTGGATTATTGAGTCAGCCGACTCGAGTCAGCTCGAGTCCATTTGTGTGCTGAAGATGCCGAAAGGCGAAACCCGGGTCGGTAGTGACAAAATACATGGAAGTGTACAAAATCTCAATAATCCAAATTTGATATTGAAATTCCATTTAGCACCCTCAGTCGATGTCTTAAGTTTAATTATAAATTGGCGGAATTAATTAAATATGGCAAAAAAAATTATACCTTAAAGGCTTTTTGAAAAAATAGATTTATCAAAAAACACGTATGAAAAGCTTGAAAAGAATGATTTTAAGACTCAATTCGTAAAGCACATTTATTTCAGTTATTTATACTTGTTAAGAAAAAATAAGCGAAACCTTCCATGTCGTTACCTTCGAACCACTCTTGAAAGTCAATTCATTCTTGTTAACATTCTTTTTAACTGAACTCCCACAATCAGTATTCGTACGGAATTTTTTTTTTATTACTTTCCTCATTCAATGCCCCCGGTTTACCAAATCTTTAGCATTATAGTACTTAGTTAGAAATAATCACTTCACAGGCTCCATGTAGTTTGAATAGGTTAATATAGGTACGAAAAAGAACGTAAAAGATATTAAAAAATCAAAGGCTTAAAAGAGTTTTATTAATCAAACTCGATTGACATAACACAAGAAAATAATACGAATTTTGTATAAATAATATTGCTACAACTTTATATTCATATGTGATATTGTTACAACGCATCGTTTATTTATTCAGAATAATCTTAATCATTATCATGATAATGTATACATAATATATTATAATTCAGAATTTTACAACATGCAACGATTTATTATCTTCAACGATTAATCTCTGCCGAAACTGGTGAAAAATGAATATTTGATAAGAGAACTTATTGTATTTGTACCTATGTTTAACAGGTGTTCATACGTAAGTGAAATTGATAATCGATATCTTGCCTTGTCTGTATAAAATGCGTGTAACTGTCACCTCTAAAGAACAACTTCAATTTACAATAATGTAATGATATACTAGTTTGCTGTTTAAACTGTTTTTTTTAAATGCTTTTTTCCAATTAGAGTATTTCATCAAAAGCTGTTTGAACGAAAACGATAGTTCAAAACGAGTTTGAGTCAGAAAAGGCAAGTAAAGAGGGATAAATTACGAAAGAGTTAATAGATGACTAATCGCTCTATATAATCACATTAGATACAAATTCGTAGATGAAATATCAATATATTACATAACCGTTTTTTTCGGTGATTTGAGTCTTTGACCACGCATCTAAAAATCTTTTCAACTGGCTTATTTACATGAAAAAATAATTCTCAATCACAGATTTTTTTCTACTTGAATGACACATAGTAAAAAGTATAGGTATTCGCGAAAGGAAGTATTCGCGACCTTCCTACTGTACAAGTTATCTTCACAATTTAATTTGATAGGGATCGGTTACTGCGTTTCGAATTATTGTATCTTATTTAAATTCTTTGGTCAAAATTTCTATTGAAGTATTGCAGGTGTGAAATATTAAATGCGATTATAATAAGACATGTCAGTTTGATAATTATTTAAAGCACCAATCTTATGATTATTAGATTAAATCATTAAAATGAGTATTATATGATTGGCCAAAGAATCATACTTGTTTTCAAATAATGAAGTACGTGGGATACATTTTGGACATATTACACGTTTTACAGCACTCACTCGCCCGTAGTCTTTGTCATTTATTTCTAGAAACTCCGTGAATTTATTGTGAAGAGAAAGGGCTTTTTCAATGATTTTGACCCTTATATTTTGCACGTGAATAGGTTCCGAGACGTCATTTTCTTGTAAAATAGTATGGTAGTCCATTTCCTGCAGCTCTTTATTAGTTAAGGGTTCACCGTGCGATTCTAGCAAAGCCTTAACGTCGTCTACTTCAACACCTTCAATGCCTTTGAACATAACCATATGACTACTATCTTCGATGATGTTTTGAATATCATTTTCATAATTGATTTCCAAACACCCTTCATACGAAACTAGCTGTCTTCATTCCATGTTTCGTTAATGTTTTGACGATTCCTGACACGTGCTAGTGTCGAATCCAAGCAAATTCCAGAAAAAAAAAGTTTTAAATCGATCACGTTATAATGATTCGTCGGGGTCTTGATGGTCGAAGGTTACCTATATATCGGTTACCTATTCTCCTATCGTCAAAATCATGACCTAGCCCAAAGACGTATGTATCGGAAGATCTATGGTTCATGATATATAAATATCTTGTTTGTTTCCTTATCCATTGGTCTTTTCTGCCGATCATCGGGGGAGGGTTTTCGGACATAGCACACCACGCTGTCCAGATGGGTTGGTAGGGTTTTCTGTCTGGTTTTCCATCCCATAGCAAAAGGTCTTCTCTATCAGCTATGGATTGACTTCGTTGTCTAAGACTGCACATCCTTCACATTACCCGGGTGACGCCGCGAGGATCCCAGAGATAGGCTATGTCGGTTCGTGAGTGGGTAGCAACTCAACATTTTATAGAAGTAAGCTTATTTGCATCAGCATACTTCATTGAAGCAAGAACTCGACCGTTTGAAACCCTGTCAAGAGGAAGTAAACAAGAGTAAGAGATGTGATAGAGGTCACCAAACTGATGAAATGGCGGTGGGCCAGCCATGTCTGCGGCCTCAGGGGTGCCCCAAACCCACTGGATTGATGAACTTGTCAGCTTCGGTGTAAGTTCGTAGTATCTCTTCGTCATCTCTCCCATAAGACACTCCCTTAGACGGAGAAGTATTGATATTTTCGAGTTACACCGCACCGCCTTACGTTCGCGAAGACTTTGCCCACCTAAAACGACCTGTTGGTGAAAAATATGGTTGACTTGGTAAATGTCAGTAAAGTTTTACTTACTATTTTAAATTTAATTAGGAAAAAAAACATAATTGGTTTATATATTATGTTGTCTAGCTTTGTGGAACACGCCTTACCTTTTTAAAACTATGCGGTAATTGAAATTATGGTTTTCTTACATTTTGGTTGATTTATTTTTTTATAAGAAACGTAAAACTACACCACCGCAAAGGTTATGTTCACAATATAAAGAACTAAATTATTAATGTTAAACTTGTTACCTTGTAACATATTTATATGAACATTTTGAATTAATTCTTCTAAACCAAAAGAAAAAATAAACAATTAAGGAATTTATAAAATATATATTACACAATCTTGCCTCCGCGTTACGTGAAAATAATGTTTTATGTAGAAACTTAATAATTTAGCAAGGAAATAAATAAAAAAATATCTTAATTTATCTGTTATGTTTTTTTTTACAAGTAGTCAAAGAAACGAATATTATATTTTTTGAATGTTTCAACTCATGAACATTATTACGAATTAAATTCATAATTCAAAACCTCTTTTTTCTAAAGAAGAATAGAATTTGTTTGATTTTTTTTACACAATTTATTGCATCTGAAAAACAAAATACATTTTTTAGAAGTCAAGCTTTAACAAGATACTGCATTCAGCTGGAAAGATTTAATATGTACAAAATTGCTCACAAGAATAGAGATTCACATCATTAAAATATATTTGCAGTTATGTGATATTCAATCAATCATTTTTTTGATTTATCACAACAATATGATAAAGTAAAAATTTGGTATATGATGCTATCAATTAAGGTGAAGCAAATATTCAATTCCATAGTAGGTCGATTTTAATAGGCTTATTTTTGTGTGATGTAACAGTTTTTCACTATTGACATTGGTGTAAGCTTTCAATTCCTGACAGAAACTCAATATAATATTAAAATTTTGTTTGAGATTGGAAATTTACAAATAACACGAATCAATGTCATAATGATTCTTTGAAATTGGCACATCGCGTAGGGAGTCTTATAAATTTATGATTTTTAAAGTATTTTTTAAATATTGTTTTCAGGAGAATGGGTGATAATTTTAGTGACAGCTTTCCGGCAGTGGACTGGTGCATATGAACTCGGAAATAACACGTCAAATTCAAATATAACTGAATCTTTTTCATTAGAAAAAATTAAAATGTCAGAATGGCTAAACTTTTGGATTGGCGCTAATATTGTGTCATATGGAATGTATTTTATCATTGGTGGATTTCTACATGTAAGTTGTTTTTTTATTTTGATATCATCCATATTGGTGAATTAACATTGAATGGAACGTTAAATTTCTAAAATTAAATAAAAACATGTAGACCGGGCGCATTTTAAACTGATTCTTTTACTATGTATTAAATTTAAAAACCTTACGACAGATATTTTGAAATTTTTGAATCACAAGAAATAAATAAAATATTAAAAGAGAATAATTATATCGAACTCGAAATCATTTGATTGCTTGAGTCTTGAATAAAGTTTTCACCACAGATAATGTAATACGTTTGTAAATATGTAACATTATCTGTTACATCCGTATTTGAAGATTTCTTAGTGAATTTTAGTTCATTTTACAATTTTTAAATTCGTTGTTTTTTATTCCAGTGGTTCTTCTATGTAAGGCAACGACATTTAGCTCATGAATGGAAACTTCAGCCAACAAAATGGCTATCCCCAAAACTTGAACTGCACGAAATAATGATTGGAAGTGTTGCTTTACTGGTGACGGGAACATACTCAGCGACCCTTGCCTGTTATATCTACAATGGAAATCCATCAACAATATATTACAAGTAATGAAAAATTATTTAAAAAAAAATTGTATTAAAAAATCAAAAACTGGGAGAGCTATCTAATTTTGAAAATTTAGAGGCAAATTTGTATTTAAGAAAAAAATATATAAAAGAGCAGGTTATAATAAATTTTCAATGTATGATCATACAAGGACTGAAATATGTTTATAAAATAATTGAAAATCTGACAGACGTATCGTATATTATTGTCAAATCATGTTGAAAGAATTGTCTGAAATACAAAACGTATTATGATTTCAGATTTGATGAATATGGATGGGCGTGGTTCTTCCTGCAATTTCCTGTGATTTTTATCTACCAGGTAATCACTTATATTGCCAATACAATTGTTATCTTCTCATTCATTTATTTTTTTTTGAAGTAAATGATTTTACATCTTTACGATTGGCGGCTTTTCACTGAATCATTTCCGTAGTCAGATTTGAGTTTATTACAATAAAATCATTACAATCTCAGATATTTTTATTTTACCAATACATGTATAAGACAGACATTATTGTAAAGATACAAACTCTCGGGTACTGAATTTGAATGTCACATGACAATCAGTAATCAGGTATTTTTGCGAAACATTTATGCTTGGTAAAACATTAACTATTTTATTTTAATTTGGTTACATTTATTAATACCTGTTTAATGGAATAATAGCGAAAAAAATATGTATTCATCATTCATTGACTCCAAATCCCTTTTGAAAGTAAACCTGTCGTTTAACTGGCTGAGCACTGGCGAAACGACCGCATAATATCATAGTCAAATTTTCGCCCATATCAGTCCGTTATATAGAGGTATAGAATAAAACATAGTTTTTTAAAAGATAATATTTTTTACAGGACTATACGACTTATGTTTTACATAGAATGTACCACACTCCATTCTTCTACAAGCATTTCCACAAGTTGCATCACACGTATAAGCAGCCAACTGCATTCTCAGTGACAGCTATCCATCCATTCGAGATTATGCATATTCAACTTACACTGTGTCTACCACTCTTTACCGTTCCAGTCCACTGGCGTAAGTAAATACCACAAATGCAACTCTTCGTAAATTATGTAGTATCAATATTATTGATATATTTAGCTACGTAAAATAATAATAAAAAACTATTTCGAATATTCATTATTGAACACTGCCATCTCTGACGATTTAGTAAGACTTGTTTTCAAGTTTTGCTAAAATGGTAATATTTTGTGGCATATAAGAATCGAAGAATCTGCCAAAAGGTATTAAAAAATGCAAAACGTTGTGCATATTCGAACGTAATAACTCTGTCTTTTCGTAGTATAATTTTCTTATATTTGTTAAACAATATGATTTTAAGAAATTGCAGTTTATATTTTAAAACAAAATTATCCTTTTTAATATCTTTTATAATTTAAGACATCGACTGAGGGTGCTTGAGGGATTTCAATATCAAATTTGGATTATTGAGATTTTGTACACTTCCATTTATTTTGTCACTAACGACCCGGGTTTCGCCTTTCGGCATCTTCAGGCATTCGAGCACACGAATTGACTCGAACTGACCACTCGAACTCAGTTCGAGTCCATTCGTGTGCTCGAATGCCTGAAGATGCCGAAAGGCGAAACCCAGGTCGTTAGTGACAAAATACATGGAAGTGTACAAAATCTCAATAATCCAAATTTAATATTTTTTAATTGTATTTGTCAGTATCGATTTTGAGATATGAATTTATCACCGAGCTGATTCCTTTTGGAAACGGAGTGTTCCTAATATCGAATTTAATATGTTAATAATCCGTTAATATTACTAGAAATTCTTAAATTTGTAATAAACTTAAATGGTAATTTTTTCGTCAACAGCAACATTTTTTTAAGTCAAATACCGACAGTTAGATATTGTCAGTGATGCTCAATTGAAATAAAAGCTTACATTTTATTCCAATAAAATACCATTGCCAAAGAAGTGTTGTCTGACGGTGTAAATTGTACAACACAATGTGTATCTTTTCCGAGTTGCAGGTGATCATTAATGTAAACAAGGTAGAATATTCGCTCTGTAACAACGTTAAAATGTTATCCTGCAATTTTAGATACAAAATACGAATGCACAGAATTTATCTACGCTTTCCAAGTTGCAAGTTGAAAAATTTACCAAATTAGTTAAAAGATTACCTTGGACTTTTACTGAGAAAGAATGGTGTTTTAAATTAATTATATCATTAGAGAGCTGGAACAAGTGCGGCCAGCTCGTCTCAAGGGACTCAACTATTTGTACAGGTACTTTGGCTTAATTCAGCCAGGTATATATAAATATTCATTCTATTCTACCCATTACTGAAATAGCTTAGCATTGGAATACATCTTGATGCATAATGAACATTTATACTTTTCAATTGAATATTTTTTTTATACCATGACCGCTTTGAATGAGGTACATATGGATTCCCAATGGAGCATCTCATCGGAGGTATTTGAAAACGTAAGTGACTTTCAACATTTCGGAGTAAAAAATATAAAATCTCGTTTATCTTGAAATGTGTTGAATCATACATAATATGACACAAATTATACTATTTATTTGAGAATTTGCACTGAAATCTTAATATCAGATATATTCTTTAAATATAATTATTTTGTATTTTCACCAAATATTAACTGTAATAAGTTAATTTATTAAGTTCGATACGAATAAGTTCAATACTAAGATGATGTTGAACGAAGTAAATTTAAAAAAAAATTTGAATTGCTGAATTGAAAGTCTTGCAGGTAATTGATTACCTAAATTATATCATATTATTTATCTAAATCAGTAAATCCACCTAAAAACAATTAAGTTAGTTAAGAAAAAGAATTTAATTTTGACAAATCATTCATTTCGAAACGATTTCATATAACCTGGCTTGGTTGAAAGTTAAGAGTATTATTTTTAATCCATCACAAAAACAGTATGTGGTGAAATTTAAAATTAAAATTTGGTTACGAGATTAATTCAAGGAACTTTGTAATTTGTTAATATAAGGTAAAAACTATCAAGGCTCAAGACAAAGAGCCAGAGAATCCAACCGTTGCGATAAAAATCTTTTTTATTTATTTTTAATTTATTCAAAAATTTTCTATTTAGGTACTACGATAAAGTCAAGCGGCCTTAGCGGAATTTTTCTTTTTTGAATAATTTCAATAACTTACAAAACTTTTTTCATCATCCTGGCTATAGATATGGATTTCCATAAAAGAAAAACTCATCTTTCCTTTTATCACTAAAGTACTCTGTCTAACACGATCAAATAAATAAATATAATAATATGATTGCTTTTCTTAGGTCTTCATAGTATCTAATGTGGTGATGAGAGCTGAAAATGTTTAATATAGAATAATAAATTTTAATTTATTACTACGAAGGTACTATTCCAATAGCTTTCTAGTTATTATTTCGAGTTTTTAACATATCACATGCCATATAAGCAAAAATTTTGACATACCTTCTAAAAGTGATCAAAACATGTTATTTATGGATATATTTACTATATTTAACTAATAATAAAAGGGACTGGTCTAGAAATATTCCTGGAAAATAAATTAAACAGTAGTAATAACGTCATTGTGATGCTACAAGTGCCTTTGTGTATGAATATGAATACTGTAAATGTTGTGATCTAAAAAGTAATTTAAAAACATGACTAGTCATTTACTAAAGAATAAAGCAATTTGAGTATTCAATGCAATACGTCACTCAAAAAATACGAACAATGGAGTTGAAAAAGTTTAACGTAAACTTTCTGAGAGATAAGAGAAGGTTGACTTTGAAAATTCTTTCGCATTAAAAAGTTTGAACGACGGAAATCATAATTATTCTTTTGATAATAATTCATTGTCGTATTACTTTTGATCTCAATATTGGTTTGTTCGTCTGTGCATAATAATAAGCAGGGCTTTTTTTGCCATGTAATGCGGTGGAACGGCGTTCCGGCACCTTATTCAATGGTATTTTTGATGCAAGAAATTAGTCGAAACAATTTTCCCACATACGTATAATTCGTCGGCAAAATTAACTTTAACTTTCAAAAAAAAATGTTAATTTTTTATGTGCTTCGTGGCATAGGAAAAGCTGCTCTAAGTTTTATTCGAATATAATTTTCTTTAATAAAAAGCTTAATAAGAAGTGAATTCCAGCACCTTTTTTTTTAAAAAAAAAGCCCTGGTAATAAGCAATATTAGAGTACATGTATTATTATTTTAACGCTAAGCTTCAGTTCTTTTACACAGTATTTTTAGTTTTTTCCATCTTTTCGAATGCAAAATGTCTGTTCGAATTCTTTACCATTTACGTTTTATTTATATTTCATACACATTGCAGTAAATATTTCTCGATTCAAAGTCTTAAAAAATTAAAATAACAAGTTATTTTGATATTTGGAATAATAATTATACATGTTTGGTAAAATTAACATAAATCAATAAAGGGGCTTTTTGATAACAATGTTGACCTTTTCTTCGACCGAACACAAATAATTATGATATACTACATTCGCATATTTACATGTACAGAGCTCAATTAATATCACACTTATTTTCTGAAACAAGATTTAATCTTTTGAGTTATATAGGTAAATATTTTGGTAAAAGAAAAAACCGTGTTACAAATTATTTAAATATTTTTTTTTCTTGTTTTAAAATCAATGTAAAAGCTTCATTTTACGATAGTAATACTACACCAAACGCTTAGTAAAAATATTTTTTTTTATATGATACACCATTGTCCTTCTGCCAAAAAAACCAGTGTTTAGTGAATCGATGTGTAATAAATATTAGTGTTATAATCACTTACCATAAAAAGTGTTGACCAATTAATAAATATGAATCTATGTATACGATTCGAATAAAAAAACAATTTAGTTTTCAAAGATAAATTTTTTTTTATATTTCTCCAGACATTGAAAAAATATACATTTTATTTAATATAAATCAAAGCATGACTCTTTCGATGTAAGATTTTTTCTCAGAACATGGACTACTATAACGACGTTTTTCCCTTCAAAAAAACCCACGAAAACATTTTTTAATGTAAATATGACTTATGTTGGCTCTCATGGATACTTAGTAAAAAACAGATCCCCAATTATTTCTGACGTTCATAAACTGTATTCATCAAAGGTTTTCGTTGAAAAATGTTCAGTTGTATGTTATCTTTTCAAACGCAAATGCGTTTATTTTGCTCATATGAAATGATATATGGAGAATTTCATTTTGAATTATGATGATTATAGGGAATGTTGTTTTGGCCCTTAAAAATTCACGGATAGTCAGGCTTTTCCGCCCTAAGATACAACCCTGTTCTTCATCGAGGGTCAAATGACGATCGTTCATAAAATAAACTTCTGACATAATACCGAATGCCTGTGATGACTGTTTTACTTCAGCAATACATTTTATATGCCAAAAGTTTACGCATTATTCATTTAATTCATTATTCTATTTTTATACTCTTTAGTGAGACCGGTCTTGATCATCATACAAATTGTGGAATAAGTTTTATGACTTGCTTTTATTACTTATGTTTATTTTTTTGTAACAAGTAATTCCTCATTTACTATATATACAATATTAATTTGTGTACGCTATATATTATAACGCCATTGCCATAACTAGTGTTGACGGTCTTTTCCTCGCTTACAAATTATGCTAACAGATATCTCTTCATATTATGAAGAAATGTCCATATGATAAATTCATTTCCATGTAATATTATGATAAATTTTGTTGCACTTTATGTCACTTTAGTCTCGGAAAAAAATGAAAACTCTACTCGGTTGAAACTATATGTTCTTAATTAGAGCTATTTGACGATCCAGTATAAAACAACCATAACTGCATAATACATAGTTTTGAGAAAATTGCATTTCAAGTTTTTCATCTCTTTAAAATACTCTTTTCAGACAATATCTCAGGTATGACGATATTATTTTTTGTTTTCACAGTAAAATAGTGTGTTTCAAACAAATAATGTGTTTCCACATTAAAAGAGTGTGTTTTTAGTTGTAAATATTTGAAATTTGTAAAATATACTAAGCATCAAAAATGAATCGGAGTGACTAGCTTTTTTTAGACTAGATTTTTTCACAGTACAGTTAGGTGAATCCTACGGAAAATTTTGCAATTAAAACAGAAAATCACAATTTTAGCACTAACGGTTGTTTTATACTGGATGGGCGATATGTTAAGTTATTAATTTCCACAACACCAAAGTTAATATAAATATTTAGCGTTTGAAAATGAAGCTTAAATGAAGTGAATTCCTTAAGAATATGTGATTCACCAATGCATTCCATGTAATTTTAAGTGTCTTTAATTATTTCAGTGGTGAAAATAACTATAATACAACAAATTTGGATTATTGAGATTTTGTACACTTCCATGTATTTTGTCACTAACGACCCGGGTTTCGCCTTTCGGCATCTTCAGGCATTCGAGCACACGAATGGACTCGAACTGAGAGACAGTAAACAGTGTCTAACGCTTAAGCAACACGATATTTTAACACTAATTTACTGTAGAGTTTTTCTTCTTTCAGTTCCGTTCTACATAATTGCTATTTACACATACTACCATGGAATAATTGATCATTCAGGAATCAATTTTAAAGCTTTGTGGTGGCAACCATGGCAGCCAGATGCTGAGTTTCATGACAAGCATCATGAATATTTTCATGTTAATTTCGGATTTAACATCAAATATTGGGACACGGTAACATAATATTTTATTCATTCACATCATTCATACACAATATCGACTGAATTTTTAAGTTTCAATTTTCAAAATTGAATGCCCTTACGCTAAGAATTGACAGTTAACAACATCTTAAAAGAAATTACTGAATAAATCTAATTAATAATACCATTTGATGTTTACTTTTTAAAATTATAATATGCTATGAATGTGTAACTAATGATAAATTGAAATCAGATTCATTTTAATTAAAATAAACTCTTTCTTTTTCAGATTCATGGCACTACCATGAAGAAAAATCGAGTTTACAATGAAAAAACATTCCATGAAAGTGACCCACAAGCCTTACCACCGAGTGAAGCAACAGAAAATAAAATTATCAAAAAAAAAACCGAAACGAAAAAACGGTAACCAATAAAATGTGCTTTTTTAAGGGAATTAATATTTTGTCTAACATATTATAATAGATTGTATTACTTGGTATTTAAATTTATTTAATTTTTAAAAAATGAGGAGCTCGTAAGAAAAAGTATGAAAAAGTAAATAAAATAAAATGAATATAAGACTCTAAAAATGATTCTAAAAATATATCGAATTGTTATAAAGAATAGACCAACTGAATATCTGTTTGTTCGACGATTATACATTAATAGGACAGCATTAGTAACTTTGTTACTATATATACGTAACAGTGTGCTCGTTATCTGCATTGTTCTGGGAAAAAGCTGGAAATACAAGCTTTGAGTAAAACTTTATTCAATATAGCATAATAAATGTCAGTTGCAAAATATAAACAAAGTATTTCTCAAATATCATAAATAACAATCACCGTTGAGCGATGAATACATTTAGTTATTTTGAACTAGGTATTTTAAATTAAATTAACTTTTGTTTTATTCAAACAATAGAGCCGGAGAAAGAAACGTTTTGGCTTAAATTTTTACAAGATTTTATTCAATAATATCATCACAATATTTATGTCAAGTTAGTAATTTTTTTCTCTTTGGATAGTTTTTAACTGATCAGTAATTTGATCAAATTATTGATCAGTAAATTTTTTAGTAAAAAATGTCACAATATTTAAAAGGCCTAAACATGATATTACAAAGACTGCTGTATAAAATGTTGTTTTACGGGAAATAAATAATCCAGAAATTAAATTGCCAACTTAAGTAACTTTTATGTGTGCACTTTTATATCACATATTGTTGAGATCGTGTTTGTTTCCTGTCTTCTATTCTATCCCAAAGAATTTTGTCTTCGTGGAAAAGTTCTGATGACCATCCAATGGCTGTGGTCGGTGAAGCTACGGGACGCTGGTATACATCTCGACGATTAAAGTAACGTAGTAACGACCGCGCATGAGAATGAATTTAATTTCAGAAAAAAATGAAAATAAAACTTGATTGATTTAAGGGGTTTAATGCATAATAGATTTTATAAGTAATAAAATTTAATTCAAAATAAATTTTAGATTATTTACGAAAAGTTAAAATAGATATACACATAATTCACATAAATATATTGTATTTTATGAAACAGTTTGAAAATACTAATGAAATGGTTACGTGAATTGAATCTCTGAGTCGCTAAGCACGCTCCTGGCGATTTTTCAGCGTTTTTAATGTACGTTTGTACTCTATCAATAGATTTATCAATTTTTCCAAACTTCAAAATTTCGTTTTTTACACGATCATGATTCACGTTTCACACGGTCGACGCGCTCCAAAAAAACGACGGTGTAAAAGCACATTTCAGTTTTCCTTATATACCAGAAAACACTAAATGACTTAAATTACACTTAAACCTATCACACTGCCCATAACAGTTTTTCGTGACATAATCAAAACTCTAAAAACCCTCGGGACCGTGCTTAGCGACTCAATTACCTTAAGCTGATGTATAAATAATCATTTATAATATTTGAATACATTTATTGAAATTTGTGTGTTTTATAAGTATTTCCTTCAATAAATAATAAACAACACAAGTAAAAAATATATTTGTATCAAATAAATATTATTTGAGTAAAATATTTTATAGATAACATACAAGTAACTTTAAAAATTCTTCCGTAAATTTTATTCGTGGCAAGCCAGTAATAACTTCTGTCAAAATTGTTACCAATATTTTAAAGTTCATGCGAATCGAAGATACTAAAAGTACCATTATTTACTTTACGTTTCAAAGTAAATCGTGAACATTACAATATTGAATTTCGATACTGTTTATTCAGTGTGCTATTTTAAGAGAAAGTATTTTTTGTAAACAACAATTTTCTTCACCAATCAGAAAAAAAAGTTTTTTATGCCAAACACAAACTCAACGATATTTTATACAGATGACAGCTAATAATTGATTTTGGCGTCATATTAAGGTAAAACATAGCAAAGTTTTGAGTTCCACAATGACTTGTAGAAATAAAGTTATATAAATTTTATAAATGTTAGCTTTATTTTGAAATAACTATCAACTATTATATATGAAATAAGTTTTATAGAACTTACCAGTTAACTCTTATTTGCCGTCAAATTTGTCATATTACTCAAACGACATAATAATATGAAATATCTGTAAATAGAATAAGTAAATGATCGATAGCTTGTTGTCCATACAACATGAACGTTCTCGTTCGTACATTTTATCGATTTACAGATATCGTGACTTTACGAAATCCTGTTATTCATCCCAATTTAAAACACTGTTTAGTCAGAATTTCTTTTTTCCAATGTAAGGTTTTATTTGGGTTGAATATTTCTGCATAATTTCCCATTACGTTACAGTGAAATAATATATATCATAGAAAATAAATAAATCTGTAATGAATTACAGACCTGGGAGGCATTTTTTACCTCGAAAGTAATTTATTTAAAACAAAGTGCAATGGTTTATGGTAAGTTTTCAAACTTGCGAAAAGGTTTGCATTTTTTCATACTAAAGTTATGCTTCGCTCGGGAAAAGAGTGATTGCATTCTAGCACCGGACTGGGAATCAACTTTGTAGCACAGCCGCTATTTTCAAAGTGCATGCTTTATAATGACATCTGAAAAAGTGCAACGACTCGTTCTGGTGCAAATGTATTTAGTATGCTATATTTACAAAACAAGAAATAAAAGTAGATTGAAATAATTACGCGCAGTAGAAAAGGGTTTATTCAAGCACAATCTTTCACAGGAAATACAGTTATTGTATGATAGGATTTTCCCCTTCAAAAAAGTATTTCAAAAGAAATCGTAGTACACATTAAAATAAAAACTCTCACCAATACAATAGATAAATATTATAGATCCCTTATAGTGTAATGGAATTAATGATAAGTATTTATTTTGAGTAGATTTTTAATTGATTTCGGTAAATATGGAATGATTTTATCAATAAAGCTACACAGAAAGAATGTTCAATTTTATTGATAGCTAATGTATGATTTCATTTCTCTGCGAACTGATTTCAGATATTTACCTGTGAAAGCCTAACAAAACTTCAATAACTATTCATTTTCTCGAAAGTTAATACACTCACAATTGAGCCTATATGCGGAAAAGCAGCGTATTCCCAAAAACATTGTTAAGAGATAATAGAGGTTGGTTGTTGTGGAGATACCCTTTATCTAAAATATTTATCTTTGATGAATGATGATGGTTTGAGTAATTTTATTGAGATCACGGATTATTGATCAAAAAATCTTTTACTCAATAAATGTGTTAACAAAAGTAAATCCAAATAAAGACTAACGCTGTTTTTACGCATATGGGCGCAATTATTACTGTTAGTTTTCTTGCTACATAACTTCAATGTATTTGAAGCGGAATTACACATTATGCTTAATTTATTAGTAAAATTAAAATCATTTTTTAAAAGAAAACGGAGAATTGATTCGCTGAAAAGATTGACCTAATATATGAATTTTTAGCATTAAAGAATCACAAACAATTTTAGTTGCAAAACTTTACTTAAACCAAGTGTAATGTCTTGATTTTAGTTTTACAAGTAATATTTTAATGAAGTGGGAATTTTGCTGTAGTCCACGACTTAGTTGAAATGACGCCGTAAAATTTATTGTGCGGTTGTTTTGTAGGAAAATGAGGTTTAACTATGGCCTTTTGACTTTGCTTCACAGCTGTTGGTATTAATACGTCAGAAAACGTTCCCGCCAACACGGAAATTATGCAAACTGTTCAGAAATCTTGAAAACCGGGAATGTTTTTCGAAGGAAAATGAAAACTACGCGACACTCGTTAATGAGGCTTTTGTTGAAATATTATTCCCAGAATAGAATGAAACACTGAAATTTTCAATAAATTTGATTTCTGTCTCTCAAATGATTCTAAGCCCTCTCATTGGTATACAGTAAGAAAATGTAATAAACTGCACCAATCTGTTTGAAGATATTTAGTTTTATTAACATTATTAATACAAATATATAAATAATTGGTTGAACATTGACGTTTTGTAACTGCAGATTAAAAAAATACTTTTCTTGATAAAACATATTTTTTTTGAATACATTAGTTAGTTTCAATTAAATAGCATTTAATTTGGATTATTGAGATTTTGTACACTTCCATGTATTTTGTCACTAACGACCCGGGTTTCGCCTTTCGGCATCTTCAGGCATTCGAGCACACGAATGGACTCGAACTGTCAGTCTCAATAATCCAAATTTGATATTGAAATTCCATCAAGCACCCTCAGTCGATGTCTTAAATTATAAATAGCATTAGCTTATAATAGGTTTCCATTTTGTAAAAACCCTCAAAAAATGCTAAACAAATACTACAGCATGCATTTCATTTTTTTGCATACCGTAAAATTAATGAGATAAATATATTTACAAACATTGTACTGATGAGTTGCTATTTGTCACGTCATTTTGTTAAAAATGTTAATACAATACAAAAGTTATGAATAATGAAATGAATTATTTAAAAAGCTTAAATATTATGTAATTCATATTATGAAAAGCAAATTTTCAATCCAAGAAATTCTCAGTGTAAAGTATTTCTCATTTTGATTGCCAACCCAGATTAACAGCACATCTTTCCCTAGACTTTAGATTTGTCTTGCTAGTCATAAGTGTCATTTCTTTGTTTGGTGATCAATTCGTTCTTCTTCTTATTTCTAAGTGAAGGATATGGCTATTAAAGATTCTAACCACCTAAAAATCACTTTGATTCTTCATCGGTACTGCTAACACCGTTTCGTTCACCTAAC
Source organism: Himalopsyche phryganea (assembly GCA_022494535.1). Classification (NCBI taxonomy): domain Eukaryota; kingdom Metazoa; phylum Arthropoda; class Insecta; order Trichoptera; family Rhyacophilidae; genus Himalopsyche; species Himalopsyche phryganea. The sequence continues at coordinate 1,294,893 of JAGVSL010000089.1, read as the reverse complement.
ACATCTTATAGATATGCTCGCTCAGGACCCCAGAATCCCACCAGCTGCAAAAAGAGGTAGTTGGTTAGGGAAATTAATGATTCCTGTCTGATATTAAATAAGAGAAATTTGGAAACAAAAAATATTATATAAAAGTGCATGTTTTCGGAATAGTTTCTCGTAAGCGTCTCTGATTTTAGTTGACTATACCGCCTGATTTAAAAACAGGTCCGGCGCGACTCCAGACGCCCATTGCCGCTTCATGAATTATTACAGCCGTATATAAAATAGAAATATATTTTTTGAAAGCGCCGAGAACGAATGCCGCTCATAATGGGTCCCATTCCCCAGCCTCTGGTATGATTCATTTTAATGGTCTATGGGCTATGGTGCACTTCCCCCCCAACTCTTTAAACGGCCTCTCAGTTCAAGTTAAGACGCGGCCTGGCTGTATGCAATGTCGGCTTAGCCAATTAACCCGCTATTCGGTGGCACAGTTTTGTGTGAAACTTAAGGCCTATCATACATATGCTGCCAAGGTTAGTATTTTTATGCACATAAATAATTTTCATACATGTAGCAAATGGCCCAACATTCGATACACGATAAAATTTAAAGTCTTGGTTGCACTACTGACATATGAATTTTGACTGTTATAATAATTGATTACAATCTCTTTTAAAAATAACACATAAATCTCCTTTTTTAAATACAATTGTATCTAACACAACTTATCATGACTATATTTGCAAAAGAATATAATAAAAGTTTGGGTTTTCAAAACCAGATTTTTATTTCAATGCAGCAAATACTTTTTTTCTTTATAAATGATATTCTCGTTAAATAAAAACAAAGAAATCGCACCACTATATAGATTTCGGCGAAACGTTTTTTCGAGAAAGCAATCTTACAATTACGGCGTTTCAAAATACTTTTCAGTTTTTCAACCCTCAGCTTTAAAGTCTAGTAGGTATAAAGGTCCCATATTTTTGAACTGGGTTAGGTTCATAACTATTCTTAAAATTGAGTGTAACAAAGAAATGCAATTATTTACGTTGGACTATCAAAGTTTTTTAATAGCGAGTTCGGTTACACGCTATCGTCAGCACTATTATATATTGATAAGGAATAGATTTTTGTTGACTAATTACTAGTTTAAAAAGATATAATATATTTCTTACTAGAAATCTTGTTTTTGTGTGTAAACAAATATAAAACCTAAGACATTATTTAAAGTGAACAAGAGAAAACTTTTTTTCCATTACATTAAATAGTTAAGCTTATAAAGTATGACTAAAAAAATATTCTGACCCCGATCCTATGTTGATAGTGCCACAGCTGTAAACTATAAACCCACTTACAGGGTGGTTTTCCACTTACTTGACTTGATGTTATTGTACTTTGTGAGCTTTCCCAACAGCTCTACGACAGGAAACTACAAAAAGAGTTAACCAAAATATTAGTTTTATGAATATAATTCGGCAGAAACTGGCTTTGAATATTCAGTAAGTTTACACACACAGTTTGTGTAAAAAAGTATGCGCAAATTGATCATTCTAAGGAGAGACGATCAGTATTTAAGATTTTTAATAAGCCTTATGTATACACTGTATGGGCACACTATGACAGAGTTGACTCACAACAAAAGCTGTGACCTCTTTTTACAGAATTAAAAACAAATTTAATTATGATACGTTGATTCAATGTACATTAGAAGATTTTAAATACTTTTTAAGATAGTTAAAGCATATTATATGAATGACGTTGGCATCGTGTTGCTGTTGAGATAAATTTTATGAAAGGATAAGAAGTTTTCTGTGTCCCATCTTTTTCAAATAAAACTAACCAGAATCTCTTACTTAGTAAATTAAATAAAACATTTTTTTTGTATTTTATAAAAAGCTTCAATAGCAAAATAGATCATTGATTTGTTGTATGAAATCAAATTGGCCTGGAAATATTCAATATGTATATAGATATAGCTTTAAGGAACGTAACAGCTTTAAGTATTTACCGATAAATTTCTAATCTCTTATTTGTACATTGCAAATAATTTATTGATTTACAGAATTTAACTAATGGAGGAATAAACAGTTCAAAGGCAATAAGAAATTTTAATTTTATGTAGTGTTACAGCTGAAATACTTGAAGTACGAATAAGTGGTGTCTTTTACATGGTCATACTGAAACTATATTAACACCTTAATATGAAAGACAATTAGAGACTTACTGAATCTCAAAACATTTCACGAATACTTCACGATTATGAACAATGCAGCCTGATCATTCCAAATATAAGAACTTACGCAAGCTGTCACTTTGTCAGTTTGCTTTATTTAATATTATGTTCTTGGTGATAACACTTAGGACTCTGTGCTGTTTTTTTATCGCACTGGAATACTCAATGATTCGATTTTTTTTAAATACCTACTTTGAGCGTTGGAGATCATAAATTGTTGGTTTTAAATGCCAAATCAAAAAAAAATATCAAACGTACACTTAAATTGAATTTAAAAACATTACCGAGTTTTTTTCTAAAATTGATTTGAAAATATGTGTAAAATAGATAAGAGCAGAGCACTCTTGACCAAATCAACCATGTTACACCTGACACCTGTCTGGAGAAACCGAGGTATTTCTTAAAATAAAAACATATGAATAATCCGGACAATATGATTTTGAAATCTTTGTCTGATATAGAAGACAGTGATAAATAAGTAAACTGAATTTGTCCACGTCTTTTGATATCTGGTTTTACAAGCGTTCGTGAAGGATAACTTGGGTTAATTACCAAATCAATGTTGAGAATCAGTTTTCTTAAAACATATAATGCAATTTTACCACACTGTTCGTCTAAAATTGTTGCTATCTTCAGCAGGACGCAATGTGAATAAGAACATAGTTATAGTTCATATCGATATTAAATAAGATTATTTAAGGCATTTGAAATAATATTGTTTATTGTTTGATGTTTAGATCTATCTAAGGCATTTACGATGAGCTAAATGTCGGATACATAATGCACATATTTTTATTGAATGTCTATGGTAATTTCACGTGAATTTCGGTCGCTGTTTCCTGATATATCTGAAAAGGCACAATATTCAAAAAAAGAAAATAACGTATGAAATATATATTTTGCAAGAGTATGAAAATGTGACGAAGTATTTATTTATTTTAGAAATAAGCGCGATACATGGCATTACTGCTGAATAAAACGTTGTATATGTTTAAAACTTTAATAAAGATTATGAATCGGACAAGAATCAAACGGAATTCTAAAAACCTAATAGTTATATATATTATCATTTATACAAACATACAGGTGGTTATTTTAGAGCTACCTTGCAGCCGGTGATTTAATGATCGTATTCAACAAATTAAAAAGAAAGAATTCTTGAACTTTATCATGTTTTGGATTCAATTGAATTAGTGCATTATTTTCATTAAGATAAGAAGCAGTTTAAGTAGTGTGACTTGCTCATCTATATGGTTACATTGATATTAATTATCCTGTGTATCTGTATACCTACAAAGAATCCGTTTTCAATAAAGAGTTTAACATTATTTATTATGAATTGAATAGAAAAAAGAATCAATGTGGCCCCATTCCTAATTAAATAAAAATGATATTTTTAACGAATTAACACTTCAATGTTGGTCTCTATTTTAAAGACAGTCTATTGGACCCGCTTGATACAAGAATAAACTTACCTTCCCTTTATAAAAATGCATATTCTTCTGGTACATGGAAATATTGAAATATTTTGGAATAACAAAGTGTTTTGACAATTATTGTATCTAATTGAAATATTTATGTTTATAGTATCAACAGTACTCGATGTAACATTTAACCCTCAAAAAAGATGAAAATGAGTTAATGATCGGATCTCATTTTAAAGACGACAGAGCAGGTCCCGGCCAAATGATGTAAATTAGAAAAATAAATTGACCACTTTTTGGAAGTGAAACATTATTTTACATTTGTCTTAGGTTTAAAAATTCTGACCCGGCCACTTGATGTAAGACACTATTATATCAACACCCGCTACGTATAATTCCTTACCTGCAATCATGAGAATTTATATAATATCGAATAAAGGTATTTTTAAACTTCTGTTATATTATAATTAATTTGTATAATTTAATTGAACTGTTTACATAGATAGTTCTGCTAATGAGGTGATGCTGAAATAGTTGTAAAATTATTAAAAAATAATTAAGATAAAAAAAAGTTTTGTAGTTAACACAGTACTGCATTTTTTCGAGACACTACAGTCTGATTCTAGGATGGCGGTATATAAAGATATAGAGTATTTCATACTATTATCTAAATAGACATGATATAAAAACAATTTAATTTAGTGAACACTACATACTGTAGGTAAAATTTGCTTCTGGCAAATCATTTGAAAATTTAAGTATACTAAGGAATGAAATAATATTATAATAATTAGATCATCAATAATTTTTTTTTTAAGAAAAGTTCTAATGTAACCAATGATTTGACAATAGATATATAAAATTGTAAAAATGCTAGAGTTTTGAAAAAAATAAATTAATAAAAATAATAGATTATTTTAACTTAACAAAGAGATCAATCGTATTTTATCTTAAGCTTTTCTGAATGCAATTACTAGTCAAAATCGTTAACAACTTTTAATGTTTTGTTTATGCTTGTAATATCAAATCATTAATTTATTTTTGTTGATATTCCTTCATAAAATAAATCTCCAACATTACGAAAATTCTTTAAATAACAATCGCAAACAACACTACTTTTTTTTATCCGTGGAAAAATATTTTATAAATTGAATTGGCATTAACTTATAGATAAAACAATCATACGTTTAAACAAATTTTTAACTATGTTGTGATATCTTAATAGTATTGTTGAATTATATTTAATAATTACTTTAGAAATTAATGCTTTTCTATACCTTTTTTTATAAAATATGCCGTAATTAGTTCATGTGAAACAGTTTCAATTTAAAAAAATTGGAATAGATCTTCAAAGAAGCTCATATTTAAGTATAAACACTGTGAATAGTTATAGTTATTCAAAATTTTTAATGAAAAATCTCTATTTCGTTGCACAGAAGGATTCCGAGTAAATTAGTTTGCACGTAGAATGAATTCACATTTCAAAAGTCAAATGCAGCTTTAAAAATTTATACACTACATTCAATGCATTACGCTTATAAAAATACTTTTTATGAAATCTCACTGGGGAATAAAATTATAATAACATGTTTGTGGCAATATTTTTATGTTGTTAATTATTCTGCTTTTTGCTGGAGTTTTATGAGCAAAATCTCACATTTTAGATGCGCCCGTCATATATGATTGCGGGAAAAATGCATTAGTTGGTTGTAAAAAACGTATGCTCATAAAATTTTGTGGAATATTATGTTACTAGCTTTGCAGACACGGAAAATACGGTGTATTCAAAAAAAGTCGACTTGCAAAGAGTAACATTAACAATGAACATATCTATGAATAGACTAAATGTAGAATAATTATACTTGAAACCAATTTGAAATAAACTTAGTTACTGCTTTTAAATAAAACTTTTTTTTTGTACAAAATAAGAAACTTTTTTGTATTTGTATCACTCTTATTTAGTTATTATAAACCTTTTAATAAATTGGTGAATCCAAAGTGGTTTTGTAATTAACATTCGATTTTTTTTATTATATCTACTTGTGACAAATAATGCAAGTATGTAGTGGGTTGCAGTATCTACGGGAATCTTAGTAAGGACAATTTTACAAATTGATTTTTCAGTTGATTTATCTCTTTATGTTCAAACATATGAATGAATGTTTTGTCTAAAATTCCCTTCAACTATTCGATCCTAAAAACGGGACGTAACGAAAAAGATTAATTTTTTACTGATACTATCCTGTTTGCATCCTTCTATCCTTACTCTTTTGAAAAAAGAGGATTCGACTGACATTGAATAACAAGTGGTTTTTGTAGAATAACTTTTGAGACATCTCTTTTGTATATCCATGAATTCCACTTACCATATCCATATGCATAATGTATAACATAACAATTAAATAACTAACTAGTTTCAAAGATAGTTTTAAAACGCGTTCAATGATGTAATACAATAATCGCAAAAGCTTTTTATTTGAAAATCATAATAATTTTATTTTTCTGGTTGTACTGTAGTCATACGGAACCATAAAATATTTGTATATGTTTCCATTTTTATATGCGGGAATACACTAATAATATTCGTAGCGAAGCTTTCCTTCCCTCTCTCTGGCCTTTAATCAAGATTTCCAAATGTGCCCTCGTTTTATGACCCCGGCAAAAGCATTAATTTAACTATTGCGTAATAGCGCAAAATACATTACATTTTATGGGCCCAATACGTCCGCACATCTACAATGGAGAAAAAACGCTATGATTGTAATTCACTTCCGAATGGATATTTAAACTGCGGACCGGGACTCTTTTGGGGTCTGATTTAATTTGCGACCACTATAAAATACTTCAAGTAATTTCAGGCTGTAATCATCGTTTTTCGGGAGCAGACTTGGTAAACCGCTCAACGACATTCTGTGACATCATCTGTTCCAAAAACATTTTTTTTTAATATTTAGAAAGACTTTTTTGTTTTTATATTGGATCGTATAATAAAAAAGGTTTCAATATTCAAATTAATAACAGCTCAATTGAAATCGAGAAACATCATCTCAATTTACCCGGGACTTGTCTGGAACATTAAAATAATAGCTCTAATTGTTTTTTTTAGCAGAAAATGTAATATGTAATGCATGCTTAGTTAATTAATTAATTGTGTTGTAAATATTGTTCAATATAATTGAAAACATTTCAAGACCGCAAAGAGCAATTACAACAATACGATATCGCCTTTTATTAAATCATTGGTTCTACAAACATATCGCTTTTTATTATTAAACTATTGGGAACGCCCGTCAAAATACTGAATGTCTAAAGGAGTTGTTCTTCAGTTTCGTTGTTTGTTTGCCTCGGTTTGCGAGACGTCAAAACTGTATATATTGTTTATATACACCGCGGACGCTTAGGTCATGAGAAAATTTAATGCCTACATGTGTATGTGATAATAATACAATGTCTACATCCACGCCTACAGACCGGTCTGGGCTATTATATATAAGATTACAATAGCCATGCTTTCATGAAAGGCCATATTGTAGTTTGCGTCTCGCACTTGCTGCGTGTAAGTAAGTTAAATAGTTTCAATTTTACTCATTAACTGATATTTGAATACAATTTATATAGATTCCTAGAATATATATTAATTTTATTTAAAAATCAATTTTTAAATAAAGTTAACATATATTCATGACAAATATTTATATATTTTCACACACACGACATAAATTTTCACACACACGACACGAAAAAAAAAACTCTGTTTTCGTATATCAATATTTATCTTCTGCACTATCATTATTAACATGAGACAAATCTGTCATTTTATGTGAATTCAACCACATTGTTATGCAGTCACGTGGTAAGAAATTCATTTTTTTTTACATATAATACTATTTAACACGATTCATTTTTTTAAAGCGACTGTTGCAATTGATTTACATAAATTAAGCATGTTCTTTAGATGTTAAAATTTCGTAAAACTTTATATTAAGTATTGAATGAAAAAAATCAGAATGATCATAACATGTCAAATTTTATGTCACAGTTAATTTTTTAGAAATAATAAAGAAATAACTTCTTTTCATTCACTCTTATAGTGTTAACTGTCAAATTGTTGGTGGAAAGGCATTATATTTTGAAAATAAAATACAATTTTTTATACTACTTCCACATGTTTATAATGATCAGAACCGGTTTCGTTGATAATGCTCGTGATGAGCAAAACCAGTCCTGATTATTATAAACATGTGGAAGTAGTACAAACAAATTGTGTTTTATTCAAAAAAAAAAAATTTTTAGTTCGATTACATGACCAAAAAAAATATTGAAAAACCTTCCAAAAAATGGTTAGAAATTACAGTATATTTGATCTCTATTGAGCGTCACTGGTGCTCTATTATTCCTCAGAAGTTCGAAGTCTAGAGTCCGCGCAGGCTTTTATATAGCTCACACCGTTCCTCTTTCTAACTAAAAAAGACGAAAGAGTGGCAGCGATTTCTTTTGAACACGATGAAATTTTACGGTTGAGAGTGTAATCAAATTCTGAATACTTTCTGCGCAGGAAAATTTGTGATTTTTTTGACACATGTATATAATATAATATAAAAAACATAACGAATTCTGTTTGAAAAATTGGGTTGAAAATATTTTATATAAGCTTCAAATTTGAATAACCACTTTGTAAATAATCCATTAATTTTTAATTTCTATATTACCCATATAATACTGATGAAATATTTTGGATGATTGAAAAGAAATGCACATATTATTAATAATTCTGCGAAAGCATGTGGAAACTAGGTATCGGAATCCGCGTTCTTTTCTTGTTCCAAATGTTCTGGGATTGAAATATGAAATGCTCGGATTTTCTGGAGTGAAGCCGCATAAGAAAGCATAAGAAAAAAGATTAATTTAAGGAATTTCTTGTAACGCCTTTATAAAATAATTTCTTCTCAGACTGAATGTTTATTAATGATTGTTTTAGAGATTTAATTTGAATAGGATGGTAAAATGTATTGATTGAAATGATTTGAAAGTTTCAAAAAAATAATGAAAGAATGAACTAAAAACCACTTTTGATTTAAATTTCCTTAATTCTTCTTTTCGGTTGTAAAATATTGGAGAATATTATGGAAACAATCAAATAGCACTATCGCGTAGTATCTTGATTTCCGAGATTGAATTTATAATATGTCGGTATCGAAAAACACCACGGAATTGCAATTATTAATGGTAACCAAAAGCGCACAATCGATTGTTTCAAAAATTAAGGAGTTTTTTATAAAGTACTTTTAGTTACGCAGTTTTGTTTGTTTTTCATTACCACCAGCTGATTTAACAGATATCTCAGAAATTCATCAATCTGAGGAAATAAACCTCCGATATAAATATTTTGTAGGCCTGTATTTATTGGGTCAGTGACTATTTAAATTTTTGGTCTGTAAGAAATAATAAATGGTCAGTAACTAATTCTATAAATAGTTAGTTGGTAAAATAAACATTCAGTATTTTTTATAATTATAAAATTCAACGGTCATATATCAATATTAATTGCTCAGTCTTTTGATTAAAGCTAAGCTAACCTAACCTTTATTTATTTGCGAATTTGATTCTCAAAGAAGAAAAAAACAGTGAAGTAAAAAAATATCAATTAAAAAATTTTTCAGGGAAAGAAAACTCAAATATTTTTATTCTCAATTATGGGAAATGTTTACATAATTTAGTTTGAAAGAACTGATAGATTATTTGGAACATATACAAATATACTGAAAGCAGGAAACAAATATGAATGACAGCATATCTTATAATTCCCTACAAAAGTCCTCGTTCTTCAAACAAGTCCCTTAAATAATCATCTTTTGTGTAATCTTCCAAGTGTTGTAAGAATGCGTCAATCGAATTTGGATGCGTCAGTGAAATAATGGTCCGTAAACATAACGCTGGGAGACAAGTGGACGATTTCCCACGATTCCTTCTGTCATAGAAATATCCCGATACTTTTTTCTTACCACTTATCTTTAGCCTGGATACGTGTTTTCTTTCCTGATTTCAGATCATACGTTGTGTTTGATATTTGGTTGATAAAAACTGTCGTAGGAGCATAATATCAAAGTGATGAAACGTTTTTCGTATAATACATTCAAACGCCACACTTTTTTTTACGGCTAATTTTTCACGGAAATCTTTCCATAAATCAACACCAGGAGCAGAAAACCTTTGTATGCAAGAGACTGCAATTATTTAAATGTAACGAGACAACGTCGCATTTAGAAAACTTGAATCAGATATACTTAAAAATGTATTTAAATTATTTTGTAAATTAATGAAACAAATGGATTTAGTCACAAGGCTGCAGTTGAGAATTTAGTAAGTTGCAGGTTCCCTACTCTGTTCCAGTGCATAGCTTCTATTATACTTCAGATTTAATTTAACTAAGTATTATTCTATTCTTCTTCTTAATAAAACACATTTTTTTGTAATACTTTCGCATTTTTATAATAATTAACTGATGCTGTGCTCTCGATGAGCAAAACCGGTCTAGATAATTATTAAAATATGGATATATATTAGTGTGTGGACAAATTGTGCTTTATTTTTAAATATGATGTATTTCCATCAAGAATTCAGTTAACACCTTAAGAGTAATTAATGAATATTATTCAATTATTTAAGAATAGGGATTTTCATTTATGTTTATTTATTTATAGATTGCACACTAATAAGGCTTTTTTACGGTATCAAATTATGACACCTGAAACCCATAATGGTTCATAGTAACAATCACAGTAATATTGGATGTGAGTTGGTTTGGCTTTGCGAGGAATTCGGATATTAAAGTGCAGATCAGGCAACTCCTTGTTACATCAGTGGCCACGGGGAAGTGTTAAAAGTGGCTGGAACATGTACTGTGGACGCCTCTCGAGAACTCTAAACGGCTAGCTTATTCTTCCTACAGATAGCATTGGAGCGTCCTGGACGATCATTGGGTACTTTCCAAATGGTGAACTCAGCTGAACTAAAGGATGCTAGCTTGCCATGGGCGATTGCAAAGCAGTCGGAGGATAAGAGAACATTTTGGAGGTTTCGAATGGTGGTCTGATGCTTCACATATGCAGCAAATGTGGTTGGAGTAGTAAATGCTTAGTAAAAATATTTTATGAAATCTTGTCCTTAATAAAATTCTCGCTAAACATACTACAAACATACTTGAAAACTGAATTATCACAGTGTATAGTGAAAAAAATAAACAAATCCTCCTATTTGTGACACGCTTAGTTGCAAAGTATTGTTAGTTATTATTGCAATACCATCTTTTTTTTTACGCCTTATCGTCTGGCAACACAGTCAAATACAATGATATTAAAATAATTTTTAATTACATATCGACTGTGAAAAGGAAAAAGAACGTAACCCACACCAAAAAATATTGTGTATAACTCACACAAAACTTCCAAAATCCTTATCCCTCCTACTTTTCACAATAATACACGTTTTGGTTGGGCCATGCACATTATTTTTTGTGTGTGGGTTACGTCCTTTTTCTTTTCCACAGTCGATATGAAAAAAATATGCAACTATTAAAAATGAATACAACAGTGAAATAAAAAACTATTCAAATTGTAATTTTATTACTAGTTTCATTTGCCTTTATTGATCAGAGTATTTTTTATAAAATATTCCAAAGTACACTGTTTAATTAAGTGCAATTGATTGAGCCTACATAAATACATTCAACATAAAATAATGTACTGTTTCTTTTTTACATTATTTAAAAAAATCAATTTTCAGTGTTTTTCAAATTCATATTTCCTCTCAAAATGATGTTTTTAATATGCATCTTTCTAACGTTTTTAATTTAAAAACATATGATTGATTTAAGAACAAACAATTGGTTCTTTTCATTAAAATGCCAGAATGAAAAGTCAAGATTTAAAAAATAATTTTCGTGTCTATATTATAAATTGACAATACGTATGTACGTCTATAAAGATAAGCTTACGATAATATGTCTAATAAAATGAATAGGGATATCTCATAATTAATTACGGATTCGGGATTATAACTTTTCATATTTCAATGGCTCGTATTCCGGAAAAAATACGATTCCTCAAGATATCTGTCAATGCTTTTTTATTGATTTATCTCCGCTTAATCCCGGACTTCATTTAAACCGGATTATAGGCCACTGGGTTCTCCCATTAGGATCAGATATTATTAACTGAATTATATTTAATTTGGCGGTCAACATCTGTGGATAGAATATTTTCCATTCATAATCTATATAAGTCGTATCAAAAAATATCCGTAAACATATATTCACTTATTCCCACATCAAATTTTATCTACTTACAGTCTACAAATATCTTCTCAAAGAAATAAATTCAATAGAAAACAGAAAAATCTGCAAACGATGTTGTATAACACCTAAAAACATATTTTTACAAATCCTTATCTTCAAAGAACGTATAAAAATCCTCTAAATCCAGATAAAAACATCGCAACCTACATTGGAAAATATGGTCAATAGAATGTAGAACATATATTTTGCAAATACTATAGTAGTCATATATTATACAATTTATTTTTGTGTATTCTCTAATTTGAAAACTTTATAATATGATCAAAACCTGGTTTATGCTCGGGGAGTGATTGCGACGAGCGAAACTGGTCCTAATCATTAGGTGAAGTCGTGCAATTAGTACAAAATTGTGTTGTATCTTTATATATAAAGTAATTTTTAAGCAAGAATTCACAATTAGTTAACACTGAATTAGTAAACAAAACTGAGATTTGTGTTTTTTAAGTTACTTTTTAATATAAAAGTGGTAAATTCATTTGATTGAACCAATTCACAAATCTCTTTAAAATATTTTATTCCTGTCCATTTCTGCAAATCTGCAGGTTCAATCAAGCAAGTGGTTAATAGCCAGCATGAATGACTCTATAACAATCGTATGTTATTTTTGTTAGATGACATTTGAACATAGGTCATTAACTTATTCAGACCAATTACTAATTGTTCAAAATGTGTTTTCAAATAAAAATATAACAGCTCTTCATATAAACAATACGGTAATACTGTAAGACTGATCAGCTATACTATTGTAAGGGAGATGTCGCATTCAACCCCCGGTCATATTTCGATTCATATAAAGTATAAAGTGTGAAGAAATGAAAATCAGAGTGCGCATTCCTCGGATGAATAGCTTCATACGGCTTCTAGCTTCGGGCGATAAATGGAAAATTAAGCGAGCGCAGTGCTGAATGATGGCGAATAATGAAAAGCGGCTGTAGAAACTTTAATTTAACTCAGATTTGGCTAGCTTTCTTCAAGACATGTATTAGAAAACGAGCATTGTCTGTTAATGTCTTTAATGAAACCAATTTTTTCGTTTTAAAAATGGCTTTAAAAAGTCTTCTTCGGCACAAAGGTAGCATTTGTTAATGACATCAGCAACTATAATTGTAGCCAAACACTCTGAATTACAGCTCGAATATAGATCTATTGTTACTAAAAATATGGTAATTTAAGTAATAAATTCATTATTTATTCACTTTGTCCAACTATTTAACAAATTAAATGTTTTCCCATATTAATCAATATGGTGGAATACGATAAGACGTAATAATTACAAAACAGAATCACTTAAACTAATCCGCATCATTACAAAGCATACAATCTTTCATAAATTAAAGTGGCAATAAAATTATATTGATAAAAATATCCCTACATTTAGAAGTAATTACTAAATTAAATAACTTGTTTTTCAGCACCACATATACATTGAACATGTACGATGACAATCAATAAAAAACAATATACAAATGAGTAGAGCCTTTCATATACAACATGAGTCCCAGGATACCTGATGTTTCGTTGAAGTACGCCATATTAAATTTCTTTATTATGAAGTAGAATGTATCTCCCTAACATTATTTATATTATAAGATATATAATATAACTCTTAACTAATGAAAGTTTGTGAGACTCATGGAAGCTGCGCCTTCTACCAGCTTCAGTATAGAGCTACACATCAGAACTGATTTTACCGCTATTATATTTTTCATCGCTTATCTAAGCAGCCTCAAAACATTTTAATATTCACAATCTATACATATGTAAAAGAAGACAGTAGTGTCAGTATATATTATGATTGTTTGCAAAAACATAATTTATTATATTATGAAATGAACTAACGTATATGTCATAATGGTGTAATCAATATGTTCAGTTCTGTGACAGAATTCAAAAATTTCAGGCACTACATACTATTTTGTTTTTGATTCGCGCGGAACGAGAATTCCATTCATTCGACTGAATGATTTGCCATACTTACTGCATTTGTAAGGTTGATGCTTATTCATATGAAAATATCAGTTCAAAGCAAATCGGAAAAGGAAACACTTATAATGAATATCGCATTACATAATGTATTTCACTTTTCATTCATTCTACTATTATCAACTGTCAAGAATCAATTTATAAATTACTATAATTCAATGTTTGATATTAATGTATGATTTCTATATTATATAAATAGTAAATTATATAATGAAAAACAATTTACCACGATTATCTACTATTCCAAAACAATTACGTTTCAATTTTTTAGCGTAATTAAAAAGTGATGTGTATCTAGTATAATTCCTGTTAAAATAATGAAAAACTTAATAAAATCTGGATTATTGAGATTTTGTACACTTCCATGTATTTTGTCACTAACGACCCGGGTTTCGCCTTTCGGCATCTTCAGGCATTCGAGCACACGAATGGACTCAGTTCAAGTTCGAGTTCAGTTCGAGTCCATTCGTGTGCTCGAATGCCTGAAGATGCCGAAAGGCGAAACCCGGGTCGTTAGTGACAAAATACATGGAAGTGTACAAAATCTCAATAATCCAAATTTGATATTGAAATTCCATCAAGCACCCTCAGTCGATGTCTTAAATTATAGAAAACTTAATGTTCAAAACAGAACTGACAGTTTTTATTACAGTAGAGCTTTATATAATTTGAATGAAATGTAATTGCGAACCATTTTTTATTTTACAAGCTTAACATTAAAATTGATACAAAGTTTTTTATGTAATAATGTTATAATATGTTGTATATAATACTTCCTATAAAATGCTAATGAAAAATTCAAGTACAATCGGGTGGTTATTAAAGTCGCTTCGTTTCTGTTTTATGTAACATTCTGTAAAATAGTACTACAGTATGAAAAAATATGATGACTTTACAAGAAAATACGAGAATTTTCAAATATTACGAGTATCGTTCTCTAAAACATAAAGAAAATCCGTTTTCCAGTCCGTTTTGACAATATCTAGTGGACGTTTTGTTATAAATAAATAAAGCTTTAGCTGCTAGAAAAGTTCCACTAGGGAAACACCCGCGCGGAGAGTTAACCGCTGTCGATAATTTTCAGTGCATTTTCAAGTAATGTTTCTTCAGAATGTTACCACATATTCTTTTTATAACCATAATAAACTAGTATCCTTAGCTTATATTTCACAATTAAATGAAAAAAGTTTGCTGGTCTTACAAACTATAAGTCATCGGATTCTAAAATAATGTAGCTAGAAGTACTTCTAATACTTTATTTGAAAGCCAATATATGATCAACATAAATTTTATAATTTGTTTATCAGTCATGTTGTCATCTTTAGGATAAAATTTCTTCTACAATGTATTATTTAGTTATAATTTAAATGAGCACAACGCTGTATACTTTTTGATAATTGCTAAAATTAACTGTTCTATTGCGTCTTTAGTCTTTACACCAAATGTTGGTTGTCCCATCAGCACCCACTATTTTTACTCAACTGATTTAGCGTGCATCCATAACGCAGCAAAAATGAGTTTATATACATTTTAATGTTGTTAGAAACATTTAATAAGACGCTTAAAATGGTAAAAAAGAAATTATCAATGTTTTTCATAGTCGCTTAATTATTCAGTGTGTCGTGTACTGATACCAATTGTATGTTATAGTTTAACCTTTTTTTTTCCATGTCTGCTTCCAATGTGGAGCATATGGTCTCCTAATGGAGGTATCTTAACAGACTTTTTCTACGAGAACTGCTTGTTACTCAGTTGCTCAACCTCTCTTTTTTTTCCAAAGAGAGTAGGGATAGAAGGATAGGGCTATGATAGAACTAGTGGTTAGCTAATCGCTCTCGCTACGCCACGTGAGGATGGAATGAGTGGGAGGGAGGGAGGGAGGACTCAGACTACGAACAGAAATTCATAAATCGATTGAAAGATCAATCAATGAAAACCGTCCGCACCGGGAATCGAACCCGAGACATCCGTAACCGTAGCCAGCGACGCTACCAACTGCGCCACGGAAGGCGACAGTTTAACCTACTGCGCATTTAATAATTAATAATAATAATTAATTAAGAATTATGGATACTGAGTTTGACATTAGTCTTGAGACTGTGCTACAGTACGTGTGTACCGTTTTGAAGATGTTGCTCATATGTGTATTCGGAAATTCACTGTCCTAGCCTACATAGCTTCTACTTGCTATGACTAGGGCGCCAGTATTTATGAAGCCATTTGTTGTATTGAGCGTCTAATCAATGTATAAATACTAAAATGGTTCAATAAAGGAAAAAGCTTTTTGGCTATTGATAATAAAAAGTGCTTAAAATATATAGTATAAACACGCAGATATGAACAAAATAATAGTAAGAATATAATGGTATAGAAAAAAATTATATGTGATGAAAAAAATTGATGTTATTATGTGTCAGATATTTGATTAACGAATTTTCGAATCATTAAGTCAAAATTTTGTTCCTACTGTTACGCCGTTACAATTTTGTCTGGTCATGAAATTGATGTAACTTAATAAATATAGTGTGATAAATAAAATGAATCTCGTTTTGATTGATTGCAATATTAATATTTACAGATTTTGTTAAATTTCATGATGAAAATCCCAGAAATATTCTTGTATGGATATATTATAATATATTACGCTGTAATTTCCGGCACACATAAGAGTTGCGATGGAAAATAAGGTTTTTTTTCGTTTTTTCATTCTTATTCTTGGCAGTCAAAAAATGTGGTACGTATTTCAAAATCAATGCACGTATCTTTAAGCAGAATATCTTTTATAAAATATACATATAACTGAATAACATTTAGATTGAACAAATCAACTATACTACTGCAACCGAGATTTTAGTCAAGAATAGAATAGATGTGTGCTTATAAACTTAAGAACTCCCTTAGTTATGGTGTATTTTTCCGTTTATGGGTTGGGATAGGCAATATTTTTATCCAGACTGACTGACAACTGGACTTAACCAAATCATATGATAAAGCAAACAGATTGCTTTTTCATCGATGTATTCCCAGCTTTTACTTTATGAAAATTTGTCAAATATTTTCGGTGTTGATTTATCTTTTACAGAAAACGTATTTTATTTTGATATTGCATCGTAATCCACATTGCCGATTTAAATTAAAATCTTTATTCTAAACATTTTTGGTAATGAGTGTTATTTGAAAAACTTATCGCCTCTGATGATGTTTCAAACATTATTATAAATCTATAAAAAGGAATTAGTAGGTTTTTCTGTCATAACGCAAAAATCTTTGATAATTTTCTGTCGTAAATCGTAGAACAAAGTATTTTTAAGAAAGTGATCATGACATTTAGAATAATTTTACATTAAATATCAGTCAGAAAAAGTGCGAGATAACGAACTTTTTGGTACATTTCCAAAATGTTTAAAAAATCGTTATATTAGTTAAATTGGAAATTTCTTAACAATTATTTTCTTAAAAATACTTTGTTCTTCGATTTTGTCTCAGACGTCAAATCTCGATAACCTACAATAAACGCTAATCTAGTCACGGCGTTAAGCAATTAAAAGCATTTCTGAAAAACAGGCGTCAACTCTTTGCTAGACAGACTTGAAAACTTTACTATTTTCATCTAAATCTCGTCCAGTCACACTATGGCAAATGAATAGTATAAATTATTGACAATAAAAAAAATAGAATAATAAGATATAAAAAAATAATATTACATATATTGATTTATTGGAAATTTCATAAAAAAATAATTAAAATTCCGCATGCTATTCTCATAAAGCATTTTATCGGTCGTTATTTTAAAAATAACGGTTTTAACTGTATTCTTAAACCTTTTTGTCAGGAGAAGTTGAAGAAAAAAAAATGTGATAGAAAAAAGACTAGTTGGTTTATTATCCTCTCAAAGCGTTTTTCTGGACGGGATGAGTGCCTAGAGAGATAATATAACATGAAAAACTTCCATACTTCTTGGGTAAAAATCAATAAATTGATTTAAACGTCATTATATATATGCATGATCCCATCGAAAGATTTAAAACCTTGATGTGCGGATTAATGAAAAAAAGTCCAACTGCTTCTAAATTATTTTTCTTATTTAACCCTTCCGTATTCATGGCGTAACAAACTTCGGCCTATAAATCTTTAAATTATATGTGAAATAGGTGTTACAAACAATTTAAAATTTTGCTATTTTTAAATAAAATAGTTCTACATATAATACAAAAATAAGAAAAATATAAAATTATAGTATAGTATAGTAACAATTATTATAGTATGGGAACGATTAGTATAGTAAAGTAATAATCTGAGATGCATGACGTACCGTATGCAACCGTTTTGTTTCAAACGGCACCAACACACATCTTGAGGTAGTTCTGCTATGAAGAATTTTGAATCTTGCGTCTTTCGATAATTTTGAATAATTTGATGTATTTCAGGTTTTACACACAAAATATGATGGAAAATAATTACTTAATACTTCATAAAAACATATTTCACTTTTTGAAGTTGTCATTTCGCTTTATAAATGCGTTTATATGACAAATCCCACACGGTAACGAAATGTGACTGCATTAAGATATTAATTTATAAATAAACGACGATGAAAAATAATAAATGTAATAAAATAAAGTGACCCTAGTGTTGTTATTCAATATTCACAGGATGAAAATAATTCTACATTTAAAAATCCGGTATTACTTCAAACGAACAGCTTTAGTGCGGGCAAACACGTAGGTGCCCATAAACCTGACACACTATACAAAAATAATCCAAGAAAAATGAAAACTGACCGCCACCTGGTGGCCGCCGAGTAAAACATATACGTGATAGTAGATGGAATTAACCCTGCTACGAGAAATAATTCCCTTATAATATGTTTGCGTGGTCTGTAAATGCATACTTGAAATTACCTAAGTGCACAGCATTACTAATTGGACGTAGTAAGTGCACGTATAAAATTAATATAAATGTAGTTACTTTGAGCATGTACATATAGACAATAAATCTGTTGTAATTAACTAATTTTTTTAAGATGAAATTAAAAAAATACGAGCGTAATTTATATGACGTCTTCGTGTACTTTTGCGACAGTAATTTAAAGTGAAAAATGGAATTTTGTTTTGGACACGATACCATGTAAAATCGAATTAGATGTTTTTTCAAAAAGAAAAGACAATAACAATTTTTTTTGTAAAGATGTTGGTCACAGGCTAATTATTCAATACTATAAAAAATGTGTCGGAGCAGGCTGGAAACATCTCACATTGTCATACCTTGGACCTGGTATGGTAATCATTATAGATTTAAATTTGGTGACATTAGCGTGTGCTAGTAACATCTACATACCATTAAGTCAGTGCTTAAAATCAGTCACTCATTAGACATGCTAGTAGTATAATGCAAACAAGGCGAAGTTGATAATTGAATCTGAAATCTAAATGTAGTCCCACCCTGCATCAAAAACATCATTGTATACACAGAAAATATATGGTGTTTTTCCTTTTTCACCGTCTGTGCTGATTTCTTTTCTGATGTAATATTGTAGGTATTTTGGGAATATGTA
The DNA here is from genome assembly GCA_022494535.1 of Himalopsyche phryganea. Taxonomy (NCBI): domain Eukaryota; kingdom Metazoa; phylum Arthropoda; class Insecta; order Trichoptera; family Rhyacophilidae; genus Himalopsyche; species Himalopsyche phryganea. The sequence goes on along the minus strand of JAGVSL010000089.1, from coordinate 1,275,361 downwards.
TTTTTTTAAATATTCAATTTCTACGTTGACACTGTTGGCAGAAAAACGAGGAAATATGGCTTTAAAAAAGGCCATAAACATCAATTGTACTTTTGAGGAAGCATGGCATTCAGACTCCTTCATTTATTTGCATTACACTGTTACCAAGTACATCTTACGTTTCATTACTACCGCAAATCACTAAATATATATACTCTTTTGTTAGAAAAACATTTCCTTCAAGGTAAATTTCTAATGACATTTTATTGAATTACATAAAACACAATATTATTATAAGTGCAACTAATCCATATTGATATCATAATTTTTTCTACCATGTCTGCTATCATTATGTACAATTTGAATGACTAATGATAGCTTATTACAACATATACTGGCCAAAAGCACTGCTTGTTATTTTGCTCAACCACTGTTTTTGGAGAGAGTGCGGATAGGATAGAGCTAGGACAAGACAAGCGGTTAGCTAATTGTTCTCACTACGTCCCGTTTTTAGTATCAGATGTGTGGGAGAGAATTTTAGACTTCACAAAAATCTTTGCTGTCGAACACAATGTCAATTGAAAAAACAATTTATGGAGACTTTCGTAATGAGATTCGTTCCCGTAAATACCTCAACCACATCCAATTACGTAGACTACTCGGCTACAGACCCGTCATATTTCATTCTTATATTTTAATTCTTGGAAATAAAATAGCTGACTGCAACAAATAATTAGCATCACATACAAAATACAACAAATCGTATTGTTTGATTAAAATAGTATTCATTAAAAACATTTTACAAGAGAAACTCTTTTCTAATTAAAAATCAATAGTCCAGTATCAGTTATAAATACCGTTTTATAATAAACATTGGAGCAGAACACAAATACTCGCAGCTATCGTTTAAAGCATAGTGCATCAGAGTCTGCCTATTGAAAAGTACCCTCTGAGGGTAAAGTAATCCCCTCCTGCTTCAAATGTGGGTCAATAGAGATTAGAGTGGGTGGTCAATTGAAGGAGGTAATGCTCACCCTACTGTCTGATCATGTGCAGATAGGTTGATCTATTTGATAATAAATATGTTATATTAACATCGGGGGATTTATAATGTCTCTTATAAAACTTTCACATTAAAGAATTCATTATTATTTATGTGATTATTTCATAAAGCTTTTTGATATTTGATTTTTGTGAAAATTCTTATTCATTGATTAAATATTGTCTAATAAAAACCAGTTTTTAGCCTATACACACATAAGACAAATGAAAGATTTTTTCTTTCTTATTTCAATATCATTATATTTATAGATATATTACAATACGAAGTACTAATAAGCTGAAATTTATTTTTGTTGCCCCAAAGAGCACACAAAATACTTAAACTACGGTGTCAGATGGCGGCTATTCATTAGAATTTGCATCTCACATGGTTAGGTTCGCGTAATTGACCCACGAGATATCCAATCTCGCACAGGTGAAAACACACCCTGCATACATTAAATGAAAGTTGTTTAATATCAAACACTATTAATTTAATTAATAGAAGCCTTACTTACGACATCATTATGTGGAAGTAACGGCCATTCAAAATTAAATGTAAATGTGAAATAATGCTAGCACGAAATTAACTGAATAGTAAACGATGAAATGAATAGTCAATTATACTCGGTTCGTTGAGAGTAATTTTACATAACAATATGTTAATTATGAATATTGATAAAATATTTTCGGACCATTTCATCTCATGAAATATCATATTAATTCTGATACTTTTATTTATTTAAAACTATGCTTATTTTTAGTGTTCATATTCAGGTATTCGATACATTTCATTTTGTTTATTTTATCGTGACTTTACAATATTTAATACTCATATGTATATATTTTTCAGTCACAACAAAACTCTCGGTTACCAAGCCCATGCAAATTTACACAGTTTATTGTACACGACAAATCCCAATGAATGTGACTATTTTCACCTAGCATCGTTGTTCTCTTCCCGAGTTATAAATTGAGAATGTCTAGTTGTGAAGCTAGTAATAAAATAACGATGTTTTGAAACATTTCAAATATTTAAAAGTATCAAGTAAATTTGTAATCAATTTCTTTTTTTATACATTTTAATTTTACTTAAGAACAATAGTTTGTGAGATATATTAATCATTACTATAATGTATTAGTATTTTCATTGCATATGATGTCCTTAACTTTTGAATAAAAACTATTTTGTAATTGTTGTTATGTCAGACAAAGTATTTGCAGTATATAAATTATCGCACGTGTTTGCTAACATTTGAAAAGTTAAATATTATGTTTGCGTCACTTCTGAAAACCGTAAAAATAGATTCTTTATAATACTATTCAACTTTAGAAATTCTTTCCCTACTTTTCCTACAACGACCGAAAAAATCTTTTCTGTGATTTACTTGAGAACTCTGCAACTCAAAGAGGAACCCAAGGGAAAATTCTTTTTTATTCTACCCATAAAATATTGTCAAATATTTTGAGATTTCATTTTATGAATGAAATGAAATGAAATATCGATTTTCTTTTTAGTATTTCTAGGTTATCTTCAAAAAATAATTTAAATAAAATAATGGAAAACATAAAATAGCAGACTTGAATTGTGATTTTATTATTTTTTCTATTGTTTAAATGTACGATCAATTGAGTATTTAAGTTTACCAACGCCGTATTTGGCCATTAGTTTAACAAGTAATGGAATATTGTATATTTAATTAATTTCCTATTTTTAAAAATACCTTCGCTACATAAATAGTTGCCAGTTTGGAGAGTCGAGCTCTAGGTTTCAAAATAAAATAGACTATTAATCACCACTTCTGAGTCACGCAGTAATCGACAAATATATTCATTGATAGATACCAATTTAATTAGCGCCCTTCGATGTTGGTTTTCTAAACAATTTGCATATTGAAACATGTGTTAATATTTAGTACTAAAGTTCTTCCTGAAAACATTGAAAGTTACCCTAAAGATGCCCTAACATTGCACAATAATGTTGGCTTAACCCCTAATGCATTGGCATTCTAACGACAGTACTTAGCGTTCATTTGCCCCCTGCTCTTTTCAGTGCACGAACTAAAAACGAGACTGTGGTTCAGTCCCGATACTGCAGCTCTAGGTGAAGCTTTTCATATATATTAACAGTTTTTCTTTTCAAATAATAATTTCAAAAGTACATATTTTTTTCAAAAGCTTTGAATCTTAATTATTGATTGTAATTTTTAATTGTTTATTCACGTCTTTTATATGATATGTTTACAGAATAATCTATGATTTGTATTACTCAATAAAGAAAACTAGCAAAAAACTATACAAATATTTGAAAAACTAATGGAATTTTACATTTGTATACATTAAAAATTATCTGAATTAACGATAATTCATCGTTATATATATATATTGAGTCAAATAAACATAATATATTAATCACTTTTAAGGTGTTAACTGTCAATTCTTGGTGGAAAGACATTATATTTAAAAAAATAAAACACAATTCCTTTGTACTACTTCCACATATTTATAATGATCAGGACTCAGTTGATAAACCAGTCCTGATCCTGATCATTATAAATATGTGGAAGTAGTAGAAAGTAATTGTGTTTTATTTTTTTAAATAATATATTAACATTAGTATTTTTTTTAGGCTCTCGAAAATACTATTCCTGAATTATGTTAACTATTTCTTATATAGTAGTCGATCAAACACTCTCTGGGTGAACCTGTATCTAAGTGGAAATCGCGATTCTCTGCTGTTGTGCTGGTGTACACAGGCTCGAATCCCAGAAAGGTAGCTTTCATAAATAATAAAAAAATCATTTAATAATAATTCGATCTATCCTTAACCCTATGTTTTTTATCTAACCCTTTTTGAAAAAGAGAAGTTGAGTGACCAAACAACAACCATTTCTCTTGAAAGCAACTTGTTTAGATGCTCCGTTATATTGGAAACATGAGTTTAAAAAGAGATATGAACGATTTATGCACATATATATACTTTTCTGGCTTTTGGTTTGAACTTAATCGTGACGTCCACAAAGATGTAAATATCGAATGTTAAAACTAAGGAAATTAGTGACAAAGTGTTTTGAATGAAACGAAATTTCAACGTGAAATTGGGTCAAATAAAAAAGTTTAATTCTTATTTCTTTTGCAGTAAACAATTTAATAATTCAACGTCAATGATCGCTTACTTAATCATTACTATTAGTTCAGAAACGCTAGTTACTTTTATTACAATCCAGTTAGGTTGGAGGATGGTTTTCGGTTTAATAACGTCACACACATTCTGAAACATGCAACTCACCAATTATCGTATTGATTATCCCTTTTCGAGTGGAAACATCTTGTGTAAGTTTTATCACAAATCATGAAAAAAACTCCATTCGAACTAACTTTTGCGGTTTTGGCTTTTCAGTCTTAATTCACATTTATCAAAATATTCATCCAGTAATAATGATTCAGTTTTTTTATACAATAGATTGGGTTAATTTTGTCATTTATTTTACAAAATAATGATTCTCATAAATTGTATTCTCATTTATTTCATAAGATTGGTTTAGATCCTAAAATATTATTGTAATTTCATAAATAACAGGGTAATTGAATTCAGTCCATTTTATATATCGTTTAATAAATGATAATAAGCTTCATCCGAATACAGTTTGAATTGAGATTAACTTACATGAAACGGGCATTGATATTTTTTACTCGCACATGAATAAATATTATTGAACTAATTTACACATTATATTTTATTTCCGAAGAATCAACTTATTTACTAACCATTAATTTACAAATCTATGATACTTTAATTCGAGATTAAGAATGAATTGTCGCATGATAAATTAATTTAATGTAATCAAATAATTTGAATATATATATTATATTTGATTTAAGCCCACCCAAAGTTTTATTGATTGAATTAGCATTTATTTGCAAAATCTCTATTATTGAAAGGTTAACATTGTAAATTACTAAGTTCTTCAAGAATAATAAAATAAATTTGATAGTTATTTCGGCATCACGCTGTCGTCAGAGCTATATTTCTTGTTTCTAGGATAGTTATAACTGAAGTTACATGGAAGTTTTTAGGATATTTTTGACGACGGTACGATGCCAAACTAGTTAACAACATAATATAATATTATCATCTATGTTTTATCATTTTTATAGAACCTAATACTTTTTTTAATATTACGTTACTACGTTTTATATTTAAGCAATTGTTTTGCTATCACTGCTGTGACAAATTATTAACACTTGTTTTAACATTTATTTAGACACTATAAAGGTGACTTTTACAAATGAATAATAATATCCATATACAACTTCCATTTCTTAAATCAAGTTCATATAATTTAGTTGTTTATAGCTGAAGCTTTTTTATGTTTTCAACACTTTTGTACCAACAATTCTTAGAGAAAATATTTACGGCAAAGATATTACATAAAACTGTAAACTGTCAACGCCTCCAATGAAATAAATCTGTCTTATCCTTTTTTTAATAAATTTTGTCACTAATACCATAACACTTCAGTTAAAACTGTTATTTGGTTTTATTTCAATAACCAAATATATATTTTCTATGGATTCGGCGGTAACTTTTTGGAAGTTCATTTTTAATATAAAATTAATATTTATAACTTAGTTAGTCCACTTGGTTGATATAAAATTAAAATTGATGACCAATTGTGATAACTAAGTTATCAATTTTAATTTTATATTAACCAAATATATATTTACAATAAAATTTTCATAATTAATATATTATACGTGAACGGTAAAATTTAAAAATATACACGAATTATTAAAACTTTACATGTTAAATACTCACACAATATTACTTCCACTAAAATATTTTACCTGAAAAGAACAGTCAAGCAACGCTGTTTATAAACAAATATTTTGTATTGTATTTAATTTCATACTTTGAAATATTTTGATTCACATTCGGATACTGATAATAAAAAATTTAAATTGTTGAGATTTTGTACATTTCCATGTATTTTATTGACCTTCCTAACGACCCGGGTTTCGCCTTTCGGCATCTTCAGGCATTCGAACAACAAAATACATTTAAGTTTAGCATAATTCTGAAGTTGAATAAATTCCAAATAAATTTGTAAACAGAAATCCAATGTATCACGATTGAAAAGAAAGGTTATCATTAACAAAATTTGACTTGTAAAACTTATCTTTTATTTTGACTTTTATTAGTTAATCGTACCTAAACACTGGCGACTTTAAATGGCTATTAAAGCACTTGAAATTTCTTGCCGGTTTTTGTATGAAGTTTTCTATAGCTCAGCTATGGAGTATTCTTATCTACATTCCTGAAAAGCGGAAGCTGAATGCATCTTGTCTTGAAGCTGTATGCACAAACATCCGAGACGACCCCAGATCATGTCTGCCTTCCTTTGGCACAAGGCCAGATGTTTCAATATTTTGATGTTATGCATTCACCGATTCTTAAAGATTCTTATTTCTAATATTACACATTATGATAAAATAAACATGTCTCTTAAAATTTATGGATGTTTTTGTACAACTATTGCAAGGATATTCTCGATACATTAGGCTCGACCTCAAAGAAATGCTCATGAGTAATTTAAAATTAATTTACATATTCCCAGACATGACTTACATAATGACTACACAAAATAAATAGATAGCAAGTTATTAGTAATATATTGTACTACATGGAGTTATTATTGAAAAAGATTTCTTGAGAAACTCAACATATGAACAATCAAGACCCACAACAAGCCTTTTAATTGAAATCATTGTGGAAGCCCACTCAATCAACCTAATTATTTTACGTTAAATGAAGCTTTTAAGTATTTATTCAATTTTTCCCAAAAAACACGTGGATACAGTTATCAAATTTGTATTTAATAGACAGTATTACCTAATTACATTTCAAACGCCAAAGAAATAAGCACATTATTTATATATTATACTGGTGAGTACCCGGCATGCGTTGCAATATTTTTGTGTTTTAATTCTGTTTATTGAAAGCTTTTGGATACAAAATATTTTTTGTTTTCTGTATGGTGCATGCATGAATAAATCAGAAGGTTTTAACAAGGTTTTGCTGTGTGAACCTATTTTGATTTTAGATTTAATTTTTTTTTCTTCAGAAACCTTCATGGGTGTGTGCACAACAACCAAAGTTTAACGGAAATCGGATGAATGGTAAAGGAATGTATAGAGGACAAACAAACAAACATTTATTTAACCACCTGTATATTCTTAATTCATTTCTGATTAACATTTTAGTCTTCATATAATAAGCAACATATATATTTTTAGCCATGATTTGACAGAAAGAAGAAATGTGTGACTGTAAAACAACATTAATTAAAATTAACAGTAGACATTTTTCCCTAAATTCTTTCATAGATTGTTTTTGAATGAATTTAAAATACATATCATTAGACTTACATGGTGGTCATAAATAAATTTAAATCGCAATAACAATGGAAGAATTTATCGCCCTAATGTTGAAAATCAGTGTTATGATGCATTTGTTCGCCGTGACGTTTTCTTGCCCCGACGCCCCCTGTTAATATTTGGCGGAAGGCACTGATCTTATTTTTATGCCTTGCGTATCCCATATTCAAGATTGTTTTCCACGTTTCCAACGCTTTAAGTGTGAATGCGCTACTTGTACAAAAATGAAGTAAACATTGTTTTGGAGATTGCGAAATACATCAAATGATATTTATATGTTTGTACAGTTTATTACCGTAATCCTAATTTGAACATATAACGATGTGGATTAAAACAGCACAGATTAGTTCAAATAATATTTAACAAAACTTTTAGAAATCATATTATAATATGATGATATAGCCCAGACCACTCTGTATACGATTTATTATTATTATATATCACACGTAAGTATGAAATTTTCTCATGACGTAAGCGTTTATACGGTGTAAACAATTCACACACAGTTTCAACGTTCTATTAGATATTCAATATTTCAATTTCAATACCGTCATCTAAGAGAAGTACGGTTATACTAGTAATATGATACAATAAGATTAGAATCGGTTTTATTAATGGAAAGTATTTTTATTACTGGAAAATACAAAAGAAAAAGTTAATTTATACCAACAAAAAACTATGAACAATCAGAAAGTGCGTAAAAAATGTGAATAATTATGAAATAAATTTGGAAAATGTAATACATTGAGTGGAAAGTTTGTAGAGTAAAATTCGAAAATAGCTTCATTTGTATCGTTTTCAATATTGTGAATTTTTAATGATTAGTTTTACCCTAACCATGTTATATTTACCTTTTATAATTTATTCCTATTGAAGTTATCATTCATATAAATAAAACTAGCTATCTTACTCAAATTTAACCTCATGTTTAATTATATTATAGTAGGATGGAATTTTTCATTTCGTTATATATAATTTATTTACAACTCTATTAATTCATTTCATATTCAGAAGCTATTGGTCTGATAAATAATAAATGATTCAGGTGTAATCAATAAGCGTGGATCAATAATAATGGATACAGTATGTGGAGATATTTATTTAGAAGTAGACCAAAATACTAGGTGGTTATTTACTCTTTCATGTCAATTGAATAAATTATAGTTAAATAAATAATGATGTTTTATAAAACACAAAATAATTAATATTCTATAGATCTATGAATCAATTAAAAAGATTATTTAAAATATTTATAAAGAAGTCGCTTAGAAAATAATTCTAAGCTTGGAATCTGTGATTGAATGATATTTCAGATTTATTACAAAATGCTAACATCAATAAATCTGATTTATAAAGCACTAAGTTTATATCGTTGTGTATTAGATATTTTAATTAATAATTCGTCTATATAATTCCAAGACGGGTTTTCTAGATATATGTGATAATTCTGAGCTTGCCACATCTATATCAACCCGGGATTTAATCTTAAAGAAAATACAATCAAGTTCTTAATACCGTTCGAAGTCGGGTTAAAAACTATAATTTATACGAAAAAAAAACAAAGCGCAAATACATATGTGCTTTCTACTGAAAATCTAAAGTAAACCATTTCCTTTTTAAAAAGTCCATTTCATACAAATTATTAAATCTCACACACGATTGACAATAACGGCAATCCCTTAAATCTTTCATAATCACCTTTACACATAAGTTCCTACGGAAAGTTTTCCTTTTGTGTGAAATATAGCTGCCATTAATTCTCCGACCTTGAGTGTTCTTATTAGAAAGTCTTTTCATGCGAATTAACTTCGTGTACACAAATTAACTAAACGTGAGCGATAGCAAAAAAATAAAAAAGTTTTACTGTAAAAATAAAAAAATAGAAATCTGTTATTTGCGTGGGTTCATTATATTAATATTATGTTTCAATGAGTTATATCATCGTATATCTCTTGAATCGTATCATCCATATAAAAACAAACATCGCTTAAACTAGATTATTACGACCATGCTAAATGAATATTTTTTTCATCCATACAATCAGCATTATCTTAATTTCTCATATTTTTTTTAATTCAAAAAGTTTTTATTGTTTACTATATAGCTTTATGTTAATAATAGCTTTTTTATCATGTCAACAGGATAGTGAAATCATTTTATCCATCACTATTGGTTAAGATCAAAATAATAGTAATGTAATGTGTTGAATCATTATGCTTCAAAATATTTGTTTCTTTAGGAATATGTGCTTCCAATGTTGAAATGTTGCTTGACGTGATTAGAACGTACGACGAATGATGATGTTATCTTCGAGAGTTAAGGAATATTTAGATGCTTCCTGATCGGAGGTTGGCGAAAGACTAATTTTTCCTTTTCTGTATTTTTCTATCGCATGTATTGCATTTTCCAAATATGGCGTTAATATGGGTATATACTTATCTTTCTACTCAGTAATATTACATTTCATTAATGCTATTGTGTGAAATGATGACTCAACGAATGCGCTGGCTAAACAGTTGAAATATCAAATTTCACCGACAAACAACGTCGTGTATACCCACATTATTTTGTTGGCCTTACCTACAAAATGTTTTCCAAGCAAGAGTGTAACTGCATTTTTAAACGAAATAAAAAAAAAATTCCATGTCCGCTCCCAAAGTGGATCATATGGTCTCCTAATGGAGGTATCTTAACAGAATTTTTCTACGAGAACTGCTTGTTACTCAGTTGCTCAACCTCTCTTTTTTCGAAGAGAGTAGGGATATAAGGATAGGGCTAGGACAGGACTAGTGGTTAGCTAATAGTTCTTGCTACTCCCCGTGAGGATGGGATGGGTGGAAGGGAGGACTCAGACTACGAACAGAAATCCATAAATCAATTGAAAGGTCAATGTATGAAAACCGTCCGCATCGGGAATTGAACCCGAGACATCCGTAACCGTAGCCAGCGACGTTACCAACTGCGCCACGGACGCCGACAAAATTTACATATTTTAAATCAAATGAGAAAGTGTTTGTACGTGACTAGTCGTTGTAAAGTAATGGTTTTTTATTCTTAACCATTTTTGAACTGTTAGTGAACACTATTTCTGCGTTAAGCGTTTACTGATATTATCAAAAATAGTAGATTTCTATGTCTAAATTAAATAAGAAATCGATTTGTCATACTTTTAAATGTGTCATAGTTAATTTTACAATCAGAAAAATCTATAATTTCATTAATATCAATGAGACTTTTAATATTTTATTATCTTATTTATAGTTTTCTGCTGATTAAGATCTTATGACATAGCTCACTCTTTGTTTTACTTGCTATCCTTAACCGAAAATATTTAAAGAGCATAATAAAATAAGCAGAAGCGATTTTTTTTCAAAAGATGTGAGGAACACTCTAAAAATATTACCTTAATTAATGTAAACACAGTTATTCGCATTATGAAGATTAAGTCGAATCAAATAAAACATTACCTTGATATGATTCCGAGTAATTTGTGTGTGAAGTAAATGCTAAATTTTACGCACAGATCATCAAACGAAAAAGAAAGAGTTTTTCAAAAGGTTTTTTATATGTAATACCATAAAATTTCTATATATAAATGCCATACAGACATATGAAGGTTACATTCATGAAATGAGAAATGTTTTTCTATAACTGAAATTTATAATGAAGAGAAGTAGTTTGTGCTACCCAGGACCATATGACCATATAAATTATTACATCAAAACATGGGGGATCATAAATTATTTTATCAAGGAATTTTGGAAATCAATAGAGCCCAGTTAAATTCCTTCCCAATCCTGAACGAGCAGCTGAACCTTCCAAATACTGCGTTGCTGTATCCTATCCGTTGAAACACCTAACAGATGTCACTAAATGTGGAATGATTGTATATATTTATCCTTTCGTCGAATTGCATCGCGTCGAAACCCACAATGCTATTATAATTGTAAAATCACTGGTAATTCTAATAGTAGTTGGAAAGCAGGAATTCGCCACTCTGTTAATGTGTTGTTTACAAAATAAGGATTAAAGCGATTCTCGAAATGTTAATTCAGGTATCAGTGTGGATCCTAGACGTATAATATTTTATCTCGTAAATAATATTTGCCGAATTTGTATCTTCTATATAAACGTTAGACACTGTTTACTGTCTGTCAGTTTATGTCCATTCGTGCGCTCGAATGCCTGAAGATGCCGAAAGGCGAAACCCGGGTCGTTAGTGACAAAATACATGGAAATGTACAAAATCTCAATAATCCAAATTTGATATTGAAATTCCATCAAGCACCCTCAGTCGATGTCTTAAATTATATGAAATAAAATTATTATTTTTGGTTGTAAGGTATTAAATTATATTTAATTATGAAGTATATATAGAAACATAAAAATATTTCTCGATTAAATTTCTCGAGAAGCTCACTATGAAATAAAAGAATGAAATACTTTTCGGTATTTATTTAGCGACATAACTGTGGTTTATAATTTAGTTATTGGTGCATCCATATTTATACTACATGCATGACTTATTTATAATTATACCTATGGCCAGTATTGATTGCATTTTCAATCAGGGAACCGCTAGATTAATGATATACTAAGTTCAACAGAAGGAAGGGCAGCGAACCACCATAGAACAAAGGTGAGGAAGCAGCACATGTAGACCTTAGTTTAGAAACAAATAAAATACAGCTTATGATGTCTACAAAATACACTTGGCCATCAAATCGCAAGTAACACGTAAACATGGTTGATAGATTAATATTGTCTTGTTCTCTGGTATTTTTTAATTTTAAAAATGTTTTTATTTTCATTATGTATTGTTTTTATTATTATTATTGTTTTCATTATTATTATTGTATTCTTGTTATTATTGTGTAAATAAATCAAATTATGATATAATCTGGTACAGAGCGGATTATGAAAAAGATCTTTGATCTTCCCTTTAGATTTTAGATCGACTAAATTTGCAAGATTTTCAAGAAATATTCACAGAATGCTCTTTTAACAAAAAAGGTATTGCCAAAATGTGAGATAATTATATGAATATGAATTTTAAAGATAATGATCGCAGCAGAACATTTAAATATTTTCCATTAAAAACAATAAATGAACATTTTTAATTTTAAATGGAATCTTTAAAAGTTTTTATTTGAACTGTCTTAATAAAAAGACTGCATGTTGGCATGCAAACCACAATTTTTCATAAACTTTGATTCTCGTTTAATATAGATTTAAATTACACGATATGTTCGTGGAACGATATAACCGTGTTATATGACAGCCAAGTGTAGTATCATCTGTTAAGCTTTCTTCCGCTGGTTTCAAGTGAATGACTAAAAATAAAAGAACGATACTGGGCTTAATAGACAGACGATATAAGCTTTTTAAAAGTTTTACGTAAAAAAAGATAAACTGTTCTTTTTTGAACTTATCTCAATCATTCATTCATTAATGGTCTCTCAGTTTTACATAGTGTGCTGTAAACTTAATTAAAATCCATAAATTGACAAAAACTTCTACGTTGTGTTTTTATTAGTTGTTTAAAGACCGTTCAAACTCATAGTTTAACCATTTATATGAAGCATAAAAGGGATTATCTGAATTTATGAAATTAAGTAGGAAAATTTATGTTAGGGGCAGATTTTTTGAACACAGAGTTATGCTTTTTGCTGACGAGAATGTCTCCAGATCTCTCGAGCGCGAAAGATACATGTACTTCCTTTTTTCAGACACAAAAAATAAACACACAATTTTCATCCTGCCTAATCCAAGAAGAGGCGATAAATTTTGAAAAGATGCCTCATACAAACACTAACTGAAATGATAAACTAAAAATGTACAATGTCGGAATATTTTTGGGCTTAAAATATGGAAGTAGCTCAACAAAATAATTCTATAGCAAACGACTATAACTTTCCAGACACTTATACAAGCTGACATTTTTTGAAAGTTAGCAAGTAAATTTGTTTTCACTGTAATGATTTATTATATTTTATAAAACTGTTAAAAATACCCTTTTCCATAATAATTTTGCTTATACCAAAATACTCAAAAACCTTTCTATATTTGAAGGTGAAACAATGACTATATAACAAACTATTAATGTGTCAAATTTTATCCTTGTTCTCCTGTAACTATTACATATTTTAAATTATATAAAAAACATTTTCTACTAGTTTGTAGGTTTTTAGGAAATTACGTGATTTTTGAAAATATTAAGAATTTGAATTGAATAAACTGCTTCAATTAATATATAATTCTCTTTAACTACCGAAATTACTGAATCAGTGTTAACAAATAATGAAAATTTCTTAATTTGCAGCTAGGCGTTCTTTTATTCGAAAACCACTGAAAAAAAAATATGTTGTTTTAGTCAACAAGTATTTTGATAACTTGTGACGGTACTATGATTGTATGTTCCAAGAACGTTATTTTGCAATCTTAAAACCATTTTTTCTTTATTGTTTAAAAACTCTAATACATCTTGCATCTCGTGTTTCATTAAACTACGAATATTTGTGAGACATTATTATTATTGTCCCTTTCGCACTAGCCCATATTTACAAGAGATCAAGTCTACAGTTGAAGGATATTTAGAAAACGATATCTTATTTATGATTTATGACACTTATTGTCGGAAATACCAACGAACATGCTTTACAATTGAATTTTTGTGTTTCCGTTGATTTTATGGATAAAGAAACATGTGTTTGTTTATTTAAACTTTTTATTTTCCCAATAGATAATAAAACACATTATCCCGTTTAGCTTAGAAATCACTATGCCTTTTTTTAAACAACTTTCTCGATTTTTTTATTGTGTAACAGTTATGTTAGATGTTGATTCAACATTAAAAAACATCGAACGACGAAAAATTCTTCTCTCTCAATCGATTTATGGAATTCTGTTCGTTAGCTGATTGTTTGTGACGTCTAAAACCCTCTCCTCACTCACTCATCCGAACACCACGAGGCGTAGCGAGAGCGATTAGCTAACCACTAGTCCTGTCCAAACCCTATCCTTCCATTCCTACTCTCTTCTCTCTCCCTACTCTCTTCTCTCGAAGAGCATCTGAGTATTTCTCATAGAAAATTTTTGTTGATATACCTCCATTAGGAGACCATTGTCGGCGTCCGTGGTGCAGTTGGTAACGTTGTTGGCTACGGTTACGGATGTCCCGGGTTTAAGCCCCTGAGCCGAGAGTTCCATAAATCGATTTCTGTTCGAAGGAATCGGTGTATGTGGTGTCTGAAATTCTCTCTCACCAGTACGATTCTAAAAAAGTTGCGTACTGAAAGCGCTACTCCTGACCTAGCCCTATCCTTCTATCCTTACTCTCTTCGAAAAGAGAGGTTGAGCAACTGAGTAACAATCAGTTTTCGTAGAAAACTTCTGTTGAGATACCTCTATTATAAGGTCATATGCTCCACACTGGGAAACGGACATGGTAAAAAAATGCGAAATATAAAATAAGCAATATATTATTCCTCGTTATAAATATTTTTTTTACAATACCAAGCTTGTGTCGTAAGTTTAATAAGAGCTATCGTGTAACATTAGTTTTATTTTCATCGAAAATATAATATGAGAATCCTTTCGAATTTTGGATATTAATTTGTATGTAACGTCAAATCGATTTAAAAAATGATTGTTGTTCATAATTTTACCTCATTTGTATTACAGGAACTAGATAATTGAACAATATTTATATTTTTAAAAAACTGATAACTCTACATATGAATAGATGTATTAAACCCTACTATATTTAATATGAAAAGAAAAATTTCTATAAAACCTGGTAAACCGAGGAAAATAAACCGGGTTTCGGGTTTTTTCAAAACAGCCAATAAACCGGTTAACCGGTTTCGGTTTAAACTGGTTCGGAAGCCCTACTTGTGACTTCATTTCAAAGTTACAAATATTTATTTTATGTTTTGGTCTAAGCTGAAAATAATTGTCCAAATAAAGCAAGAAGACTTTTTTATCATTTATTTTTATCATTGTCAATGAATTATTGATACCATTCAAGTGATACAAAAAGCAATTCTCATTATAAATATCCAATAAACTTTTTTCTTCGCAAAAATCTGCATGTTCGAAAATTTTCCTTTACTCAGTCTCTTGTTATTAATTATGAAAGATAATTTAACAGTAAAGTCAACACGAAGACAACTTTCTAAGAAATGCTTCCGTAAGGGATCCAAAGTTTCAATAGTAGCTCAGAAGGTTAAAGGGTGGGTTAAAGACAATACTGACGTATTGTGTATAAAAAACTTTTAACCATTCACTAAGCGAATGTTAATTATTCATGTCAAAGTTCTTGCTACTTTAATTAATTAGTTTGACATCGTTATCAGCAGACTTTCAACCAACTACTGGATCAATGATGTCTTGATATGATAATATTAAATTTGTTTATAACATAGCACCTGAATTGACACATCGGTTGGTTACAGTTTAATTTACAAAAAAAAAAAATGTTTTATAATTAAAGATGGAGCAATTATTTGTTTTTTTTTATCTTTACAAGTATATTTATATCAAAATTACGCAAGGTAAATTTAAATTCATCAATGTTCTTACACGATAAACTATTCGGTTGTGAGGTCATGGGCTCAAATCTTCGAATAAACACTTTTCAACTGATTTATAACTTTTCTTCCAAAGGCATGGATGTTAGTGATTTTTACGGAGGATGAAGCGGAAGATTTTTTTGAATTGCTCAGCTTTTTCTTCACACTTTGACTTATTGTTTTTTTCCTAGACCATCTTTCTTTACTATTCGAAAAGAAACTTGAAGCCATTGAATAAACATCTGAAAAGTTTACTTAAATATGTTTTGTTAATTAGGAGTATATGCCTCGCATTGAGGCGGATATGGTATCACAAATAATAAGTAAAATATGTCTCTATATTTTATTAATCATTGTATTATTCTTGAGCAAAAAGATCAAATAGCATTATCCAAAACACAAAAATGAATGTTTAAAGATTGTGATTATTAAATCGTGTCAATTAGAATTAAACAATCATGTTTATCGATGAAAATTTTGATCTGTAGTTCTGTAAAGATTGATAGAAAGATATTTAGCTGTATACCAAAAATTTTACACCCTTACAAATGCTATGGTGCTATGTATCAAATTTTAACTTTTAATCATTTTCTGATATTCTGTAAAGATCTCCCACTAAATAATGACAGTAAATTTAAGTGGCAACAAACTCCGAAGAAAAATAGATACGTAAATTGTGTTTATTTCTGAAACGTTTATTTAATATAGACAACAAATCAACAAGGAAAGCTTGCCATCATCAAATTTCACAACTTCAACCAACAATAACTAACTAAAGGCATAAGTTAGTCAAAACGCCGATCAAAAGAGACGTGTATTATTTAAGTAAATAAAAGAAGCATTGAAATGGATATGATATAAGCATTTTTCTGTAGACGTGGCAAGAAAGGTGATGAAAGACTCTCCTAAAAGACATGAAAACTTTTCACAAGAAGAAGGGAATAGAGATAAAATAAGAGCGTACGAACGAAAAACTTTGACAAAACCACATATATCATATTTGGTATGGGTGGGAAATTGCTATGAAAAGAAATAAGGCTTCAGATGAAAACTCGCTCAACGTATTGTGTGCACAGGTATGGAAGAATCTTAAAAATAAACACCTTTACTTAACGTCGTCGTTGAAATTAGTTTTCTCAATAATTAGTCATGAAACGATTATCTCTTGTATTAAATATGTACGCAATATTTTAAAATATCAATTTAAAATGTGAAGTAACTTTTATTTAACATAAACGGCAAATAAGGAGAATCTTTAACTTCAGTTTCCGTGTTTTAATATATAATATTTAGCACGAATATATTCCTTAAAATTTCCCGTCGCACAACTGAACTCATAAAAATGATGGTATCTTAAAGTACATCTGCGGTGATATACAATTAAATTAATCTTGTATTATGTTTTAATATAACGTATTTTTCAATAGCATAATAGTTTATTGTAAAGAATATTAATAAATATGTTGCATTGCAGCAAACTACTTATGTACGAGATATCTTCAAGAACTAATTGAGAATTAAAAAATGTATAACCGGAGATTCCCTCAATAACGAGTATTACTACAAAAACCTTTTTTTTTTTCCATGTCCGCTCCCAATGTGGAGCATATAGTCTTCTAATGGAGGTATCTTGACAGAATTTTTTCTACGAGAACTGCTTGTCACTCAGTTGCTCAACCTCTCTTTTTTTTTTCGAAGAGAGTAGGGATAGAAGGATAGGGTTCTGACAGGACTAGTGGTTAGCTAATCGCTCTCGTTACGCCCCGTGAGGATGGGATTGGTGAGAGGGAGGACTCAGACTACGAACAGAAATCCATAAATCAATTGAAAGATCAATCTATGAAAACCGTCCGCACCGGGAATTGAACCCAAGACATCCGTAACCGTAGCCAGCGACGAAACCAACTGCGCCACGGACGCCAATATCTAAAAATCATGTTTCTAATTGAAAATAATACGTTATATTTTATCTTCCAGAATTGAAACTGGTATTTTTTGGTCATTGAGCTTTAAGGTGAATGTTGGGTGATAAATACAACCCTTAAACCCAATAACCATTTTACATTTATGGTAAATTTTAATTCGCATGACTAAAATCAAATGGATGATATTATGGTACTTCAGTGATTGAGATAATTAGAAATGTATTTCAGCATTTAGTCAGCTTTCGTGGACTGAAAAGTGAGAGTTTGTTGGCAGAAATTCATTACATGAAATTAATTGATCACTGATATTGACGAAAGACGAGATGAATTCAAGTAATAAGAAAATGAAAAATATTTTTTTATTTCAGTAATTCGTTGCTAGTTGTATGTTTAATTTTTTTTTCTAAAAAATGTACGCTTCTAGTGTGGACCATATGCAATCGTTACAAAGGATCTCAATATTAGATTTTTATGAGAACTGGCTTACTAGCTATTCAGCCGTTCAACCTTTGCTTTTCTGGAAATAGAAATATAGAAGGATGGGGCTAGGAAAAGATAAGTGGTACCTAATTGCTCCTGCTTTAACACGTTAATAGAATATGATGGATTGGATACATTTAAACACAAATCTATAAATCAGTTTTGATATATTATAGTCGTTAGGGGTATTAAACTCGTGAACATCGCAATCGCTTAGGATGAACGCTCAAGAGAATTTGCTACTCCGGAACTTGGATGATCGAGGCAACTGATTCAAACATTTACAAATCCAGATTCAATTTTTTTTTTGTTGAAATTAAATTCATACATTATTCAAAAAGCCATTCATCATACTAAGCATCAAGCAGGTTATTCTAAGTTGAAGGGAAGCGAATATAAGCTAAGTGAAATTCCCGAGTGAATAGAATTGTGATAAATGAAACGGTCCGGATAATTTGTTAAGACCAGTGTATTATTTTATATAAGTAAAGATTACTCGACTAGATTTTATCCCTTTGACGAAACGCACCGTGAAATTTAGCTTATCCGCAGGAAAGTGTGTGGATTAATGAACAGAGAAACCTTTTTATTTCTTCGTGATTACAAGATATACATTATAAAAGAACTTGAGTGGTTTTTATTTAAGTGGAAACCATCCGAAATGGCAAATAGCTTTGTGACCACTGAGTAAATTTAATGAAATGTATATTTATTTTCATCCAGACACTTTTTCTTTAACGAACGATTTTTTTTTAAATTAACTAGTTTATATAACATAACTCAAATTAATAAGTATTACATTTTACGATAAATCCACTCTTCAAATACATAAAAAAAATGTTTGGTTTACGTTTCTAAAATCATTTTTAAGTATTGGAAAGAGAGAAAATATGGCCTGTTTTTGAGGAAAATTGATATTTTAAACCGTTTATACTACATATGCTTAAAATGATTTCTACGTTAATTAATATATCAAAAGAAAGTTGGTACTAAGCTTTTGTATTAGTTATTTACATAAACTAAGTATGAATACATCTTGCTAAATATCAACCGACAGGTAGCTATGTATCAATTTCACTGGGTATTGGACAAGAATCAATTAAAAAATGTAATAATTGGTTACTTAGGTTATATATAAAACTATGAAATATTGGCAAACTTGACTGTTTTTTATTTTCATTAATTATACCATAAATTTTAATTAACATTTTTGTTTAATTTCTTGTTATAGAGTTCCATACTTAATACGAATAACTTAAATCTTTTATCAGCTTATTTCTTATAGCAATTAAGATAATAAATTTCACATGATTCCAGAATATATTATTATACGTAGTTTAACAAATATAATGTATACGTAGACGAAAGTATTTCAAAATATAACGTTTTTTGTATGTAGAAAAAAAACAAGCAACATTTGGTACAGCGTGAATATTAAATAACGAAAATATAATACGTTCGGAAAGTAATGCGATCTTGGGAATTTCCGTGACATTTCCGCGCAAATTATTTTCATCGCTCGTTTGACAGATAGCATAGTACAATAAATTGTCATTTATATTTATATAGCTTATAAAAAAGATATATAGTCTATGCCGTAAATTTTCTATATTATTGTAAAGTATTTAAAAAGCCCAATACACAGAAACGAGAAATGTTTCTTCTACAAATTTAGAATCAACACAAATTTTTGATCAACTTTTTACATATTTACGGACAATTATTGATCCTAGAGCATTTAACACGTATAATTGTCTAAACAGACAGTTGTCAGATTCTTTAAATGTACTAAACTTTAAATTATGTACAACTCTTTATCAATATTTATGTATGTAAGGCTTTTCATAGATGGCAACCACCAAAGAGGAAGGCATACGAAGCCGTGTAGAATAAAAGTGAACTGTTTTATTTTTAGGTTTTAGTATGTAATGTTACCTTATTTTGATTATGTTGTTTTGATTTTTGCATTTATCAATGAAAAAGGTACCTCAAAACACAGTTGTGAGACCCTTTTTAAAAATACAGAACACATTTACGAAATTATGTGAAAATAATACATGTTTCTATAAATATTCCATTAACGTATAATGTGATTTTTTTTTTTGGTGATCGTAGAACTTTAATAATTTTATATACACTATAGAATAAAACAATTTATAATTTCAACAAAAGTATTCTCAGGTTGATTATTATGTTTAATTATTTAAATACTGAAAAAATGTTAATTTTAGTTATAAAAAGCAGACCCAAGATATTGACGTCCATTTTTTCAACGTCATGAATTGCGTTGCATAAAAATACTTTAGGCGGTTATTTAAATGTACATTTTATTCAATACCAACGACAACTAACTCAATCGGTATATTTTTTCCAAAACGGCGAGTTTGCAGGAGGACAGTTTCTTCGTGTCAGCTGTCACACCAAACCTCACCCAAAATAAATCAAGGAGTAT
The DNA here is from genome assembly GCA_022494535.1 of Himalopsyche phryganea. Classification (NCBI taxonomy): domain Eukaryota; kingdom Metazoa; phylum Arthropoda; class Insecta; order Trichoptera; family Rhyacophilidae; genus Himalopsyche; species Himalopsyche phryganea. The sequence continues at coordinate 1,254,473 of JAGVSL010000089.1, read as the reverse complement.
TCATTTTCTATGATAAAAAACGGTAAAAATCTAAAACCTCTAGACAGGACTATTGAAAAAAGTTCAATGGCGTCGATATTCATGTTTTTGCTCTGTACCACAATACGCAGGAACTGTCAGTGTGAGTTATATTGATTTAATTTTCAAAAAAAAAAAGAATATTCCGAATAGCACCGGTTAAGTAATCTCGCAGTTTTTTTGCGAAGTCCCAGCATCGTAAGTATATATTTTGCAATCAATAACAATCTGTGGGTCTCTCTATCCGGTCATAAGGAAACCACAGAGTGTTTCATTCGATATCATACAGAGGGATATACGTAAATTATCATAAGAGTTTCTTTAGTACACATACATTTTCTTTAAAAACAGCAATGAAATTCTCATAAACATCGGACGGTTATAATAAGTAGGCTGTTGACTCAGTTAAAAACTTACCGAATCCGACTTCACCACACATCCTGTCTCAATTTTTTCACCTATGCGTAGTTTCCAGATACCTTGATATTATAATTGTAATTTAGCTAACCATAAACAATATATTTTTTATTATTTTTGACGTCACTAACTATAACTATACTAATAAGGATAGTAGTATTGAAAAGTAGTGGTCCAATCTTCCGTTATATTTATGAATTCACTTATTTTACATCCACTACCATTAACGCAATACAAATCACAAAAACCCCTAAATTTATCATCTACTAAATTAAAGTAATTTTCACTAACAAAAAAATCCGTATATTTTAAATCCAATATAAAAGTAAAGTTAAACAGCATAATATTATTGATATAAATAAAAATTAGTGTATAAGCGTATTATAAAAAATTATGCTTCAATCATTGATTAAAGAAGGAATCTGAGATGATTCTAGTTTCACAGCCAGAATGTAAATAAGCTAAGCATTGCCTCAATATTTAATTTAATCATTATCATCTTAATCCCAACCATACAACATTCTATCATAAAAAATGAAGCGTAGATAGAGAAATTCACTTATTACTAAACTTTCCCTAGCATAGTTATATTCTTACCTCTACGAAAAAAAGAGTTTGAGCAACTGAATAATAACTATTTCTCGTTAAAAACCTTATGCTATCATGCTTCATAATATATATATATATAACATTACATCTAAACAAATAATACACAATAGAAAATGTTACATTGAAAAGTAAACAAAATTGGATTATTTTACAAAAACAAAATGATTAAAATTCGATATTTCAAGGTTTCAATTAAGTATTGTATTTTGTTTACAGTACGTCACTGAAACGACCTTCCGAAATACATATCCAAGTGAATTTTCCATTAGTTCTTTTGATTTACATACCGCACCCAGTTAGTATGACCATACAGTAAATAATTATTCTTAGGAAATATTTCTATATTTAATAAGTGAAATTTGTGAAAAATTAAGTCATTATTGTTGAACGAAAAATTCAAAGAATTAAATATATTCTCCTATTATTTTATCCTAGAAAAATAATTTGTGAAAAGGTCTTAAAAGTTCTCTCTATAAAAAAATATACCCGTGGCTAACATTTGTATTATATCTACTTACCCCCTTTTCACTTGCTAACGAATGCATACTGGTCTGTATACAACTTTTATAATTTCACAGTTTATATTGGAATTTTAACATTAGTATAAACTGTAAGAGACATGAGAACGAAGAGTTGAAAATATAGCATGTTACCACAATTCTTGGAATTTAATTTGCAACTTGGGATGAGAATTGCCAATCGATCATAATATGACGACGATAAAAAAAATTTTTAATATGCTAACAGCTCATTGGCTTTATCCATAATGTCAGAAATACAGGATGTCAGACATTTTGACAATGGGCAATATTTTATATTCTTAGTTATACTAATAAAAACTGTAATGAAATGTCTGCTAACGAACATTGTTTGATGTAGAAAGACACAAATCGACCCTTCTTTTGCAGAATACATCTAATCTAATTTATGAATATTTAAAAATAGTAGAAATAGTGAAATGCTAGAAATTAAATTCAGTATTTATTTATGAAAATATGGCGGCATTCTTTATAATTATTGAAATATCATATTATATTTTTTATTAATGATATTAAGTAAACCTAAATATTCTGAATATGCTGAATGCAACATGTGACGGACCCACAAACGCCCGGGTGTCGCGGTGTAGCGAAAATTATTGTTTTGCCACTTTCCAACATAAAAACCTGGCTTTTATTCAATCCCTGAAATTCCGGGATCAGAAAAGGGGTCCGGGATTGGATGCTTTAGTTACATTTAAGTAATTCCTGCCACGTCTATTGAAACTACACATCATGCAATATAGCCAATTTTCTGTATGTTTCATTTTGCAGTCGGAAATATGCTGTCTATATTTATGTATGTATCGTGCGTCTTAAGCAATTTGTAGAACAGTTTTTACATAATATACTTTGTTCTTAGCTAAAACTCCAAAAAATATTCATGTCTTTTCGGTCGTGCGAGTTTCGGTTGCTTATTAGCTCGTGCGTGATGCCCTCTAAAAGTCTATCGGATAGCTCGAGTCGATAGAGTATCTGCACGAATAGGCTTTATCTGAGACTTTTTTCTCATAAAATATTATGTCTTTATTTAGAATTTGTTAAAGTTAAGTAAAGAAGTAAAATAAAATCAAATAAATATTTGATGGAACTACAGAAAGTGACTAAAATTAAATTAATATCAGCATTTAATTGAACACTTATCTTAAGAAACAATATGAATAACAAATTAATTTCTCATTACTTCTTGCTTAAGTAAGTATCGTTTCTTTTCTTATGTTTCGTAATAAAAAAAAACATCGAATTTAAATAAATAATTGCACTAAAGCTTTCGTATTTAATAGTAATATGAATACGTATATATTGACATGCTGTTAGTATTTATAAATAGCTACAGTTAAATTTATGATAGAGAAATAAGTTATTTTATGTTAGTATATTTTCTAGTTGTCTATTTTTTTGAATACAGCAAACTGCTGATTAATTTTATATATTTTTGTTTAGATAAAGCTTTAAGTCCTTATGGAAGTCACCAAAGACATTCTATATCATTTTCATGAAAGTTTTATATTTATATACTAAAAGCTCATGACTTTTTTTACGTATACCAAAACACTCTAAATTGCAAAGTAGGCCATTCATTGTCGTAAGTATTTGTTGCGTAGTCTCGATAAAAGAAAAAAAGCTCCTCGCGTATGCCTGGTGTGTAATTTAGTGTGTGTTCTGAAAATGAAGGCTCGATGTCACCCTAAAGCTCGTCTGGTGCTTTGGCTTCGTCCGCGGGTGGCTGTTTACCACACCTGCTGTGGAAAGCTGACGTCGCAACTTGCTTTTCCTTTTTATAAATTGGAATGTGAAGAAAATCACGCAAATCGAAGTGCCGCCGCATACAACAGTTTCAATTTGAGCGCGTTCAATTTTGTTTTATATGCTTTTTATAGCGTCCACAGCGGGAGATAAAAATATAGTGCCATTATTGTTTCTGGTATGCAAAAAAACAATGTGAATGTCTCGTATAAAAACAATACTAAAACAAATTGAACTACTGTAGGTGATATAAGTTGATACAAGTACTAAATATTTAAGTACATCGCAAAATGCACTTTAATTTTCTACTCTTTCATATAATATTTCTTATGTCAAAAGAATAGCACCATTAAGTAAATAATATACAAGCGTACATAATTTCATAACCTTATAATTTTTGCGTGCACAAATATTAATTAAAAAGTTAATTTCTTTTATAATTTATCATTTTTAAAATCGTTCCTCTACAATAAATTTAGGATAAATGTAGTTTTTGAATATTTAATTCTTAAGAAAACTTACATCTTCGTCCATATTTAAATGTAACAAATATTATGTCACTAAAGCACATTACTGACATACTTAACTATATTTGTATTCCACCTTAGGCCAGTCTTAAGCCATTTTCACTGCGTGTAAAAGGAATACATTTTTAAACTCATAAAGAACAAACAAAACAGCAATTCATTTCAAGAATTACTTTTCTTTCTATAATTTAAAAAGCTATTGGTTATTTTTCTCTACCTGGAATTAATTAAAAGAGTTAATTGATTGAATAATTTACATAACTGCAATCACGTCATCAATTGTTTTTAAACATAAATCAATTTTAATGTTACTGGGATTTCTTTACTTTGAATAAGAAATAATCATGGAATAAATTGCATTGATGAAATATCCGCTTTGATAATGGAAAAATATTTATTTATCCAACAATCTTAATTCATTTTAACGGAGGTAAATCAGAAAAGAAATTTTCACACTCAAGTCTCGGCGAGGAGTGAAATATGAATGTGAATCGAAGTAAAACCTGAGCTTCATAAATCTTAGATAGTTATAAATTTGCATAGAAAATGCTAACTTGATTCCCAACATAAAAACCAAAACTTTTATTCTTTTGAATTTTAATGTGTTTTCTCTGGGTACTCGAAGATACTTTTTATGCCTAATGATTATATTTTATTACAGTAAGTATGTAATAAAAATTATTCTTAGTTATAGGAATATTTTTTTTCTAAAGAAATATAAATTACTTTCTTGATTAAGTATACTTAAAAAAAGCGATTACACTTTTTTATTCTTTGTTTTAAACATTCATGGTTCATCAGAAATATCGCAAAATTCATAATCAAGTTACATTTACCAAAAGGAGTCGTAATACAAATTTCAGCGGATATCTCACAACAATTTTACAATGGCTGATGATATTTGAATATTATTATTACTATGTTTTTCGTTACGTTAGGATCTATCAGTAAAGCTAAAAAATTGAGGATGGCTTATTAAAACAGACAACAGAAAATAGAATGTCAAAAATAATGTAAGTGTTGTGCAGTATGTACAAAAATAATATTTATGATTTTTCTAAAACATATCGACTACGGAAAGGCAAAAAGACGTAACCCAAACACAAAAAATATTGTGTATAGCCCACACAAAACGTTTATTAAATTGTATACGTTGTGATTATCGTGAACAAAATATTTTGAAAAGACGGAGGGATACATTCTTTTGAATTTTTACAGTAGATACTATATCTTTATATATATATATATTGACTGTGGAAAGGAAAAAAGACGTAACCCACACACAAAAATATTGCCTATAGCCCAAAAAAAACGTGTAAATTGGATAAATTGTGATTATCGAAAAAAACTATATTTTGAAAAGACGGAGGGATGAATCCTCTTGCCTGTCTACAGTCGACATATTATATATCAATATATACATATTTATAGTGTATTAACATATTTTTATGAGTTACACATAATATTTTTTGGTGTGGCTTACGTCCTTTTTCCTTTCCACAGTTGATATATATACATATAAAAAAATTGTGTGAGTTATAAAAAATATTTTTGTTGTGGATTACGTGTTACGTCCTTTTGCCTTTTCAGAGTCAATATAGTGTAACTTATTACTTTCTTGGTGGAAAGATATTATATTTTAAAAAATAAAAGACAATTTGTTTGTACTACTTCCACATATTTGTGACTACTTCCACACATTCCACATACTATGTGGAAGTAGTACAAACAAATTGTGTTTTATTTTTTAAAATAGTGTAACTTATTGGCTTCACCTAGAATTTTGATTTTATATTCTCCAACTCATAGAATGAAATGACGTAGCGAGCTGAAAATGATGTCATTTGTATGCATTGGTCACAAATTCCATGAAACCAAGGCTCACCGTTATTTGAGAGTTATTGTGAAACGGACGTGAATATTACGTCACAACGTTAAATTTATTGACTGGTTGGTTTGAATTATTGAGTTATTTGGCTAAATAGATAATGATCGTATAATAATAATACGATGATAATTATAAACTGATAACAGGGTGTGATGTATCAACGTCAATATTGTAATATATACACAAGGTGGCAGTGCGACCGGTCAACATTAACTTAAACACACTGTATATCTGTATGTGTATCATGCAATGTGCGAAAGTAAAGCTTTATGCTGTATGTCACAGACAGACTTATATTACATATTGTATAATACAAAAAAATGGTGTTTTACCCGACTTGCACAAAGAACATGATTAACAATAATTATGAATTACAACTTGTGTATATCTTTATGCGTATTTTAATTAAGGAGAAAAATTTTATCAAGAGATTAAATATGTATAATCGGAATTTTTTTTACGAAAGTGGCATAATTACAAATCTAAAATCGAACAGTTAATCATTAGCTAGACATTTTGTTTTCCCGAGCGAGATTTTTTCCCGCGCTTCGAAACAATTTTCTTTTGTGTGTGTGTCTCCTTGAATATGAAATATTGCCCAGGTTGGCAACAATGACAGTGTCATTGCCACACGGCACAGAGCTCTCCCATCACCGATGACTGATGGAAGTTATAAATGAAAGATGGTGTCTGAATGGTACCGCGCGATCTAGCCATATTATTTGCTTGCTGCTGATTTTTTCCCTGCTCTATAAGTTTTGCGCACAATAATAAATATGAGGTAGTCACTATATCTCCATTTTATGCCAGAAAGCACCATGAATCAAATTATCTTTTAAATAATCCAATGATTTAATCAATGAAAGACACCTCAAATAAAATATTTAAACATCAAATAAAATACCTTCAAATAACAGAATCAATATTTTGAATAAACGGAAATGATAGAAACATATGAGACATTTGACTAAAGCACTGAAGCAGACTAGTGGAATTGATCAATTGAGTGATAAAAAATGTTTTTTCCAATGAAAAGAAAACGTACAAAATCAAGAAGATTCAACCTTCAAAAGGTTATTACTATTTTAATAAGATAACGGTCACCTAAATGATGTTAACAGTCAATTATTGATAAAATAATAATTATGGAATCGTTTTTTATAAGAATATCTAACAATTTACAGTTTTTTTCCAACATCCAATAATATGTTTGATCAGAACCTTTTTCCTCAGTGAGAATTTAAAACTGAAAAAACTAGCTTTGCTAAATTAGACCTGATCATATTGCAGTAAAAATTTTAATATAAGTTTTTTTTACCTCGTCTGCTCCCAAAGTGGAGAATATGGGCTCCTAATGGAGATATCTCAACAGAAATTTTCTATAATAACTGATCGTTACTCAGTTACTCAACCTCTTTTTTTTCGAAGAGAGTAGGGATAGAAGGATAGGGCTAGGACAGGATTAGTTTTTAACTAATCGATTTCGCTACGCCCCGTTTTTGAGGATCGGATGGGTGGGAGGGAGGACTTTAAGACATCACAAACATGCATGTCTACGAACATAAATCCACAAATCGATTAAACGATCAATTGATGAAACCGTCTGCACCCAGAATTTAACCAGAGACATCCGTAACCGTAGCCAACGACGCTACTAACTGCGGCAAAGACGTCGACAATTAAAAAAAATAAGTTTTTTTAAAAACATTTTTTTTCCATGTCCGCTCCCAACGTGAAGCATATGGTTTCATAATGGACGTATCTTAACAGAAATTTTCTATGAGAACTACTTTTTACTTATTTGTTAGTTGCTCAACCTCTCTTTTTTCGAAGAGAGTAGGGATAAATAAGGACTAGTGATTAGCTAATCGCTCTCGCTACGCTCCTTGAAGATCGGATGGGTGAGAGGGAGTTTTGGACAACACAAACACTCAGACTACGAACAGAAATCCATATATTGATTGAAAGATAATTTTATGAAAAAAGAAGTACTTTATATTAATTTTTATTTTCTAAAAAAATAGATAATATCTTTGACGGACTCGGCGCTTACTTAGCGATTTTTTTTAAATATAATTAGTTATATATATCATCATAGATACTTAATTGCTTGTGGCTATAAATCGTTAAAAATAATTTCTTTCCTATCTAAAATATTTTTTTCGTCTTCAAATATTTCATATAACAAATACTTTGATTTCATTTTTAAAAATTGTTCAAATTCATGTGTATTTTTAACCAAATGTTATTACCTCACTTAATGCCATTGAAATGGAGGTTGTATTATTCTTTTAATATCTCATGTAAGTGTTTTTACAAAATGCCGTGCTATAAATTCATCGACTTAAACTCGATATCACGTTTTTGTGTACCACGCATTGGTTTACTTAAGACACCCTGCTCAGATATAGGAAATACCTGAGAAATATACGATGTCGCTTAAAATTGTATTTTTTTTATATATAAACATCGTACGTGAAATATGAGCAGACGAGTGAATATATCAAAAGAAAGTTTTTTTTATATACGAGATCTTAATGTCGCATCTTATTTTTCAAGTGAATAATCGCTTTTAATATATCAAAATACGTAGGCCCTATGTTGGTGGATAATTTTTGTATTGGGAAACATCAATGCTGTTTGCATTAAAGATAACATTAGCAAACTATCGGGTTTTTTCCTTTTATTATATTGAATAATGATAGGAGAATTTGTGACATAAGGGTAATATAAATCTAACAGTATTCTCCAGTCCATTCAACATTATCTTGTTATTTATTTACATAGTAAAAGAATATTTCAGACATTATACGTAGTTATTTTATTTTTGTAAAAAGGTTTTTTATTTTTTATTCTATGCTCTATTCTAAATGGAACATTCATATCCATCACTTACTACTTCACAGATTAACTGCAAACCATTCAAATTCTTATTACATCTCACCTCAGCATACAATAACATCACATAAATACATAAAATCAAAATTAAAAGTGCGTATTTGCAAGTCGCGATCAAATTTTTGGTGTTGTGTGCGCTTACAATGACTAATAAGTAATTGCATTCTGTGTTGTTCTTATCAATCACTTGTTATATTTTCTTAGCGGCCATTTGGTCAACTTGTGATCTATCAATTTTTAAGATTTATAATATTTTATTTTGTAATAAACAAACAATATTTAGTTCTAAGCAAATTGAATCATTTTGTACTTTACCCAAAATACTTTATGAATACATTCTAAATTCCATTCGGACAGTATTTCAAGGTAACGTTATCCCGTCGGTTAAATAAAAAAATGTAGGCAAGGTGTTGATTTTCACAAATAAGATCACCATATTTCACCAAACGGTTGCGCTTAATGGTCTATAAAAGTATAAAAATAGTTTAATATATACCTAAGTTTTAATATATAATATATTCCTTGCATACCACTTTTAATAATAGTAATATGCCAGTACCAACCAAATAAAAAATATCGTTTAATGACTTGTTCGATAAGATAATTCTTATTGTATCTAAATAAGTTATTTTATTTCAATTCAGTATAAATATGAACATTCTCTTTTATTATCACACTAAGCTTATTACACATAAAACACCTTTTTTTATTTTTTAATATTGCAAATAATAACTATAAATTATATATTTGAACTTTTCATCCTATTAAATGATATTTGTTTAAGAGAACTTTTTTTGCAATGAATTTGAATGTTTTGACGAAAGAGTCTGAAAGAAGAAACGTTGCGAAACGAATAACTCAAAGAACGTATCTATAAAATTAAATATATTTATGAATATGAAAACATACAGTGATTCATTCCAATTAGCAGAAAATATTTCGTTTTTATAACAGCGGTCGTCAATGCCTGAGAAACAATTAAATGAATGCTAAAGTAAAATTATTTTCAATTTAATGTTGTCAGGAAATTCAGTTATATAAAACGATGTACATCTCGAAATGTTTTAAAAAAGCTTTTAAACAATCTTATTAGATTTAAAGCTTTACCGCGAAATATCGACCGACATTAGCCACGTTCCTTTGATTTCAATTTACTCGCATTCATAGATACTTAGCAAGGAAGTTTCAATTACAGTTTAATGTGGCGATAGAACTTTTTAAGTATTTCGCATCGCTAATGGGTACTCTTAAAACAATGTAGGAGAAATGAAGTCGTTATCAATTTTACGAACATTAACGACTTTTAATATTGGATGATTATTATATTCAATATGTTTTCATTTGATCAACCACAGTTGAGTTTAGGTTTACAATAATGAAACTGAAATCCAAAAGCCACACGTGAATTCAGGGAAAGCGTCAATTCTTCGAAGGCAGTGTTTCACTGTTTATGTATTTCCATAAAAGCATTACTCGTGGAGGAACATAAAACCTTTAATGATGAGCACCTAAGGGGCTAATAACAGGTCTGTTCTTTAAAATTTGTATTCATTCATAAGGCCGCACTTAAGGAGCTAAGAGGTCAGATGTGCTCTTTGGACCACAGGGTCTTTACCCTTGTAATATACTTTGGCAAAAGGTTGGACTACGATTGGATCGATCGCAAAGCAATGTTTGGTCAATCACGATTACGATTGTGAATGTCGACAAGTCGATCCCCATGCATTTGCACGTATACTCATTTATTTACATCCATACATATGCATGTATTTATATCCATTTATTCACACATCAAAAAGAAGTTAACACTTTAAAAACGGCTGGCTAACCTAGCTATAACGTATGCAATGAAAACAATACAATAGTTTTATTTTTATATGTTTGTACCTTTCCACAGTTTATATTTATAAAATTATTATTTTGGGTAGACGTAGTTTAGGTTTCTCGACGATTTGAAACCATTACAAGTTTAAATGTCAATCGGTGCAATAAAACAATAAGAAAATAATATGAAATAAAACAATAATTGTAATAACACTGCCGAATGAAACATGCAATAGTTTCAAAAAGCCAGATGGTTACAACCAATTGCAAATCAATTGCAGTCTTTATTAAAATAAGGACGTTAAAAGCAAATGTCAGCGTCCGTGGCGCAGTTGGTAGCGTCGTTGGCTACGGTTACAGATGTCTCGGGTTCAATTCACGACGGCTTTTATAAATTGATCTTTTAATCGATGTACGGATTTCTATTCGTAGTCTGAGTATTTGTGATGTCTAAAATCCACTCCCACCCATCCGATCCTCACGGGGCGTAACGGGCCGATTAGCTAACGACTAGTCCTGTCCTAGCCCTATCTTTCTATCCCTACTCTCTTCGAAAAACAGAGGTTGCGCAACTGAATAGAAAAATTCTATTGAGATAACTCCATTAGGAAACCAAATGCTCCACGTTAGGAGCGGACAAAGAAAACAAAAAAGCATTTAGTTCCCCAAGAATTGTTAAGTAATGTTGATTGCTATTTTGACATTAAAACATCGTCAGAACTAGCTACGATGTTACATGTTCTGGCGATGACGTGTTTCCGAAAAAGTTTTATTACAGTAGCTTAACTATATTTTATAATTATTTTGATATCTTACCTATCTTTATAATATCTGTACGTTTTATAAAAAAATGCATTTTTTTATTGATGACGAGATATAAACAAAAAAAAACATAATTTGTATTGTAAAATCTAAATAGTTATATCTCAAGACAATGTTAAACTCGAATTTAAAGAACATTATAATTTTAAATAGAGGTTAAATATCCAGTTACGTGAATTCCGAATAAGGGGTTACATAATTATAACTTATTTAGTTGCTGCTATAAGTGCCGTAAACATTTAAGCTTAGCCGACCAATTTCAAGTCGGTAATTATAGTCTGAGAAAAGATCGCAATAATAGAGCTTTAGAGATTTTTCAAACTTTTGGTTCACGTACCTGCTATAAATATTTTCAGCTCTGAAGTATAAAATTAATTGCTTCATTTGTATGCGTCCAGTAATACTCCAGTGATACAAAAGTATAAATATGAGATAAAATTATATGCTTGTGTTTTATGCATTCATTTTGCTCACATTACTGCCAGCCGTATTTTTTTATTGTACCAACGTGTACTTTTGCAATTTTTCATTAAATTTTTAAGTGTTCTACAATTTCTATTTCATTACGTAGTTTCTATTCATAAATTGAATTCTATGCTCGGTCAATTGAGATAGTTTAAATGGTATGAAAATGCAATTTGAGAATATAAAAATAAAAATGTAGTCTTTGCTTTTGTGTAAAGCTTTTAGAAAATTATGTTTAAAAATGTACGCTTTTTACTACCACAACTGATTTAATGTAATAAGTGCATCAATTTTCATGTCATTATGTGATTTAAATACATTCAGAGAACCAACATACTAACTTCATGCAGCTTCAAAAGCTTGCAATTTTGTACGGCAGTTAAATTTCATTTAATAGTTGTTATTTCTTTATTTCATTTTGAAGCTTTATTGGAACACTTGCTTAAATAATTTGCGTACAATGGTAGTAATGAACAGAAAAAAGGTTTTTTAAATCTTTGAGTTCATGGAAAACCGGTCGTAAAAAATTGATTGCGAAAAATTCCTGGCGTAAGACAACTTTTGTGATTTTACCTCTTGTTGCATTTTGCATTGTACATTAATTTTTATCGTCTTTCAATTTAATACTTTGTAATTATATTATTCATATTTTAATAACTTCAAACCTTTACTCGAGGTCATTGTTATACAAGCATACTAGATCCCACTAAAATCAATTTTAGCTTGAAAAAATTCGAATCAAACTATTTTAATACATTTATCTATTAGTGTATTCGTTTATTTTTGAGTTAGCATTAATTCTAATTAACTATCACAGTAAAACTATACACATCGCCATGTTTTACCCTATTTTAACTGTTATAAAAATGTATTATTGTACGGAGAGTTGTTAAAATGAATCACTCGTTATTAACTGATATCTTTTCAATCAATCTAGATTTTTAAGCATCAAAAGGGTATGTAATAAAAAAAACCATCATTAAAAATTTATAAAACATTCCATAAAATTAATTGAATTGCTTTTCTTTTCAATTCTCAATTTATTTTATTTAACTTAGGTATGTGTATTCTTACCACACATAATAAATTAAATTTCGAAATATTTATCAAGGATGAATGTTATCATTTCAGTTTATTGTTTAAAAAAATATCGATTTATCGAATTTGTTTTTTTTTCAATCGATTGAAAAGGGAATATTTCATTATAACTAACAATACAACTCTTTTATTCGAAAATATTCGTTCAAAATATTGTCTTTTACACTCATTTAGTATGCATATTTGTAAAAAAATACTAAAAGATTTACCCTAAGCTAAAACGTCTGCTGTATCATTTATCACAATCTCGTAGTGTCGGCCTGTAGTATTATTTAACTTTTACCAAAAGCTAGTGTTTTATGAATACAGCCCATCGTTTTAGTTTATTTATAAAATTTATTTAGTTATAAATAAAAAAATAAACTTTTAAAACTCACCTGGACGTAGCTTACCCTAAACCACTTTTCAGTTAAGAACAATATTTTTAATGTGCAAAATTGATGATAATTTTCCAAAAATAAATGTTATATGATATATGATACAATTATAATCAAAATAAAAAAGGTAAGATATGATTTTAAATGATTAATTTGGTATTGACTTGGTGAAACTCGTACTTAAAGAAAATATTTAGTTCTACCAAAAATCTTATTACTTTTTCAAATCGATTTTGTTGTTGATTAATTTGAAATAATGCTTATTTCAAAGAAGATTATGGTTTTTGAAAAAGAACCTTTTTTAGGTAAACGACCTGTCTCTTAGTATCGAATATGTGCGGACGCATCAAAAATCAGAAAATTCTACGCCTTTTTTAAATAAACAATGCACCAGAGGTGCCATTAAAAATGTTCAAAATTATATATATAAAAAAATTGTGATGATTATAATGAATTGACATCCCAAATTAAAGCAACGTTTTATTCGAGGTATTATATACCCGGAATTCTTAATTAATTTTTCTAGTGAAAACGTGAAGAAACCCTTATTTATCATGTATATTAACTAAATCTGCGTTGTAATGGTTCAATAACTACATAAACAATGTCAAATAGTTTATACCTAAGCTTGCAGTCCAGCCGACTCGCTTCACCGTAAACCTCCGTTTGGTATCACGATCGCTAAATAATATATGAGTGTGTATGTATAGGCTTCCACCCTGATTTCAGGTACAAGTTTAATGATATTCCCGGTATAACCGGTACCGGGTAAATTCTGTTCACTCGAAGTACACAAAGGTAGGCGGCTGCGAGATTACTCAGGGTAATTTATTACGGACCAGCGAGATGGCGAAGCGAGCGATTCTTTTCGCCATTAGCATAAGAAAGTCCGCGCCTCCTGAACCAACTTCGTTACGATTTGATTCTACGCCATATGAAAGCATGGCATACTGTGGGCTTAACGAAACCTTTGCTTACTTTTACTTACACATAAATATTTGAGTTAAGATATATTATATGAGTATTCTTTTTAATCATTTAATTTCAACAGCGCTTCTAAACAAATATTGCGTCAAAAACGGAACGCTTATAAAGAGGAAAAAAATCGACGTGACATGTAACGTGTATATTTTAGTAGCATTAAATTATTAAACCCGAATATTATAAATACCGTTATAATGATATCTTCTTTACTTAAATAAATAAGCCTGAATAAATAAATTTAATTTAAATATATTTATCTTACGTTTTTTTACTGTTTATTTTTTCAATATAAAAGAAAAAAAAGTTCATATAATTGACATTCTTAATAATGATCAGCCAAAAATCAAAATATATATTTTAAACCATTAATAAAATATTTTTATTCATTAATAATCCAATATAATAGAAAAGAAATTGAGCAAAATTAACCTATGCTTTTTTACACAAAAATGAAATAGATCTAGGTATTTTGGTATGTTAAAAGGTATATATATTAATTGAAATGATTGTTTCATTGATGGATTATGCAATTATTTATATGAAATGTCTTCAAATTCGTTTAATCTGAAATATGAAAAAGATTACTTAAAAACGTTCATCAATATTAATTTCGCAGTAAAGATCCAAATAATAAAAAAAAATTGTTGTAGTAAGTAATTAAAAAAGTTATTAAAATATTATTGTCATTCAATCAATTAATCAATTGTGAGGAAATGTTCTTTTATGTTTTATTTTTTTATGAACTATAAAAGGAACTATTATTGTCGGAAACCTTAACATGAAACGTTTAATTGAATTAATAAAGTTCAAATAGGTATGTAAGTAACAAACTATGCAACCCAGCTTAATATCCCAATACCAGAAAGGCAACTTTATACATTGAAAGTTCCTAAATTATCTAATAATTGTCAGTTACCCACAAAACAAGCAATAAGTATAGTCAATGTGGGTTGAATGTCGCCTTTTCGTTACGACAGTGAGATATAAAGAGCTGAGTAGAAATGTTTTTCCTTGAAGAGAATAAAATCTGCGACAAAAAATACTAATCACATTTCCGTTCACAGTGTGGAGCATATTGACTCATAATGGAGGCATATCAACAGAAGTTGTTCCACGAGAAGTTTTGTTTATTTTTCTCTCAATCTTTATTTTCGATGAGAATAAGTAATTATAGGCTTGGACAAGACTAATATTTACCAAATCACTTTGCTTTCGAACACAAATCCATAAATCGTGATTATGAAAGTATTGTCACTGTAGCTCGAACCCGTGGACACCAAAACCGGTGAGCACAGCGTTGACTGCTTGATTACCAGACCGACTAAAAATTATCATTTGGTCTAAAAAATTTGCCAAATTTATTAATTATGGAAAACAACACTTTAATCATTTCAGCAGCAAAGATACAATCGAAAATATAATAACTTATTTTATTTTACTAAGCCATTTCCATTCCTAACAAGGAAATCACCATGACACGATACTTCATCAACTTCGATTCACGAACCAATCATGCTGCAGTCCCTTACAAAAGTCAAATATAGTATATGGATAGCACAAGTGAACAGCTTTTTAAATGTCAGTATTTTATTAATTGCAACCTGACTTTGATATAAAAATGAGTTACCTGGAATTTTAAATTCTATAGAACTCCAAAAAACTGCAAAACATTATTTTTTATTTCGTAATTTGGTAGGAGAAAGTAAGCCCAACAAAGTACAGTAAATTTCCAAAACCAAAGACGTTTTAAAAATGGTTGTGTATCGAAACATGTGCTTTAACTAATTTCAAAAATTACAAAATGATGACAAAATGCTGTTTTAGAGTTATTCAAAGTTTCAGTCAGTGCTTAGCATCGTAAATAATAATTTAATTTGTGTAGAATTTACGCGAGCATAAATAACATTGTATGGTATATTGTGGTTGGCTCACATTAAGGACTGAGGTTTTCGTCGAATGTTGCGTGTGGGATTAAAAACTGTTAAGATGGATTAAAACTTCTGATCCGGTATTATTACTTCGTAAACAAGATCGACTAAATTTGTTGTATTATATACGAAAAATGTACAGCTTAAATGGTGATACACGTTTTATTAATTTCACGGTGAGTAAGAGACTTTTTTTAGTTATGTTTATTTTTAAGCCTTACAACCGCAACATTTTTAAAACAAATTATCAATTAATAATCTTTTATATAGTAAATAAAATTATCATTTAATCGTAATATTATTTCCAAGTATGCTTAACATCGGTAACTTGTAAAAAATAATTACTGTATATTTATTTATAAATGTCCAGCTACCGTGTAAATTTAACAGAAACTTTACTCAAACAGAAAATTATTCCGTCGACCCTTTTCTGGGAAAACGTTGAGTCGAAAGAGTCGTGTTTTTATTTAGTTATACCAAAATATCCGTTCAAGTTATATCGTATGAGAAGATCAAAAAATTCATTTAAATTCAAATCCTATTTCAAATATAAAGAGGTAGAAAGGAACATATATTAATTGATTTTTTTTTATTTGAATTTAATTATTAGATATCATCACAAGTATTAGTTGAAACAATTTTTAAAAATTGTCCTCTAAAAATGTTAATATAAATCTACTCTTACTTGTTAAGAAGCATGGTTTGCTACACTTTTGCCTTAAGATTGGGTAAAGAAAGGTTTAGTGTTTAACTGTTAACTCTCTCTTCCCCTCGTTTTCAGCATCGTATAGGACGAATAAGAGATGAGTAGAGAAGTATTAAACATCTCAGCCGATTAAAAAAAATATTCAATTTTAGTGTTCATTACTAGTTTCAAACCTGTAACCCCGTAACCGAGTGTATGAAAGTAGAAGGGAGTTGATCAATTAACGACAGAGCTGTTAATTTGTAATGTATTTATATGATTAACACGTTAATAATATTTGACTGATATTATGATACTCTACAGCAATGTTACCGTTAAATAATTTTTAAAGTAATATTTTAATTAGATTTAATTTATATTAAAAAAAAATTCTAGTACAAAGGCGATTAAATTTTGAATTTTCTTCGAAATTAAGAATGATAATCAGTATTATCATTCTCACTTAAGAAATATAGTTTGAGAGTACATATTCAATTTTATTTTGATTATTCTCAAGCATTCTAACTCTGTGTCATTTTTTTTGTTATAAAGTAATAATGACGCTCTGTTTACATATAGGTACCAACAAAGATAATGGCTAGTCGCAGCGAGATGGCTAAAAGTTTATTCTTCATTGTTTGGATTATGTCTGCCACTTAATTGTGGGAAAACTGACCGATGTACTGGAAAAACTGAGATCCCTCGTCTGCCTGGAAAACTTTCGTGAAGCTTTTTTTGTTTTTTTTTGCTGCCGATGAAAACAATCGAGGCGTGACTTTTTTGTTAATTTGGCCGGGTAAATCTGTGTCACGTGAGTGACAACATTGGAATATTAAATAAAGTACAAGCTTAATAATGAAACAGTTAAATGCGGAATTATTTAATGTTTTCTTAAATAGTCACCATAACTTTATATACGTTGAAAAAAATTATAACTAAATACGTTTATTTAATTTATAGGTATTAAATTGTAACGAATATTTTTATCTGAATTCGTGCTGGTCTTTCTTCCGGTTTGTTTGATTCGCGTTCATGAATTTGAATCCTTAAATGTAAACAGTATAACAATTTTTTTATAGATTTATTATCTAAAGGTGCGGACGTCTATAATACTCGTATTTTATTCAAAAACACCCAATCCCAACTTGGTCCTTAAGACAGTGATGTCCATTTTCTAACTATGGCCCTCACATAACCCTGAATTTTTTTACCATATACTGTAAATCAAGGGCTCTTAACTTTATTGCGGTAGCGGGCGCATTTGATTTTTAAAATAATTGTGTCGGACGCATGCCGAATTTCTAAAAAGCAAGATTTACGAATTATGTGTTTCATTTATTATATTATTACCAAATTGAAATTCAATTTATTTGACAGGAATATTGTGAAATACAAAGAGGCAACAACATAAAAAGCCCATACAGTTACATACATACAACATAAAAAGAGATAAAAAATACAATTAGTGTGATCTTTGACATTGTATTTCACTTACTTATCTATCAAAGTTGGGAATGTAAGATGATAAACGCAATCGCAAACAATCATCATATTGGAAAGTCAAGATCTGGTTTTTGATTGTACTACGTTAATGTTGAAAAATAAACATTTACACAGATATGTGAAACTAAAGCAGAATATAATTTTGTAAGATCGGTCTTTCAAAATAGGGTACTTTTTATTGTAATCAAGTTTCCACAAGTTTTTATTGGCACCGTGAGATTTTGAATTTTTAATGTTCTTGAAAAATTTACGGTATGGAATTATAAGTTTCAGTAATTTGCGTTAAGTATATTATTAAAAAATACTGTTAAGATTAAATTTGGGTTATTACATATAATACTTTGTATCGGGCGCATGAAAATAGCTTCACGGTCACATGTGCGCCCGCGGGCAAAGGGTTAAGAACCCCTGCTGTAAATGTTGAGCGTCTGACGCACATCCTGTTCTCTTAAAACACCTTCTATTGAAATACTTAATCATGAGGCCAGTTAATGCACACAAAGAACCTTTATTACAAAAAAATAGTGTTTAATTACAAAATCAGTTAATTATTCGAATATTTTAAAACATAGAGTTTTTTTCACTTTTTATCACATTATAATGGGAAGAATTACATTGATTCAATGTTTAGGTTTCAAAACTGAATTATAAAAGAGATTAAAAAAAATTGTAACTTAATTTTTTTATTAAATATATTTGTTTTCGATATCGGTGATGAATGGGGGGGCGGTCAATTTTCTTAAGCATCATTTTCAGTTTCCATAGCTAAAATTTAATTATGTTACACAAAGGCTGAACGCTACCGTGGTGCTCTTCTAATAATAATAAAATCACGTAATTACATATGGTCAATTTGATAATATTAGCACGTTATTTAAATTTATTAGAAGTATTCAGTGAATATTCACATTTATTAAATAAGGTTCGTTCCTTTCATGGGAGAGCCTTCAAGACAACGTAAGGTTGAATCTTTGAATGATATTATTCTTTTCTCCAAAAACCCGACAAAGGTGATTTTTCTTAAATATTCTTCTATACGTAAATAGTACAAATATTTTTTACTAAGTGTTACATTGAAATTTCGATACCATCCTGACATAATCGTAATACTGTTATCTAGAATCATTCATTTTATATGATTCATTAAAAAAAATCATAAAATTACGGTTTGAAAATTTTATATTCATACAATTATTTCTTAAAATTCATCTTCAATTTTCATCGTTGATAATACAACAATTGAATCAAAACTTTTGCTCTTGAAAATTGCAATCTTTAAACGATCGGTGAACTTTCATGTTCGATACTTAAAATTATATCTGTGATCGAAGAAACTTTTGATAAATTCAAAGCATACAGTTCTCTCAAATATAATTGTTAAGAAACTTCAACGTAGTACATATTGTCTTAGTTTTTTTATCAAAAAATTTCTATTTTGTAATAATTGATGTTGGTCTTGTAGCCGAGCGCTTAAAGTTTTTGAGCATTTGTTATATTCGGTTGTATGATCACCGCCTCCAATCCCTGAACGGATAGTTTCATAGATTGATTTTTTACTCGGTTTGTGGATTTGTCCGTTATGTTCAGTTTTGGCGTCGAAAATCAAGGGTAAATGTGATGTTTATAAAACGAACCTATAATACAAGTTACAAGTGTGGCATACTCGAAATATTTAGAAGCTTATTTTAATCACATCAAACTATTGCAGTAGAAATCTCAATCATTGGTAAGTGCAGATTTTTGTACGAAATGCATGCATTCATATATTATTTATATTGTTATGTTCATTTTTAAGCTTGTCTCAATTATGTTCCGCAAAAAATATTTGTATTTGCATCCCTCATAAAAAACTATCTTGGTCAGGTTTTGGTTGCCGTACATGAAGAAGTTCGTCACCACTGTACTAATTCAATAATTGATTGGTGATTAAAAATGAACGATTTATAAATCTGTTTTTGTTACCAAACTTTTTATTTTAAATACATCGCTGTCTTAATTATATTTTATAATTAATCTGTTTAACGTGTGTAATTGAGAACACTTTTTTTTATTTTGTTCAATAATTGTTCTTTTCCAATTTTTTGAAAACTGATTATCATTAAGTATATAAATAGTAAACACAATAATTCATATTGCGCCGCTAATTTATTTTTCAGGTGGTCACTAAAACACAAATCGCTTTATATTAATGGCTCTAAAATATTTAAATGTTCCATTTTGGCTGTACGATTTGAATACAAAATTGACCATTAATTACAATGGACTACTATTATACCCCTCGAATGATATTATAAAATCACGTTATTTTACTTTAAATTCAATAGAGCCTATAATGGTCGGGCAAGTGAGTTATGCCTAATAATTCCATGTCGAAAGTTTCTCGACATGCCAATGATACGAAAATTTATTATTTACACCTGCAGATGAAGTATTCATAGACCGTCCCTTTATTAACGCTTAAGCGTTTATAAACAGAGATAAGAGGATATGGTTATATATCCCTTACGGTAGATTAGTCGTCATTTATTAACATATTTTTTGGTAACGGATTATTTGGTATGGGACCCAAAGTATTAACGGTCTGTAACTTACTTAATTTATCATAAGGAACTGTTTGTAATAACGGTCAGTAAAAAAGCTTAAACAGTCAGTAAGTAATTATTCTGGTCAGCATAATGATATTGTTGTTTCAGAGGTAGGAAAACTTTTATATCTGGAAGGTTGCATGCACGTATCTGTAATCCAACTATACCGCATTAAAAAACACAGTTAATTAGATATACTTTAAAAGGAATGTATTAAAATATATTTTAAAAATAAAACACAACTTATTTGTACTATTTTCACAAGCGTATAATGATCAGGACCGGTTTCACTCGTCACGAGTGTAAACTAGTACAAACGAACTGAGTTTTATTTTTTTAAATATAAACTTTTCCCCCAAGAATTGACAGTTAACGCCTCAGAAGTGTTTTATAATATAGTTCACTTTTTTGTATATTAATGAAATAATAAAAATATTTCAGTAATTAATTTGCACTTCATTACCAACAAAGATCGTTCTGGCTTTAAAATAAAAGCTTTCTTACCTTTTAGGCTAGATTATGACTATTTGCGTATATTATTGCCGATTGAATTGGGTTAATGACGGTAAATATTTGAATCCATTCGGTCTATTTAAAATCTGTATTATGCTATAAATTGAAAGCCAAAATGTATAAAAATAATGTCGATCTCTGTGGTATGTAGTTTTAGGTTCAGGTCCCGGTAAAGTCTACATAAAAAAAAAATTCCATGGAGTTTATATCATGTGACCAATAATACATCGGGCGAATCAGCCATTGTAAGCTGTAATGGCAAATATTTTTTATACATTTTATATCAGAAAAAAAATAATTTGTGATGAGAAATATTTGTTTGAATAAAACTTCTCAACTTTACAGAAAGTGTACACTAAATAAAAATACCTTCTTAACAAATATCGTAGCCTGGAGCTCATGAAAGTTCTTAGCAAGCACCACAACATTGCTGAATTTTAAAGGCTTTCAAAAAGGTTACATGGCCTTAATACAAACGGTTATGATTTGTTCTGTAATTATAATTAAGATTATTAAAATGTTGCTTTTTGGAAGTATAAAAACATAATTTGTTGGCTCCGTGGTGTAGTTCGTAACGTCGTTGTCTACGGTTAGGGATATCTCGGGTGCAAAAAGTTGAATTGATCTATCAATTTATCGATTTCTGTTTGTAGTTATGAATATTTGTGATGCCTAAAACTCCGTCCCACCCATTTGATCATCAAAAACAGGGCATAGCGAAAGCGATTAACTAACCAGTATTCTTGTCCTAGCCCTATCTTTCTATTCATACTCTCTTCAAAAAAAGACAGGTTGAGTAACCGAGTAACGAGCAGTTCTCATATAAAACTTCTGTTGATATACCTACATTAAGAGGCCATATGCTCCACGTTGGGAGCGGACATGGTAAAAAACACAATGAAGATCTTTTTTAATGAAATTTAACGTTTAATGGATACGTATAATACTTTCCATGTCTTATTTATTTAATTTCTCGCTTGCAATAGTTTTCGCGATCATCAATGGTACCCCGCTACACTATAGTCTTACCAAACATCCATTATGTAAAGAACGGGCACATTAAGTTTTGCTAAGTTTAACCCTGGTATAAACTCGCCTACTGTAATAGACTTAATTGCAAATAAAACGTATGGGCTCTTACTTACCGTTATCCGAAGCATTTTATTACGCGACCGTTATTAAATAGTCACCTATACTCTATTGAGCTAGTCTATCTGACAGATTAAAAAAGGAGGTTATGTCTAAACAAAACATCGGCTGTCTGATTAACTTCTCTCAATAAAAAACCCTCTTTTTACCAGCAACGTAAAATATAATCAAACTAAATATCGACGGTGTTTTGGTCAGTTGATGTAACCCTCAAAATTTAAATTGTTGAGAGAGAGTAAAAACTGTTTTTATCGAAAAAATTATATGGTGAGTTGCGTAATGAACCTTAGAAATGCACTTCTGTAAATTCTCATGTTTGCAAATATGGAATTAAATGTAGGGAGTTTCGATAAAATAGTGGCTTACAGTAATAAGTGGCTGGGTCAGAATTTTTAAACCTAAAACCAATGTAAAAGGACGTAACCCACACCACCAATCACAGTCGAAATATTTCCTGCAGGTAATTAAAAAAATTGAAACCATCCGTTTTAATATAATAATTTATAAAAACAATAATGTACGCATAACAAAAATAAATTAAAATTCCTCAAAGAAATGTATAGAGATTAAAAATCGTATAATTATTCAACAAAAATTGGGATAACGTAAGATACAAATACTTTATTAAGGTAATTAAAAATATTCCGGAAAAATATTAACGCAGTAAAGCGAACTCAATACCGATTAGGACGAAGAAGTAATAACAACATGTTTTGTTATGGTCTTGGATAAATTCCATACGAAATATATAGTAAAGTTTTCTCATGTAAATCTTTATTACCCATATTGTTCAGTTCCAACCTTCTTTATATTAACTGTTCACATTAGTTCCTCTATTATTAAAACAGCTAACAATCGGCGATCTCTTCCTGTATCGAGTTGAATGGATCTCAATTATCCAACAAATCGTTCTAGGTTGAACTTTACTAAATGCACGCTGTGAGATACTGAGAACTTTTAATTCAGTTCAATTTCTCCTATCCTAATCTAACCCGAAAAAAGATATATGACGATCTCTCATAACAATTATGCTGAAATAGTGTTTGTGCAACTAATTTGCGTGTTTTAAAGGTTTTTTATTGTCTATTATGAATAATATAAATTATCATAAAGGTAATATTACAAAAAAGGACCTTTATATTCGCTCTTTTCAGAAAAAAATAAATATACAGTCATACACACAAATTTTTAAATACTCTTGGGCCTCACATAACACAGTTTTATATAACACCGTTGATGAATTGTGGCATATTTTTGTACAACACACTTTCTATAACACTGTTTCAGCATTTTTTTTATAGAAAATGATCCTATAATGGAAAGAAGTATTTAGTTCAAGAGGGAATTACAACAGATCTTGGCCCCTTATCACAGAAACAATCGATTATTACAGAAATTTTAAAGCCTAAATCCAAAAATACTTCAGAGTCCTTCGATAATGAAACTTCGCAACTGATCTCAAACCGAACCGAAAAAAGGTTTGACCTACAGAATTGTAAGTGATAGCGATGATAAATGAATGATCTATTAAATGTTTGGATTATTGAGATTTTGTACACTTCCATGTATTTTGTCACTAGTCACTAGCCTCTAGAGTCCATTCATGTGCTCGAATGCCTGAAGATGCCGAAAGGCGAAACCCGGGTCGTTAGTGACAAAATACATGGAAGTGTACAAAATCTCAATAATCCAAATTTGATATTGAAATTCCATCAAGCACCCTCAGTCGATGTCTTAAACTATTATATGTTATTAAAGTTTTTTTAAATACATACATAAATGCATATTTTTTCGATTGTTTATTAAAAAAGATAAAGGATATTAACAAAAATCTATATTTTTTGGAACGCATATCCTAATTTTGTATGAACTTCAAACCTCGTATAACACGACGCTTTTGTGGAACCATATGAACTTGTTATACGGGGCCCACGTGTAAATCTATTTATTTACTAAGTTTAACATAAACAATAAATCGATTGTTTACTTTTATGAATGCTTTCGGTTATAAAGGGGTTACATGCTTCATATAAAGGTTATTCAATTATCCTCTAAAACTAAGGCATCACAAAAACGGGCGGGTTCGCCGGAACTCATAGAGCTTTCTCCACATAGCAATAAAAAATATAATAGTATAACGGGAAACAGAATTTACGCAGATTTTACTCCGCGAGTACTTCTGTTTGCAAAAAGTTGAATCAACAACATAATAAACTTTTTTTACAATGTTATGTTTTCGGGATTTTTTTGTCTTTCGAATACCAAGTACTTGGCACGTACATATTAAATTGTAAATATATTTTTTCAGCGCTGTGTGAAAGCGTGAGGAGTAGGTGTGTATGTAAAATGCGGGTACTTGAATAATTTTTATACATAATGTTTTTTTAACAGGCCAGTTTAACATTTTTAGGTAAATAATACATACGCTCTGCAGATGAATGTGTTTTTAAAAACGTACAGAATAATGAATGTACAAATTTTTATCTCACCAAAGTGAAAAGTCAAAATGTCATAGTCAGTTTTATGCTAAATATTTTTTTTACATGTCCATTTTAAATGTCAATCATATAGACTTATGGAGCTTATCTTAACAAAAGTTATTTTTTTTCTTTTACTCTTTCGTTTAACTAATTAATTTTCGTATAGTCTAATCCTAATGCTAGTTAGTAATCATAATTACAAAATAAGTATTCACTACTCTGGAATATTGAAAACAATTTATTATTTTATTTTTCATTAATTTATTAATATCAATAAACAAAGCACTTTTAACTGTAGGTATAAATGAATATTCTCAAATAAATATATTGATGTCCCAGTACCATAGGACGATAAGTCAAAAATTTGATGTTTTGAGTTAAGTTCGCCATTATATTTTAACACCTCTCTTCTACAGCTCCACAAGAGTACAGCTTGTAAAATGTACAGGTTTTTTCTCAAAAGGCAAATATCTGCATATGGGAATAAGCAAAAATAAATAATTTTTCAATTCCATATACATACATATCGAAATATCGTAATAATCGTTGCGATCCATAGAGAAACAACATTTAATCCTAAAACTGTAAACTATTTACCACTAATTTGAATAAAAAAGTGATACAAATAACAAACCATTACTTTTTACGAGTCAGTTTAGATGAGTCAAAACTTTGATCGGCCATATCTCAAAACTACGAATTTCTAGTTGTATCACTATGGAACTAGGTCATCGATATGCTAAAATTATTAGAATTAACACGTTAGTGGCAAAAAAATACTTTTAAAGGGGACCAGCAGTTGTTCCCTATATTTATATTATAATTGTTTTTATAAGTAAAAAAAATAACGGCAAAGTGTTACTTTCCTTTGTCTAAATAAATAAAAATTAATAAAAACCGCGATATAGCGGGGTACTGTGGGCGAAGTGGTATCCTCTTAAGACGACAATCAACAATATATAATAGACCACTTTTAAGATGTCAACTCTTGGTGGAAAGGCATCATTTTTTTAAAAATAAAACACAATTTGTTTGTACTACTTCCACATGTTTATTATGATCAGGACTAGTTTCACTCATCACGTGCATCATCTCCCGAACGGTTTTTTATTTACAGTGGAAATAAACGACAAAACAAATGTATACAAAATGTCCAATACCAGTGAATGAATTAAACATAATTTGAAGAATGAAAGAATGTGATGTGATTTAGCGCACATTTAGGCACCCGTTAGAAGTACTGCACCTGTATAAGCACGCACTTACCATGCATATAATATTGTTTATGAACGGTAGGATTTTTGCATTCGAACATATTATTAATAAAATTTCCCGGATGTTTTTCAACAATTTTTAAAATTAAAAGTTCTTTACATCGAGCTTTTACTGTACCTACATGTTACACATATTAAAAGCTTACATACACACAACCAAAATATGTATTTTATTTAAATTGCTTACTAATTATAAAATGCAAATTTAATGTTCTTGAAATTTATAGAATCTAGTTTACGATGAATGATTAAAATAATTAATGCCCAGTCTGAATTGACTGAAATTACTGCTTCTAATACTAATGTATATTTTTTGCTGAAAAACCTTATCGCATTTTTTATCATCGATCTAAAAAAAATGTGGGGAAAATGTTTTAGCAACTCAAACGTACGCAGGAAACAAACAAAATGCGAACTCATCATGACAACCTGCGAACAATATTCCTGAAACTGATATTAGCAGAAGGAAGCAGTGAAAACGGATGATTCATTGTTC
The DNA here is from genome assembly GCA_022494535.1 of Himalopsyche phryganea. Classification (NCBI taxonomy): domain Eukaryota; kingdom Metazoa; phylum Arthropoda; class Insecta; order Trichoptera; family Rhyacophilidae; genus Himalopsyche; species Himalopsyche phryganea. The sequence goes on along the minus strand of JAGVSL010000089.1, from coordinate 1,227,648 downwards.
GCATAGATGATTAGTGTATTACATTAAATTTCTTGCGTTTGTCTACGATGAATACACACTTAATAACAAGTGGATTTAGTATTGAATATACTATAATCTGAAGCTTTATTCAAAGGCCAATGATAATTATTATTAACTATACATTTACTGTCGGCGTCCGCGGCGCAGTTTGGAGCGCCGCTGGCTACGGTTGCGGATGTCTTGGGTTCAATTCCCGGTGCGGACAGTTTTCATAAATTGATCTTTCAATCGATTTGTGGATTTCTTTTCGTAGTCTGAGTCCTCCCTCCCACTCATCCAATCCTCACTGGGCGTCGTGAGAACGATTAGCTAACCACTAGTCCTGTCCTAGCCCTATCCTTCTATCCCTAATCTCTTCAAAAAAGAGAGGTTAAGCAACTGAGTAACAAGCAGTTCTCATAGAAAAAGTTCTGTTAAGGTACCTTCATTAGGAGGCCACATACTCCACATTGGGAGCGGACATGGAAAAGAAATAATATGATTAAATTTCATCGATTTTACCAGGGCCACAATTCACGATCATTAAAATGATTATTTTTGACTGTGGAACATCTCAACAGAAGCTGGTTTTAAAACTTGTCATGGCACTCAACGTCTTTTTCTGGAAGAGGGTGAAGATATATAAGAATAATACGGCTGAGACGGGTCTAGTAGCAAGCTAATCGCTATCACTACGCTCCGTTTTTAAGATCGAATGGTTTGTTGTGAACGTTAGTATCGCATATATTAAGCATACTCCATTTAATTGCCACATTTACAATATTTCTCACAACGCATTGTTGCGCTGTATGTTACAGACATTCAAATACATAAAGACAAATATGATACTGCTTTAACAAATGACGTGAAAATTTGGAATCTGAGTTCATTCGTCACACGCTATCGAGAAAACGTAGATGTGTCTGCCTATCCATTTTTGACACTGTGGCTGTCGTCTGACAATCACTAATTACAGAATCAAGTTTGCGAACAAACTTGTGGGCGATTAATACACGCCTACGATTTATGCACCAGCACTGTATAGAGAGGTCAAGCGAGCATTTACCAGCCAGAGTGGGCTGCTCATCCATTGAAATATCCAATAGAGTTCGAATAGGACAATCAGCACTATCAGCTGTCGGCTAAAAAGAATTCTGCATATAGGGAAGAACTGTCTTTGAACACACACATTAGTCACATATCCAACGACACCTACGATTTCTTAATGTAAATATAAACAGAAATTTTACGTTGCATATCAAAAATATCAATATGGTCATTTAATTGATCGTAGAGAAATCGTTTTTTTTTCAACCCTGACTTTTTTATAATCTACTAGTGAGTACCTGGCATGCGTTGCAATTTGCAATGTCACTCAAAGAAAGAAAGGGTTTGTGATTTAATTCTATTTATTGAAGTGCTTTTGGATATGCAATTTTTTTTCTTTTTCAGTCCCGTTCAGAGATGTCGCTAGATTTTAGATTTCAAAATTTCCTTCAGAAACCTTCATGGGTGTGCACACACCAACTCACCAAAGTTTGACCGAAATCGGATGAATGGTGACAGAATGCATAAAAGGACAAACAAACAAACAAACAAGTCTTCATTTTTATATATGTAGAAAAAAATAAGCCATATATTAAAAATAATCGAATTATTAAAACTCTCCAACACTACACATTTAATTGATGGAAAAAATAAATATTACATATCTTTATTGGGGTATTAAAATTAGGCCATCGAATGTATAATATTTTTTTTACCGTTTCCGCTCCCAAGGTGGAGCATATGACCTCTTAATGGAAATATCTCAACAGAAATTTTCTATGAGAACTGTTTGTTACTCAGTTGCTCAACCTGTCTTTTTTCCAAGAGAGTAGGTATAAAAGGATAAGGCTAGGACAGGACTATTAATCTGCTAATCGCTCTTGAAGCGTCCCGTTTTTGAGGATCGGATGTGGGGAAGGAGTTTTTCGGCGTTGTTGGCTACGCTTACGGATGTCTCGGGTTAAATTCCCGGTGCGGACAGTTTCATAAATTGATCTTTCAATCGGCTTACGGATTTCTGTTAGTAGTCATTAATGTTTGTGATGTATAATAAATAATAATATAAAATAAAAAGACAGAAATTTTTTCCCCAAAAATTTCTTTCCACTAAGGAATAGATGAATAATGAAATCTTTTATGTCTTTATATTATGCAAACCATTTCATTTTACATTCACGTTTCGTGAAAAAACTGAAATTAGTTTACTTCTCTTTATTGACATACAAACTATTTTTTAAATAATATAAACCAACAATTTAGTAGGTAATTAAATAGTAAAGTTGGTCTTGTTTAATAATATACTTTTATATCAGATTAAAATTCTATCGCCTGTCACGTAATAATATAAATTCAATGTTCAGTTTTAAGACGGTAAAAAAAATATCAATAAGATAAATAAAATCCTTGAAACGTTGTGGCGTTTTTATGAATTTCTGACATTCGTTTTGCATAGATAATAGAGATTGATGCGTCTGGTAAAATTTCTCATCGAATTTTACAAAAAAAAAAGCAAAAATTCCGCCTGATAAAACACAAAAATCATTTTATTGAAAATGTCAATACAAAAAAATGTACAGATTTTCGTTCGCATCTTTATTGTTGACTCGCGTCTGTCAGGCTATCAGCAAAATGTTTTTCCTTATTATAATGTTTTACGGCATTCATAAATTGCGTTTACGACTTATAATAAAATCGGCACAGAAAAGCGAGTTATTTATGCAATGATGCCGCTATGGTAACCGCTGCATATTAACTCGCCGGACAAACATTCATACAGTGAAACTTTTTACTTCATCAGAACCCGTGATCGTATAAAGATGTCATATAACTTTCCTCAATGTACAGGCTCACCTTTGACACTTTTTCTTTATGGCCCATATTGTAACCCGTCAAAAAATGTTTTGTGCGATTTAATGACGTTTTCATTTTTATAGTCGTTCGGTTTCAAAATTTATATCTACTTAACGTGAATGGGGGAGTATATTTTTATTTAAACTGTATGTACAGTTGGTTTTCATTACACCAATCCTTTATCTTTTATCACTCAGTAAAATTATAGTTTAATCAGTGGTGTAGTGGGGCCAGGGTGCGGTCCTGGTACTTCTTTTCAAGCCAGAGTGTCGCCCTGCCACTTTTTTGACTTGGAAATTACTTTTAATATTTTTATATAAAATATTGTGAAAAGAATTTTTTAATTTTATATAAAACTTGTACAGCCGACAGATATTACGAGAATACAAAAAAAACATACGCAGTGAAAAAAATGCCAACCCCTCAAATGTGAAAGATAATTTTTTTGACTAATTTTTATATGTTGTTATTTTTTTGAATTTAAATATCATTTGAACTAACGATATTAAGATTTTTTAAATAGCAAATTAAAGGGAGGAGTGTAAATAAAAGGTAAGGATTTTTTATCAAATATTTTTTGAAGATTAAAGAATTATCTTTGCCTCATGTTTGTCTATTTAATGGTTGCATTTCGATCACTTCTTTCTTTGTATAAATTTATTCGAAGGCCATCTTCAAAATCGCTAGACAATGTTACAGTGTTCAATATATCGTTTGACTCGTTTAATGTTATGGAAAATGTAACATATTTTTCTACATGCTTTTGAAACTCTTATTCAATTTTAGTAGCAATCATTTTGATTCTTCCCGTTACTTTGGGTTGCTGACAACTTTTCTAAATTACCGTCAAAGTAGGTGTTGAACGTCCTGGAAATTAACGGGAATCGTACAGAAAGGTAGGACTCATCTTTTCAATGAATAAATCATTACTTGAGACGAGATGAAGTAGGTGAGAAAACTTTTTTTTCCATGTCTGCTCTCAACGTGGAGCATATGGCCTCCTAATGAAGGTATTTCAACGGAATTTTTCTATGAGAACTGCTTGTAACTCAGTTGATCAACCTCTCTTTATTGAAGAGGGTAGGGACTAGTGGTTAGCTAATCGCTATCTCTACGCCCCGTGAGGATCGGATGGGTGAGTGAGAACGGAGTTGTAGACAACACAAACATTCAGCCTACGAACATAAATCCATAAATCGATTGAAATATCAATTTATGAAAACTGTACGCACCGAGAATTGAACCCGAGACAACCGTAGCCGTAGCCCACGACGCTACCAACTGCGCCACGGACGCCGACTGGTGAGAAAACTAGATATCAAAAATGTTTTTTACAGTACATAGATCTAGATCAGGGGTGACAAGCTTTTGGCCTTAAGGCCACGTGCGGCCTTATAGGGTCTCAAGTGCGACCTTTTGACTGAAATAAACAAATACGTAAATAAATAATTCTCATTATCTTCCTTCAAAAAAAGGTTCGTTACAAAGACACTATCAGATATGTACGATTTATTCTTTACCACAAAAAAATAATAAATTATTAAAAAAATAATAATACATAGCAATAATACCTTCTCAAACCTGTAGCCAGGTTTTCGACGTCATTCTCTTACGGTGTGGTGTTCACATGTTCAAATCCCAGTAAAAACACATTTATAAATCATTTGTTCAAACGATTTATGGGTTTGTTTTCCATGGGATGGACGCCTGTGATATACATGCCACTGCCTCCTGGCATTCCAATCCCGAAAACAGGTATCAGCAAGAGCTATTATCTAACTACTAGTCTTGCTCTAGCCTTATCCTTCTACCTTTACTCTCTACAAAAAAGTGAGATTGGATTACTGAATATCAACTAACTCTAAATAAAGTTAAAAACAACTTCTGTTGGGCTCCATTAGAATGACATATGCTATACATTGAGAGTAGACCTGGTTGGAAAAAACCTTGCTAAATTATATTGTTATTCTCATCTCTATGAAGTAAATAAAACGATTAAATTAACAAATGAGCATTGCGTTGTTCATTAATACTCGATGACAATTTGTTCATATATGCAAACTTACTACAAGATCGATGACGATTGTCAGTTATCTGCGGTTGGACACGTGCCATGCATTTGCCAAGCTGTCAAACTATTTGCCAAGGACCACAGTCAGTTTAAGTGTCACGAAAGCCGAGCGCTCGAACTTTGCACTTGTTAAATAATGAACTCAAATGAATCTGTGAGAGAACTATTTCATTAAATTATCTACTTGTTGCGTTTTGGCTGTGCATACTAATTAAAATCTTACAGTGAGTAAACTATCACTGCACATTACTATCAACTTTCAACGTTTCATGACTTTATTTAATTAGCATACACTTTGTAAAACTCGATCGCAATATGGTAAAAAAGTAATTTTTTACCCTATTAGAATCGTTTTTTGTTTATGTCGAAAAATAATAACAAACAAAGTTTATAGAATATAAATATTATGTTTGTAATAAATAAAAACAATGAAAATGTAAGAATTTAAAATAATAAAGAAGTGTCCATAAAAAAATAACTGAAAACTTGAGAAGATTGAATTAGACTAGTCAGGAATAAGCACAATAAAATATCAACGATACATTAATAATTAAAATTGGCATATACCTGTTCATTAACAAACCTTTTTCCCGCTCATATACGTCAATGTTCAAAACAGGAGATTAAATCATTCTTCATTAAAATAAATATACACTATATTGAGCATCAATTTATTTCAAAAAACAAATGTTAGAAATTATACTATACTACTATTATTATAAGAATCTTAAAAAATAAAATAAATCACTTACTCTTATCCAATCAACAAAATCGCTTTGACTAATTTTGTGAAACACATATTTAGCTCAATAACATTGGTAATAAAAACACGGTTTTTTGGTTTGAAACGTTCTTCGTTGGAAGGTTTTTTGCAAATATAAAACGCTTGAAAAACACCTTTATATTGTATTTCTTTTATAAGTGAGTGAAGAAATTTAAAAAATATATATTTATTTATTTACTACTTCATATTTAATTTGAATAATAAATTATAAGCTTTTCTAATCGCAAACTCTCATTGATTCGTTCGCTTAATATTGTCTATATGTTACAACATAATAATAAACGTCTCTTTCAATAAGCACGTAATTACTGAACTTTACAGTTTTAAAGTTTCATAGTAAAATGAATCTTTGAACCGATCCATTTGTTTTGCCTTAAACTACCCTAAGTGTCATATATAGTTTCAAAGTCTTTTTCAATTTTTTATGCATTTGATTACCTGACACACCCTGGTTTTTGTTAAGTATAAGTGTCATTAGTGTCCCGAACTGAAATCACCCAGCGGCAACAGCAATAATTCGCAGAATCGGCCCTTTCTTGTTACCATGCGTTCAATAGCCGCCGGGTACGCCCGCTGGACGAGTCCATTTTGACGGAAAGGGGTAGCTCCGACGATGCAGGGAGTTTTTTTAATTATTTGTGGACAGTCGATTACGATCTGTCGAGTCGGACGAGTGAGGTCTCGTCGCGGCGGAGAACGATGTGAGTTGTTTTTTTGATTTGCATTGGACTTAATTTAAAATTGTCGTGTCATTTGTATTATAACTTAAATTAAATTCAGTTGCTAAGTAAATGTAAATGTAAAATCAATTTGATGTGTTAGGAATTATATATTTGTGTAATGTATACCACTGCATCTTGGATGGAAAAATAAATAAGTTTTGAACCGGATTTGAAATGGTGTTTTACTGAGATCACAGCCCTTCCAGGACTCTGGATAACCAGCCGTTCGCCTCTCTTCGATCCGGGTCTTCTCATACCATTTTTTTCTAGAATGACTTGAGCGAAAGTTATCATATAACATTTATCAAAATTAAAATATACTTAATTTACTTTTGGTAAGTATGTTGATATATTTTCTATTGTTTCAAATTTTGTTTATATTATAAGCAAGCAAAAATTGTTTAAGAGTAGTTCTCTCGAGGGCGAGATGCTGACATAGCTTTCAAAATTTGACAATAATCCTTGAGGAATTAGTTGACTATTTCTAAAGCTAGCTTTACAAGATAGACAATTGTTTATTTGATGTTTTTGTAAAATGCAATAGATTAAGAAAGAATATTTCATTAGAAGATAGTCAACGATAAACTTTTGATGCTGAACTTGTATGTTGTGATAAGACAAAGATATGCTAAAATACAGGGTCAGATGGAAACTAATTATTGTAAAATTCGTTTTTCGAATTGGATAATATATGAAACATCACAGTTACCAACGTTTTTCGATACAAATCCTAAAATTGATAGAAAATCCCGTCACGAATGTTTTCATTTCTGGACTTGAGCCCTGAACTGAGAAACTGACGTTATAACATTGACGTATAAACATATTAGGTAAACTAACAACTGTTAGGTTGCTTTGCCGTTTTATTTTGACTAAAACTCGTAACGTAATATAAAGAAAAGATATTTTTGCTTATTTAATAAAGTTTAGTTTGGACGTTAAGACATTATTTTTTTTAAATAAAACACAATTAAGTTTGGATATATGTACATTCAATTAGATTTAACATAGTAGATATCCTTTTGAAGAAGAGGTGTGATCTAGTAAATAATTCAAGGAAACCTTTAAGTTCATATCTGAAGCACTTAGTTTGTAATCGATCGTAAATCGAAACCCTTCGATTTTAAGGTACGCACGTTTTTACGTCGCCTGCGAGGCTGAATTAATGCGATACATTTAAGTGAATTACGGGCACCCAGGGTCTGTTTTGTCACATTTAGACATAGCACTCAGTTGACGTGTAAGATATTCCCGGGAGATTTGTCAATTGGCCTCTGTCTAAAGATCTACAGAGAAGAGAAAACTCGCAACAGTCCTACCGCACTGAAACGGTTACCACTACAAAAGACCAGAGTGAATTGGGTAGGGATCTTGGATTACGTAAAATGTAAACTTTGGGGGTAGTTTTATAGACATTTATACCCTTTTCACGAGAAGTGTCTTAAATATAACGAAATTTGTTTTTTTAGGTCGGAAAAAGCGATGCGCCTTGTTGACAAGTTTATTGCAATAAAAATATGTAGACCATTTGCGATGGAATGACACAAAAACGTTTGTTTATTTCACTTATTTTATATAAGTAACATAAAACCAAGAAAAAAGTTTTACTTTAAAGGGTCAGCTGTGTAAAAAATTAGACATTAAAATTTGACAGTGAGTACCCCAGTATTGAACTAGTGGATCCTTTTTTCTTGTTTTTTTTTTCATAAAACTAATGTCTTATAAACCATCGACTAAACTGACATTTATTTGATTTTCCATTATAATAAGGAATAAAAAATTAGGTATTGTTTTTAGTTTACACTAATTAATCTAAATATATTTTACTATATAAATTTAAAAGTTATTTAGACATCACGCTCTATTCCGAAGAATGCAATGATAATCTTATGCGACTTGAGATAATTCTTAAAGAAATAAATAATGTGCTATGTTGGTACCTTAAAATAATAAAAATATTATATTTTGTTTTCATAAATATCATTTAAACATAAATTTATTAATGCATGATAATTAATTAAGAATTTAGTTTATTTAACCAACCCAATCAATAATACCAAGACAGACTTAATATTCTGGTATTATATTCATTATAAATGATATAAAATATTACATTAGTAAAATTGAATATATTCTAACAGATTTCACTATAAGACAGACCGTGAAAAAGGCTTATTTTTGTTATAAGATATTCTTCTTCATTATTGGCGCTAAATCTGGGGTTAATCTTGGCCACTTCCATCATTCTCCTACACTCCGCTTAGTCTTCCGCCTTCCTACACCAGCCACTGACCTCCAACACTCATAGTTATTGTGACACCCCGTCTATCCAGCGATGTCGCGGTCTACCAACGCTCCGTCTCCCCTCAGGAGTTTAATATAAATTATCTAATATGGTGAGCATAGATTTATTAATAATATAAATAGAAAAGCATTTCCGGAAAATCTAGTATCAAAAATATTTTGAAATGTATACATTTTAGTAGAACAAATTTCGCCTACAACGTTCACGAAACTGTACCGTTTTATACTTACTTTAAGCATAAACAATAATTTTATAATGCAAATAAAATATTTACTGTTACATTCATAAATATGTCACATAAGTATTTATAGCAGAAAAAACTTTTGTTTTAATACTCAAGGCAACCATCATCGCTAATAATTAGTCCGAATAATAGAACTGCCACTTACTATTTAATGATATTCCATATTAAATAACACTAAATGTAGTTAATATTTATTCATGATTTCCACATGCTTGGTAATGGTATAAATTTATTCAAGCGTTTTCATCACTCGCTATATAATTGCCATTTCATGTCTAGACAGTAAGACAACCTCAATTTTAATGAGAAGCAATATTAAATAAAAAATCAAATTATTTTTGAATCGCTCGTAGATATTTTGTATACAAAAGCGACCTCCATAAAATTTTCCGTCAATTTTTATTTTTACTCTTTTTTATACTTTGCTGCTTGCTCTTAGACACTAAAACACTACAAACATTGAATGAATAGAATACTTTATATTTTTTTATATTTTAACGTTTTTTTGTATTTAACGATTTATAATGTAATGTGGCAAAATCATCACTTTACTTCAGTACGTGACGCTTTTGAGATCAATACTTTTATTTGATATTTAAATGTAATGAGTTTTCATAAACATTTGACTAAATATGAGTATATAAGTCGTAAACACTCAAACAAAGGATTAACGATTGCTAGACGCCAAAATAAAAATTGTCAATAATTAGCATAATATTAATATGATACATATCTTTTTGCAGTTAGTACTGTAAACGAATGGTCAACAGCTTATGGACTTTCTATTTAGTTGCGATCAATGAGTTTGAATTCCTCCTCACCATCCAATCCTTAACACGAGGGTATCGATTTAAATTATTTAGCTACTAGTATGTACCTAGACCCAACACTATGACATGACTTTTTCGAAAAAATAGAATTTGAGCGACTGAATAGCTTTCAATTATTGTAAAATAATTTCTGTTGGGAGAAGCTCCATTTGGTTTTCATATTTTTCACATTGAAAGTGGACATAATTGAAAAAAATATGTGTTGCTCTATAAAAAAATATATATTCCACTTCTTGTATTTGGTAATTATACTATTATACGCCTCAATAAATGCGATCTTTACCACGTATATTGACATAAATGTGTCAGTGCCGCCTTTTTGTGTATTCCATCTTAAACGATCTTCAATACAATATAGAATCATAATTACAAGCCATCCTTAACTATTGTGTTTCAAACAAAAGGCTTCGTTATTGTATCTTCATTCTGCACCCAAATTTGCATAGCGTAATTGGCTCGACATAAGACTTGGTCATTCTCATATTGCTGTATATCACCATAAACGTTAACTATCGTAATATTCAAGAACATTGGCATGTCAACAAATTTCATTGATTTTCAATAATTATAAATAAAATGATATGAAAAATTAAGCTCTACGATAAAAATTTCCAAATAAATCACAATTATTACAATAATGATATTGTTAGACAAACTCTTTTCCTGATTTCTAAAGAATCAATATAAGTGTCTTTAGCCGTATCAATAATTATCAAAGATAGTATTCTAAATGAAAAATTAACTCTACCCTCTGCTCCTCCAAAAATTAAAAAAATTTGATGAAATTTTACTAATCAATAATTAAATAATTGATGACTTTGACAAATCACCACTGAACTAATCTTTATGTTTCGTTAATTCATCACATTGATGCGAAAAATACTGTATTTCTTATACTTTATTTTATTATACAGTTATTGGTACAAAATTATTTGCACCTTCACAATCGGTTAACAAGAAAATAATTTAACAATATTCCATACTCAATAATCATATATATTTTTCAATTAACGTGTGGTCACAATAGAGATTCCAACTTGAATATTCAATATCCGAATACATCCGACCCTTTTATAAATATTTTTTATAATTTTTAAAATAAAAAGAATAGCAGAATTTTTTTCTACTATTTTCAGATTTTTATAATGATCTAGACCGGTTTCGCTCATCGCAAGCATGATAATGCTATGCTGATAACTGATCATCAATTGATAATGTCAGCGATGGACGAAACTGATTGTGATCATTTGAAAAATGTGTAAGTAGTACAAAAGAAATTGTGTTTTATTTTATAACTATTAAAAAAACTTTAATAAAACCGTTTGCCTAAATAGTAATTCAAATTTAATTACTTAATGTAAGAAAACAAATACAGTTTCAAGCAAAACGTATGCATTTTAATTTATTTGAATATGGTTTTGCGGTAGCTTAATTTTATGTACGATTTGAATATTTTATACATAACCAAAATCTTATGATTGAAACCACGGTCATAAGAGGTAGAAAATTAAATTTATCTGAGGCTCGTTCTATAAAGTGTGCTACTTTTTGCATCGCTGAGAAAATATCACCGTTCAATTGCTGGAACTGCAAAATGCAGGGGGACTTTCAAATGGATGCATTTAACCGTCAAGTAACCTGAGACCACAGTGCACTTTATTTGTTGTGTGCACTTAAAAATGTCTTGAATTCCCAACGGGATGCATGCGCATGCAGGCAATTTAGACATGCATGTTATGAATATAACATTATAATAAAATAATATGAAGACTTGTACACTAAGACTAGACGAGTTGTATACTAAGCGTAGTGCTTTCCAAAATTTATTATACAGTTATCGAAGATTTAACGTTTATTGTGATGATATGACAGTAACATTTTTTTATTTATGTTTAACTAGACACTACAAAAGCCGCAAGCTTTCTTTTTATTTGAAAAATTTGTCAAATTGACACAGTAAAAAATAGCGATATCTTTACGTACATTCCATAAATTGTGGCCTAATAAATGCAATTACGTCAATGTCAGAACTAGTAAAATTATTGTGCTTTTTACAGTTGTTAAATCCGAAAAAAATATTCAGTTAAAGTTTCGTTGATTTTTTTATTCAGATATATAACTTATCAATAAAAGAATATATACGTACATGGTTTCATTTTCAGTTAATACTCCAAATTATCTGAAGTATAATACAGAAAATATTTTGAGTGACTATCGCATTTACTAACAATTATACTGAGTCAATGAACGTTCACATATTTAAGTCATTTAAATGTGGAGAGCTGAAATATAGTGAGTAAATAACAACCAAGGTTATGCTGTTGGCATCTTTAGGCCTTCACATAGAAAAATATATAATACGATTATTTATTTATATTGAATACATAATAAAAAATGTTGAAAACTCCCATGTGTTGATGCATTATTTTTGTCTTCTATTCCAAATTGAAAAAACGGACTTTCCGATTTAAAATTATTCGCGTATTTTCACGTGATTCGCTTTGTGCATGATTTTTTTACTTGATCCAGTATAATGTTACGAATTTTTATTTTTTCTGTGATCACTATATTCTTTTAAAAGGTTTTTTTACCGTTGTTTTACATGGAATATCATATATATCTGCTTAAAAAAGTCTGTTGTTTATTTTTAAATGAATAAATTTTTAGTCATTTGAGTTGGCAGTGTAAATTGTTAGTCATTCAGTGTTAATTAAAAAAGAGTTAAAGATTGTCAATATAGCCAAAGATACCCATTATTTTTCTCTATTAACTTCTCTAGTGGTATATTCAACCAGCCCAATGATGCAGAATAATAATGCTAATTCTTTGAAAGTAAAGTTTTAAACCGTGTAACGTGGAACATCAAAGTGTATCCAAAGGTGGAAAAAGCTACGTTGTCTATTCATGTTTACTGTATTCACAAATAAAAACGTAATAAGCTATCTCTTCTCTTTGAATAAATAAGATTTGTATTTTTTAAACCTATCATTTTATTTATTTATTTATTGTAAATTTAAAAAAATTGAAATGCATGGCATTACAGCTGACGCCAATGCGCCATGCATTCCACAAACATAATAACAGTAACAACAATAATAATAATTATTAAAAACAGTACTACTAATAAAAACAATAACGAAAATAAAAACATTTTTTTTTTAAATTACTAAATAATAATAAAAAAAGACATTATTAATTTAAAAGGAAAAAATATTTAGTGAACAATACCCATAGTTTAGTGTTGAAAATATCCAGCTCTCTAGGCAGTGCATTAATCATCATATACACTTAAATTTAAATAACTGTCATAGACAACTTATCATTTCAATACGTCAAAGTCTACTATTTATAAGTTAGCTTATCTTACTTTTAAGTACATATTAAATAAAAAATGATTTGCGATAAGAAAATTCAAATATTTCTTTTATATGAGAAATCATTAAAAAATTATGATGAAAACATTTATAAGTTTTACACACCAAATCCTTTTTTTACGTGATAAATTGCTTCCCAAAATTGACGCGAAAAAGAACACGTAAAAAAATACCTTACTTCTACATAATTTGATATATTGATATATTCCAAAATAAAATCAGGTACAAAAGTATCACGAATGTATGGAAAACTAAAATTGGTTATTTAACTGAAATTGGTTGTTTACCACCAGAGATAACTGCTCAGGTTACGTCATCAGGTTAGGATGCGTCGCCAGTGACACGCGTTTTAGGTAAGTGAAGAAATAAATTAATCTAGGGTGATTAAATTGTTAATTGTATTTTTTTTACTTTTTTGTTCGTATTTATAACGTTGCATTTAAAATATTTGATCTTTGAATTGTATGCATTTAATATTTACCATTGTGGTTGGATAATGATTGATGGTCAAAAGGTATTATTTAACCAATTTATTAAATGTAAAAAATAGGAAAGGTGACATTCAAAAAAATCGTCCAAATAAAAATTGGATTAAAAGAGGATTGGGTTTACTTCACCCTTTTAAGCAATGGATGTCGTTTGCAGTAAGATATGTTTACCATGTAATCAAATATATTCTTTTTCGAAGACAATCTAGACAAATTATAACAAAAAAGATGTTAATAATTTGTTTTGACGAAAAGAATACATTTGGAAATAAAATAAACATGATAGTAACAAACTTAACAAGGATTCAGGAAAAATAAAAAGAAAATATAAAGCATTATGTGAGTTACGAAAATTCTCATATCTATCAAGAGTGAATTAAGAAGTTGCAATGCTCTTACGATATGCGCCTCGTGTGCTTGACACGAGAAACATAAGCAAAGATAGTTGACAGGAGCCTAAAGAATAATATTTCAAGATTGCAGACATGACCCGTAATAGTAAAAAGTTGTAACTATAAGAAAACCATCTATGGACGCTAAGGAAATAAAATGCAATTTTGAAATGTGTACTAAAAATGTAATTTCGATATGTTTCACATTTTTCATTATATTTCACCAAGAACTGTTTTTGTAATAACTTTTTCTGTCGCCAACGAAAAGCATACGGCCTCCAATGAATCAATTTACGTTACTTAAAATAACAGGTATTTCAGGTCGCCGACTATTAACAGTATGTACTTAGTGGAGCTGAGGGGCTCTGGCATGTCATAAGAGTAAACAAAGCGAGGGGCGAGTGACCATGAAGGTAAATATATGCTCCACATAAGAAGCATATATGGTCGAAGAAGAAGAAAAAAACTGGTTACAAGACAATAATTGCTTGAAGTCTCTTTTTATAGAAAGTTATAAAAAAAGGATAGTGTTACGTAACTTGTTAGATAATCTCTCTCTCTTTCTTTCTCTTTATTTGATATTTTTAGAACCGTATGAACACTGCGAATGGAAAGGAATTTAAATACACCACAGAAAACTATTAAACCGCTTGAAATAAATCCATTCATCTATTATAAAATTAATCAATAAAAATTTTCATTTGGGAACTCGAACCCAAAGGCGCCCTATCGAGTAAGATGAAATCTTAAAACGTTTTCCAGTTAGTTGACTTAAAGGTATTTACTTGAAATATCAATTGTTTTGAATGTGAATTGACCCTGTTGTTTGAATCATGTCACAATAATATTATTTCATATTTTTTGAGTAACGAAAATATTTGGCTCCTAATTGGCTCCAGTCATTAGTAAATAGACATTAAATACCAGTTAAAATTAATTAACGGAACAGTTCTATAGTTAAATAAGTATGTATTGTTAAGTTAGTTTTGATAAGGATTGGTTGGAATTTCTATGAATTAATAACCATTTCATTTAAATAATGGACTAACACTAATAGAGGGACTGAAGACTTTGGACCAATTATTTAATTTACCTATCAATAAAGTGGATAAGATACTGACCAGAACAATTTATTCAAACGGATGGAATATGGCATATTTATTCCGATATTGCACATTTATTTTCCTTTTCAAGGAACTCAAAACGTACGTGTCGTATTAGGTGTTGCAGATAACACAATAATACACAACTTGTATTCGCTGCTGACTCGATGTGGTTCGACAGAACAAAAAGTTTCTAGCCACCCCACTGTGGCAGCAAGTGCCCAATCGGGGTGCGCGCCGGCGCCCTCTACAGCCTTAAACAGTCTTCCCTTGCGCCAGTATACGCTCGCCACTCGTCCCGTCATCACTTCACAGTTTCAAAACTCACTTCACATTCCAAGCGCGGAAAAACATCCGCCAACTGTCACTTACATTGGGTTGATTTGAAGAATAATATCAAAATGACAAATGAAGTTTCGAGCTTTGCAGATGTAGCATTTTGGCCGGAAGAAAATCACAAAGCACAAAATTGATTGACAGTTGAATTATTTTGTCGAGAAAATGTTCAAAGTTTGTTTGAAATATGCGCGCCAAAAAGCCTTGCGAGCTTTTTTTGTTATTGTGTACTTTGCTTTCACTTTTGGAGAGGTGCAAGGTAAGTAAAATATGGCTTTCAAATTTTCTTTTGTCTATGTATTCTATGCTCGTATAATTTTATGAAAATCTGTTTTGGAAAGTTGTGTTACGAAAACACTTTCAATTTATTACTCACTTCCAGAATGAGATTTTGCCAAATATGAAAAAAATATTCGTTGTTCAACTAGCAGTGTTTTGATAGAATATTTTGAATCTTTTCCAATTTTTTTTCATCGAGAAACCAAAAATCTAGTTTTAAGATATTGAGTAAAAACATTATTAATATACCGAAATATTCATCTTAATTTAAATTCAAATATTTTATTATAATTTCTACTTGGATTTATTAACATCTTTCTGATCAAATTACTTTTATTGTGTCCATTCACTTAGAAAATCTGTTTTTTTTCAGAGGAATTATTTTCACATAATAATATTTTCACTTCAAATTTTAAATTAATTTCAAGACAAAGACTGAAATAGTGTTAGCATTATTTTTTTTAATTTGAGTTCATTGTCACCATTGATAATTCAAAAAATAACTTGACTAATTTTATAATTATGGAAAAACAATCAAGCGTCTCCTACCTAAAATTAAAATCTATCTAATTCCCACAAATAAATCTACTCAATAATTTATTGCGTTTGCTGGTTTGACATGAATGCAAATACTTCGAACGGCGTTACGTAAGGTTAAATTCAGTTAATAAATATAACAAATGTCTTCAGAGTTACCGTCGAATCCATCTAAAATATAAAAATAATATCATTGATTCTAATTTCTTGCAGTTCTTTCCAAACCAAAGAGTAAACGATTAAAATATTTTATTTTCGTTAGAATGAAATATATACGCTTTAACGATAATGAAGTTGTTGTTTTCTTAAAGAGACATTATATAAGGAAGTAAATTTATGGAAATGTGCGTTGGAGCAGTAAAATTATTTTTAATCGTTTTATTTGTAACATGAAAATATGTTTATTCATACCATAAAAAATGTATTGCAAATACCGAGTGAATATTAATGGATGATTACAGTTTCTGTTATTTTAATTCCTTTACGACCAAAATGAAAATTAGCAAATAAAAAGCTTCAATGGAGTTTACCCATTGGCAATTCTCACAGATATGGTAAAATGTGCATTTGAATTAATTCGCTACTCGTAAAGGAAATTTTTAATTACTCTACATAAAAGATTCACGATTTTGGAGAGCTTTAAAAAACGTTTAATGACTCAGTAATACAACCACTTCTTTTCCTACCAGTAAACATTTCTGGAAATATTTAGGAAAATTTCTTATTTTTTTTTTCGATAATTACTTGAGAGATACTTTGATGCGAATTTAATTGCAAAACTTTGAGTAAAAATTCTTTAATTACATTTTCACTCTACGGAATATTTCAAATCATATTTAATAAAAAAAAAACACATTTACCGCTTCTCAGAATACTGCTATCTGATAATTACAATTCAGACAAAAATGCATCATTAAAATAATTTCTTCTTTTATATATCACAATATAAGTGCTGCGTTTAACACTCTTTCGGTACTATTAATATGGGCTTAAATTTTATAGTTATTTTCTTAAAATGACATTCAGGAATTATAATAAAAACAAATACCATACAAAATTCTACTTTAAAATGAATAAATAGTTTCCGTTGTGGGGATTTTTTTTCAGTAATTTAAACTTTCCTTAACCTAAAGTATGCATAACACACAAATTCATTGAATGCGATTCAGAAATTTTTAAATAATAATTTAAGCTACAACAGAAAAAAAACTAAATTCACATTTTATTATAATTTTTAAGCGACATTAAATTATTTCACTTAACATTTTCAATAAATTAGTAAAGGTTTTTGATAATACGGTAACCACCACGATTATTGACCAAACAGTAAATATATCTTCAATGAATCATAGAATAAAACACAAATAACGATTTGATTTCAAATTAAAACGGAAATAAATTATAAAATATTATGTTCATTCAAATTATTATGTTTAAGAGATATTCTGCTAATCTCATGCCATAGAATAGAAGGACAATTTATTTATTTTTAAATACTGAATAAATATCCCTCGGTTTATGCGGGGTTTTAGCTTTACTTGCAACCCTTCACATAAATATGCTTCATCGCTCTTAAAGTACATTTTAATTTAATAATATTCATAAAATTTGAATACGGCTTAAATTTTTCGTGGCCATATAGCACAATATAAATGCTGGAGGGTGGAATTAGATAAGACTTTATCTTAACGGGTATAACACATTAAAAATATTAAAAGTCTGTTTTGTTAATGAAAATAAAGACAAATTTTGAAAGACTTTTAATGTTTCATTTGTATTATTAAGCATATTTTTATACAACCCATAAAACCTTTAATTCCATAAAAATACTCACTGACGCTTGTTAATAACAAAGACTTTTATCGACAAAAGGTTGTTTTATAAATTAATTCAAATATACCTGCAGCTAATCAATTGTTTGGTTATAAAAAACATTACAATGTAATTTTGTTAGATTTACAAATAAAAACTAAAACACTTACTAAACATGTATAATTCGTTAGTTTGGCTTCAAGATATAAAAAATCCTAAATTAATTAGTTACCTATAATTAAAACTATAATATTCTTGATGTAACCCTCAAAATTGAAATTTTCCAGAAGAGACTAAAAACTCTTTTAAATGAAAATATTATATTTAAACAAGTTGCGTTATGAATCTTTGAAATGCACTCGTGTAAATTTTCATATTTTTAGATACGGGATTATACGTAGAGAGTGTCGATATAATAGTGGCTTACATCAAGTGGGGGGTGAGTATTTTTAAACCTTACACCAATGTAAAATGATGTTTCTCCTTCAAAAAGTCGTCAATTATTTTTCTAATTTACATTATTTGGCTGAAACCTAGTCTATCGTCTTTAAAATGAGATCCAATCCGTATTTCTTGAGGGTTACATCAATTGGCCAACACACCATCGAAAATAATATAATTATGCAATAAACTTTTGAGGATATTTATAACGCTCGTCACAATGCATAGCATTATATTATTACTGTTATCATAGACACTCAAATCGAATAAGAACAACCATTGTACCCAAAAATCCAAAACTTTAACATTTGTTGTCACATCATTTGACAAAAAAATGTGTTGACGCATTACACCAATTGAAAATGCAGCAGACGTTTTGAGACTTTCATTTTAGTCAATGAGAAAAGGAGACACAAAGGACGATATAAAAGACCCAAGCCATATTTTTAATTGAAAATAAAAACATTTCATATGAATGTTACTTTCAAAAAAAATGTTTCCTAGGTTATAAGATTGTTATGTTGTTAAAAGTTTATTGAAAATTAAATAAAGCGAATCAATTATTAACGACTGTCTCGTGGTTGGTTATTAACAAATGGGTTATAAATAATTGCACTTTGTGTTAGATAGTGTTCACTTGTACAATTGAACTTTGATTTTTATAGTTTACACTTATTCACGGATTCTTTTAACAAAGTGAGTTAAGTTGTAGTAGGTTATGTTAGGGTTGGTCTAGTTTGGTTAGTGTAATGTATTTTAATGTATGGAGCCAAGACAATATAGGCGGCCCAATACAGGGTAGAAGAATAAGTGACATCTCATTACAGCTTCGTGCAACTATCGATATCAAAGTTTGAGTAGTATTCACTTATAACAAATGCATTCCACAAAAAACCGATTTTTTCACTTAAAATAAAGTAATCCCACATAATAAAATATATTTTAACAATTAAAAAAATATATTACTCAATATGAGTGAAAACTATTTTATCTATGTGGAAATATTTTTTTTAAGTGTAAGATATTTCTTCAATGTTAAAATATATTTTATTATGTGGGATCACTTATTTATAGTGAAAAAAATGGTATTTTGTTGAATGTATTGAAGTGAAAACTATTTTTATGAAAGTAAATATATTTATGATCTAAGCAAAAGTGCATTTAATTGTAAACCTTAACAAATTACTTACGTAAAATAGGGTTCTATTATTACTTATTATAAATGTATAACAATGCATTTTCTACTTAAAATACGTTGACGTATTTCCATTTATGCGACAATTCTCTCTTGCGTAAATTGAATCAGTTAATTACTGTGATTTTAAATGCTACTTATTCATTGCGAAACACCACAAATGCCTTTGATCATGTCATATAATGAGCCAATAAAATACATCACGGAAAACAAAGTAAAGCTTACAGAACTAGGCACGCGGCAAGTTATGCATTGTTAAATTACCACTTATTTAACAGGGAAGGTTTCAAATAAATTGAAACAATATCACCATATTGTTTTAATTGAAATATTTTAATTCATTTATATTTTTCTAGGTAAAAGTATCTTTAGCTACATAGCTACATTTACGATTAGAAAAAAGGTATTTGCTTACTTATTTACTTAATACAAAAAAAACACATTAAATTATAACTTTTTTAGTCAGAACTTATTGAAATACTTTTCTAATTTATATCTTTTTGTTATTTTAACTGAACTGATGTCAATCCCATCAAGAAAAAAATTTATCTAATTTCATCTTCATTCGTTAGAACAACCTCGTCTATGTTTAAAAAAATATGTGAAATGTTGCGAATAGCTATTTTATAAAATTGTCATTTCAAATAAATATTAAAATATTCAAAAAAAGACGAAATCTTGTCATTTATTATTTCATTATACAACATAAATAAATTTTGATAAGATAATGAAAAAGATAATAAAATATGAGAAAATTCTTAAAGTTTCATATGACAGAAATTATATTATTTTACGACGATTTCTACAGGGATAAGAAATTTTCATTTGAATTTGATGTATTAATGTGAATTGTTTAGAAGCAGAACTCACCGCGGTATGTATTAAGTTTGTAACTAGAAATACTTGTTAGAACTCTGTGTACATTCAAGTATAACGAATTCATTTTTTATAAAACAAACTTCATACTATTTTTGTTAATTAAAAAGTCACTCTAAATATCACTCATCTTAGAGGTGACTATTTGATTTTATTACAAAAACAATTATTATGTCAGTTTTAACGCTAAGAACAGTTTTTAATCAAAATTAATTAAAATTAAATAAAATAAAATTAATATTAATATAAATTAATAATAAAATTAAATTAATTAAAAAAAGTTTTTAATTAATTAAAAAAATGTTAACGTTGAAAGTGGATTAATAATTTTCACTAATCTGAAGCAAAGTACATTTAGAGCTGTAAAGCCACGAAAAATAAACTTTATTTTTGTGGATTCATTTCATCAATCACTCAAATTGTACGTCTATTCTGGGTAGAAAGATAGATAATATAATATATATAAAAATAAAAAAAGCACTTGACATTTTGAACTCTTTTTCGCAATTTCATTATATAATCACCACTCACTATCCCGGACCCTTTTTATGATCCTGAGATTTCGGGATTGAGAATTTTTTCAAATTAAATATGGTTCAATATTTTTTTTTGAGCATTTGAATGGTTTATTTTATTGATTGGCAATCGGAAAGTCATTAACAAAAACAAGAAAATTTAAATAAAAAACGTAATGATCAAAATATTTTTATATTATATTTTATTTATTGCATTATAAAAGTAGGTTTTACCAGATGGTATCCAAAAGGGGGACATGTCCTTCAATTCTACATCAAAATATTGTCCACATCAGTCCTCTTCTGTAAGTATTTAATTTGAAATATGTACTATTTTTTAGCATTTACAGTGAATCCCGAAATTCCGGGATTGTCTAAATATCAATTCCAAGATTACGGGATTGAATAATTAACTGGGATCCCGGAATTGGAAGCCCTAATCACAACTAATTTTGTTCAACGATATTGGAGAATTTATTTCGCTTAGCATGCTAATTGAAATAGGTTTACCAAATATTTGTACGTATTTTGTTAACCGTAAACCTTAGTTTTTCAAATGTATTTTTATTTTATTTAAATAACGTAAGAAAAACACCTAACATTATTCTCGTAATATCGTCAAGAAAAAATGTCTTTCATTTATTTATACGAAGATGTATTTCAGAGACGTCAACAAAAATAATAATATAGCTAGTCATTTTTACCTAAGGAAAGACAAAAACAACTGATGTGGAACTACTTTGTTCGTTATTAGGGTTTTAAAAGACAGTTATATAAAAGAGCAAGTTACTTTGGTGTAACATTTTTCCGAACGGAAAACTTTTTCCATTTAAGTTGTAAATATAAAAAAAACATGCGTGTTGTATGTTGTACGAGCTTTTCGTTTTTATTTTGTAATTTTCCATTTTGCAAAAAGACAACATTAAATAAGAAAGAATAAGGGCTCGGTGACCTCACTTTAAGAGTTAATCATTTCTTCTCTGGGCGTTATTTTTTTTTCGAAAGAAAAACTCGTTAAAGTATAACCGGCTCATAATGGTAAAGGGTGCAAATCTAATTATGGGGCTTATTATCAAATTTAAAATTCTGTTTTGTTGTAATTGATATCGCTTACCTAACTAACTTAATTTAATTATGTACCTGCCTAATTTTAAGGATAATATAACAGCGTAAAATTCAATAAATAATTAGTCTTATTAAGATGTTTTATAGCGGTAATTATTGGAGTTTTAATTTTTTAATTAATGTGTTTTCTTTTTGTTATAATTAAATATTCTCTTTAAATTATAGAGGAATTAATTTTCTTTTACATAAAAGTTTTATTGTTCATTTATATTTTATTTCTTGTTATCAGATAAAGTAATATGACATATCGCTTTTTTTTAATTTCAAATAGCACTCATATTTTATGATGATTTTCGGTGCTATTTCATAAATATGTTTCAACACTAATTTTATATACACTCACCTAGTATAACTATCTGAAAACTCTTTTTTAAATCATTTCCGCTTCCAATGTGAAGCATATTGACTCCTAATAGAGGTTTTTCAGAACAGAAGTTGTTCCATGAAAACTGCATTTTACTCAGTTGCCCAAACTATATTTTTTTAAATACTTGGGATATAAGCATATAGCTACGGTTTGTAGTTAACTAACCACTCTTGCTACACACCGTGTTCGGGATGAGGAGAGTGGCAGGAAATGTTAGGCATCACAAACATTCATGCCTTTGAACAGAAATCCATAAATCGATTGAAAAACCAATTTATGAAACTGTCCAAACTGTGATTCAAATTCATGAGATCCGTAACCAAGGCCAACGACATTGACCACTACGCAACGGACTTGACTGTCACGTCTTATAAAAGGCATAGAACTATTGCGCTGCATTTAAATACAATAAAAGTATCTCACGTAACACATCAAAGGCAATACAAGAAAGACACATAAACTATACGAGGGTCTTTCGGAACATGAAAAATTGCAAAAAATTTCCGGTCAGTCGAATTTTTCACAACACGTATAAAATGCAAAAATTTGACTTCCACTTGCGGTCGGGTGGCTTAGCCAAGCGTTAAACTATTTGGGGTTGTATTTTAGGGATGAATGATTGCAACCCTTGATCGTAAAACTGGCATGAATACAAAAATGATAATATAATGACAAAACCGTGGCATGAATTTTTTAGAATCAGCCTAACATTGAAAGCCAATTTTTTTGGTATGGTCTTAAGAAAAATAAAGAAAATTTTGTTCTTAGTTTATAATTTTGTTTCACAAGAAAAGAAAAGCGTATCCACTGGCAGTCGTTTGAATAGAAGGTACCGCTTAAGCTTAGTGCTACATGAGTTTCAATTTATAAAATTGATCTCAAGAAGGCAACACATTTTTCTCGGCATTCTATATATTTTAATTTAAATAATACGTCTCTAGTTATAAAGATAACAGTCCATACAGATAACGTTTTTTTCATAATTTATAAAGCGTCGTTTTCAAGAATAAAATTAGTGATTTAAAGTTTACAAATCAATTTAATACATAAAAAGTGAGACAATTTTTTTTATTATTTTATTAACCACTAAAAAACTTATCAACCAAATGAATAAGTTATGATTGATGTTATATTTTGGTTATTCCAATTTTGAATTTTTTTTTTTGATAAACAAAATGTTCACACGTCATGTTTTTTTAGGTTTGTCCAACTAATTGCAAGTATTTAAAGTGTAACAATTTGGACAGTTATTTAGATAATAAAAGCGCAGACACATTACCAACACCCGACGCCACATCTTCTTCGTGTGCCGTGTTGAGTGAGATTTTAGTTGATATTTTAAAAATATTAAACTTCAGACCCGTTACACTGTTAAAAACAGTGAAATAATTATTCTTGATAAGGTGATACTGAAGTGCTTAAAATTTGAATCTCTACAGTCAAGAGTTTTTTATCAAGACGAATATGCAGGCTTAATGTAGCCATTTTATTCTTGTGCACTACGGCTCAAGGATCTATGATCACGGTATCTATACATACTAATACAATGTCACGCTCTATGAATTATATACAAAGCGTATCAGTGTAGTAAAAAGCGTATACTCTACCAGTCTGTATAAATACGTGATTCACATTGAGAAATGGTGGTGAGGATATCTCGGTTAAAACTGGAATTAAGCTGATTTTCATTGTGCTAATAACGTCAACTGTACTATAAAAATTGGACAACTAAAATATTTATTTAATTAATTAATGTCCATGTCCGCTCCCAATGTTAAGCATATGGTCTCCTAACGGAGGTATCTTAACAGAATTTTTCTACGAGAAATGCTTGTTAATCGCTCTCGTTACGCCCCGTGAGGATGGGATGGGTGGGAGGGAGGCCTCAGACTACGAACAAAAATCCATAAATCAATTGAATGATCAATCTATGAAAACCGTCCGCACCGGGAATTGAACCCGAGACATCCGTAACCGTAGCCAGCGACGCTACCAAACTGCGCCACGGACGCCGACGACTAAAATATGGGTTTGCATAAAGTGCAGTAAAATCAGTGTTATAATTTAGTTTTAAAATGAAAAAATCATGAAGCAAATATATTGGCAAGGATGATTAAGTTTATGAAAAAAAAATTCGAAATATTCTTCTCTTTCATAAATTATTCAAGTGGCGTGCGGCCGGTGACCTGAACAGGATAAAAACATCCCACCTAATGATTTATCTACCCTTATCAAAGCTATTTTTCTCTTGTGTCCCTCTCCATTAGTCCATAATTATTACTGTCGGCTATGAGACAATCCACTAAATATTTGCTTTCATTTCTGTTAAAGTTATAGTTTTTCTATCATTAATATGAAAAACAACCATCAGTATCAAAGTATTATTTATCACCATATCGCGCTATAATGAATCCAGTGAGTTTTTCTATGTGATTTTAGTTGTCAATTATAGATTTTTTCTACTTTACCCATGTAAGTCTTGTGAATGGTTTCAGAGTACTTTTATCATCTAAGTCCTTGAAGCCCGAAAATTTCATCTAAATATTACTATAAAAATGAAAGTTTGTTTGTTTGTCCTCTATGCGTTCCTTTACCATTCATCCAATTTTGATGAAACTTTGGTGCGTTGCTGTGTGGCATACCCGTAAAGGTTTCTGAAGAAAATAATTTAAAATAGAAAATTATAAAAAAATAATCAAATGCCTACACATAGCGATGTCTCGAAACAATCTTCTGATTTATTCGTGTACGCACACGACGGACAACAAAAATTATTGTACATCGAAAAGCTCTTCCATGAAAAAAATTAAAAGACAAACCTTTTCTTTCTTTGCGTTGCATTGCAACGCATGCCGGGTACTCACTAGTTACTAATAAAAACTAAAATACCTTCAAAACGTAGAAAACTAAATACTGAATAAATTTATTTGTATTATTCATGTTTTGTTAAATATTTTTGACTTTGAAAATATCAGTATGCGCAAATAAAAACAAAAATTCGCTTATTTGTAAATTGAATAAGTATCTTTTATACGCGATTAGTTCCTCCAACATAACCCCAGTGCAAAAAGAGAATTGAGCTTATTGCAATAGAAGATGTTTTGAAATGTAATAAATAAATAAATTCAACACAATACACTTTTCCTGGTAAGTTTTATCAAGAAAAGCACTGAGCAAATGTGATTGTGTCACATCATATAGTTGAATAGTCCGATGCGAAAAAATAAAAAGTATTGTCAGATAGAATATCGACTCTGCGAAACTTGTTCTGTGCTATTTCATACACAAACAGTATATTCCTCGCATAAAAGATACATCTCCAATATAAGCAGCTTATGTTTTTTTAACAGGATCAATGCTATAATAT
This sequence comes from Himalopsyche phryganea, assembly GCA_022494535.1. Classification (NCBI taxonomy): domain Eukaryota; kingdom Metazoa; phylum Arthropoda; class Insecta; order Trichoptera; family Rhyacophilidae; genus Himalopsyche; species Himalopsyche phryganea. The sequence continues at coordinate 1,201,587 of JAGVSL010000089.1, read as the reverse complement.
GTAGATAAGAAAGTACTGGTTTCAAAAACCTTCAATACCCATACCTCTTGAAAAGTAATAGCTATATTTTATGACTTTTAAAATGTCCTTAATATAAAAATCGTCTTTTTATCGAAATAATTAATATCAAAATATTAAAGTTAACCTTCTTGAAAAATTTGATATTTCAATTTAAATATGGCAATGAATAACATTTGTGCTTCAAAATTATGGAAAAATATGAAAAATATTCTCTTAATTAATTAAAATAATATTAGTTATCATAAAAAGTAAGTTAGTCATGCAAAAATATCAAGAAAAAATGTAATCAATTTTTCATTTAATTGAAACAATAATTAAAAATTTTGTGCTTTATAAAGTTTCAAGTTTTTCAGGATTTCGATCCGAATTCTTCAAGCTTTCAAAAACTCTGATTGACAGCCAGAAACAAAATGATATCGTCCAGATACCACGGGGCATTCATACTTACGAAATATCTATATCTGAATGTCTAGAAAACATTGAAAAAATGGTTTTAATTTGGGTAATATTTGTTTTAATTATTTGTTATGATAGTTACTTCATCATTAAATATATATAATAACATTTATACGATATACAAAAACACTTTAAATGTTCCTTTAAGTAACAAGTTTGCATCTGTGAAAATGGGGAATAATTTAATATTTCAAAGATGCATATATTAAGTATTTCACAGATAACTCTAACTCAAAAATTATTGCGTTGCTTATTCAATATGCCCTTTACTTTTATTTCAAAAACTTAAACTTCTGAAACATAAGCTAAAACTTCAGTGTTTTCAGTGAAACAAAACGTTATATTAATAAAATAATATGCAACAGCTATTGGAGTGCTACTACTTTGTAGTATTTAAATAAAATAAAAAGCGCCACTAGAATTCTTCTGAAAGTTTTTCTACAAATACTAAACATTCCGCATACCACGTGTCAAAGAATTGTCCAGACATTGCTTTTTAACAAAGGCATCTTCGTCGCTTTGTCAGAAAAAATATGCGATAGTTTTCCACGGCGTGGTATTTTTCATCCGGCTCAAAACATATGTATTTGAAACCAGTTCTGTAAAAGAAAAAATATTTTTATGCTATGTGATAGTTTCTGAGTAATTTTATAAATCCTGTATGAAATACCTTATATCTCGGATATTACTCAAAACACCCATGCTTTTGATAGACAACAAGTCATAAAAAAGATTAATTTACAATGAAAAGTCCTATATATCTGTCAAATGATTTAATAATGAAAAATCGTTATATAAATATAACAAACACATATTTCTGACTCTCAATAATAGCTAACACACATAAATTTATTATTACTGAAAACAAGGTTGTATTTTGTATTAGTATTATTACGGGCTAGTTTAGTAAGAGAAAAGTTCATGTATCACTAAAAAATGAACAGAAATCTCTACTCCACTACGTTTTGCTAAATATAATAACCAATTGTAACAGTTTTGCTAAAACTAATTAATTAAAATTGATAGTTATATATTCAATGTGCATTATTATAAAGCATTAAATAATGACACATAATATTATTAAAGTTTCTCTCCAAAAGCAATATCATT